>CM053772.1:73038014-73226627 GCA_028658325.1 Potorous gilbertii | reverse complement strand
GGGGTAAGGGAAGGGAGGGATGATAGAAGAGAGGGCAGATTGGTGATATGGGTAATGAGAATGTCCAGTGTATTGGGGAGGGGACAAATGGGGAGAAAATTTTGGAACCCAAAATCTTATGAAAATGAATGTAAAAAGTTAAAATAATTTATTTAACAAAAAATAAAAAAATAAAAATATCATTGTTATAAAAAAAATGCTCTATTTAGCATTCAAAGCCCTTCATAACCTTGCCCTTTGCTACCTTTCCAGTCTTCTCAGACATCACTCCCTAACATTACTCCTCAATCTAGATATATTAGCTCCCTGACTGTTCCACAAACAATACACTCCATCTCTCAACTCCAGACATTTTCTGTACCTGTTTTCTAATACCTGGAGTGTTCTCCCTCCTCCAGTCCTACTATATACCTCCCTGGCTTCCTGTAAGTCTCAACTAAAATCCCACCTTCTACTGGAAGCCTTAATTCCACTGCCTCCCCTCCCTTGACTATTCTCTATTTGTCTTGAATATAGCTTGCTTAATATACATTTGTTTGCATGTTGTCTGCCCCATTAGATTGTAAGAGCCTTGAGGTTCTTTTGCCTCTTTTTGTCACCCCAGCACTTAGCACAGTGCCAGGTACATAGCAGGCATTTAATAATTATTTCCTGAATTGACTGAATCTTATCTAACCCCCATAATATCAAATGTAGGTTCAAAAAAATAAAACTAAAAATTGAACAATAAACTCTAATATAGAAAAAAATTTAAGGGGAGTATAAAATGTAAAAGGTATGTTCCAGATTGGTAAAGTTACAATCCTCATGGCTATTCCTAGCTAATTACATGAAAGGTAGGGCATCTAGGTGGCACAGCAGATAAAGGGTCAGGTCTAGAAATAGAAAGACCTAAGTTTAAATTACGCTTCATACATTTGCTAGCTGTGTGACCCTGAACAAGTCACTTAACCCTGTTTGCCTCAGTTTCCTGATCTATAAAATGAGCTGGAAAAAGAAATGGCAAACCACTCCAGTACCTTTGCCAAGAAAACCCAAATGTAGTCATGAAGAGCCAGAAACAACCAAAAATGATTGAATAAGAACAGTGTGGATTAGAGCACATTTTAAATCAAGCTATTTGTTTCTGTGTACTTTATTGTGTATGTACTTTAAGTTCTATGCAGAATGAAAAATTTTTCCCCAAAATTGCAAATGAACTGATGTGCTGGAATTTAAAAAATATTGAAACCTATGATTAATCATGATGGTTTCCTATGAATTGTTTTCGCTCTATCCAGACAGAAAATATGGTAAATTAAGAAGGAAGATCTACAGTTGTTAGGGTAGCTCAAAGAACCTTCAAGAGGCAGCCTTAGAGATAGGAAGACTTGGTATAAGCTCCACCTCTGACACTTATATGCCACTGGACAAGACACTTCATTTCTCATGCAATTTTTTACGACCAAGTTGAAGAGCAGTTGCTAACCTGCACTAGCTGAGGGAGTTTCTGCCTGTTGAGTTCTCTAAGTCAATGAAATCACAAGCCCAATAACAAAAGAAATGATAATGTATGAAAGTTCAAACAAAGGTCAATATAAACTCAAAACCTGGCAGCTTTGGACTAAAGCAACTCATGACCCCTCTGTGCAGTTTTAAACTGATGACAAAGCTAGTCATCATTTTTCTTATAGTTTCTAGTTTGGAACTTGTTACCAAACGTTCTGTCACTTCTCTAAGACGGTAAAATTCTAACCAAAATGCAAGAATCATTCAATGTAATGAAAAATCTAAATCTCCTTTCCCAGGTTTAGATGGTAAAACTTCTAGCAGCAAGGAAGTTCTGGAACAGGAAAAAAGCCCCAAGCCCCAGCCTCCAGGCAGCTCTGGCCAAATCCAGTATCCACACAACCTGGCCTTGTCCTACAGGAGCAGACAAGGTCAAACGATTCCTGTGGAAGGTGGAGGTCTAGTCTCAACTACCACCCTCAGAATCAAGCAGGGCCTGCCCATACTATCTAGGAGTAGAGCAGGAGAGTATGACTCAGGCAGAAGGCCTCAGTGTGGACAAGGATGTTGATGATATATGTAAACTGAAGAAAATGTCAAAGGAAATGAAGAAACCAAGAGATGTCCCAGAATGAACAAGTCCAGGTAGAGCCTCAGACACACACACACACACAAATCCCCTGCCCAGAAGAACCATAAGTGTATCTGGAAGAAATTAAATTAGATATATAATATAGAATAGCTATGGAAGGATGAATGGCAAGAAGAATTAACACTTTAAAATAAACATCAAGGAAACTTTAGCCCAAAAATCAGAATGGGTCAAACAGAAAACAACTCACTGAGACTACAAGAAATACGGAAACAAAATCAAAAGATGGGAAAAAAATCAAACAGAAGAAAATACAACCAATAAAATATCAAAAATAAAGGTCAAGGAAGAAAGGTCAAGAAGAGATAATCTAAGAATGAGACTAACTGAAAAATCACAAACTCCTCCAAAAAGATTGGTTACCATACTTTAAAAAACCATAAGTGAAAAACCTGCAGAAATCTTAAACCAGAGGGCACAAAATAGAAAGAATCCACTGGTCACCCTCTTAGAGAAATCTTATAACGAACACTTGGAGAACATCACAACCAAATCCAATTTTTCCACACTAGGTCAAAGAAAATATACTGCAGGAAGCCAGAAAAGGAACAGTGTAGGCACCAAGGAAGGTCAGTAAAGATCATACAAGAAGGGGTGGCTGCCCTGTAAGGGACAAGAGCACTTAGAATAAGAAATTTCAAAAGGCAGAAGAGCCAGATTATGATGGTGTTTACAAGCCGGAGGATCTTATATTTGTTCCTGGTCACAACAGGAACTGTAGGAGTTTACTGAGTAAAGGAATGACATGATCAGACCCAGGCTTTAGGAAAATAAATCTGACAAATGAGAAGAAGATGGAATGGTGTTGGGAGAGACTTGATGAAGGGAGACTAACCAGAAGGTGGGGTGATAAGGGTGCTTATATCAGAGTGGTGGCAGTGTCAGAGGAGAGAAGAGGGTGTATGTGAAAGATGTTACAAAGGTAGAATCAACAGAACTTGGCAACTACTTAGATATAGGGGGAAAATGAGAGAATGAGAAGCAAAGATGACACCAAGATTACAAGCCTGAGTTAATGATTGGATGGTGGTGTCCTTAACAATAATAGGAAAGTTAGGAGGAAGGAAGGAAGAGTTTGGGTGGATAATGAGTTCCATTTTGGACATGATGAGTTTTAGATATCCAAGGAACAATCAGTCTGAGATGTCCAAGAGTCAAGTGGAGACATGAAACTTCAGCACAGAGACGACTTGAAACATAAGATTCACATAGAGTTCAAATGAAAGGTTGGAGCAAAATCTGTTCTGTTTCAAGTGTACTCAAAAAAGCAATCATGATTTTAGATAAGAGTACAGTACAAGTAAACAGGATAAAAAGAGAAACATTATGCTTAAAGGCACCAAAAACAATGAATCAATATACTTATCATACAAGCACCATAACATCTAAAAATTAAATGAACTGAAAGAAGAAATAAACAGTAAAATTATAACAGTGTGAGACTTTAATGTATCACTTTCAGACCTAGAAAAATCCAATCAAAATATACATAAGAAAAAAAGTTCCAGAACTAAATAGAACTTTAAAAGAATATCTCTGGTAATTACTAAATGAGAAAAAAAAATGAAGTTTGCACAGCCCTCAACCGTGCATAGTATTTTTTAGAAAACTGACCATGTATCAGCACATACAAACCTCACCATATAGATAGAAAAGCCAAAATTTGTCATTTATTAACCACAGCGCAATAAAATGAAAACTGAACATAGAATTAATTGAGTGAATAGAATTAACTGGAAAATGAATAACCTAATCCTAAAGAACTGAGGGTTCACACAAAAAAAATAGAAACAGAAAATTTCATCAGACAAAACAACAATAATGAGGTAACATACCAAAACTCAGAGTATACAGCTAAAGCAATCCTTGGGGAAAAATTTATAGCCCTAAATGTTTCATTAGCAAAACAGAGAAAAAAAAAATAAATAAATGAATTAGACATGCAACCAAAAGCTTAAGACAATTACAAGTGAAAAACACTCAACTGAAGAGAAAAGCAGAAATTTGATAATTAAAAAAGAGATTAATAAAAATGAAAGCAAAAAAAGAACCGATAAAGAAAATTAGATGTTTTTTTTAAAAAAAATAATAAAGTTAGCTAATCTGATTTTTTTTAAAGAGAAGAAAACCAAAATTGTCCCAGTCAAAAATGAAAAAAAAAATGAATTCATAACAACTGAAGAAATAAAGGAAATTATTAGAAACTATTTTACCTAATGATATATCAAAAAAGCTTATACTTTATAGGAAATTAACAGTTACTTAATAAAATATAAAGTACTCAGATTAACATAGGAAACAAATTATTTAAATAACTCAGTAACAGAAAAAGAAACTGAATAAGCATAGATGAATTCCTAAGGCGGGAAAACCTCCAAGACTGGATTTAGAAGTTAATTCTAATAAATATTCAAATAAATAATACCATTTTTACAGGATTTTTTTTTTCAAAAATAGGAAAAGGGACCCTTCCAGTCTTTTTCAGTGATATAAATATGGTCTTGATACCTAATCCAAGAGAAAAAGGGCAGAAAAAAGAAGTTTCCATGAATCATTAAAAAAAGAGAGAGAGAGAAGACAAAACTCAGAAAGACACACAGAAAAACAGGGCACTGTTGGAACTACTAAATTTGGAAAAGAAAAAAGCTATATGTAGCATTTATCAAGTGGTTACTTTGTATCAAACTCTATGCTATTAGAAATTTTAGGTTTTGTGTACAATTTTGTAATTTTTTCTGTTCCATATTATTCAGGCCAAAACCCCGTTAGGCTCTCAATTTCAAATGTTAGATAGTTTATCACTGATGGTCCAGACCTAGCTTAATTTAATATAGCGTAGTTGATATTTGGAATTTCGTTTTCCCTCTTTTCTAGAGTGTTTTTTTTTTTTGGAAGAGGAGGAGAAGGAGAGAAGAATAAAAATCAAATTTCTACTTTTGCAACAAAGAAACAAATAACATACCTGGCAGCTGCATAATAATTTCTGATCCACTACATTAACAAATTTTACTCAATTTTGGCTTGAGTAAATCCAAACAATACCGTCACTGAAGTTCTCAGAAAGGCAAATAACTGTCAGCTTAATTAAAGGCATATTGACCTTATCAAACTGAGATAGAGGTAATTTTTGCCAATATTCAAGTTCCTGGAAAACAGAATAAATGAAGGTGCTTCTGCTATAGGGTGGAGGCAAGAGCACTGTTTCATCTGCTAGTGCTAATTGAGGAAAAATTACAAATTCTGAAGATCTAGCACTCTTTAGCTGACTTGGCCAACATACAACTCTCTCTGTAACAGAATGACATCATCCTATACTTTGATCTAAAAGGACAACACTAAAAGAAAATATCAAAGTAAAGCCAAGTAAAAGAAAAAGTCTTTTTAAACTAAAATTCATTGAAGTAAAAAATATTATTAAAATCGGAACAAGGAATACAACTGCCACCTAGTTGTCCTACTATACTTCTCTTCTGAATAACTGTATTATGTATTTTAAATGCTACAATTCATTTAAAACAATATCATTGCACATGATCCTGTAATGAAAAATTATGGTGACCAATATTAAAAGGTCAGAAAGGCACTAAAGAGTATCATAACAGTGCAGTTTTCAAAATCCCTCTTAGGAGGCTTTAAATAGAAAATAATGAGTTTCTTTTAGTTCTCCTATGAGAACTGTCACTTGCAGAAAGTGTTAAGAATCTGTATTGGGATATGTGGAAGAGGAGCCAAGTCCTCCCCACAGAAGGGACTTACTTTAGCTCTCCCCCAAACCCCTCCAAATACCTGTAAAAAATGACTCTAAACAAATTCAAGAGCAGCAGAACCAACAAAAAGACAAAGTGAAAGAAATTTCTAGCCCAAGACATCCTGGATGGTCGATTGGAAAGGTGTGTTGTGCCTGGCTAGGAGAGGAGTGCAGTACAAGCATGGCCCTGACGAGCACAGACTGGGACCCAGAAAACTCAAAAGTAGGCCTCAGAGGATTGAATCACTGGCAGCTGAGGCAGTTTCCAGACTTCTCAACCCACAAATGCCAAAGACAACTTAGAAAGTCAGTGGGAAAGGTCTGTTGGGACCTGGGTGAGAAAGGAACACAGACCAGTTCTAGCCCAAGAGCAGCCCTGAATTGGTGGCACCAGCAGTGGTAGCTGTTTGTAGAGCTCTCAGCCCACAGACAATAAAGGGATCAAACAACTGATCAGAAGAAGATTACAAGGATGCTTTTGTTGGCACAGAGGCAGGATTCTATTGCTTTGCCCATACTTGGATCCGGATGGCAGTCCTGGGATGAGAAGAAGCACTAGCATAGGAAAGCTTGTGGCATCAGGGGAGAGGGTTACCCTCCTCACATTTCCAGAGCAGAAAAGAGTACTTGTGGTCATCACTGACCAGAGCACAGAACAGGAGAGGAGTAAACACCTCTCCTTAGATCATACTACTTTAGAAGAACTGAAGACTTACAGGTCCCTAGGAGTATTTCTGAAAACAGCTACACAAAACCCCTGAAGCTTGGGACAATATACCCCCTACATTGGAAGCAAAGCCCTACCTTAACAAAGAACTAAAAATTTAAGTAATTGGCTAGGAAAATGAGCAAACAGCAGAAAAAAACTCAGACTATAGAATCTTAATTTGATGACAAGAAAGATCAAAACATACAATCAGAAGAAGACAACAAAGTCAAAGCTCCTACATCCAAAGCCTCTAAGAAAAGTATGAATGGGAGGGGGTTTTAGAGCCAAGATGGCAGAGTAAAAGCAGGGACTTCCAGAGCTCTGCCCCCAAACTCAGTCAAATACCTGTTAAAAATGACTCTAAATAAATTCTGGAGTGTCAGAACCCACAGAAGGATGTAGGAAAACAAATCTCCAGCCCTTGACAGCCTGGAAGGTCAACAGGAAGCATCTACTGTGCTGCACTGGGAGCAGAGTGCAATCCAGCATGGGCTTTGCTGGCACAGACAAGACCTGAGCAGACCTTGGGGGGACTAAATCTCTGGCACCTGTAGTGGTTTTCAGACTTCATGACCCCAAAACACCTAGGAAAAATTGGAAGGTCAGTGGAAAAAAACTCAGACCTGTGTGAGAGTAGAGTGGTCCAGCCCCAGCCCCAGGGTGCCAGAAGGGGTGAAGGAGACCACAGCAGCCACAGAAACAGCAAGGGCAGAGGTAGCTGCTGTTTCTGGAGCTGTAGGCCCATAGACTGTGGTGGGATTAAGCAGCTGACAAATACCCCCTACCCCTACTGGAAGCAAAGAACTACCTTGACAAAAAAGGTCAAAAGTCCAGTAAATGGCTGAGGAAGTGAGCAAAAACCAGAAAAAGAATCAGACTATAGAATCTTACTTTGGTGACAAAAACACAAACAGAAGAAGACAACAAAGTCAAAGCTCCTACATCCAAAGCCTCCAAGAAAAATACGAATTGGTCTCAGGCCATGGGAGGGATCAAAAAGGATTTTGAAAATCAAGTAAGAGAAGTAGAGGAAAAATGTGGAAGGAAAATGAGAGTGATGCAAGAAAATCAGGAAAAACAAGTCAACTGCTTGCCAAAGGGGACCCAAAAAATGCTGAAGAAATTAACATCTTAAAAAATAGTCTAACCCAAAAACCAAAAGAAATCCAAAAAGCCAATGAGAAAAGAATACCCTAAAAAGCAGAATTGGCCAGACAGAAAAGGAAGTCCAAAAGCTCACTGAAGGAAATAATTTGTTAAAAATTAAAATGGAGCAAATGGAAGTTAATGACTGTATGAAAAAATCAAGAAATTATAAAACAAAACCAAAAGAATGAAAAAAACAGAAGACAACGTGAAACATCTCATTGGAAAAACTGACCTGAAAAACAGATCCAGGAAAGAGAATTTAAAAATTATTGGGACTACCTGAAAGCCATGATCAAAAACGGGCCTAGACATCACCTTCCAAGAAGTTCCAAGGAGTTACCAAGGAAAACTGCCCTGATATTCTAGAACCAGAGGTAAAAATAGATATTGAAAGAATCCATTGATCACCTCCTGAAAGAGATCCCAAAATCAAAACTCTCAGGAATATTATAGCCAAATTCCTGAGTTCCCAGGTCAAGGAGAAAATATTGCAAGCAGCCAAAAAGAAACAATTCAAGTATTTTGGAAACACAATTAGGATAGAGGGTTTGGAATATGATATTTTGGAGGTCAAAGGAGCTAGGATTAAAACCAAAAATTACCTACCCAGCAAAACTGAGTGTAATCCATGAGAGGGAAAATAGATATTCAATGATGTAGAGGAATTTAATGCATTCTTGAGAAGCCAGAGCTAAATAGAAAAACTGACTTTCAAATACAAGACTCAAGAGAAGCATGAAAAGGTAAACAGGAAAGAGAAAAGTTGAACTGTTTACATTCCTACATGGAAAGATGATACTTGATATTTGTAAGATATTTATTTGTAAGATGATATTTGTAATTCATGAGACATTTCTCATTATTAGGGTAATTGGAGGGAATATTTAGACAGAAAGTACAAGGTAAGTTGAATATGAAGAGAAAATATATAAAAAATAAAATTAAGGGGTGAGGGAGAGGAATGTACTGACAGAATGAGAAAGGAAGAGGTAGAATGGGGTAAACAATCTCACATAAAAGAAGCAAGAAAAAGCTTTTACACTGGAGGGGCAGAGGGGAGAGGTGAGAGGGAATAAGAGAACCTTACTCTCATCAGATTTGGCTTAAGTCAAATTATGGAAGTCATTTGCATGACTACACACGTATAATCTATATAGAAATGTTCGCCCTCTCAATGACGGTGGATGGGGAGAGAGGGAGGGAGAGAATTTGGAACTCAACATTTTTAAAATAATGTTAAAGATTGTTTTTACATATAACTGGGAAATAAGATGCACAGGCAGTGGGGTACAGAAATCTATCTTACCCTACAGAAAAACAGATTTCCTTATTCGAAAGGAATAAGAGAAGGGTTTGGGGTAAGGGAGGGAGGATGATAGAAGGGAGGGCAGATTGGGGGAAGGGGTGATCAACATGCATGCTGTCATGGGGTGGGGGTAGGAGAGAGATGGAGAGAAAATATGGAACTCAAAATGTTGTGGAAATGAATGCTGAAAATTAAAATAAATAAATTGAAATAAGAAAAAAATTTAATATAAAACACTAAAAAATTAGTCTGAATTGGTTCCCAGCTTCACCTTAACTCAAACAACTGCATAAAGTTCTTTATTAAAGTGCCATGATGATACCCTTGAGAAGACTTTAAAATACATTTCTATTCATTGTGAAGCAGGGCCCCCACAGCTTTCAAGCCAAAAGAAGAAGAGTCACTTGAAACCCTCAAATTCCACGTTAATGTTGCTCTCCACAGCTATAAGTATCACTCCTTGCTGGGCAGGGAGAAATCTGACACAGTTTTTTCTGTCCCTCTAATGTGGCTGAGCAATGGGTCTAATGCTTGTTGAGTTACTACAGGGAGGTGATCTGTACAGATTTTCTTACAAATAAGGAAAGATATTAATGTTGAGTTTCAAGTCAATCCACATTTTAACCGTAATATAAACATGCACATGTTCAGTCATTTCAGATGGAAACATCTATTCTATAAGAATCAAAAGGTTCCCAGAAAATACTCCCAAAGTTCACTATTTTCTTAATTTTAAATGGTGAGCATGACACATTCCAAGTTGAGTTACCTGTCTTCATCCCCAAAAGAGGTTATGATGTTATCATCTACATTGATGTTTCTTAGGATTTATATTTAGACTGTATGTTCTAGGGCCAAAATCAAGGTGCTTATTAGTTTACATCACCACCAGCAATCTTGATTAAACAGCGAGTTACTGACAGCAGGGTAAAGTTTATTTCCAAACAAATCCTACACATTTAGATGCCTTTCAGCAAAATCATATCACTTCCTTATCTAACCTCCAAAGTGGAAGTTTCTCAACCTGATGGGCTTAGTGAGTAAAGAAAAAGAGCTATGACTCACATAATTTTTCATAGAAATAAAATCTTCTAATTATTAGAAGAATCTAAAGCATTAAAGGATTTACAAAATGTAAGGTCCATTGCAAGAAACAAAAAATAATCACTCAGATGAGGATACTGAGGCTTGAGAGGTTTAGCAGCTAGAAAGAACCTTCAAATGCATTTAATCTAATTCCCACATTTTAGGTTAAATACTTACCTAAGACCACACAACATTAGCAGCAAAAGGCAAAACTCAACCTGTGTCTCCGAACTCCCCTCCCACTGGTCATTTTGTCATACAACATGGTCTCTCCACAATGGTATAATTCACTGTATCCAAGATTCCTGAAGCAGTATCAAAATAACTATCAGAGAAGACAGAGAGAGAACTACCACACTGGGATGGAATTTAGACAGTGTCCCCAACTCTTTCCTCAAAATTATAAGATTCTCCTTTGGACTAAAACTACCAAATCCATAATCAAAAGAAGAGAAAATTTTGATTCTTCTTTCTTTAGCATTTCTGATGCAGCAGAGCTGCTATTCCTATTGTAATACCAATTTTAATTCACATGACGAGTCCTCATTGTCCCTGTTCACACTCCTTAGGGTTGAAAGCTGGATTAATAAGATTTTCCAATAAATAATGTGAAGTGGAAGTTACCTCCTCAAAAAAAGACTAAGCTATGTGGAGTTTCAAGTGATCAGAGGTGAGAGACTTCAGTGTCTTTGCTCTTGTTAACTGTAAATTACTAAGGGAAGCAGTATACAGTACAGAGGAAAGAGAGTCAAGGATGTGAATTCCAATCCCACCTCTAATTTGTACTTTTTGTATGACTTTGGCAACTCATTTAATCTCCCTCAGCCTTGGTTTCCTTATCTATAAAATTAGGGGGCTGGACATTTTAGATGGGCATTCTTCGAGCTCTAGATCTATAACCCCTAGAATAGCACCTAGTATTCAGTGAAAAGAGAAAGCAAACAGAATAGGGTTATCACCAAAAAGTCTGCTCTCACTCTAGTCCTAGCTTACATTACCTTTTTGTCTCCAAAGAGTTTATATTGTAAAAAAATAATTTATTGGGATTGGGGGTTGGGATGGGCTAGGGGTAAAGGGAAGGTATATAATATTAATTTAAATAGGGAGATCTTTCCCATTCATTAATAGGCCTATGTGACCTGCGTGAGTCACATGGAAGTCTGAGTCATATGGAGCCAGTGTGTGATGGAAGGAGAGTGCTGAATGAGTGAACAAGAAGGGTGGAGTAGGAAGATGTGGAGCTAGAGCATAGCGGAGAGGAAATTAGAGAGAAAGCAGTTAGAACTGAAGGATGTAGGCAAGCCGGAAGCTGGCTGTAAGTGTGAGCAGGGTATTTTGTTTAAAGGAAGCCTGCTTGTGATTTGTTTAAGGGATCTGATTTGTAGGAAGCCTAGCAGGGGGAAAGCTTGGGGATGGTATTGTTCACTTCATTGTTATTGTGTATAGATTTTTCTTACTATGATGGATTTGGCTTTCTGGTGTCCGAATAAATGTTTTGGTTCTGTCTTCTATGTGGAGAATCTGTTGTATTTTGCATTTCAGAATTGCACCAGGATATTCATGGCTGCTGTGGGTGTTGTGAATATCACATTGGTGCTACAAGGTATCATTTTTTTTTTTTAAAAAAAAGGATATATACTTTATAAATGTGTATTGCAGAGCCTAAAAGGGCTCAAATAAATCTAAGCTTATTTTTCTCCTCAGGAGATCCTGCCAAGGTTAGAGAAGAGCAGCAGCAGTAGCTGTGCATGAAAAGGCCCTCAACAGAAACAGTAGGATTCGAGAAGGGAGAACCTGTGAGAAGGGAAACTGGAGAAGAGCCAAAAAAGTCATTCTGGTGAGACAAACAAACAGCAGTTAACTGGAAATGAGTTTAAAAGCTGGACAGCATCAGAGGAAAGGGATTTTGTTTTTCAAGAGCCCCATTTATATTTGTAAGAACTTTAATGTCCACATTTGTTAAATGAACATATTTAAGACTCATACAACTTAATTACTTCACAGAGCCATTGCAAGGAAAGTAAATATTAAAACACTATATTACCAGGAATCATTGTCACAAATTCAACTGAAATACTGACAAGAATAAACAAAAAAACCAGACCTTCCTCTTTTTTTTATGTTACGAGTGAAAAAGCATTAGAGATCCTCAAAGTTGTTCCATAGTATGGCTCTCTGGGAGTAGCAGAGGGGAGTCACAAAAACCTACCTTACCCACACTGAAATCTACCTTACATATATGAGTTTTGAGTATTTTTCCCTCAATTTTAAAATAAACTTTTATTGACATATATTGGTTTTTGGTTATTCTTCCTTAAGAGTTTAGTTCCCAGGACCCATGGTCATAACAATCTTCTAGTTTCCAGATGTTAAGATAGTATTTCCTCGGTAAACATCTCCACTACATTTGCACATCACATTGTAATGTTAAATAAAACAAAACATTTGAGTTCAGCTGGTAAATACCCACTGTGACTGCAAAGTGAGAAATAGGGATGAGCTTATTGTTGGCAATATGCCTTCTTTGCCTGTTGCCCTATAAATCAAGTGGGCACTGGTCAGTAAGTGGGGATTTGGGATATGCATAGAGGAATGCGTGTACATGCCTCAACCAGCCCCTACTGGGGCTTGAGGGGATTTAGGGGAATGCACAAGCTGGAATGCTGTGCCTGTCTCAACCAACCCCATTGAGACTTAGTTGCCCCCTCTTCTTGCTGGCCCCTGCAAGAAGGATGATTAGGGAATGCTCTAGAAGGTGATGCTCCCATTATTAGCAAACTCACTTTGAGAAGAGCAGACTAGAATAAAGTAAGTTTCTTTAACCTCTTATTATGACTCCATTCCTGTCTTCCTATCTGCCTGGATCAAGAGTGAACCTGTGCTAGAACACCTGCTAGTAGCTTTCCTGTGCCTCCTGTCTGACCCCTGGAGTAGATGGTATTAGCTGTGTATGTGCCTATGGAATGGCTCCTAATCCTCATTTGCCTGAAGTTAAAACCTGAATAGGTAAGTAAGGAAAAGCTCTATTGGAAGGAAATCCACGTGGTGTATTAGTCACAAGTAATAGTGATATTATAATGGTGATAACAATAACAACTGCAACATATTGTGTGTGATACATAGTAAAAAATACCCAAACGGGCTTTAAAGGCTTGATCACATGCATCATGATAATCCTGTGAAGTAGGTACTACATACATTATGATTCCATTTTATATGGGGAAGCAGAGTAAGAAAGGGGAACAGACTTAGGCCCCTAGTCACACACATCACATTTGTTAGAGGTAGGATTTAAAACCAGGTCTTTAACTCCAAATCCAGCAGTCTATCCATGCTTGCTAACTCTCAGTCCCTCTATTACTTTCACCTAACAGAACAGAAGGCATTTAACACCTTGGCTGTATTTTGAATTCATGAAACAGGTCAGACCTGGAGAAAGGGTGGAGAGAATTAAATCTGACTGATCTATCTCTATCAAACAAGAATTCAAATAAGGAGAAAGGGTTCATCTATAATTTATAACTTTGGCCCAAGTCTGCCAAAATGGAAACTGGTCAACACAGCACTAAAATGAAACAATTATCATCAAGGTGAAAAAGCAAGACCTGACTCTATGCCTCCTGTCAAAAGTAAGTTCTGAATTCACTAAAGCTGGTAAGATTTGGCATAAAAAATATATTTTCCAAGTTCTTCGTAGGGGTAAAGATATATGGGAAGAGGATAAGTTAATTAAAAGGCAATTCTGGTTTCCTGGATCTGTTTATGTCTATCATCAAAAACAACTATATGTAACATCTTACCCATACATGCAAAAATAGCTCTGTATCAATTGGGGAATGGGTGAATAAATTATGGTATATGAATGTAATGGAATACTATTGCACTATAGGAAATGATGAACAGGGAGACTTCAGAGAGGCCTGAAAAGACTTACGATCTGATGCTGAGTGAAAGGAGCAGAACAGGAGAACTTTGTACACAGCAACAACCACAGTGTGCGAGGACTTTTTCTGGTAGACTTAGAACTTCATTGTAATGCAAGGACTTAAAAAATTCCCAATGGTCTTTTAAAGCAAAATGCCTTCCACATTCACAGAAAGAACTATGGAATTCACTTGCAGATTGGAGCAGACATTTTCTTTTGTATTATGTTTTAGTTTGTAATATGATTTCTCCCATTCATTTTAATTCTTCTATATAACATGACTATGGTGAAAATGTATTTGACTGGAATGTATGTGTAGAACCTTATAAAATGTATGCCGTCGTGGGGTGGGGGAGGAAGACCGGGAGGGAGGGAAAGAAAAAAATCTAGGTTGTATGGTAGTGATTGTAGAACTTTGAAAATAAATTTTAAAAAAAATAGCTTTGTAGTTGAATAAATAAGCCATGGCAGGGAAACCCCAACAATAAACACTGTTTAAGAACTAAAGGAAAACCATCATAGTTTGTCCCATTCTGGAAATATTCCATCTCACATTTGGAAGGCCATATAGCTCTCACAGCAGTACAGTATGAATAGTGGTCAAGTCAACATACCTCATCTTTTCCCAGGGCTTTGAGGTGTTCTAGGATCTGTGTGATCACGGTCTCACAAAGCTTGTTGTTTTCAGCCAGAAATTTTGAGTCTCCCCCATAGAGGCTGTCGTTGGAATCAACTAAGTGGACAAACAATGAAACATGAGAAATTTATCCTGAGAAAACTTTTATCTTTTTCCAAGGGAAAGGGAGTCAGAAGAAAAAACAGCAGCAACAGATGTTGGGGAAATTTGGAAAGCAAAATGGAAATGGCATAACCAAGTTCCTGTTGGGCCTGGGAACTCAGTTACTACAAAGAAAACATCTTATCATCTAAAAGACTGAGCTAGAGACCCTGCAGTGTTATACTTTTTCTCCCACTGGCTAGTGATGGAACCCCTGTTACACAAAGTGAATCTGCTCAGTAGCTTTTGAAGAATAATTTTTAAAAATCCATTCCATTAGCTATGTTCAAAGCACACATTCCCCATCACCTTTGAGCACTTTATAAACTAAACCATAGTCACACCTGAAACAAGAGAGATCAAGGGAATGTTAGCATGGAAATTAGAGTGTCTCTGTGGTCTAAAATAAACCAATGTATGCAAACAGCTCAACATTATTTAAAGGCTAAAAAATGTCTTTACTCAAGCACCATCCCCTTCAATTTCTCTCCTATACTTGAAAGTTACTTTGGCCTCTCCTAGAACATTTCTTCATACCATCACCATAATCAACCAGCTTCAATCACAAGTCTGGCTGAGTTCAGTGATCGTACTTTGGAGACTGAGAACTTTGTCATTTATATGCCACCCTCTACAAGCCCATGGTGCCTATGTATCTCCCTAAGTCAATTATACTACACAGGAGCAAATTATTTCCCCATTTCCACCCCCACTGCTCTTATCCTTATCCTTCAAAATCCTATACCCCATCCATTGCCCTCCCCATCCACTGTGCCCTAAGGAATTCCCATTTCGTAATGAATGAAATTCCCTTCATTTTGGTCCTCTTTCAGATACTTCCATTAACCAAACCTGATAGATATCTAGCTTCTTTTGATGGCACTGCATCCTTAGTCATCCTATCCAGCACTGGCTGCCCCTTCTCTTATACTCCTGACACATAGGCTCTGGAGAAAAGTCAGATGATTCCTCGCTCTTGTCACTCCCAGAGCCTCCCTTTTCCTCCATCACTTAGCAACCTTTCCTCCTTTGAAGTCTATGCAAATTTTACACCCAATCTAAACTACGGTAGTTGTCGTATACTGGCCTCCAGGTCTTACTTCCTCCTTTCTCAAGGGGTTCAACACCTGCAGGGATCAGTTTATCTTCCTCCTCTCCCCAACTCTTGCTCTTATAGTAGGGAACCTTACCATCCCCAAAGATGCTCCCTCATACTCCCTAGCCTCTCATTTTCTTAGCCTCTTTAAAATCCATGACCCACTGCACTTCAACCACACATAGTCACACACACACACACACACACACACACACACACACACACACACTCTCTCTCTCTCTCTCTCTCTCTCTCTCTCTCTCTCTCTCTCTCAACAGTACTACCTTAAGAAGAATTGAAATTTCCCTTTCTGACCACAGCTTTGTATCATTCCACCTTTCCTATAACTTACCTTTTCTAAACCTACTCTTTGCCTTCCTGCCCCCAAATACTGACTACAACTTTGTATCATTCCACCTTTTCCTATACCTTACCTTTCCTAAACCTACTCTTTGCCTTATTGCCCTAAAATCCTGCAAACCTTCAATACTTTCTCAGACTATTACACTTAGTCTTACTTCACTTTCTTCTCTCCCCAGTCTTAAGCTAATTGTTAACTGTTTTAATTCCATAGTCCTTTCCTTTTAAATCCCTAACGCTGTTTAAATCTCTAACAACATTCAGATTTGCCAAACTTCAACTGTGGGTTGCTCACACCATCCACCTCCATCATATATGCTCATAGAGCTGATGAATGCAGCAACATGACATCTCACCATTCTGCCAACTGAGTACATTACAAATTCATGTTATCCAAGGCAATACCTTTCTTCCTGCCTAACTGATTCTCTCACTCCTTAGAGAAGCTATTCTAGTTCTTCTTTTCCCTCCTCAAGCCTCCTACACATCACCCTCTTCTACCTGTCTCAACCAATGAACTTGCCTCTTACTTTACTGAAAAAACTGAATCCATTCATGTCAGTTTCCTTTTCTCCCATTCTCATCTCTAAACCCTTCAAACATCATCTCTCTCTCTCCTCCTTCCCACACCATTCTCTAAGAGGTGGCCCTTCTTAATAATGCCAAACCCTCTACATATATATTTGATCCCATTCCTTTCCATCTAATATAGCAGACTGCCTCAATCATCCTCTTCTTCCTATGTGGTTGCTTCCCTGCCTTCAAATATGCCTCTCTTTAAAACAAACAACAAAAAAACCCTCACTAGATCCTTCTACCCCCTAATTATCTTATGTGTCTCTTCCTTTCTCAGCCAAGCTCTTTGAAAAAGTTGTGTGTACCTGCTGATTCCACTTTCTTTTTGAAATCTGATTTCTAACCTCATGACTTAACGGAAACTACTCTCCTATGCTACTACTTACCAAACATCTTGATTGGCAAATCTGCTGGTCTTCTCTTACTATTAATTCTTCTAAACCTATTAACTGCACTTTACCCTGCTGACCATCCTTTCTTCCTGGATATTTTCTTCTCAAGATTTCATGAGACTTTTCTCTTCTGGTTCTCTTTCTACCAGTCTTCAAGGCTCCTTATTAGCTCATCTTCTCAGCCCCAACTTCAGGTTTTCCCCAAGTTTCCATCTTGGTCCTCTTCTCCCACTATGCTCTTAGTAAACTCATCAACTGCCACAGATTTGCCTATTATCTCTATGGAGATGACACACTGGTCTCCAAATCAAGCCCTAGTTTTTCCTCTGAAGTTCAGGCTCCTGTCATCAATCATCTATGAGACATTTTAAAGGGGATCTTCTAGAGACTTTTCAAACTCAGCATTTCTTTTTTTTGTTTTGTATTTTTTTCAAAAAATTTAATACATTTTCTTTTTTCACCAATTACATGTTAGAACAAATTTTAAAAGTTTTCTCTTGCCACTCCAGCATATTCTACACACTGTTATCAGAATAATTTTCCTTACCCCTAGAAATGACCATGTAGCTTCTTTATTCTATCAATTCCACTGGTTTTCTATTGCCTGTAAGATCAAATCAAAACTATTTGGTTTAGCTTTTAAAGCCTTCTAAGACCTAACCCCAAACTGTCCGTCTAGCTCCGCTGGACTTTATTCCACCTCCTATGTATCTCCAAGTCCTCTAAAATGAGGAGAAAGGAGAACACTAAATTAAGCTCATTAGAGCAGTGTTGAATACTGGGGTACTCAGACACCAATGTGGGACTTGAAGTCTGAAAAGCCTGCCATCCACTTCCACTAAAGCTCAGTCTCCTCCCAGCCCACCCCAATTTTCATCAGTGGCCATAGAACAACCAAAATTTATCTACAGATGTCATTAAGAATGAAAAAGGCTGGGAAGCCATGAGAGAAAATAATTTATATACCAGGACTAAAACAATCCCTGCACTCAAGAGGCAAAGGAGATAATTTCATCTTTATGCTTTCACATTTGCTTATTCTTATTTTCTTATATGATCATTTCTAGACACTTCAAACAAAGTCTTTCTTTATACTGTTCAATACACTTATTAAAACCTTTAACACCGAGATTTCTTTACAAATGATGTAACAATAAAGACAAAAGGATACAAAAATGTCTGAGAAATTTATGCCACGTTAGTTATATAAACACACAAAGGATAAACACAAGTGGCCTATTAACACTTTCAAGTTGGTGGAAGACCAAAATATTTTTCTGACTTAATGAAATCTGAGGGGGTGATTAAAAAGCCTTCTCTTGCTGATGTCTTAGAGGGCAGGTACAAGCAAGCGAGTTACAAGGCAAACTCTTCAGAGTTAGTATACATTCATAGAATTCAGGTGTGTGAATAAGAAAAATGTTCATTAAACAAGGCCACTCTGGTTCAGTTGCCAGAATGTCATTTGTCGTGCTTTTCTCATCATCATCAAATATGACTATGGCTATCTGCAGTAAGTTAAGCAGATATTGTTTCTTCTAAGCTTTCAAACATGGCTCCCAGGTTTGAAGGTGAGGCTAGAGAGGGTCAGATGCACTTCTAAGCATATTAAGTTTATAATATTTACTATTTTACATGATTGCGCACACACACACACATATGTATATGTATATCTCAAATTGCTTACTGTTTTATGGAAGGGAGGACCTTGAGACTCAAAAAAAATTTTTTAAATTAATGTTTAAAATGGTTTTTATATGTAATTGAAAAAATACTATTTTTAAAAGTGTACAATATTTATAAGAAATGTATAGAAAGGTTTAAAAACCCACAAACCCTTGGAAAATGACTAAGGTATCATTAGCCAAGCCAAGCAATATGTAGTTTATGGAACTGTGCAGAAGGAAGTAGGTTAAAGTATGTTACACAACTGGTTGTCAGTTGTTTTAGATGCCTGGCTACAGGAGTAAGACATTGGGTGATCACGATCAGTGGACATTGAAGACTAGCCGGTGTGTGTGAAAAGAAAGGGTGTAAGATAAATGAATATTTCCTGAGCCTCAATACATCACTAACTTAAAGAAAGCCCTGTACAAACTCCAGTAAATTATATGGTTTCTATCAGCAACCAACAATAATAAACATAACTGATAGGAAAAAAAAGATTTCCAAAGATATTCTACACCGCCCCCTCACCTCTCATTGGTCAGTATATGCCCAAAAGGAAAATAAAATTTAAGTTACATAGTAGACATATTTCTTTTTTAAAAATGAGTAACCATTTCATTTTTATAAATCAAATTCCATTTTCTAATTGGTTTGCATTACATTTTCAAGACTGTCTTATCACAGTAGACAACTGCTTCTTGAGGACTGTCTCCCTTTAATATTTTGAACTCAGTACATTCATTTAATGAATGTCTATTGATTAGCTATGATTTTGGTCTATCTGCAGTTGTCAATTCTCCTAACAAGTATGTAGCTTTAAGTCTTTCATGACTCTCTGGGCCCTACCACTCTCTGTAAAGCAATACTTTATAAACACAGACATGAGCTAAGACAATGATCATTTACGAAATTCCTCCCAATGATTTTTTTTACAATGAGAATGATCACTACTTAATTTATCATGCTTCTACAGAATCTGGGTATGCCAAATAATGGCATCCTTGATAATTGCTATTGCTGTTACACATGACTGGTATTTTCTCAAAATCAGTTATGAAAGTCATTCTTAGACCGAAGCTGCATTTTCCATAGGACAGTCAAATATTAGCTGCTGGAGGGATTCTTTCTGCCTACAGCTGCAGACCAGCATAGTTTCTTTAGACTAGAATCAGCTCTTGCACTGGTGAGTAAAACTCCCTTACCATCTAGAATAGCAATACAAAAAACAAAACAAAACCAAAAGGAAAAAAACCCTCTCACCTCTTCCCAAACTGCTTTCATTTTGTGCAATGTTGTTTCTTAGAGTGTAAGACACTTGAGGACAGGGACTGTTTTATTTTTATATCTGTATTCCTAGTATCGAGCTCTGTGGCCTGAATGCAGTAGGCTTTTTACAAATGCTTACTGACTGAAACAAAACTTCATATAACTATACACACTTGAGACCTCCCAGACAATACATAAAGAGAATAAATGAGTGTTCGTGAAGGGGTTATGTAAATACATATTCATTCCAGGTTACAAAGAAACAGGGTTCCCAGGTTTGGAGGTGAGGGTAGGAAGGTAGAAAGAGGGGCAAAAAACACATCTTCTTGGGTTATTGGCACCACAATCAACTCGAATTCTGATGCTCGGAATTCAATGAAACCTCAAGCTTTAGCTACAAGCTCCTCATTCCACCCACCTTGCATTCACATGTTTAGAGCAGAGGACACTGACATATTTGTGTCTATTTAACATCTCAATTCACATTTTTGCAAAATGTTCTCCAAAAAATATGCAAATTAAGGTTTTGATTGTTCAGGAGATCATCTGGAAGTAAGACACTTGATATTATGAGATTTGAAGATAGAGTTCTACCATTTTATTTTTCAGAACTCCTACTGTTTGCTTGAGCCTTTTTTTATGCCTCATTGAAATTAATATCAGAGGGCTTTTTAAGTTCATCATTTCCCTGAGTTATCCAAAATAGAACTAATCACCCAAAGTGTCTCCCAAACCACTGTAGTCTCAGAGTACAAATTTTCAGGACAACCAATTACTTCAGTTGCATAATAGCATTCCGTTCTTTCATCTTGAAGTCATGGGTTTTATTTAACCTTTCCCTAGCACAAGAGTATTTTAGTTGTCACAATTTATGCAACATGTGAACCTGACATTTAAAGCATGAAAATTCCTCTTGGAAAAGTCAGTTATCATGTTCTCTGTGCGGTCATCACATCAAAAAAGAAAAAAAAAGAAATCCTCTCAAGAAAGTTATGGACAATGTTGTCAAAATCACAGCACTAGAGAATGCTAGTAAGTGCTTAGCAGTCCAGTATAGAAGTATAAATACACATACACAGAGTGTGTATATGATGTACGTATGTATGTATAGGTATGTATGTATGTATATTTAGAATATGGGCTGGGAAACCCAAGCCTATTTTAATAATGCTAGAGACAACTTTGGACCTCTCCCAATGAATCTTGAAATAAAGCTGAAAAGGTAATTAGCTGTAAACAGAACAATTATTTAACCCCTCTCTTCTGAAGATTTAATCAGTATTAAGACTATACAACTGCCACAGCATGAAGATAAAATAAGCAGTCAGAAAACTGGAACTCATCCAATTCATGCAGTCTTTTCCTCCTCCTTGGGAACTTCTCTGGCTACAAGACTTGTCAAGGCATGATTCCCCATCCAATTCAAACACAGCTGTGTTAAGAAAGAAGTTTCTCTAATTTTAAGCATCTAAAACACTGAACTCCTTCCCTATCAACTCTACCCTTACAACCTGTACCGAAAATCTGAAACTGCAATGGATTTTAAGAGTTCTAAGACTTCACTTGAATCTGTTTTGAAAGAAAGAATCCAATTACCTACATTTTCTCTTACTCTTCTATGCTATTATCTAATTCTCAAGAGTCTGCTTCAGCTACATTTTCTAAATCTTATCTCAATTCTACCACAGTCTTTATTAATCAGTACCAATAAACTGTGTTTATCACAATTATGCAGAGATTTTTTAAAAATACCAATCCGAGAATGTCACAACGCTGCTAGTTATTTAAGCAAGTTTCTCTCAATAAATTTCCAAGCCTGGGAAACACCTTCATAAACCGCTGTGCTCATAGACAGATTATGCAATGTTCTGGTCATCCATAGCCGTGAAACACTAGCACTGGAAGCTTTTATGGAAAAAAAAAAAGGCATCTAATACAGTTGCCCAGGAGGTAATTAAATAGAGGAAAGACCTTAGCCTATAAAGGTTATATCAAAACATGAATTCAAAAGGTATCTACTGTAAATATTTTCATTTATGACTTTCATGAGATTCACTAAGTAAGTGGGTAATGCATGCACTCTGGGATATTTACCAGTGAGAAAGAAAAATACATTGCTACCTTTGTCTACATGGTAGAGGTAAGTCTCTTGGCTCATTGCAGAGAGGAGATGTAAAACGTTGGTGTAGATACGAATTTTGTCGTCACTATTGTCTTCCCAAGTGTAGTCTTGGATCACATTTAGTAAACCTCTAACGAGAAATAGGACTCCTTGTTCTGGATGATCCTAAGGGGCAACCACAGTTATATAAATACACAACTTGGGGGAAAATATTCAGTAACTCTGACACCTTAGTTATAGCAACAGTAATGAAATTAAATTGTGAATTGCTTTACTTAAAAAAAAAATCACACTAGTAAGTCAAGTTAAATGATCAAATTGCTTAGCACTTTTAATCCCCCATTATCAGTGCTTTCTTTTCTGTTTGAGCAGACAAGTTTTCTAAGTCTGAGAAGGAAAAAAAAAAGTAGTAGGTATCAATTTAATGGCTAAAATCCCAAGATTACATACAAATTTTATGTGAACATAAAAATTTTTTTTAAAACCCACTGATTTCTACAAACCATAAAAAATGAATATTCTTCTATCATAAGAAATCCCCGAAACTACCTGTAATGAGTAAATCTCCAAGTCATAACTGTTATCATTAATGGCAGATTGAAATACTACATTTCTCTTATGTTAAGAGAACTTTCAAAACATGAAACGACAAACTAAGAACAAATGCTTCCTTTAAGTGATTTTCTCAGTTTGCTCAGAAAAGTAAAACTCCTTCTTTGACCCAACACCAAATGAAGAAAGAGAATTAGAAGGTAAAGAGGAGAGTAGTAAGAGCTGACTAACCATTTCACCAAAGTTTAAAATCCTATGTCAGAGAATCTGACTGCATAGAGAGCACAGAGTCAAGGATGAGGCAAAGATATGGAAACTAGAACAATCTGTTCTTCCTTAACCTTCAGGGATGTTTTTAGTATCAGTGTGAAATGTTTGTAGAATACTTTCAGGCCCCTGGATAAAGCCATTAAAGTCTAGAATTTATTGCTTCACTTGTGAAGGTGGGTAAAAAAGGGTCAGAAAGGAGAGAACATGCATGTCTTTAGAAAGTCTGAACTCTACAACAATTTGGCAACTCATTACCCCTTTTTTGTTGACAACTGTATCAAACTTTTGCTCCACTGAATAATGAAAACTAAATTTTATTTAAAGAATTGCCCTGAAAACAGATAACAGACTGATATTTTAATTCTAAGAGTTATAATTTCCAAAGGAAAAAAGTTCAATATGTTACCATGGAGATGGAGGGTCAATATTATATATAACTTTGTAGGAAGCAAGCTTTGAACTACAAGACAAGCAGCACGGGTACTTTTTTAAGCTGCTGTGTAAGAATCAAACTCTCCACTGAGCAGGCATGTATCAATAAATATAAAATTTAAAAATAAAATGTATTTTGATGATTCAATGCAAAAAACAGTCTCAAAAATTTATAAAACCATCAGTCTATGATAGAAAAAAATCATGATTAAATTCAGAGAAAGGGACAATCAGGAAATGTTTTTCACTGCTCATTAGCAAAGGTGAATTTACAAGTAGGCAGGATGAGACAGCAAGACCAGTAAGATCATGGTATGATTAGAGAAGCTCCTGAAATTGCACTTCTTGGACAAGCTCTCCTAAAAAACGGCTCTCAAAAGACTTACATTTGGCCATTAAAGATTCATTCTTTCAACTTCTAGTCTTCAAGAGCCCCTACTTTAAAAGGATAACCTCCCACATCACAGTTTTACATATTGTTGGCCCTATCTTCAGCATCAGAATTTGATACCCTTTTACCCTTTCAATGTTCCTCTCAGAATGCCAAAAGTTGCACAGTTCAGAGAATTTAGAATTAAAAGGCACCTGACATTACCTCCAGGGGATGGGGAACCTGCAGCCTCAAAGCCACAGGTGACCCTCTAGGTCCTCAAGTGCAGCCCTTTGACTGAATCCAAATTTCACAGAACAAATCCCCTTAATAAAAGGATTTGTTCTGTAAAACTTAGACTCCGTTAAAAGGGGGCACCTCAAGGACCTAAAAGGTCACATGTGACTTCAAAGCCACAGGTTCCCAACATTCCCCACCCCTGATCCTAGGCCAACTTTTTCATTTTACCAATAAGAAAATGAAGGCCCAGAGAGGTTTCATGGTTTGCCTGAGGCAACAAGGGAAGTTGTCATGGTAGACATTTATTTTGCCCCCAGTCTTAGCTAAGAGCCAACCAAGCAAAGACACTAAAAATGGTGACAAGATTAACACCATTAGGATTAATTTTTCTACTTGTTCTATCAACTAATCAATTAAATAAGCTGAATGAATAATAGTATTAGTTATCTATTAGTTATCTAAGAGTCCATTTAAATGCTGACTAAAATAGTCACTAATTTTGTCTACTTGAAAAGCTTCAATGGATAAAGGGGCATAGATGTCCCAGGGGAATACTTAATACTGAAGTTTTAAGTAAGGGAAAAAACATGTTGGGCCCTTTATCTAGTCAGAAAGAACCTCCATCTGGTTTTAAATAAATGAAAATGACAGAGGCTTAATCAAACCCATTCTCAAAGGCTGCAATATGACAGGAACAGCAATTCAAAACAATGAAACCTACTTCTAGGAAATGTGCCTCATTTTGCTTTTCCTATCGCTACTCTTTATCTATCACTTAGCTTTTAAAATGAGGGAAAGAGCCCAGCACCCCTCTTCTGTTTGCATAACTGGCTGAAAGGTACTCACATTGCTTTCAGCAATACTACCTTTCCTTGCTGCTGGACATTTCTAGATAAAATTCTCCAGTTAGTAAAGGGCACTACAAAGTTCTCAAAGGAGGGCACTGAGTTACTAAAGAACCACAGGGTAGTTATGTATAGAGTTTAAGTAAAAGAGCTGGAATTTCCCATCATTGCTTCCTTCTCACTTAGCCAATTAAGTCCCTATGAGAAAATTTCTAATGTGAACTAAATTCATTAAAATTATTTAATCAAGCAATGACAACTTCAAGGAACATCCTGACATACTCAAGACTGATTTTTCCTCCCATTTCACAAACAGATAATCAGGCTAAGAGGAGAGAATAAAAGTGACTATATTACTAAGGCATACACACAAAAACACAAACAAAACCTTGGAAAAGCCAAAAAAAAATTTGAAAGGAAACACACTGTGCTACATTAATAAGAAATAAAGTTATCTGAAATTATAAAATTTGACCATTAGAAAATTTAAGGTCTAATTTCCTGATATAATGAGGGCAAGAAGAAAAAAGTTGCTACTTATAATTATGCCACTGTTACATACTGGAACTATTAATAAAGTAGAAAATAGATTGCAGAGGAACTCCAGAAGAAATGATTCAGATGGCCGCATCTTTCCATCTATATTAATCATCTTTGGAACTTCAGGAACAAGGCTTACTGCAGCTCTGAAAAAAGCATCAGCTGCAAGAACAAAGAAAAAAGGTCATGGATTAGCATTCTACAAACTATGAAACACTTTGTATTTATCTAATGGTTTATGAACTATGTTGTGAGAAACATATGAATTAAAGCAAAAGCCAAACAAACAAAGCAAAGTCAGGTCCAACAGAAACCCCAAGCTCCACAGAGCTGGATGGACTGAAATAAGCTTTCTGGAGCACCAAGGTGACTTTATTGAACATACTGTAAAGTCAATGAGGAGGTCACTGCAGTTTTTTGAATATTCAGTTCAGACGCTCACTATAAAATTTGCTTTGGAAGCTTCCTATTTCACTAAAGTATTTTTCTAAGGAAAGAGTTAGGATATATAAAAGGCAGTGTGGGACAAAAGACAAAGCAACATAACCCCTGGTTCTGGGTCCTGGTTCTGTTAGTTACATATGAGGAATCTGGACTTGATTTCTAAGCTTTCATATATCTCTAATACTATGTTTCTATCATCTACAGAACTCAAGACAAGTTAAAATCTTACTAGAAGAATGTTTTGGGGTGAGTTTGTGTTTGTGCTTTTGTCATTGATGAATGTCTAGTGCAGAAACCCCATCCACCAATACTGACAGTCTCTGTGGCACATTAGTCTGCCAAGAGCAGTCTGGGGCACCAAAAGTTAAGTGACTTTCTCATAGTCACAGAGCCAATATCTACCATCTGAATCCAAGTCTTCCTGAATCCTGGCCAACTCTTCACCTGCTAGCCACATTACCCTTCACAATTTAGGAGGAAGATAATGAGTGTGGGCATATTTTAGAGAGAGTTCCTCTCCCTTCAACAATTCCCAAAGAACAGGCTATGAGAATTGCCTCTAAGAACAAAATAATCAAAACATGGACTTCACAACTGACATTTTAGAATATTCAACAAGATCAAAGATTTCATGTACTTTCCAAGTACAATTCCATTCAGAAATGACTTCCAATCATGCAAAGAGAAACTGTACTTGCCTACAGCATCATAAATTAAAACTGGAACCCTATCCAATACCAGAAAAGCATCTTCAACAACAAACATTTAATTTCCTGGGAATAAAGCCCACATTTAATAAGAAGAATATGTATACTAAAATCTACATTCTGAAGCAGGACTTTCTTCTTACCCTTTGTTTCTTAAAGAAAAATTAATATGCCTAAAAGATTTGTTTTACAGAACATTCTAAACAACATTTATTAACAATGGAACCATATTCTGTTTTTCTTTTCTTGGAAAACACTTTATTCTAGAGACATAACAGTCTTTTACTTTAGTTAATCCAGAATTTCAGTGATGCAAGGGAAAGCTGGAATTTTTCCTTACATCATCTAAATGAAGTCATTGACTCTGGGGTTGAAAAGAACAAATAAAATTCCTTTTCCACAAGAGAGACCTTTAGATCTTTTCCTTTCCCTATCCTTCTTCTATTTTTCATGCTTAACATCTCTTTTCAAATCAATCACTCAAAAAAAATTTATCAAGTGCCTATTATGTGCCAGGCATTGTGCCAGGCCCTAGAGATACAAAAAGAGCCAAAAGACAGTCCCTGTGGAGTCATATTCTTACAAACTCATCTTCCACAACTTACACTTTATCCATCTAATCCCTTTATACTAAAAAGTTTAGCTACTAGCTACTTATGGTTACTACTCCAAGAAACCAACCAAATAATTGCACATCCATCAACAAGGCACTGGGTCAGATTCTATAAGGGATATGACAAAGTACAAGCCTTGATTTCTGACCTTTGGGAGTTTACAAATTTACCTAAGGAAATGGCACATACAAGTGGGATGGACTGATTGTTTGCTCTTAATTCCAACAAACAAATCTCCTACTCATGAGTATCTTTGAAAAAGAAGTCTCACATACACATGAAGGTGCAATTGTCTCTACTGATTTTATATGAACGTAGTTAAGCTGGGAGAGACCAAGAGTCCAGAATGGGAGCATCCTACATACCAAATGACTGGTATGAACAATGTATGCTGTAAAAGTTCAGAAAAGAAAGAACACTGAGTTTGGGTGCATAAGTCACTGAGCAACCAATTGGGTGACCCTGAAATCAAGCGCTAATCTCTATCCAAAATGTTACTTCTCTAAAATATATAGAGAACTGAATCAAATTTACAAGAATACAAGTCATTCCCCAACTGATAAATGGTCAAAGGATATTTGATATTTCAAAGGCAGTTTTCAGAGGAAGAAATTAATGCTATCTATAGTCACATGAAAAAATGCTCTAAATCACTACTGATTAGAGAGATGCAAATCAAAACACCTCTGAGGTAACACATCACACCTATCAGATTGGCTAACATGACAAAACAGAAGATGATAAATGCTGGAGAAGATGTAGGAGAGTTGGGACACTAATTAATTGCTGGTGGAGCTGTGAGCTGATCCAATTATTCCGGAAAGCAATTTGGAATTATGCCCAAAAGGCTATAAAAACATGTATAACCTTTGACCCAGCAATACCACTTCTAGGGCAGTAACCCAAAGAGATCATAAAAATGGGGAAAGGACCACATGAACAAAAATATTTATAGCAGCTCTCTTTGTAGGGGCCAAGAACTGGAAATTGAGGGGATGCCCATCAAGTGGGAAATGGCTGAAGAAGTTGTGATATATGAATATATACGTAGTATATGAATTGTGCTACAAGAAATGATGAACAGGCGAACTTCAGAAAATCCTGGAAAGACTTATATGAACTGATGCTGAGTGAAATGAGCAGAACCAGGAAAACATATACACAGTAACAGCCACAGTGTGCGAGTACTGTTTCTAATAGACTTAACCCCTTCACAGAAATAGAAGGACCCAAAACATTTCCAAAGGACTCTTGATACAAAAGGCCATTCATATCCAGAGAAAGAACTACAGAGTCAGAATAAAGCAGACTATTTTCTCTTTTGTTTCTTCTCATGGTTTCTCTCCATTTGTTTTAATCCTTCTATGCAACATGACTAATGTGCAAATGTGTTTAATAAGAATATATGTGTAGAACCTATAAAAAACTGCATGCTGTCTTGGGGAGGGACAGGTAAAAAGGAGGTGAAAATTTAAAATTTATGATGATTGTTGAAAACAAAAATTTATTTACAAAAAAAAGGAAAATGCAGAATTCTACCCCCAAACCATTTTTCACTGACGTGGGTGAAAAATGATCCTTAGAAAATGTGTCAAAAAAAAAAAGAAAAGAGAAAAAAGGAAAAAAGAAAAGAAAGAAAACATGTTCCCAGATCATTCTGGCTATGTGACCCTGGGCCAGTCTCTTAATCACTTGCTGCACTAGGCTATTCGCTAATAGTCTAAGTTACAGGACAGGGGTTCATCTACATCAGCAGAGAGAATGTCCTCACTGGGAGTTCCCCAATCCAAATAAAATCAAGGGACTAGTGCAAAAACAAGAAGGAATTTCTTTTCTTCCTCAGTGTGGCTGTTTGAAACAATTCACAGGAAAGTGGCCAATGTTAATGTTCAGCTATATGGAACTGCATATTACTTGTATTTTAAAATTTTTAAAAATAAACTATTTGAAGGAAGAGAAAAAATGTTACTTTGTGTCCATTATACACTCTTTAAAAACATCCCAAAAAACATAGGATTTCATCTGTGTCCTAAACTGGACTATAGTGAAGCTTATATTGTAATTCTGTTTTACACTTATCTTCCCCACTATTCTTCCCCTGGGCTTCTAAATAAAGGATATCAAGCATTGCAATTTAGGAGCTGGTAATCCTCTGGGAAAACAAAACATTGAAAAATGACCAAGAATGAGTCGAGTGTGTACTTTCCATTACACCCTTAGCACCAAATCTGGAATTTATCCTAAACTTCTTGTAACAGCTTGGTTCTGTTTTAGTTCTACATGAAAAACCTTGTAGCCTTTTAAGAAGTTTTGTAGTAAAAACATTAAAGGGACATAATATATGTGAGGGGAGACTACTTCCCTTTTGAAATCCAGAGCTGTTGGCTGCACAGAGGAGGGAAAAGAGGATGTGATCTGGAGTCAGAGGACTTAGGTTTGAATCCCAGCTTGGCCACTTACTACTAGTGAGAACTCAGACCAATCATGTCCCATTTCTCAGTCTCAGTTTCCTTACCCACAAAACAAAAAGGTTCAGCTGGACAACTTATTCTAAACCTTACTCTATGACCTCAAGCAGCCCACCTTGTCCCTCTTCTCTCATTTTTTATGGAGAGGTATGTGGGCACCTGTGGTTGCAGATACTATGCAGAAGCTGTTATGTTTCCATCCCTTCATTATATAGGCAAGGAGGTTTAAAGACTTTTGACAATGACCACGTCTAACAAATATACTTGAGAAAGTACGTAGTAAACATAATTAATAAATATGGCATTAAGAATAGAAATCAAAGATCTAGCAAGTAAATGAAGACATTTCTCCTATTCCACTTAAAAGTTTTACCCTCCAGTTCTTCTTTTCAGTTGAATATAAAATTCTGTCCTCTTTTTCCATTTTCCTACCTCAGAGACTTCCAGTAGTATAATTACAGAAATAAAACAAATCTACTGTGTTTCCCTAAGACCAAACCAACATAACAGTGTGGATTAGCATTCCTATACCCTTAGGAAAATATCTGAATAGAATTCATTTTTATTTTTTAGAATCCATTTTATTTTTTCCTGTAAAAATAACTTCCCCAAATCTGGTGTGTATTCCTTCAGTTAAATGGACTCTGGAGAATCAGTAAATCATGTTCTGTTATAGCTGCTTTTTATAATGTTTATGACCTTACAAATACATGTACATGTACATACATATACACACACAAATATACACACACATGCAGACATAAAAATACACATATATACACATGCATATATACATATGTACACACACATAGACACACAAACACATTCTTTTGCTCTGTTTTAGCACAAGCTCAAAAAAATACAGTAGGTCTTATTGCCCAAGTTCAACTGAAAACAATTAATTATAAAATAAACATTTACACTATTGTGGAAGTCTGAAGGCTTTGCACATGTGCAAGTAAATGAAATTTACTTTAGAACCATAAAAGCTTCTATCAATTTACCTAACACTAATGTGTTACTGGAAAAAGACTATATGGCAGCTCTTCTGGGCCTTGTCTCCACTACCTAGGCTACAAGTGTACATTATGACAAGAGCTTTCTGGAGACTGTGTATAAATCTTTTATCTTTCCACTGTATTTACTTATATAAGTTAAAACAACAAAAATATAAAACAGAACAGATAAAGCTGATCTAAGATTTCTTATTAACTAAAAAAGCTAAATGGACAAAAGATAACAAATCTAAAAAATTATACTACTTTTTAAAAAGGCTATTCGCTCTTAAATAGCTGCCAATTTCGATAAAGTCTAACCCTCTTCATTTCTCAGATGAAGAAAACAAAGCCCAGAGATAACAAGAAATTTTCCTAAGGATATAATGCTAGCTAGTGCCATAACAAGGCTAAGAACTTGGGCCTAATTCTGAAAGATTATCCTTTGAGCATCTAGAAGATCCTTTTGAACCTACAGTGCCAGAACCATGATTTGAAAGAAAGAAATGCCAAAAGAACAGAGATCTCTCTGCTCTATTACTATAGTCTGAAAGCAATCCGAGAAAAGAACTCACAAAAGGTGAAGTAATTATAAAAAGCAAAGAATTCTGATTCTAGTGAAACTCAATCATGAACCTAAGAGAAGGAACCACTGATGAGCAAAAGGCATAGGAGTTCAACATGATTCAATATAGATCTGGGGGACCTAAAGGGTATGTAGCCCAACCCCTTCATCTTAAAGAGAAAGAAAATGAGGCCCAGGGGCATTAGGTAGCTTGCCCAAGATCACACATTACAGCCAGTGCCTCTCAGCATGTACAGAACAGACCAAAAAAAACCAAAAAAAAAAAAAGTTCAGAACAGACGTAGTTTAAAAACTATTAAAAAAAAAAAACTATTTCAGCTGTCTCCAAGCAAGATGCATGCAATCAAACAACTGATTTAGCAAGTCTTTTGTTCATCCTAAAGACTTGAGCCTATGAGCCAGCTTTGTCCTAAATTCCAACAGGCTCATGCCATGGGTAACACCACTTCCTAACAAAGAAATGGAACTGCTGGTCTCATGCTCTAATCCTTAGTCAGCTTCCTGGGCCGGACGAGCTGGGAGTTCATTTGTCACAATACTGCTCTGGTAAAAATCACAGGCTGATAAAGGAAGATGAAACAAGGGAATAGATTATTCTACTTTGGGACTTCCCAGGCAGCTGGAGCTTTTGGGGGGGTTGACAATGAAGTATATTTATGTGACTTCACTTACGTTTTGCTCTACATTCTCGGCAACTTAATGCATTATTTATTTTGGCTTATAACCACTGTGAGTGGCTTTAAGTACAATAATATGCTTTTAAGGTTTAGTACCACAACACTGAAATACCAAAGTAAAACATCATATAAATTATTAAGTATAAATACAGTAAGATGCTTATATGCCAGTTACTCCAGAATATATGGATAATTTTGTGCAAGTTAATGACAACACCTCACATTAACAGCAACCATATATTTTCCAATTTACTCTTTCCTCTGGCCTGTCCTTATACTAAAAAAAAAGTCGACTAATTGATGCATATCACACACCAAAATTACATAGAGGTGAAAGGTGAGAGTGTGTTTTCAAGCCTGTGCTTTAGCCTGAGAGACAGTACAAATGCAGTGGCAGGAACACTGACTTTGGGGTCACGATCAAAATTACAATCCTAGTTTTGGCCACTCTGGGTGACCTCAGGCTGACTCTATGGGCCTCAGGGTCCTCATCTGCAAAGTCAGGTAGTTGGAATAGATGACTTTTGAGGTCTCTTAAAGCTCTAAAACCATGATCTTATGATCTTAAAGAGATATTTTTAAAAATCACGTTTAAAAGAATCATGTATTAGAGGACTAAATATTTTCTTGGCCATATTCTTTGCACAAAACTGAAAGCTATCTTGTCTAGTTGGAAAAACAATAGTAGAGGGTGGAAGGTTAATTTTGGCAGACAAAAGATCACATTTTTACTTTTGTGAGTTTAATATATATTTTCAATACAAATACTATTTTTATGAAATAATAGCTTGGATTTCTTGTAATAGTAGTTTACCTTTTTTTAATTTTATTTTCTCATTAAGAAAAATCTTTTTCTTTCTCTCTCACTTCCTCTTTTGGGGTTAGGGTGGGAGAGATTCTTCTAACAAAATATGTAGTCAAAACAAATTTTCAAGTTCAAAGAGTATGTCTCAATTTGTACCTTGAGTCCATCACCTTTCTGTCAGGTGAGTAGCAAGTTTCATCTTGATCCCTTTGGAATCATGGTTACTTTGATCAGAGTTCTTAAGTGTTTCAAAATCATTCATTTTTACAATACTGTTTTTATTGTGTGACCTCCTTTGGCTCTACTCCACTTCCCATTAGTTTATATAAGTCTTCTCAGGATTTTCTAAAGCTGTGCCCTTAGCTATTTTTCACAGCCAAACAGTGCTTCATTACTCATACGCCAGAACTGGTCCAACCATTCTGATTAGCACCCCATTTGTCTCAAGTTCTTTTTTACCACTAGAAGAGATGAACAGCTAGAGTGCTTCAAGACTGGCAAAGCACTGTGCATAAGGCTCCTCATTTGACTCTCACAACGTCCTGTGAGGTCGATGCCATTATCCTCTTCATTTTACAGGATCCTCTCAAAGCAAAATGACTTGCACGAGGTCACATAACTAGTAAATGAACAAACCAAGTTTTTAACTCGGATCTTCTCAACTCCAAGTTCAGGGCTTCATCCCCTACTATAACTACTAAAATGGATGGGTTCATTTAATTCACATTCAGGCTAACAAGAGTTATTATCATTTTTATACATGCATTACCAGCTTTCAGAGAACTGGCAATCATGCTTACTTAACACAGCATCTTGCATGTTGTAAGCATTCAATAAGCAATTAATTGAAATTAAAAGAACATATTTTTTAGTAAAAGCCTACTTAAAGTTATTTAATCTTTCTTTAAAAGTTCAAATGGTACTTGAGAAATTTCAAAAGCTTAGGGCCATCAGTGAAAAAGGCAATTGTCATTGTACAATATTATAGAAAATTTCTAGTAACATGAACTTATTCAACTATATTCTAAATAAACATGCAATTATTGTTCTAAAGTCCATAGGATCTATATCTTTTCTAGAAAGAACTTGTCCAAAGGCCCTCTAGCATTTATTCTCATCCACAACACTAAGTTAAGGGGTTCTGTTTTCATGTAGATTTTAGGTCCATTGGTGTGTTTTCAAGTTTCCAAAATATGGAATGATGGTTGGCTTTTTCTGATACATAACTATCAAATATCCTTAATTTATAGAATCACCAGACACACAAAACCCAGTCTCTGTCTGAGCTACCTTACTCAGCCTGTCTTTGATAGATTATTTTATAAAGTCCTTACAGGAAAACATTTTAAACAGTGTAGATATTCAGGTGGCCAAAGCTTCCCTTATGTACAAAGTGGATTTAAAACTCATAATTTATTTACTTCTCTTAGACTTTTCTAAAACAAAGAACCCACAGATACATCACAGAATTCTTTCAGAAACAAAAAAAAAAGTTCCTTAGCAGGAAAAAACATAAACCTACCTTGGGAAAGGCACTGATTTGCCAAGGCAACCTGACCTGAATGCAGATAGAGATTAAGACGTGTGAAGATACCAGTCAAGGAAGGAATAGTAATGAAACAGAAGGCAACACAAGCCTAAAACAAAAAAGAAAATATTATTACTATATCTCAGGCCATATTTTTGGTGCCAATATTGTAGCTTGATACTTCCACTTTTTAAAAACAGATTTTTTTTCAGGCAAAATGCTTTTAAATCCACCCCTACAGGTCTGAATTTAGGTCCTATTCAAAACTCCATAAAACACACATTTAGAAGAGAAAGGTTCTAAGAGCTCCTCAAATCTGAATTTCCAAATGAAAAAGTGTTTTTTAATCGGATACGATAAGATCATGTGAGAAAGACAATCTTTCAATGACCTTTAACATAACTGACACCAACTTTCTTGTAATTGTCCTTCAAATATTACTGCTAATCAGAAATTAACGAAAATTTATCTGTGAGTGATTTTAAAAATCAGTATTAAGACCACTCTGCTACTTAACAAGCATTTTACCATTCTTTTACTTTAGCAACTGTTTACTAAGTAAAAACCTTAATAAATAATTAGCATCCTGAGTCCAAGAATGTTTTTCTTCAGAATATACCCGGGCAAATGCAGCAGTCTTTCTGGAGTGATTTCCTTTCATTACTCTTCTTGTTTCCATAGTCAACTTGTTCACACTCTAAAGAGTTTTTAAGCAAATAAAAGAAGTTAATTGTCAGTGTAGCTCTATGGCTTATCCAACTTAATTGTGAAACACAACTTTTATAAGAGACTACAGCCTGCAGGCCAAAGTCTTATATGAATATAATTAATATGAGAGACATCTGAATATTTCCAATGTACTACTGAGTGCCTACTATTAGGCTGTCAAAAAAGTAAAAATATGCACCCTTAACTTTGACTTAATCTAACCAACTCAATGTGAGTGATAAAACTAACAAAATTCGTCAAATTAGCAATTCTTATTAAATGGTAAGATCAACTATCATAACTAGAGTAAATAATTTAGAAACAAAAATTCAGATTTTCCTGTTCCTGTTGGTATGGATGATCTCTGCACTTTCTCCAAGCTCAAAATTTCAAAAAATTATAGGTGCTTCAAGTCTGGCAGCAGACTATCACCCTGACAGTTATTCATCATTTAATATGTACTAAAACTTAGTCACAGATCTTTTTTTATTCTGAACTTAGCAAACACCAAATAAAATGAGCATTTCCATGCATACTGTAGAACAGAAGAACTGTGCTTGAAAGTAATAGGTCTTTCAAGAAACTTGATTTTCATTCTAATTTCTATTTCTTGAATAGAGTAATAGTAGTTAAACTATAAATAAATTAAAATACAAAGCTATTTAAACTTAGAAAGATTATTTCTTGTCAGAAACAAATAAACAAAATTAACAATATCCTTTTCAAAAATCATGGGGGCCTGACTGTACTAAATTTTGATTCCTGAATTCACTCACTTCAAATCCACATCTGGACTAAGGAATTCTCAAAGATGTCTCAATTGCATTGCCTATTTTTATTTTCTACTTCTGCTATGAAAGCTCAATAACCAGATGAAATCAGGAAATGTGGGGCCTATTCCAGTTCTGCTACTAACTAGCTAAGTAACCCATATTTTCTCAAGGCCTCAGTGTCTTCATCTACAGGATACATAAAATGAGGTAGCTAGATTAGGTGAATCACTACTTCAAAATTCTTTTGACTGAAGTTAACCCTGACAACAAGAAAAGTTATTTATCTTTCAACACACAAGTGAAAAATAAAATAGAATACATGTAGTCTTTTCACAGAGGTGCTAAAAACCCCTATAATAATCATTCTTTCTTTTTATGTTTTAACAAGGGCCTGGGGGCTAACACTTACAATCAATATAAGCCCCTTAATTTAATTTCATCAGCATCCTTATTTGGAGATATAATGAAATGGTAGCATTTAAATTTTAAGAAAAAACTTGAATCGAAAAGAACTATCAAAACCAATAAGCAATGATTTTGTTAACATTAGCAAACCTTGCTTTTCCTAACCAAGAAAGCAGAAGCAAGGGTAGGCCAGATTTAGGTCTGTATATATACACTTACATGAATCAACTGGACAAGAACGGGTTCCAGATTACAAAACATTGACCTGCTCTCCACATAAAAACTCAACTGTTGCTCAAAGTCACGACCAAATGAAACCTAGGATCAGGAAAAAACATGAGAATAGTCAATCTATTCTATTCATTCCAAAGTTCCTGACTGATTGGATTTTGATGAGATAATATAGTAGTTAATACTACCTTGGGAACCACCTCCATCATGAATAAGTGGGAAATAGAAATCACTTAAGTGGAACATGTAAAAGTTAGAATATTATAGTGCTTTATCGATAAATATTTATCCAGTTACCACAATGTACACTGTGGCTAATTATAAAGAAATATAAAATAGTGTCACTGTTTCTTCAAGGAACTCACAATCAAACTGGGGAGAGAAAATGTAAGTGCCAAAATGAGGGGCACAGACAATATATATATATAAAGAGTTCTAATGAGGAAAAAATTAGCATAGACTGGTGTTCCCTAGAATGATAAATCAAGGGAAATAGAGACAAAGAATGTGCAAGAATTAGAAAGGAAGGAGGTGAGAGATATACTCTAGACAAGGGAAACTTTTGAGCAAAGGGGCAGAAGGAAAATACAGGAATTTAATTGTAAAGAGGCAGGGATATGATTAATGGATGAAAAGAATGTGAGCGGCTCCTACAAAACTTTAGAGTAATTTTTTACTCTATAAAACTCTAATCATTCAATAGTTAGTACTAATTGTGCTAAACCATGTGGGAAATGCAAATCACAAGACATCATTCCCATTTAAGGAATTTTGTGAAATTTAAAAATCTAGCTGGGGAAATAAGATTAACACACATGAAATAAAAAATATAAGGCAGCATAATTAGAGGCTAAATTATGTTTAGAGACTTAAGTAAAATAAAGAAAAGGAAATTATCTGTGTCAGTTCAAGTACCCAGAAAAGTTGATTTATTAAGTAGAGGAAATAAGGCAGAGCCTGAAGTATGTTATAAATAGGAAGAAAAGAGAGAGGACAGTCCTGAATGGGGAAGCAGTATGCACAAAGGTACATACTAAGCAATATTAGAAATTAAGGAGAATGGAATAACTACAGTAGAAGCTTCACAATGAGGAATAAATAAGATAAAATAGATAGGGGACCAGATTTGGAGGGACTAAAAAGGAGGTAAGTTCAGATTCAAAAGAGAAGATAACAGGGATTTTCTACAGATTCCTTGAACAAGTGACTAACAAAATGAAAGTGCTATTTTAGACAATCTAATAAATAAAAAAAATTAGCCATTATAAAAATCCTTTAATTCTCTTTTCATTGTTTTTCCCTAATAATTCACTCTTAAGATCTTGGAAATCACTTAGAAATTAGAGAACAATGAATACCTCATATACTGAGGTAAATTTCAAGTCATTTTAGATTGATATTCTGTCATTCAGTCATGTCTGACTCTTCATGACCACACAAAAAAATAGATGGAAAAAGTTTGTAGACGGGGTCTACCTTAGACTAGTTCAGTGGTTCATATTCAGGATTGTAGCAAAATGAGACATAGGCCATCTAACGCTTAACAGTGGAGGTTTACTTAGCCACAGCAAGAAAAGGACATTCAACAAGAATGCAGCACTGGTTCAAGTAAATACAGTCATCCTCTCCCCCCAACCCTTTTCTCCATATGGAAATGTATGTAGTCAATAGCTGGTGTTAAATCAGGAGTACGGTGATTTCCATGGCAGTAGGGCATCTTCTGCCAAGTGTGAGGGGACATTGACTCCTAGTGGGCTAAATGTTTTATGCCCTAGATAACTGCAAAAACCTATCAGCAGCTCAAGACTTACCCCCTGAATTAATTAAATCTCAGAGACAGGTTCTTTGATTGTGTTTTTTTTTTAGTTTAACCTTCAGAGAACAATCAGCCAAATTATAGCAAAGTTTTAAGAAAAACTCACCTGATCAATATGGCAGAGTCTTTCTTAAAATATGTTTTCCCTATTATAGAAAAGAAATACTGGAAACTGGGAAGGCAAATTAGAAAGTTTTTGCAGTAATCCAGGCATGAGGTGATGAGCAACTGGACTGTGGGTATAACACAAGGTACAGAGAGTAAAAGAAAAATTCTAAAAATACTAGAAGAAAGAATTCCCAGTATTTGATAAGAATAAATATAATGGACCAAGGAAAAGGAAGTCAAAGATAAAGTAAAGATTCTGAGTCACAGAAACTAAAAGATTAATGGTGCTTCTGACGTAATAGGGGAATTGGGACAGTCATTCAAATTCTTAACAAAACGAAAACCCTGACGTTGACCTATTTTTCATACCATTGCTAATTAAAATAAAAATTTCTATATTTTTCAATGTCCAGGATGGAATGATTCATGTTGCTATGAAATTTAATTTCTGAGAGGTTAAATAAAGTTTCTCATTAGGGCAGCACCTAGAACAACGTATTTGAGATCTGATACATTTCTCTACACACCTACTTGGCTTTTGACAATCATGATGAAAAAAATGATGACTTACTGCCATGATGAGCATTGTATAAGAAAAACTTCAAAGATATTAGATTAGACCTAAAGAATATCTATTAATTTCATAAGCTGTATCTCCTAGGATGGAACTGACTTTTTTTCTATGTTCCTTCTTACTGATGGACAATAAAATTTGAAAAAATATCGTGTTTCTATTTTATCTGGAACAAGGGTTCTAAACTTGGGATCCATGAACTTAAAAAAAAAATCTGATAAATATATTTCAACAAAATTGGTTTCCTTATGTATTTTATGCATTTAAAAATATTTTGAAACGCAGGGGAAAAGCACATGAACTGTTCTCTTATTGGAATTAGTTCAAAGAAGGAATAATGATACTCTGTTGGGTATAAAAATCTATCTTTTTTTTTTGCAGTCAAACTAAAACAAAGTTTATTAAAGGTTCGCCATATTGGGTTGACTCTTAAGGAGCCTAACCATTTATGACACTTGTATTGACAAGTGGGTCAGACAGAATCTCAGCTAGACACAGTCAGAGATTTATTGAATCTGAGTGCCTTCATGGAGGCGAGATAGAACTTATATACAGAAAGTCCATGGGAAAGATCAATTGCCTCCAGCTGTTTCCTACCCTTAAATACATCACTAGTTACTTCAGTCTCCTCAAGATCCTCCTTAGACCCTCCTCCCAGACTACTAGACCACCCAAGCTGCCCAACAAAAAAAGTTAGACTCCCTAATCTAAAATGGAAATATCCATGATGTAAAAAAAAAAGTTAAAGCTCTAAATGGGCAACTAGATGGCCCAGTTGATAGAGCACTGGGCTTAAAGTCAGGAAGAACTGAGTTCCAAATCCAGCCTCAGACAATTAGTAACTGGGTGACCCTGGGCAAGTCACTTAACCTCTATTTGATGTAATCCACTGCAGAAAGAAGTGGAGAACCACTCCAATCTCTTTGCCAAGAAAACCCCATGGCCAACTATGGGCCATGGGGTCATGAAGAGTCAGACTTGATGAATGACAGAACATCAATCTAAAATGACTTGAAATTTACCTCAGTATATGAGGTATTCATTGTTCTCTAATTTCTAAGTGATTTCCAAGATCTTAAGACTGAGTGGATTATTAGGGAGAAACAATGAAAAGAGAATTAAAGGATTTTTATAATGGCTACGGCCTTTTCAAAAATATCTACCTGCTCTCTAAAGCCATTGGTCAAATGTTTTCCTAATAAGAAGCATATCAAAATCCCCCTAATACTAACAGTGCTGCTATTCTAAGATGTGCATGGATGGGCAGTGAAAAATGTGAAAAGAAACTTCTCCCTTTACCCATCCCCAGGAAAGACAAGTATTTCTTCCTCCCTATCCTTCTCCAAAGGGAGATTTAACATTGTGTCTTCAATACGACTGTTAGAATTCCTTTGACTGCTTCTTGTTCCTTTACATTAGCTTCTGTGACTTGCAGAAAAAGCCAAACAAAATGACAAACACCAATTATAAATGAGTATCTAAATCAAGGGGGCAATAAAATGCACCTTTACATTTTCTAACATGGGCTTATGAATCTGACCTATTATCAACATCCAATTTTATATTACATTTCATATACGCAAACTATCTGCTGAGTATGATTCCATTTTCAAAGTTAACTAGTTACTTTAATTCTTGTCTCAGTTACTTCAACAAAGAGAGGCATGACTAGTACATATGGGAGCTTTGCAAAATACGAATCAAAATGATGACAAGATATTTAGATTGACTGGAGCATTCTCTAGATAATTCCAACAAAAATATAGAGAAAATTTTCCTTTAACAAATTTTACCAAAAAATAGGAAAGTTATATTATTTTTTCTGTGTATATATGTAGACACATTTCAAATGTACTAAACTTCTACTCCACCTCCTCCAACCACTTACCATTTTTATAAATCCATTAATTAAAACTGACAACATTCTCTTCTCATCCTCAAGGGTGAGTGCACTGTAAACAATGGATTTACATTACTGATAACGGAAACAATTCATTTTCTCAAGAAAATGTTAAAAGTAAAACAACATGACTATAAAAAATTTAACTTGGCTTTTTAATCACAACAAGCTAGATACTTTTATCTTCTATTATATTAAAGATAATTTTACTAATGTGTCTTTCATCTTTCTCAAAAGACATTATATGTACTGGTATTTCTCTGCAATATTAAAAATTTTGTGCAACAAGAAGGATTCTTTAAAATGTAAATGCTATCAAAAAGTACAGTCCAAAAAAGTCTAAGTCATGAGAAGTTTTGACCATTTAGCTCTATAGAAATAGATTATTTTGACTATCTATCTATATCTCAAGTTTATATGTTATTACATATATTTATATTTGTACATATATACTGATCTACAGATCAATCTATAAATATCTATATTATCTATACAAAATTTGAGATGGGGAAAAAAAGATAAAACTGGGGGGAAAGAGGATAAAAGATATTTAAACCCTTATTTAAGCCCCTAAACCTATGCCCTTGAAGCCACATGGGGCCCTTTAAGTCCTCAAGTGTAGCTGACTGAATCCAAGCTTCACTGAACAAAAAAAGTTCTGTGAAGTTTGAATTCAGTCAAAGGGCTGCACATGAGGACCTAGAGGGACATATGTGGCCTCAGGGCTGCAGATTCCCCACCACTGCAAACAAAACGAGATGGGTAAGAGAGGTGGAAGAATTTTAAAACTTGAAGAAAAGAATTTTTGCTCTCTTGAGGTTATTTTTTTGCTTCATCTTTCCTTCCACTCACTCACCTCCCAACTCCAAGGGCTTCACTATTTCTAGTGCTATTAAAGACATTACCTGTTTCTCTTGTTTGCTATACAATTTCTGCTTCCATTTTTTTCTCCATAGTGAATATTATCAATATTCTGAATCTGAATGGTAACACTCTTTATGACTTGAAAGATATTAAAAGCCATGAATATGTAGCTGTCTCTAAAATAACCAAACTTTGATTCAGTTTGAGGAAATTCACTTTTAGATATATGACAATAAATCAACCAATTTTCACTCATGGATTGATGTCAGTTTTCAATGACTACACTTCTATGATGTAAGAACCTTGGGGAATCAGAACTTTAGGTCCCTTCCCCGTTAAATGGACCCATAATGTAACACCTGCCAAAACAAAAAAAGGAAAATGGCAGAAGTGATCACTTGGCCCTTTCCAAAGAATCCTAAAAGGATTCTGACCCCAAGTGCAATGAAAGCAGCTCTTTTGGACTCCAGTCTAGACAGTCTACAGAGCCAAGCTGTCCTTTACTTGAACAATTCTAAGGTTTTGTCTGAATTCAAAATAATTAGCTGGTAGTGAGTTTTAATTAAAATGATATATTATTGGATAAATGTTCTGCTACCTGCTGTTATGAGAAGACTTAAAGGCTTTTTGTCTCAGTTCACTGAAATACAATAGGTTTCTTTTTTAATCACTTAAAAAAACCATCTGCTACTTTACTTGGGCCTTTTATTTATCAAAAGATTATCCATTGACTTCCTTACCATCAGCAAAAGCAACAAAATACCCTCCTTAGCTCTTTGTTAGAGAGAATCTTAATGGGCTAAACAAAGTTAAAACCAATGCGGATAGTCAGGCTTTGCATTTTCAGTCAATAATTTTGTAGTATGAACTCTTGGCACATCTAATCTAACATTCACCACATAAGAACTCAATGGTTGCAGACATGGCTGGGACCTTACTTCACAGAATCATGCATCGTCTTACAAACATGCAGTAAAGCATTCAGGATGACAGGATCCTTGGTAGGTTCTTGCTGATGCCTAAAAAACATTTAAGACATAGGATAAAAGCTACAGAGAACACTGGAATGTTTTAGGACAATGAAAAAGCACAATGCCAGGCCAAATACCATGCCCCAATCTCAGATATTTACAATAGGGGCATTTTTATCCAATCTGCATCAGAAATAGATCAATTCACTAGTTAGGAATGAGGTCTTATGTTGGGGTTTTTTTTGGGTAGGGGAGAGGGATTTCCAAGTAATAAGTTCACTACTTCATATATGCTGAAAATTTGAAAACACAGTAAGAATGCATTAAAAATCAGTCCCTTAAATAGAGTATCTTCAACATATTTTCTTTGTACATTAACTGCCAAGTAAAAGCATAATTTAGATGCACACAATAAAAAATAAAGAACAAATTATTGTAGCAAAGAGTCTTATAAATCTCATGCTCCTTCCTAATCATACAAAACACATATTCTGTAAATAAAGCACCAGACTATGGTGTAAATTTTGCCACAACCACCAAAAAAGGCATTCATTTTTGAGAATAAGATCTGTTCATAGGATAATCAAAATAATTACTTAAATGTTCTGGTCTTCACAGGAGCATCTCGAGCTAACAGAAAATAATGAATTTAAGTTCATAATATAAATGGTGCTTCCAAAGTACTAAGGAGAGGCACTTCTTGTTTTAAAAACAAGCTAACTCAGAATCATATAACTAATAATTATCCAAATGTGTTATTATTAATTCCATTTGCTTCATATTTTAAAACTATCAGAATGTGACAACAGCAGGGCTATTAAAAATATGAACTTACTTTATCATATTATAATTGAATATATATAACATGCTGTAAATGCAAAGGGATCTACAAAGTGAATACATTTTTCTCATCAATACATTTGACTCAAGAATGCTTTCATACTTACTTAATGAAAGCTTCCATAATGCACTTGCAAACCTCCACTCGGACATTCTCTTTTTGAAACATATCCAGAAATGGCAAAAATTTCTCCTAAAAATAACCAAGCACATCTAATTAATAAGGATTCCTGGAAAGAAGTTGTAGAATATTTCTCTGAAGACTTAAAAAAGAGAGCAAAATTCCCATCTATCTACAGGGGCTCAAGGGTATTCTTGTCTGAAAGGAAAAATCTATAAACCACTCTTTCCTAAACTGTGCTGAAGAGAATTCTAATGTTCTACTCAATGCACATAAAGATTCTATGTGGAAATCTAATTATCAACGACATTCACTTTAAAACAAGGGTTCTCAAATTTGTGTGTGTGTGATTAGCCCCTTTTGTCAATCTGGTAAAGCCTATGGACCCTTCCTCTGAGGAATATTTTTAAATACATAAAGTACAATACATGGGATTACAAAAGGAAATCAATTCATTATGATACACAGTTATCAAAATATTTTTTTAAAACAAGTTCACAGACCCCAGGTTAAGAACCCCTGATCTAAAGTATTAAATGTGAAATTAGTTACGTCAAAAATACTCATTAGCACAGCAATTTAGCACTACGGAAACAGGCACTGGCTATGTTGACTGGATCCTCTACAAATTGTCATCATTTAATCTCAGCCAGGTCTTTAATACCTACTGCACAGCAATCCTTTTATTCTTTGATTGACTCTATCATCCAGGGGCCGTTCCACAACTTCTCTTCTCAAACTACCTTTATTATGCTATCCCTTCTCCTGCCAAGCAGGGGATCTTACCTCCTACTGCTCTGAGAAAAAAAGTGGCCATTCACCACAAGCTCACTCTTCTCCCCAACTCTATCCTCCAAACCTTTCAACACCATGTCCTAGTCCTTCCACTGCTCCAGTACCTTGACAATGTTAACCCTTCTGCTAATGCCCTGGATTCCATTCATTACTGTTCCCAGACTCATTCTAATCCTCTCTTTCTTAGTCTTTCCTTATCCACTACCTCCTTTGCTATTGCCTAAAAACATTATCATTAAGAAATCTTTAATTGACGCTGCTATTCCCTTAGGTTCATATCATTACATCCTGTCTGTAATTGTACAACTGCCAGAAAAAGTCATCTATAGTCATTATCTCTTTTTCCTCTCCACCCAACTCACTTCTCATCCTATACGAAGCCTTCTCCTGAACCAGGAATAAAACTCCTCCCTCCACAGATACCTCTAATTGCTAAATCCAATGGCCCTTTGTGTCTTTAGATTTCTCAACCTCTCAGCATTTACTGACACTGCTGACTAGCCTTTCACAATACTGATCATGCTTGACCTTCCTCCTCCATCTCCTATGTGGGATCCCAGTCCATGGCCTGTTCACTGTGTGAATGTGCCCCAAGGCTCTGTGGTGACTCGTCTTCTTCATCTTGCTAATTACACGTAACTCCCATTGGTTCATTTTGCGGTTGTTATTGTTCAGTCATGTCCAATTCTTCATGACCCCATTTAGGATTTTCTTGGCAAAGACACTAGAGTGGTTTGTTTCCTGCTCCAGATCATTTTGCAAGTGAAGAGCTGAGGCAAAGAGGGTTAAGTGAGTTGACCAGGATCACACAGGTAGTAAGTCTATGGCCAGATTTAACTTAGGAAGATGCCTTCCTGATTCTAGGCATGGCATCCAATCCACTGCACCACCTAGCTGCCCATGAGTTCACTTACTTTCGTTAGATGATTCTCAACCAGACATATCCAAATCTAATCCCTCCCAAGGCCCAGATCCACAAACCAACTGCATGCTGGACATTTCCAACTATATAGTCCATTGCATTTCAAATTCAACATGTATAAAAGTTGAAATTCTTCCGCTTAGCATTAGAAGTCTTGTAAAATTAAGACCCTCTACCTTTTCAGCCTTATATAATGTTACTTTCCCTTTCCATCCATCTTTACCAATTCTATTCATGTTGTATTCAATGGAGCAAAAGGAAGTCATATAAATACACTGACAGAGTCAATGACAAATTAATGTTATCTAATTTTAACTGGGCCCTCACTCTCACCAATGGCTATTTCAAACCACTTATTTCTTTTCCTCAAGCTTCTTACAGCACCCTCTCCCCTATCCCTCTAAGCTGAAGTACTTACCTAATGTTTTACAAAGAAAACAAGTCATTCACCACTAGCACCCTTTTCTCTCATCATTCTCATCATCATCATTATTCAATTTTTTCTCTTCTCCTCCAGTCTCTGACGGAAAAGTAGCCTTCTTTTTTCTAAGACCAATGCCTCTCCATGTGCTGTGGATCCTATCTTTCCCATCTTTTCCATCAGATTACCCTGACTCTCACAAACTCTGACTTTCAATCTTTCCCTTTCCATTGGCTCCTTCGCTGACAACTACACATTCAAGTCTCTCCCCTTCTTTAAAAAGCCCTCCCCAGATACCACCAACCCCACCAGAGCACTACCACAAAACAGCTACCTTCAACTCTTCACTCCATCACTCCCCACATGTCCAACCATTACACAGGCTTACTGACTGTGCTTCCATAACATCTCTCACACCCACCTCCACTTCTGCACTCACACTCCCTAACTTAGGCCCTCAGTCCTGTTATCTGGATAACTGCAACATCCCCTGAACTGACTTCCTCAATTCTAGTCTCTCTTCTTTCAAACAACCAAAGCAGCTTTCATAAAGCACATATCTGATCACACTTGGTCTTTGCTCCAAAAGCTTCAGAGGTTCCCTATACACAAATGTCTGTATCTGGCATTTAAAGCCATTCACAATCTAGTTCCAGATGATTTTTGTATTTTTCTTTCTGTACTGTACATTCCAGACAACTGGTTTATCTGCTACACAAGCCAATCCACCGCTGTACACAAGCTGTCCTCTCTGCCATCAAGGTACAGTTCAGTTGCCACCTCTTAAGAACTCATTTTCCTAATTCCTCAAATTCTTAGTGCAGCCCACCAGAAAAATTATTTTTTTATTTTGTATAAAATTTCTAACAGTACACATTACTCCTGCCCCAGTAGAATGTAAACTCTAGCTCCCTACATATAGTAGGTGCTTAATAAGTGGTTCTAGAATTTAATTGCTCTAATTTGGTCCAGTACTTCCAAGGAGGCTAACCCATAGCCCAGACCAGTATGTGTGGTTTTGGACAATATTTTCAAGCTTCCAAAAGTTTTAAATGACCAAATTATTTGGGGAAACATTGGTCTAAATAGTCTCTCAAGGTTCTTTATGACTTTGTGATCATATGATAAGCTTAGTGTGAATCTATTCTGATAGTCCAAGATTACTCTTTCTCTATTTACAAGCCACTCTTCACACAGGTTCATTTTCTTGATGAATAGATCTAAACTCTTTTTAAAAATCATCAGGGATCCCCTATCATTGTTGAAGTTCTTCTGCTTAGCATTAGAAGTCTTGTAAAATTAAGACCCTCTACCTTTTCAGCCTTATATAATGTTACTTACCCCCAAGCTTTTGTAATAGTCAAGCTAAGCTGAATTATTAAATCCTGTGGAATGCTCTGCATTTTCACAGTGCTAGAATGTTCTTACCCCTCTTGGCTCTACCATTACTTATCCATCAATCCTTTAAAACCCAACTCATATGCTCCCTCTTCTAGGAAAAAAAAGTGCAACTGACTAAACATTAATAAACATTATAAATACACATACTCTAAACCTCTCAAATATCCTATTTAAGTGCAGTTGTGTAGCCTACTGCCTTGCATGGCTGGATTTCTGGCTGAACTGAAAAGGCACAGTGACAGAAAACAAGGGAGAGACTTTCAGATAGAGTGAAGTTCCACAGTGAACAGCCTCCCTATAGTTCCCTCAAAAATACAAACAGAATGGAATTCAATCGCAGAATGTAGCAGATCACTTTTTGTGTGTGTATTTAATGTTCTGGTTTGTTATATGATTTCTCCCATTTATTTTAGTTCTTCTACACAGCATGTGAAAATGTATTCAATAGGAATGTATGTGTAGATCCTACATAGAATTGTAGGCCGTCTCAGGGAGGGAGTGGGGTGGTGGGGAGTAGGCACAGGGGGGAAAAGAAATGTAAGTTTTATGGTAGTGATTGTAGAACACTAAAAATAAATAAAATTAATATTTAAAAAAATGAAAAAAAAAAACAAAAATAGGAACAGAGATATCCAAAAAAATTCTCAAAAATTTCTAAGAAAATAAGAGAAGTTGTGATAAATTTTTTTTTAATGGAAGTGTAAGAGAAAAAGGGGCAAAGAATATTAGGGAAAAAAATATCAAAACAGCATCAAAATTGACATAGAAAACAGCAAAAGAAATCCTGAAAGAGTTGCTCAGATGAATAATAAACCAATTAAGGAATAAAACTTATCAAAAATATGACAAAAGGAATAAAAGAACAAATTGAATGAGACTAAGAAATCCCAGGGGGAAACAATAGAAAAAGTAGAAAAGTTTATAGCATTTAATTTCACTCAATTCAGAGGAAAATTAATACAGTAGACCAAAGAATGCTAGGTAACAGATGAAAAGGAAAAACAACCTCTGAGAAAAGCTCAAGTGGAAAAAGGTTAAGAGGTGAGGCAGGATAAAGTGAGCAATTTGGGCACCAGATTAAGCAGAAGAATGTCAGATTTACTGGTATCCTGGAAGACATCAAAAAGGAAAGGAATGTGATTGCTACACTTCAGAAAATGATTCATTTTAACTTCCCTGGAGTGTTTTTTAAAATAACAGCAAAGGATGTATACTGTATTTGGGAGGTTGTAGCCTAAAAAGCAAACCTCATGTTTCATAGTGAGATGTAAAATATCTTTGTCATAGTACAACATCGTAACCATGGTAAAACAGAAACCTCACAGTGATCAGAAATAAGACAAAGTCTGGAACTGCCCATTCTTTCTCCTTCAGTTACATGAGACCTAGCATCAAACTGAACACAAAGTAGGGTTCATCAAATGCTTGTTGATTAATTTATTCACTCCACATTCTAGGGTCAGAGTTCTGGATCTTCTTTGTGTCACTGATACAAAGTCAGTGAGAGTCTTGGTGAAATCAATGGAACTTTTTTGAGAATATAATCTTTCTAAAAAATGCATAATTAAGACCTAAGAACTCTGATCAAGACAAGTGACCAAGCACAACTCCAGAGGACTCAAGATGAAACATTCTATCCACCACCTCTAGTTAGAAATGATGAACTCAGAGTGTAGATTTAAAGCAATTTTTCTGGACATGGCTAATGTAGGAATTTGTTTTGCTTGGCTATACATATTTATAAAAGTTTTGTTTTTCTTGCTTTTTCAATAGATAGAGAGGAAGATAATTCAGAACTGCAAATAAAATCCAATTTTTAAAAATCCATAACTGAAGAAAAAGTTAAATTTTAGTTAGAGGTTTATAAATATGAAGATAACTTTTTTCCCCATCCAAGTTCAAACACTGTCCCCCATCTCTTGAAATTTCTAACAACCCCTGCCCTAGAGAACAGTTCACAGGTTAAGAATTCACATATTAGGGAAAATACATTTCAATGAAGGAATTCCCTAGAACAACCAAAGATCAAGGAGATCGGTTGACTCAAAGAAACAGCAATTTGTGGAAAGGTTATTTAGGAGATAAGGGAGCATTTCTTCAAGAGTAGGAGCTCAAGTCTGATGTCATAGTGAAATTCTGAACAGAAAGGAAGCTATCTAGATACTTCTGAGCAGGGAAGAAACTACCTAGATATCTCTGGGGTAAATGGACACAGAAGAAAGGGGAAGACAGCATAAAACAAAAGTAGGAAGAGATCAAAAACAAACTTTCCTCCTTTACCATTTTGTCTAATGTCAGTCCTAATTAGAAAAATCCTAATAATGCAGTTTTCCTGTAAATAACATAATAATTAGAGTTCATTTAGTCCACTGCAACCAAAATAAACTATAGCAGCACAAGAAAAAATGAAACTGATGGGGTGCTTGGGTACAGTATTGAGCCCCAATCACATTTCTCTTTAAAAATCACATTTCTCCCTAGCCCAAGGACAGCCTGCCCCAGCAACAACCATCATCTCTCTTCCCACTACAGCCAGCTATACCTATAGAACTTATTAGTCTGAACCAGCTGTGTACTGACTGAACTGGCTGTGCATTGAGTCATAATGACATTTATTACTCACTGACCAATCATACGTATCCTAGACTTAAACATACATATACTCCCTTACAGTTATCTTGTCTAACAAGGCACTGATGAGAGCAACCTGGTATTCCTGAGTCAACCCTGACTGCTATTGACTTAGTGATGGTCCAGCTCTAAAAACACACTTTCATGTAGCTCCCCCTTGGGCTATTTCCCGATGAACTCTGGGTAAAATACCTGTGCAGTAGATTTAAAAAAGTGCATGTTCCTTTAAGAATTAACCACTCCCTAATCCTGCCCTGAATCACCTAATTTACATATTTGGCGCATGTTTCCTATAGAATATCCTATATGAACTTTACCTATACCACTGTAAGGTTACAGGTTCCCTAAGAACTCCTGCCCACTGAAGTGTAATAAATCTTTACCTTGACCTCAAGAATACTTGAGTCTGTGAATTCATTCCAGGAGACCTGCCCCTGGTACTTCGGTCTTTGTGGGGGTCTCACCCCACTCCTTCTATCCCTCATTAAAACCACTGTTTGGGAAGTTAAGAAGATATTCTAGAGTTTCAAGACATTGCTAGACGCATCCATATTCATACACACGTAAGCATGTGCACATATGCACATGAATACACACACATGCATGCACACACGCACACACACACACACACACACACACACAAATGATTTTAAATCCTCACTTACCACTGAGAAAAGAACTGAAAAATCATGAAAGTAGGCGATAATTTTCTTAATTATTGAATGAAGCTAAAAAATAAAATGTACACATTTTATTTAATAGACATATAACATATATATGTATAAAACACATATTTTAATTTGGAAATAAAAGAAATCACTTGTGGATATAAAAGGATTTGACTCAAGGAATCAGTTGTTTCTTCTTGTGTCAAAACTTATCACTGAAAATTCTTTTAAAATAAACAATGAAAATAGAAACATTTTATACTATAGGATGCTACAATGGTTCTCAGCTTCAAAATTCTAAATAACAATTCTGTTTGTACAAGACCATAGACCCAAAAGATGGCAGAAAACTAGACAATGTAGACTAATCCCAGGACATCTCTGGAAAGCTAATTTTAAAAAATAAATCTGAGCTTTATTTTCCAATGTGGGGAGCAGAGGGTGAGAGTAAGAGAAAAACAATTTTTATTCATTAGAGGGAGGGGGATTTAAATTTAAGAATAAATAAATAAATTCTGGATAGAAAGGAAAAGCACCAGAACAAAACACTATAACAAAACTCTTATTAGTTCATTATCAGAAAGTTCAGCTGCTTAAGAGCTCGTTTGACCTTTTTGGCAAGGTAATATTAGGACAATTATTTGAAACAAAAATACTAACAGAATCCTTTAAATGGGAACCAATCTCAAAGGTCATTTGTTATTGTTCAGTCCCTTTAGCCATGTCCAACTTTTTGTGATTTCATTTGGGATTTTCTTGGCGAAGATACTATAGCAGTTTGCCATTTCCTTCTCCAGCTCATTTTCTAGATGAGGAAATTGAGACTAAACAAGTGAAGTGACTTGCCCAGGTCACACAGCTAGTAAGTATCTTAGAACAGTCTTCCTAATTCCAAGCCCAGCACTCTATCTACTGCATTATCTAGCTGCCCTTCAAAGGTCATTTAGGCCAGCCCATAACTGATCTATTCTCTATCCCTTTCATCCTACCTCTTATTCATTCAAGTTCAAAATCAATCTCAGACAACAAATTCTGGGCCATACTAACTCCTGACCTACAAAAAGTTTTCTAGTTCTGAATAAAACATAGTAAGCAAGTAATTTCATAACTAATATTTAATTCACTTATACAAGATGAAATTTAACAAAGGTGAAATTAAGAGAAAATTCCGTTACCTGTGGATATGCATCTTCAAACGCCCGATCAGGAGTCATGTGTTTGATGACATCTGCTAAAACAGTATTAACCTCCCTTTTCTATTAGGGAAAAAATTAAACCCAAAACACTGTGAAAAACAGTTGGTGGAGATTTTGCTGATGAAAGGACATACCTTTATGGAACCCATAACTCATTTTGCCCCAAATGAACTTCCAAGCTCAAATTTAAGAGAACAAATGCAAATCATGCCACTTGTCTAAGTGTATTTCCTGGAAACAATCTGGAAAGATATCCTTAACCAAACAATATAGCTTCCCTCCCAAAAAACCAATTCTAATCCCATTTTCAAAGATTCTGATGAATGTCATGCTTATTTTCAGGAGTAATATAAAAAAAGACCGTATTCCTCTGCCTTACATTTAAAGCCCTTAACAATTGAGCTCTAACCTATCTTTCCTGACAGATTTCACATTTCTCCTCCCCACACACTCTGAACCACAGTGACCTCCTTTCTGACCTCCCAATTCAACATTCCATCTCCTATCTCCATGAAGGGTACAGGGTCTCCCTTGGGCCAACCCAAGTATGTTTTCCTCCCTCACCCCCACCTCTTGGAATTTCTAACTTCATTCAAGGTTCAGCTTAAGTGCCACCTCCTACAAAATCCCTCTAGGTGCTGGTGCCTCCCTCCAAAATTACTTGCTATCTACTTTATACATATTTCATGTTTGCATGTAAGCACTCATGTTGTTTTTCCCAGTAGGATATAAGCTTCTTGAAGAAAGGGACAATATTTTCAGTTTTTTATCAGTGCCTAACTAGGACAGGCACATAGTAAGATGCTCAATAAATGCTGGTCGTTTTGAATTGTCATAAAGTACTACTTATGTTACATAACAATTACATACAAAAAACAATTAACTCATATAACTTTTTTTACTATGGAAAAGCATGCATACTTCTTTTGAAAGTAAGGAAAAGAATTTTTTCATAAAATTTCAGGATAGTGACATACCGTGAAATGCCTACACGTATATTCTACCCATACTTCAGCACAATTAATATAGTCCTACAAGAAAAAGTAAATTATTTTTATAACAAGTACTGGCTACAAAAGTGAGATTCAATTAATTTAGCAGCAATATCCAAGCAAACATGAAACCTACTTATGTTTTCTGATACCAAAACAGTTTAGAATGACATAAGAAGCACTAGCCTATGATATATTTTTCCTCATGTGAACTCCTATGACTCTGAACCTACCATTTCAGCACTTACATAATGCCTTGTATTGCCGCCAGTTTCCTTTTTATGTGAATGTCTTATTTCCTCAATTTATTTATAAGCAGTTACAACATGTATGTGGACTACTGCCAAATTCTATTTTTAGAACCTTTTATAAAACATTTGATTTACACATATACAAATATGCGAATAGCTTTACAATGTTATTTATTACCTAACCCCTTTCAGGATGTGATTCTACAAAACCCTAAATGTTTGGGTACTGTTCATTCTTTTCAATACTGAAAGCCTTAATAAAATGTATTTTTTAAAAGAAAATTTTAAAAACATGAACATCTCAGCACATAATTTGGAATTTGGTGCTTTCATTATATAGAACAGATGTCCATCTTTCAAGAATTGGATGAATCTTCCTCTCAGCATTGCAGAGACATCCACCCATCTCTGTGATGTGTTTAAAATGTGAGAGGAGGCTCTCATACTTTAAGAAGTTTGTGTCATTGAATTTTTGCTATAAAAGAAACTCACAGAGTTTAGTAAAAAAAAAAAAAACTAACTGGAAATTTCAACTCTCTTCTGGAACAAAGATTTAACTGAATTTAGTAAGGCTAGTTACAAGGAAATGTTTGATTAGAAAGACAGTCACAAGAAAATGTGATATATAACTCAAGATATCTTTTTCTTTTTAACAGTGGAAGAGAAAGGAAACGCTGAAGAAAAAACTTGTAATCTCACGTTTAAAAAAATGAGTAGAGAATATTATATTTTAGGAAATAACTGGAAATGTTAAAAAGACAAATAAACACCTTCTCTTTGATAAGCAGGTATCTGAGGACTTATTCTAAAAGGTTGGAAAAAATAGAAATAAAGGTTTAAAATTCAAAGATCTAATTGAGATAAAAGGCTGGAGAAAGCTGCCAATATGGGACATTTGATGCCACAGTTGTTCCAAAGTCCTATAGAGGCAGAACCAGGTACATATCCAGGACCGTTTCTAACTAAATAAAAAGTAAAATTCAATGAATGTTGTTTTCCTCTACCTGAGACAGAACCAGAACTACAGAGGGGCTGTTAATAGCTGAAGTTTGATTGTTAAAATTTTTTAAATTTTCTTTTTTAAAAATATATTTTATGACTTTTGTCTTTACACCATAGTAATTTCACACTCCCATGTGCATGCACGCGCGTGCACGCGCACACACACACATACCTTTAATACTTAACCCTCCCTTGTAACAAAGAAAATATTTAAGCAAAAACATTCTATGCAGTTTGTGTCTGAAAATGTATACAGTATTTTCTCCTTGCCTTAAGGCAAGAGGTATATTTCGTTATCTCTTCTCAGGTAACTTTAGTGGTTTTTCCACTACTCAGAATTCAATTTCCTTTATGTAGTATTCCCATTTATATATACTGTTCTCTTTGCTCTGCTTATTTTGACCTGTATCAGTTCATACAAATCTTAAGTTTTTCTCAATTCCTCATTTTCATCATTTCTTCCTGTATGATATATTCCATTATAATAACATACCACAGAATTTTTAACCATTTCCCTATCAAGAGGTACCTATATGGTTTCCAATTTTGTGCTACCACAAAGAATGCTGCTACAAATATTTGGGCATGTATTAGACCACAGTTTCTGTCTGACTTCCTTGGGATATATTTCCCATAGTGGAATTTCTGGGTCAAAGAGGTTGAAGAGTTTAGACACTTTTATTACATTATTCCAATTTCAGATCCAGACCAAGTGAACTAATTTCATAGCTCTACCTAGAGTGCAGCAACGTGCGTCTGCCCATAGCCCTCCTGACACTGTTTTTGTCTTTTTATTTCTGTCTTTGACAATTTACATGGAGTGAAATAAAATCTCAGAGTTGTTTTAATTTGCATTTTTTTTTAATATTAATGATGTGGAGAGTGTTTTCTCAAGGTCATTTAGCAAACTGTCAGTGGTAGTCCTCTGATCCTCTCGCCACCTGGAGATCATTGGTACAGGGAGTGAAGTTAAAAAGAAAAGACAACTTCAGGCTCATTCTCTTCCTCCAGGTAGCATCATATAATTCTGAGACATCCTAAGAGGGATAAGACAGGGGTGGCCTTCTCTACCCTGGCAGTATGGCAACTGTTCCCACAATGCAGGGGGCTCAACCAAGTGAGCTAAGCCTGGGCCCTCTGAGACCCTGGCTGCTTTGTCAGCCTTATGTTTTCTTCCTTGAGCACATGTGAGCATGTAGTCATCCTAAGATAGGCATGTGCAGCCTTAAAAGCAATCTTGTGAGTCTGAGAGTCCCTAGGATCCTCATCTGGTGCTAGATGGACTATGGGAGGTATCCCCTACATTCCCCATAGTATTTCTTGAAGGAGTAGACAACCATTGACAGGAGGATGAGCCGAAGCCCTGGCCTCGCTCACCACAAGACATGGACCAGGAGAAAAATGTCTGAATATTAACAAACCTGAGGTAAAATGTAAAATGCCTACTCATTATCCTTATATTTTAAATATCAGTCTTCTGAGAAAACTTAACAGTAGATATATTACTGCTGCTGCTTGTTTAATTTTTATGCCAATGTGCACTGTAGGTCTTAAGTTCGTTAAGCATTTCTTTTGTGTAAAGAAGATAAATAGCTGTCCTATACTTGATCTACACTGTACATTAAGTACCTTTCTACTCCTACTCTTCACTTTGGGGAATCCCTAGACATGAGCCAAAATATTTGAGTAATTTCCCTCAGGGTGCCATTGTGGAGTTGTAAAGACACAAATTATGCAAGGAAATGAGCCTAACCTTTTTTCTAGATGGTCAGGCTCCCTGTCCTTGAGACTAAACCTGTGCATAGGTTCAGAGCTGAAAGAGGTCTTGTAATGAAGATGAAAAGGCCTCCTGAGCCCAACAACTAGAATAAAGTGTCTCTGTCAAAATACAACAGTGTAAATCCAAAAAGAACAAATTTTAATACTGTGTAATCATTTAGCCTCAGAGATGAGAAAATGTACCTCCCTTTCTTCTTTGCTCTGTGCAGGGATATGACTATAGAACATATATACTGTCAGACTCCACTGATGTACAGAACTGCTTTTTCCCCCTTTATTTTTTTATTCCTTGATATAGTGGATGGCTTGCTGGATAGGAGAAAGGGAAAGGGAAATAAAGGTGGTGTAAAACACAAAGAAGGAAAGAAAAGATGGAGAAGAGAGGGAAGAAAGGAAAATAGGAGGGAAGGAAAGGAACAGGGAGAAAGAGAAGTTGTATCTTTTCATCACTTATTTATTAAGAAATTAATATGTTAAATATTTGTGTGAATTTCTTATATATTTTTTATGTCAGACTTCCTGTGAGGCAAATATTTTTCCTGCTTTATCATTTCTCTTCCAATTCTTTCTTCGTTAGTTTTTTTCATACAAAAGTTTACCTTTGGTAGTCAAAATTATCTACTTTACGTTGTATACTCTCCTTTATCACTTGTTTGCTTAAAAGTTCTCTCTCATTAGGTAGGATACTACAACCCTCTAATCCCACCTAGGGATGCTGAGGTTGGCAAATCTCATGAGCAAGGAAGTTCTGAACTGCAGCAGATTAAGCCAATCAGGTGTCCATACTAAATCTAATATCAATACGGTGAGCCCCAAGGGCTTACCAGGTTGCTTAAGGAGGCAGCCCAAGTCAAAAATTGAATAGGTCAAAGCTCCAATGTCATTCAGTAGTGTAATCTGGCCTGCACTTCTAGCCTGGATGAAATTCGCAAACCTAGTCTTTAAAAAAAAAAAAAAAAGTCCTCTTAGCCAGCAGTACCAAATCTCATCCTCATCTAATTCTTTAAAGAAAATCTTTATCTCTATTATAGAATTCAGAAAATACGTTATACAAATGAGAGTAATTGGTAATTATATATATATATATTCTTGTCATTTTAATAAATGTTTATAGAAAAGTACAACTGACTAGATTGTAAACTAATTTAAATTCAGTTACCCACAGGTGGAAGAAACCTAGCTAGACGATCCACAAATCCTTAATCTACAGATTACCATTCACCTAATGGACAGCTACATAAATTGTAGGGTTAGTGCCTAGGAAGAAATTAATAGCTTGAAATCTAAACAGTTAAGATTAACTAACCCAAAATCATAAAGTAAAGATGAACACCACATACACTCTTCTAGAATTCAAGATCAATCTACCTACTGTAATGATTCCATAATTTGAAGTCAGAATTCATAGGTTTTTCTGTCTTTATGTAGAGGCTGGGAAACTGAAATTTCCTACTGAAAATGGTTTGAACCTATTCAATCTAAATATAAATTTTCATGTTGGCTTTTTTAAAATTAGTAAACAAAAAAATTGCTTTGTGATACTTTAGGAAAAACTGAAGTTCTTTAAAACCTTTAATCATATATATTCTTATACTTTTTAGTTCTTTCATGGCTTTATAGCATAGGGTATAGGATAGGCACAAATCAAATACACATCTGTATAGACAACAGACCTGTACAATGAGCTCAAGAATAATTAAAGGTTTGCACTTCTACTAAAAACAGAAATGCAAATAACGTCGTATCTTTTCATGTAAAAAATGTATACATGCTGCATTACGTAGTTAAAAGCAGATTTGATGTCTTGACTAATAACTCACCTGTGGATTCTTCAATTTAGTGATAACTTTCCAAGCTTCATTCAATATCTGAAGTCGATCACTCTCAGGAGGATCAGCCAAGGCTAAATTTAAACCCAATGAGCGAAAAAGAAGATGCTGAGGAAACATCAAATCAATCATCCTGTTACTTTTGGTGGACAGGGACATAATGAAAGAAATACTGGCTTAGGAGTCAGATGAACTAAACCCAAATCCCAGCTCTGTTTACTTCCCATGAAACCGTAGAAAGTTGTCCCCTCTGAACCTGTTTTCTGACCAGTATAAAGAAACCAGATGCTAGGGTCACCCTTCCCTCTCTAAATCTTATGATTTTAAATCAGACATGTAAGGTTTTTAAAAGAGGTAATAAAATTAATAACTCTCAAGGTTATTGTTTTGAATGTCCATTTCTAAACCTCATGGGTTAAACTGTGAGAAACTTTAAAAAAGCAAGCACCATATTTCCTTCTGCTTTATTAGATAAAATATTCTATGGATAGTCATTTAGGATTACTCCCTGGTAGAACATTTTCTAAATAAATAAAGCCTACACAGGTTTGTTGCAAGAAAAAATATAAATCTAGCACCAAAGTCTATTAAAACTATTCCACGGAGAGTTTTTTCAGAAAATTTAGGACTAGAATGCCTGATGTACAGCAATTCCATGTTATACAAAAATCTCAATCTCTAAATCATCTTTCACCTTTTTTCACAGGAATAGATGCTAGATTTGTATTCTTCTTGGACTACATTACCTAAAATATTTGATTCTCTCCCTTGTGAGCTATCAACTAAACCCAATGAGCGTTATCTGTTCTCTCAGTGAACATTAAGTCAAAAGCCTAAAGCCTACCTTGGGGAATCCAGACTCATCACACTCTTTAATCATGCCAATAAAATCCATAGACCTCGTAGCAATAAACTCAGCTCTGAATGCTGACATCACAGAATTCAACAGCAAAGCACTGCAAGAAACATTACACCAATCAACATTGCTTCCCATCAATGAAAGCCATTTTAATTTACAATTTACAGAGCTTTACTAGATAACTGATAGCAATTTAATGAAAGCTTAAAAAAAAATTTAGGAGAAGAATATGCTTTCAGAGGGTCAGTATACAAATAAAAAAGTCTAATGACAACACTGCCCATAGCTTGAGGAAAAAAAGGCAATTTATTCTTTATATAATATTCAAGCAAAGACACAAGTAAACATTAGACTAGTTTCCATTTCCAATTTCTATTCACCTTATCTTATTGCTACTAAAAAATATGATTTCTATATAAAGAACCAAATAAATCCATGATGACAAGGAAACTAAATAAATGTCTCATAATTTTTCCCCTGCTCCCTACCAGCATATTTGATATTTCCCATGTTTTTGAAGATGCCAACTAACACATTTTCAAACTTACAAAAATTTTAATCAAAATCATATAATACATGGGAATAAGTCCTTCCCTTGAGAACACCCTATATTCATAGTGGAATTTATCAAAACAACATTATTGAAATAAAACCAATAAACAATTATATACACAGTATACATAACTGTATAAAATAAATTGGTTAGTTCACAGATAGCATTTTTCATCAAAGTCTTACTTTGACCATGACTTCAAACTACTATGTGAACTTGTGCCATTAATTTTCCTCTGCTTCACTTTATAAAGTAGAAATATTATTTACATGTTTTTCAAAGATTTCAGAGAAATTAAGGTTTCAAGGAGTTATATGACCTTTAGTCATATTTACTGGCAACAACAGCAGATTCTGTTTAAGGACGAGCAGAGAAAAAAAAACGGGAGTTTCATTTAAATTTATTTTGATCTCTCCCTACTCCAATGAAAGAAAGCATGGCACAGTGGACAGAGTTAGTCACAAAGCTCTGTCGTTCTGGGCAGCTCACTTATTATTTCTGTGCTCTACAGAGCTCTCTAAAACTAAGTTGTAGAGAAGGTGCTAGTCTGCACTGGTAGAGAGCAATCCCTCATCTGAGACTCATATCAATGAAAATCACTGGCAGAGTCTCAATCCCTTTCCCTGCTGTGATCTAGAACATTTACTGTCTTTAGACCACACAGTCTGGCACTTAATCATAGACTGTATTATATACTATTTTCTGTTTAACATGTTTAATCCTTGTGTCCTCAACCAGACAGTCAGTTCCTGGAGGTCAAGGCTCATATCTAACACTTCTCTCTTATCCCCAACAGCACCTAGGAGCAGGACAGTGGGTGCTCATTAAATTACTGTTGAATTAGACTGTACAGCTACATAAAACAGAACAAAAAGTTTTTCTAAAGACAGCAAATAACCAAAACACAAGACAAGCATAGGAGCCATACTTTCTTATTCTCTCTACTCACCATGAAAAAGCAGTTGCCTCTATGCATCGCTCTTGATTAAGTAGGAAGAAAAGGTTAAGCTTCTGAATTAATGATTTCTCTTTCTAGCTAAGTGAGGTAAGAATGGTTGCTTATTCTCTCTAAAGTAGCAACCTGGAAAACAGCTTTTGGTCGATCAGATGAAAGAGTTTCAAAAGATGAAAGTACACAAGTATGTGTACAAGTAGACCTAACTGTCCCAGAACAGAAAATTCAGTCTTCAATTCAGTTTTCAATTTTAGTCTTCTAGGAACGATAGAATACTCACTTGTTCCCTAGTTTCTTACACCTTTCCATCATCTCAGTAAGCAGAACCTAGGTGAATATTTAATCAGAGTTTAGAAATGAGTTAACCAAATGCACCATTCTTTACAGTAAAGTTCGTGTGATTAAGTATTCTAAATGTAATTAAACTATGAAATTCTAAGTCTCTTTTTTAGAAAAAAAAAATCACCATCTTTCTCTCACTTGATGTTTTCTCTTTTCCCACCCTACTCCTCCCACTGACCTCCTCCCACAATTCTCCCCATAACCTAAACCAAGGGAAAAATTAACTGGATGCCAATCCACATAGTACTCTGGAAAAACTTCTGCTGTATACATTTTGATAACCAATAGTTTTGAAGAGTACCTAACTCAGAGAAGACTCATAACAAATGCTTGTTGAATATTTGAAAAAAGTCCTTAAGACAATCAAAATCAAAACAGTCACTTAAAAAAAAGAAAAAAGAAAGAAAAGCATCTTCTAAGGGAAGAGTCTAAGGGAAGCCACTAGGAAAATGGAAAAATATCTTAAATGATGGTGCCAAGACTCACCCTAAGAAAATATGAAATACGGAAAATTGTCTGTAAGGCCAATAATCAATAAATAATTGTTGAACTAGATTGAAAGGAGTAGATACCTTTATATACATCACAGATCAAAAATTTTACCTCCTTCCTACTATACTTCCCCTAAGTCCTGCTTCTCATCCTCAGCTGACTCTTATACAACACCAAACAATCTGGTTTTAACCTGAGATTAACTAAGGCTAAGGCTCTAAATCAGGGGTAGGGAATCTGTGGTCTCAAGACCACACGGGGCCTTCTAGGTCCTTGAAGGTGCAGCCTTTTGACTGAGTCCAAATTTTACAGAACAAATCCTTTTACTGAGGGGATTTATTCTGTGAAGTTTGGATTCAGTCAAAGGGCCATACTTGAAGACCCACAGAAACACATGTGATCTTGAGGCCGCTGGTTCCCCACCCCTCCTCTAAAATATGACTTCTAGACTTCTGGGAGCCAAGATGGCAGAGTAAGTAGTAAGTAGCTCTCATTGACCTTGAAAAACCCAGAAAATACTACCCCAGGAAAAATCCAGGAACAGTGGAGCCAGCAGAAAGATGGAGTGCAACAGTCTTTTAGATTGTGAGGCTAGGAGGATTAACAGGTAAGGTCCCTCTTGCTGTAGCTGACGGGGACCAGTATAGGACAGGAAGCATCCTGGCAAGCCAGCAGCAAGTCCTACCTCAGCAGACCAGTGGGAGATCCTAAATCCCAGGATAGTATAGTGGGCAATCATCAACACCAGGACACCCCTGAGTGCCTAGGCACAGTCAGGGGAACCAGTAGACGCCAGTGCAGATAACCACCACTTGCACCAGTGGATGAGGGTCTACCAGTGGCTGAGCCTACTCATGCTCCAGCGCAACACAAGGTGAGAAGGTGACCTCCAATAACCAGGCCATTCCCACCCCCAACTCCATGAGTTTCAGTGTAACCTCAGGGAAAACCCTGTGCTCAAGAAGCACAGATTAACTTTAAAATGTGACCTGTACTAGAAGTATCTGATTTTGAAACAAGCACTCCAGAAGGTACCAACTAGCTTCTAGGGAGCTCTGATTAGAAAGGAAAGGTAGTATCCTGGAAGTTTCCTTGCTATTCCCTAAGGGGAAATGAATAAATGAAGACCTAGCACATCACTTCTAAAAGAGCATATTGGGCAATTCAAATCATTTTGGCCACAAAGAGAAGACGCTTTTGAAATTTTGAATAAAATGTGGATATATGAAGAATATATCCCCCTAAAGGGTTGTGAAAGCTTTTGAATTCTTTCTGGAAATACAAATATCTCTAAGGATAAAATATAGCCAAAAAACTATATCTGATTGTAGGCACATTTGCCAAAAGTCCTCCATCTGAAAAGATGACAAAGTTGATTGTCTTTAGTAGGAACAAGATGAATACCAGCTTAATACAAACTATAAGGAAGTCTTTTGGCAATGATTAATCACTGCAAAACTTGCAGTTTGGCCAATATGTGCTATGTACTACATATTTGGATAGGCTCAGAAGAGACACAGAGCATGTGAAAACAAATCCCAAAATATAGGGGGGGAAGCTATTGCCATCATCTTATATTCACTGTAAACTTTAACTTTCCAAATATTGTACATAACGTTAATAGACTTGCAATGACCTTTTACAATACCTGCACAAATATAACAATGAAAAATAAATTTAACAAATAAGATAATGTTATTTAATTCTGCAATGAGACAGAGAGGTCAAGGGCAATGACCTAAACAAAAGAGCCAATCTCATTTTTGCAAACTAGAGTTAATGCAACCAATATTTCACAAATTCAATATATATTACATAAGCATTATGTAAAATGATGAGTTTTAATTTCATATATGTGTGTATATATACATATACACACACACATATATATACATATATATGTATATATATATATATAATTTTTTAAAGCAAATCAGAGAAGTGTGGGCCTAAGAGAAAAATAAAGGTCATGTATGCTGCAACAATACAAGCTAATTCTTTGTCAAAAATATGCTTTGATTTGCTTTTATGTGATTTGAAAACATGACTTCTACATAACAAAATTTCATTGGTCAATTCATTAAAGTTCTTATCTCTCTCTGAGACTGTATCATAGGGTAGACATATTATATATATGTACATAGACAGAGGGCAAAGGGTGAACTGAATATGAAAGAAAAATACCTAAAATATAAAATTTACTGTTGAGTGGAATGTACTAGGAGTAAGAGGAAGAGAGAGGCAGAATACAGCAAATCATCTCACATAAAAGAGGCAAGAAAGAGCTTTTACAGTGGAGGGGAAGAGGGGAGAGATTAAAGGGAATGAGTGAGCTTTACTGATGGGATTTGACTTAAAGATGGAATAACACACACTCAATTGGATATGAAAATCTGTTTTACCCTGCAGGAAGGCAGGGGAGAAGGGGACAGAAGTGGGAAAATAATAGAAGGGACAGCAAATTGGGATAATCAGAAGTAAACACTATTGTGGGGGGATAGGGCAAGGGAGAGAATGGAATAATTGGACATCAGGATAGGACAGAGGGAAATGTGGTTAGTCTTTCACAACATAACTGTTATGGAAGTGTTTTGCATGGCTACACATGTATGATATATCGAATTGCTTGTTTTCTTAGTGATCGTGGGTGGGGAGGGAGAAGGAGAGAACAAGGAACTCAAAGCTTTAAAAATGATTGTTACAAACTGTTTTTGGATACAACTGGGAAATATGATGTACAGGAAGTGGGGTATAGAAATATATTTTTCCATACAGGAAAAAGGCTGGTGCTACAAGGAAGGATAGATTGGGGAAAGGGGTAGATGGGGCACATGCTGTTCTGGGGTGGAGGTGGGAGAGATGGGGAAAAAATTTATAATTCAAATTCTTGTGGAAGTGAATGATGAAAACTGAAAAAATAAATTTTATATTAAAAAAAAGACAGGGACTTTTTTTTGCCTCTGGGTCTTCAGAACTTCACATAGAACTGTGTACATAGCAGACCCTTAATAAATATCTACTGAATTTAATACCACAAAGGAGAAGTAGTTCAAGCTGAAGCTGAGTCTATTTAAATAATGTAGATATACATCCACTTGAAGAAAAATATGATCCCCCAGATTTGAATTTATAAAACAGATAAGCCTGAAGAGAATTATTCATATGATAAAACATTTGTTTTGGCTTCATGAAATGTTCCCTAATTCTTCTATTCAATTTTATTTCATTAAATATCCCTATTTTCCTCTGAAGGATTACACTTGGTTTTGCTGGGTAGCTGATTCTTGGTTTTAATCCTAGCTCCTCTGCTCTCCAGAGTATCATATTCCAAGCCCTTCAATCCCTTAATGGAGAAGCTGCTAGATCTTGTTATCCTGATTATATTTCTACAGTACTTAAATTATTTCTTTCTGGCTGCTTATAATATTTTCTTCTTGACCTGGGAGTCCTGGAATTTGGCTACAATATTCCTAGGAGTTTTTGTTTTGGGGTCTCTTTCAGGGGATGATCGGTAAATTCTTTTGATTTCTATTTTACTCTCTGGTTCGAGAATATCATGGCAGTTTTCCTTGATAATTTCTGGAAAGACAATGTTCAGGCTCTTTTTTGGATCACGGCTTTCAGGCAGATCAATAATTTTTAAATTATCTCTCCTGGATCTCTTTTCCAGGTCAGTTGTTTTTCCAATGAGATATCTCACATCGTCTTCTATTTCTTCATTCTTTTGATTTTGCTTTATGTTTTCTTGATTTCTCAAAAAGTCATTAGCTTCTGTCTGTTCCATCCTAATTTTTAAAGAACTATTTTCTACAGTGAGCTTTTGGACCTCTTTTTCCATTTGGACATTTCTGCTCTTTAAAACATTCTTCTCTTCACTGGCCTTTTGGACCTCTTTTGCCATTTGGGTTAGTTATTTTCTTCAGTATTTTTTTGGGTCTCCTTTAGCAAGCTATTGACTCATTCTTCATGATTTTCTTGCATTGCTCTCATTTCTCTTCCCAACTTTTTCTCCACCTCTCTTACTTGAATTTCAAAGTCATTTTTGAGCTCTTCCATGGTCTGAGACCATTTCACATTTTTTGGGGAGGCTTTGGATGTAGGATCTTTGACCTTGCTCTCTTTGGTTGCATGCTTTGGTCTTCCTCTGGTTGTATGCTTTGATCTTCCTCATCCAAAAGGATGGAAGAAAATACCTTTTCACTATGAAAGTACTTTTCTCTAGTCTTATTTTTTCCCCCTTTTGGGCATTTTCTTGGCCAATTACTTGACTTTTTAGCCCTTTGTCAAGTGGAGGATATACTACACATTAAGCTTCAGGGGTTTTGTGTAGCTGTTCTCTGAGATATCTCTAGGAACCTGCAAATTCTCAATTCCTCCATGGTAGCATGATCAAGGGAGAGGTGTTACTCCTCCCCTGGTCTACGCTCTGGTTTGTGAGCAACCAGAAGCACTCTTTTCTGCCATGGAACTGTGAGTAAGAGTCCCTCTGCACAACCACCACCAGTTATACCATGCCAGTGCTCCTCCTCACCCCAGGACTGCCACTCTTGACTGAGATCCAGCTCAGTCACTCAATTCCCCCACTGTCTGTAGGCTGAGAACTCCAGAAGTGGCTACAGAGGTAGCTGTTACCATCCTGGGGCTGAGGCTAGACCAAGTTCCCCTCTCACCCAGGTGAAAGAGCTTTCTCATTGACCTTTGAAGCTGTCTTTGGCATTTTTGGATTGAGAAATCTGGAAACCACAATAGTAGCCCATGATTCAGCACCCTGAAGCCTGTTCCAGTCCTGTCTATGCTGCAGCCCACACTGGGCTGTGCTCCGTTTCAAGTCCCATGCAATAGACTCTTCCTATCAGCCTTCCAGGTTGTCTTGGACTGGAAATCTGTTTCACTCTGTCATTTTGTGACTTCTGCTGCTCTAGAATTTGTTTAGTCATTTTTTGCAGGTATTTTAAGGGCTTTGGGGGGAGAGCTCAAGCAGGACCATGCTTCTATTCTGCCATCTTTGGTCCCTGTCTTTAAGCCAGCAAGTTGGCATAGTAGATAAAGTCCTGGTCTTGGAGTCAAGCAAGAGTCAAATGACCCTGACAATAAGAGTTTATTATAATTCAAAGATGTAATTTTTAATCACTCTAGAATATGAATGATTTCCTAGACAACTCTCTCCCAGAAAAGATTTCTAGCTCCCACTGACATCCTTTGAGAATACTCAGGCTTAAGGTAAAAATTAGAATACCTTGTGACACTGTTCTTTTTAATCCTCCAACATGCCTTCTTTTATCCTCCCCATCCAAAAGTGACTTCTTTCTACTTATGCACTAACTTAACACCGTGTACCTCTTTCACTTTATATTCACAATTTACCATGTAATATAATTACTTGGGTTTATGTATGTTTTCTTACTAGTTAAGTCTATAAACCATGCAAGGGCAATGACTATCTTCTCTAATATTCCACAGTGCTTCATAAGTAGTAGATGATGAAATATTCATAGAATAAATTATGCCAATTTGTTCTTCCTTAAAGTCTACAGGAAACAAAATTCCTTGGTTTACAAAAACACCTATCACTATTCCTAGACCTTAAGTGCCCTACTGAACATGCAGGACTGTCATCTTTCTCCATAGTAAAATCTTCAAAAACCTAAAAGTCTGTTAAAATTCAAAGAGTGAAACTTGAAGATGAGGACTAATATATGCTATACTCTAAAATAATCTTCAGTTCAGAATGACCAAATATAATAATTCAATTAAATAAATATTTATTGGGCACCTATATGTGCAAAGCTAGATACTATATACTATGCTAAATGCTGGGATGAGATGCTAGATCTAGATGCTAGAGGTCAGATAAGAAGTCTAAGATATATTCTACTCACAAGGGATTCATTACTAAGTTCCCAAAATAAGACAGCACACGAAAAGTTAGATACAAATAGGATTTAAATAATATTCAAGACAACAGCAGAAATGCCACAAAATCCTACATAACTGCCACATTGATGGTGGTGACAATAAATACTTTGGGTATTCGAATGGAGGAGAGAGCACTTCAGGGTGAGGTGGTTGGGGAAAGTTGTGTGGCAAGGAACCTTTCCTCACAAAAGTCTATGACTGACTCTTCTCGCGAGATTTCTTAGATTAGAGTCTTGTCAGTTCTGTTCAGTATTAAATAAGAAAGAAACTAAGGTAAGTTTAGTTCTTGACACTTACTATAATTTTGACCTTCATTTATCCCAGAATTAGGGGAAACTCACCATTTCAACATAGGAACATCTTCATTTAAATCATGTAAATTTAAATAACAAAATATTTAAATTACTTTCAATTGCCATATCATTTTTGTGACAAATATAACCCCAAATCCTGAATCCAGCACAAAGTACTAAAAATGTTTCAAAGAAGATGTATCAAGGTGATTTTGACAATATACCTTCTTCAGATAAAAAATCCAGTTAAAATAATTAAAGTATATTACCTATAAACTTTCATTTTAAAGTATTTGTAGAAGAAAATTACCTCAGGAGCATGATAGGCAATACACTGCAAAATCCAATCAATAGCAGGAGAGTACAAAGTTAGATACAATGGAATCTCCACACCTTGTACCACCAACTGATTCTGAACTGTATCCCCATGAATCTAAAGGAGACACATATACACACAAAAATTATATATTTATATATAAACATATTTTCATATTAATCAAATTAATATATATGGAAGTATAAAGATAAATGTATTTGTGTACATTAATATGTATATGGGGCAACTCAATGGCTCAGTGGATAGAGACTAAGCCATGGAGTCAGGAAGATCAGAGTTCAAATCCCATCTCAGATACTTCCTAGCTGTGTGACTCTAGGCAAGTCACTTAACTTCTGCCTTAGTTCACTGAAGACAGAAGTGGCAAACCATTCCAGTATCTTTACCAAGAAAACCCAGTGGACAGTCAGACATAACTGAACAGCTACATAATATAAATATCTATGCATAGGTACACACCCATATACCCATATATATTGCTTTTCTAAATAGAACATTAATAAATCAAAGAGAAAAATTAATCAATGAATAATGCATATTTATATGGATATTTTTGCATATTCCTCAGGGTTGTTAAAGCTAGAAAAAAATATGCCCAAAACCTCCAACCTCATTTGATTTGGAAATATATACTGCAAAACTAGTCAATTGATAACAACAGATCGAGGATGCTAAGGAAAAGAACTAATCAACTGGAGATTTTTCCTGCTAACAAATACATTTTTAATAATCAATACTTGGTCGGTATAAGCAATACATTTTAACTGCCAATAATAAATGGTTGCACAATTTTTCACCATAAACTCAATTTAAAGTGTATGAAGAATTTTCATCTTGAAAGACAAAATTGGATTAATAAGAATAAGTCTGTCATATTACTGATCCATTAAGCAGAGTTGTTTGTTTTTTTTAAGTTTTCTTACCTGTTTAAATGTAAGGAGGAAATCAAAAAAGTTCTTATTTAGACTTTCTTTAAGATGTGGAGCCACTTCCATCCCAACCTACAGACACATCAAAGTGAAATTATCTTTGAGCTTTCCAGCAGTTGATATTTACAAATAGATGTCTAAGGAACCAATCAAAAGAGAACTTCAAAGTAGAATACACTGCTTAATTTGTCTATGATATTCTCTCCCTCTACAGAAAGTACAACAAATGTCTCTCATTTGTAAGAAGATAACCAATCAACCAAGAGAGACCTTCATTACAAGTTCTACTTTAATGTTTCATTGCTGTGATTACTTCCTCCACAGATGTAAACTACAAACCTTGGTAGACCTTAGCAGCCTACCTCAATGAACTGCCATGGCAATCCCTTTCTTTCCCACCCAACCCCCTCCCTCCAAAAAAATCTAACCACCTCCTAGAAGCAAAACTTCTGAGATTAATTCTACGGAAAAATATCTAAACTGGTCTTCTAACAGTCTATACCCAGTCTCACAATCAAAGTTTTTCTTGCTTGGTAGAACCAGCTAGAGCTTGCACTTAAATGGTAAAAAGGCTTTGTGAACTACCTCCATCCTAAGACAAGGCACTGTACTATTTTGGTGGAACTTAAGATCACTTTAAATATTAAATTAATTCCATCTGTTACACCTAATTAGCTCCTTGCAGAATCGTCATTGAAGAAGTAAATTTTTACTTTTTTAAAAATAACGTTCAGCATAAAGCATATTGTGATGCATATTACAGTATAAACCCAATAATTACAAGAATCAGTTACTCAAAACAGCTGTTTCACATTTGTAGTTGGAGAGATAAGCTAGTTAATTACAGGGTATATAATAAATGTATGCTAGAATACATGTGAAAAGGTGTGGGATAAAAAAGTAGGAGTGCCATATTGAAAAACCTACATGAAATTGAGATCATGCCATATAAAAGTAGCTGATAAAGTTGTGAATCAAAGCAATTTGATTTCTAGCTTTATTACTAAAATGCAACAAGAAAAATAACTTCTGTGAAATAAAGATGTTCAAAAGAAACAACAGAAAGCTAGGAAGCTTAGTGAGACAGTTTGTAAAGTACTTTAACTTATCTGAGAAAGGCTGATCATCAAGATCAACTAAACGCTGAAGGCTAAGAACAATGAATAAAAGCATGTAAAGAGAACCACTACATCGAGTTGCATTGTACTTTGACTGCCTCGAATTTGACTTAATCATACCATAGAAAAGGGAATAATTATCTGTTAGGCACCATCAGCAGTAAAGAAAGGAACTGTGGACAAGCAGCACAAGAAAAGGAGAAGGAGACATGACTCAAGAAGAAAAGTTAATCATACTTTCCTTTTATAAATAGCTTCCCAGGCCCATCCCCACACCTACCCCATGCTACCCACCCAAATCTTTTGTTTGTTTCTTCCCAAGGAAAGCAAATGAGTAAGGTGGCCTCTGTTTGGGGGAGAGGATCACTTTCCCCCAGTACAGCACTGTTAGCATGTTCATCTCCCACACTAGGGCTTTCTACATTTGTCTCAAATTATTCCCCAGTTAATAATGAGCTATCATTTACACTCTTAATATTAAAAAGCCTTATTATCCACACAATGTGGGGAATTTATACATGTCCTTGATGTATTAGAGCATTATCAAATGCAGGATCGATTCTTTATCACCATTTAGTCTCTCACTCCTGAGAGGCAACATTTTAAAGTTACAGCCACCGCTGATTACTAAAAGATACTTTGTGTATAATATTATCTACCTCCTAGCTTTCCTCATTTCTTTAAGATAATATAAATCTGGAAGAACAAGGTTTTTCCCTTCATCTAGTTGATTTTTTCATAAGCAAGAAACAGCATTAAGGCATAAGAGTCATTTTAAATATATTAGCTTATTGTGATAAACTGCCTATTACATGTAATAATATGCCTTTACACGTAAGTGCTAAGTAAATGTTGACCGATTAAGAGATTGTTTGATTCTTAATAAATTCAAAACTTGGCAGCCTTGGGGAAAACATTGTGTTTACATGACATTCCTGAGTAGGTTATTAAAACATATCATATGCTTTAAGTGTGTGGAGATATATGGATATATTATAAAAGGGGAAAAAGACCCAGTCCTAAAATGACTATTTGTGTCTTCTATTGTCAGTATTAAAAAAAATTTTTAAAGGTCCCCTTTAAAATGGGTATCTCACTTATTCTGAGAGCAATTGTGATTATCTGATTTCTTGTGACCAGCTAAGAGAATACACTTACTCCAGCATTGCTATAAATTCTGGAAAAAGACAAAATCAAAACCTATAGACTTAAATCTGATTTTATAACATAAACTATAGTCTTGTTCTCAAAGTATCTTAATGTTCACCAGGATCTCATCAATCATTAAGTATGTTTTAAAAACAAATTATGTTGACATCACCATTATTGTGATATCTCTACTTGACTTAGAAATGACCCTGGGTTTTCAAAGGCTATGGAACAAAATATATGTTGGAGAAGGTCCCATCAAGCTAAAATGGTTCAGAACATGGCCTTGATAGACAGTTACCGTTCAAGACTCAGCCAAGCTAAATTCTAAGAGACTCCTCATCAAAAGATTAACTACCAGGTAATGAATATATTTAACCAAAGAAACCAATGAAATAGTCTATCTACCAAGGCAACAAGGGGCTACCATCTTTGTCTGTAGCGTATCAACTCCTCAAAGGGCAAGTGCTATTTCACTTTTGCATGTGTACCCTGGGCACCCAACGCAGAGTCTGTCACAGAGTAGATATTTAATAAGTGCTTGTTGAATTGAACTAGAGATACCCATACCATGAAATCACAAACCTTATATAACAAACCTATTACAGTAATAACGATGCTGTTAAAACCATCAAACATTGTTCACTGAACTACAAGAGAAACCTGACAGAGACTAACTAAACACATCCTATTTTCAAATGGAAACTGAAATATTTAAATACTTTAAGAACTAGAGGGTTCTTACTTTAACAAGTACTTTATAATCAACATAGCCCATAACTGAAGGGCAAACTGAAACCCTAGGATGATTCACAAGTCAATTCCATGACAGATTTTCAACTTGTCACACTGTTCTAAAGGAAGTCTCCATACTTCACAAACAGCAATGTTGTCGTTCCCAAGTCGCTACTTCAACATGAACAACAAAGCACCAAATAAAAGTCAATGGGTTTTTTAAATGTCTTTTGTGTCAATGAAAACCAACCTAATGATGATATGTAGTCTTTATGACTCTATTTTTGCCTTCCATCTTGGGAAGAACTGAGAAAAATTAACCCTGAAAAAAGTTGTTTTTTATGATCTTCTTTAATCAGTTAATCAAGTTAGATTATTGCAAAATTAATTTTTTAAACAATACACATGGCCTAAGGAGTGCTTTCTGTTAAAAATTCATCCACTAGAATTAGTAGCTAATAAAATCGTTCTTTCAATAACTTATGAGGTGGCAAAGAGAAATGTGAGCATTTAAAGAAACATCACATACATACATTTTAAGTAGCACTCATTAAAGCAAAGCCTACCCTGCACAGATATGCCCTGGCATACACTGAAACCAAAGGGTCGCCAATTCCTCTAATCATACATGTCAGTCGTGGGAGACATTCCGAAATTCCTCTGTTAGAAATAAAGGAACAAAAAAGTCATTGTTATAAAGAGATTTAAGAATGATGTCATTAACTGTTTACGTAAATCTAAGAATTCTTATTTAAATTTTAGGCACCAACCAGGTCAATATCTTAAGACTTTTAAAAGATACTGTTTCTGTTTCTTGGTACACATTCCCCACCTTCCCCACAGCTGTTGCAATCCTTTATCCCTTTCAAGCTTCCAACTCTACCCTTGCCCCAAGGAGATGACACTGTTTTGTTTTGCAGAGATTTCCTTTCCTCCCTCCATACCTCTCTATTTTCTTCTTCTTTCCTCCTTACCAGTCTCTGAGGGTAAGGTAGGATTCCACTTGTATTCTTAATCCCATCCCCAACTGTCTCTTCCAAGACCTGGTTTTATCAATCATTCCTCCTGTCTCTTCAACCTATGCCCATCTACTGACTTTTTCTCCCTGTGCCAAGAGGTGGGGAAAAAAATCACCTTCCCCTTAACCCTGTTACCTCCTTCAAGCTATTGTCTTCTCTCCCCTCTCCTTTACTAAATAAAAAAAAAAAAAAGATTGGTCTGTACTCACTTGCCTCCACTTGGTTCAATTCCCTCCAACTCCCTGTAATCTGGCTCTCATCTGCACCACTCAAGTAAAATCTCTTCTCTCAAATGACACAAATGACCTCCAGATTACAAATCCCAATGGTCTTTTTCTCAGTATCCTCTCACCTTTCAGCTGTATTTGACACTATTGATTATCCCTCCTCTTTCAGCTTCTATAACATAGCTCTTCCTCAGGTCTCTTCCTGTTCCTTCAGTTATCATATTCCTTTCCTCATTCACTAAATTAACTCTCAGTGCTCTATCCACAGCCCTTGATGCTTCTCTATTTAGAGACTCTACTCTCTCCTTTGGCAATATCATGCATCTGTATTGTTAGCACAGTGCTCAGAACGTAGTACATATTGAAGAAATGCTTATTGATTTCAATGATCACCTCCCTATGCAAATGACTCACCTCTCTATATCTTGCCCTCATCTCTCCAGGACTCCATGCCTGCATTTACAATGCCCTCTTAAGATGTTCACTTTAATGTTCCAACAATCAACACCTCAAACTCAACATGTCCACTTCATTATCCACCAAAACTAATTATCTATCTATTCATGGCACCATTAAAATTCCCAATCATCTAACCCAGAAAGTTCCAGGCCACTGTTAAGAGTCACATTTGAGTCTTCTCTCCTTCCTAATTCCCAATATCCAATAGATTGCAAAGTCTTATTGATTTTACCTCAACATTTTCTCCCATCTATCCTTTTCCTTCTATTTACACTGGCATCAATTTAATCCAGACCTCTGGGACAGACTATTATATTAGCTTTCAGATGCTTTACAATCCATCCTTCACAGAGCTGCCAAAATAATCTTCCTAATGCACAGATCTGACTGTGTCTATTTGTAGTTTAAAATCCTTTAACTGCTCCCACAAGAATAAAGGAAAAAATATAAACTCATTAGCCTGGCACACAGCCCTTCATCATTTGGCCCCAATCTACTTTTCCAGGCTCTTTTCATACTATTTCATTTTAGGAATCCAATATCCCAAACTGGGAGTTTGCTTTTCCTTACTCCTGTCTTACAGGAATATTCTTATAACCTGTCCCTAAGCTAGAACTACTAATGAAATACTTCATTTCATTCAAGATCCTGCTCTGATGCCTGCTCCTCCACACAGTCTTGCCTAATCCCCCACCTCCTTAAATGAAAGAGATTCACCCCCTACAAAATTGTATAGCATTTTGTACAGACCTTTCTTTTACCATCATTATATTCTAACTTCTATCAAACATTTTGCGTCCCATTTTTAATCACTGAACTTTGACCAAATCTAATAGTGCTTCGCACAAAACAGATTTTTTTGTAAGTCTTTGGTGCACTGGTATAACTCTTATCACTTATCTCCAACTAGAAATATAACTGTTACTGTTCAATAAACTACTTATGTAAAAGATTTATTTCTATAATATCTTAATTGGGCTCTCATCTCACTTTCACAACTTTACTAATTTCGTTCCAACCGTGTAACACTTAACTTCCCTTCTCTTTAAGCACTATTTTCTCCCATTCTCTTCCTTCAGACTGAGTCCATGTCTTTCACTCTCATACAGAATACACTATCAACAGGTTTAGCTTACACTGTAGTCCAAACCAATTTTACTGAAGATGCATTTATTCTACAGTTCTGGTGTTTCCCACCCAGGAAGGTATCATCCATCATAAATGTTCCTGGAGCATGAACATCATCTTAAAAAATTGTAACAGACATACCATGATCCAACTTCAACCCAGTCAGGCTGAATAATAAACAAAATCAGTAAAAATGTATCAGAAATCTACGCCCTGCATGGTACTGTGCTAGGTACTTTGGGTATGGAAAGTAGTACAAAACACAGTTCTTGCACTCAGTTTGTAATCTATTTAGTACTTGGCAATGTTATTAAAATATTTTATTGTCATTACTAAAAGTAGAACTATAGCCTACACAACAATATCAACAAATGTTATGAAAATGAAATTACTATGCTTCAGAATTTTTGCTGTTTGACACATCTGGTATTATGCTTACGTTTTGGACAAAAACTTGTTGCAGTTCAGAATGGCTGCTTCCACGTAGCTACAACAAAAATGTTTAAGGAAAAATATTTATGGGATATCCCCCTTGGTAAGGAAGCAGGAATGAACAAAACTGTTTATGAATTAAAATGATGCTGCTACTTGACTAACATTTTGTGTATTTTATATTTTTCTTGTTATTCAGTCATGTCTAACTCTTCATGACCCTGTTTGAGGTTTTCTTGGCAAAGGTACTAGAGTGGTTTGCCATTTCCTTCTCCAGTTCATTTAACAGATGAGGAAATTGAGGCAAACAGGGTTAAGTACTTGCCCAGAGTCACACAGTGCCTGAGTGTCTGAGTATAAGTGTCTGAGGCCAGATTTCAACTCAGGAAGATGAGTCTTCCTGACTTCAAGCACAGCATTCTACCTACTGCATCACCTAGTTGCCCATTGTATGTTTATTACACAGGATTGTTGTAAGAATCAAATGAGATAATAAATGTAAAATGTATGACAACCTTGAAGTGCTATGCAGATATCAGCAATTACTATTATTAGATTTTGTTTTCTAATTTGCAGTTATACTTTAAATAAACTTTGGAAAATCATGTTATCTCGTTACATTCTGAAATAAAATGGAAAACGGGGTTTTATAATTAAAACATTATCAGGGCACAAGCAATGTGCCTTATACTATGCAATTAAGATTCAGTTAGGACAAGAGTCGCAGTCTTCATTGGAAGGCACAGAGCTTCTAATTTGGTGTGTTCTCCTATTTTCAAACTAACAAACCACTGAGTAAGCAACAATGACTAAATTTTCACAGAATGTTCATCACAAGACTTCTGTTAACAGAAAATATCTTTCAGGCTATCTTTAAAATGATCAGGAAAAAAGGATACAATCTGGGAATAAGTTCCCTGATTGAAGCAATCTTGAAAAACCAATTTAAGCAAGTTTCTTTGGCCGTGTCATTTACATTCTCTGGAAAAATGTGATCTGTAACACAAAAGTGAATATCCATAAGAATTTTCTTTCCTACATAAATGATCCCTGCTCCTGCACACACTAAAATAGTGAAATCTTTGCCATGAAACATAGAACTGAGATACAAGAATCCTAATCGTCTGGCTTCCTCTTCTCTCTTCTTCCTCCAATGATGCAGATGTATTATATACTCATGAATAATTTATTTCTACAATACAAACGTTTTTTAGGAAACGTACATTCTGAAAGGTTGAAATATTTAAGAAATCTATAATGTATTTAACTGCTTAAAATTAAATCTCAACTTCTGAAAGTATCGCATTAGCCAGAAATGCCATGGCCTTGTGAAATTAAGCCTGGAGAAGGAATGCCAAAACCAGTACACTAATATTTTACTCACCTGAGGCCTCAGTAACATGACCACAAGATCATTACAGAAAGAATTCTCAGTGAGAGAATAAAGTAATGTGTAATTGTTTATTTTAAATTATCTTCCAAAACATAATAGCACAATTTCTAAAACTGAACCAAAAGGGATACATTTAATTAGCATTTGGAGTAGCAAATTAATTCTTGCAGGGGATTTTTCTTCCCTGGTCCCTAGAACTTAGTAACAGAAGATTAGAGAGATAAGTTTTAGATATACTCATCCAAAAGAAAAAACTCATAGCACATTGACAGTAGAGAACAATAGCTAATCATAGCTGCCTGGAATTAAAAGACTGAGCATCTTTCTACATTGAATTCTTCTGATTGTGCATTCAATCAACATTAAATACCACAATTGGCCATGTTCAAAAAGTAGTGAAAACATCCCACTAATATACAGAAAGATGTGATCACCTTCAAAAGTACTTACTTCTCTCTAGAAAGAACAGACCAAGGCATTTGAGATATTTTTTGAAGTCTTTGTGAACTGTCAGTATTAAACTGTTAGTTATTTCCCTTCATATAATTAAAACATGTAATTTGGAATCATCAAGCCATGGATATCATCTAGACCAACTCTCATTTAACAGAAACGAAATTGAGGCTTCAAGATGCTGAATGCTTTGCTCAAGGTAACACGGAAAGTTTGTGGCAGGGCTAGGGCTAGTACCCACGTCTCCAGTCCCTTACTCTAGGGTTCTTTCCATTACTTCATCCTCTGACTAACACAATTTGAATGTACTAGAAATTACACTACAGATGTGTTGCACTATCTGCAGTCAATCAATAATAAAATTTGACACTAAGCTTGAAAATAGCCCACTAGACCATTTTGGGAAAAAAAGGTCATGTTGCGTAAGATCAGAATTTTTTTAAGAGGGACAGATAATCACATTTCTTAAATTATGTCTAGAAAAACCCCTGAGTAACAAACAGCTGAGATTTTTCCTTTCCTGCTCTAATTATTCTGATGCTATGCTTGTTTTCCCAACAGGACACTGAGCTTATGTGGAAATATGAGGGGAAGAAAAATTTATTACATCTGCCAATTTCCACCCCCAATAGCTAAAGGTCTATTATATAACAGTGCTACAGGGTATGAGGTCATCTTAGTTAAAATTTGCCCTGACTGCCAAGTCAGTGAAGGATACTGCTGATACAAACACAGCAAAAAATCAGTTTCAGGGGAAAATGAGTTCTATCCATTTAAGGTATTACAACAAAGGCCATTCAATTCTTAAAAATTAGAAGTAAAATCATTTTATCAGAATAAAAAGGTTTTTCAAATATATGCTTCATTAAAAGAGGCTAAACAAACTAACACCAATGTCATCAAACTTCATACTTTTCATGGACCAAAAAGATCCTGGTATCTTTCACAACTCATAAGAATCAAGTTATATTGACATTCCTTGGAGGCAAAGAACTGAAATATTAGATCATGAGTCAATTATTAAAACACAAAGGATGGGGATAAATACTACCAAATTTCTTCTAATTATACTTAATTCCTTAAGGCACAATTAATTTCAAAAGCTTTCTTCATCACAGATAAAATTCAAACCCAAGTTCACTAAGCATGGGAATTCTTGTGTAACATTTTTACTCTCTTGATTTCAGTTCTTAGAACAAGTAAAAATACATAACAACGAAGTCTTTTTATTTAGGAAAAAAATTTTACAAAATGTTCATAACAAACAAACATCTATTAAGTCCATACCAGCATCGCACTGGCTAAGTGCTAGGAATACAAAGACATCAAACAGACTATATTCTACTAAGTATAAGCCCAAATAAAATGAAAGTTACAGTGCAATACACCAAAAATCAAAGAAAGAAATATTTGTTTGGGATAGCACACATATTTGTCTTAAAATTTTCTTACGTGTCAATCAGAAATTTGTCTGGAACATAAAAAGTTATTGCTTGCAAAACTGAATCAGTTTAATATACTGGGAGAACTGGAATGAAATTTGGATGAAATTATATTTAACACAGCATCTTATACCATGTAATAATTAATAACTAGCATTTATGTGACACTTGCACTTTAACTGTAACCTCCTGACTCTCACGCCAACCCCAGAGGGAAGTGCTATTTATTATTATTACTACCATTTTATGGATAAAGGGACTGAGTCTGAGAGACCTTAAGTGACTTGTCCAGGGCCACACAGGTAACCAATGTCTGAGATGCTATTAGAACTTGGGTCTTCCTGACTCCAAGTCTAGCAGTTTATCCACTATGCCAATTAGCAGCCTACGTGCCATAAAAAATTTCAAAAGAACTTATGTCCCAAATATAAAAAGTCGTTTCTTATAAAAGATATAAGAGAAAGCAAAGAGGGAATCCTACAATAGAACTTTGGGGTGGAGGAAGGATTCTTAACCAAATAAGAGTTAATCATAAAAAAGAAAGACAATTTCAATTGTGAAAAAATTTAAAAGCTCTAGAATAAACAAAATTAATGAAGCAAGGATAAAGAGCAACTGTTAAGTGAGAGAAAAAAATTCTGTATAAAATATCATAGATAAGTCTAATGCCCAAAATATAAAAGAAATTGATACAAACATAAGACCAGAACTTATTCCTCAATGTATAAGTTGTGAAAAGATAGTAACAAACAGTTTTCAAAGGAAGAAATGCAAAGCAGCAACAAACAAGAAAGAGTACTGTAACCCCTAATAGGAGAAATTAAAATTAAAACACTAAGGTAGTTCTACTTCACACCTCTGAAAGTAGCCAAGATAATAAAAGCCAAGGGTGAGGATGGTCCAAGCACTTTGAAAACGAATTTGGAACTCTGTGGGAAAAGTTCTTCAACCACTCATATGCCTCTTGACCAAGCAATTCCCCTACTGATCACATACCTCAAGGAAATCAGAAGCAGAAATAAAAATCCTACATAGGCATGAATGTATATAAATAAATAGGCATGTAAGTATATAATGTATGTATGTACGCATGTGTGTGTACAACAGCAAAACCTTGGGAACACAGTAAGAATGCATGAATGGGAGGAATGTGGCTGGGCAAATGGTAACATATGAATCTAACGGAATGGTACTGTGCCGTAACAGACACCGACTGTTAGGAATTCTGGAAGCCATGGGAAAAACTGTATCAACTAATACAAAGTAAAGCAACTCGAATATGAAAAACAATGACTACAATAATGTAAGTTAAAACAAAAACTAAAAGGCATGTGAAAGTTAATTAATCGTGGTGAGCAATCTCATTCAGGAAAATAGATGATGAAACGTAGCATCCTCTACTACTTAATATCATTTTGTCATGGACACCCCTACCCAACCCCAGCAATCAGGTAAAGCCTACAGATCCCTTTTTAAAATAATTTTCTTATATGCACAAAAGAAACTACATACATCACAAGGGAAACCAATTACAGTGACAGTTATCAAAATATTTTTTTTTAAGTTCATAAACCCCAGATTAAAAACCCTGCTCTACACAGTAGAAAAGCAGGCATTTGTAGGTGTTGCAATGTGACATATATTGTCAGATGTGGTCACCGGGTCTGCTATTTTTACTTAACTGGAATGAAGAGGGGAATACTGGAAAATTTCAAAGACAATTAGATAAAATATGCCTATTCCTCTAGGAAAACACTAGAAAACTGGGCTGAACATGAAATACTGCAGTCAAGAGGCTAAATGAACTATGAGAGTAAAAATACTATCAGAAAAGCTGAACATTACTTATTGTAGAGAGTTCTTTTCCCCACTGTACTCTGCCAACCATTCTAATCTTGGAAATTAGATTGGAGAACTATCTGGTTAATACAATAATGCGCAATCAGCAATCTGCAAAAACTCATTTAATATTCAGGATTGACAGGAATATGAAGCCAAAATGTGGAATGCATGTTACCAACCTCATAGGGCCAGAAAGTGACTGGGAAGGCATAAAATCATAAAATGTTGGAACCAAGTATGTGCTTAACAGATGTTTGTGAAAGTGAGTTCAACTGTCGCAAATGACAAACGAAGAACCAGAATCCAAGAGGCAAAATGACTTGACTGCAATTGCATCACCAAGCTTAGAACTCAGGATTCTCTGACTCCCCCTCTAGCGTTCTTTCACTAAAGTATCTTACCTTGATTTTGGACCAACACTTTCAAAGAAAAAGCACTAGGATTAGCAATTTAAATGAAACCATGACTAGCAAGAACAAAGATAAATAAAGGAAAAAGGCCTTACTACCAGGCTGATTTATTTATACCTACAGAATCTTATCACCTCCCAATTCAGTTCTTTCAAGACATAAAAATAAAGAAGAGACACTGCCCCTACCTTTCATTCATTCATTCGGTAAATATTTATTAAGCCAGGCAGGCACTGCACGTGGAGAGGGATACAAAAAAAAATGCAAAAGACCATCTCTGCCTCAAGGAGTTTACAATCTAATTGGGAGAAAACACGCAAACAAATAAATACAATTCAAAGAGGGGAGGCATTAAAATTAAGAAGGGTTGGGAAAAACTTACTGTGGAAGGTGGGGTTTTAGCTGGAACTTAAAGGAAGCCAGGGAGGACAATAATCACAATAGAGGAAGGAGAGCATTCCAAGTAGAGGGGACAGTCAGAGAAAATAAAATGCCTAGAGTTGAGAGACAAAATATCTTGTTCATGAACAGCCAAAAGCAAGTGTCACTGGATAGAAGAGTATGTGGCAGAGATTAAGGTGTAAGGAAACTGGAAATATAGGAGGAGGGCTTGGTTATAAAGGGCTTTGAAAGCCAAACAGAGCATTTTGTATTTTCTCCTGAAGGTGATAGGAAGTCACTGGAGTTTACTGAGTAGAGGAGCGACACGATCACACCTGTATTTTCCTAAAATGGAAGGGAGTAGGGAAAGAATTGAAGTAGACTGACTAGTAGACTACTGCAATAATCAAGGGTGACGTAATGAGGACCAGTATTAGAGTGGTAAACTGTTTCAGAAGTGAAAGGGGACATATTTGGGAGATGTTGCAAAGGTGAAATCAACAAGGCTTCCCAATAGCTTGGATATGGTGGGGGGAGAAACAGTAAAAAGCCCTGCACAACTCTTAGGTTAAACTGAGCCTAAGACACTGAGAGGAGAGTGTTACCTGCTACAGTAATAGGGAAGATGGGGGTGGGAAGGTAGGGAAGGTTTAGAGGGAAAGATAATGAGTTCTATTTTAGACATGTTGAGTTGAAGTCTTTAAGATGTCGATTCAGTTTGAGAAATCTAAAAGGTGGTCCAAGATGCAAGATTGGAAATCAGAGGAGAGAGTGGGACAAGATAGATAGATTTGAGAATGATCAGCACAGAGATGGTAATTAAATCCATGGGAACTGATGAAATCACCAAGTGAAACAGTATAGAAAGAGAAGAAAAGAGGACCCAGGACAGAATCCTATATAAGGATTTTATAAAATAGTAATGTAGTGAGAAAAAGAGAAGAAAGGCAAGAGGAAAATGGAAGAAGTAACTTCTTATATTCTATGCTATCAAATACTTAATTCATTGTAATGAATTTACAACATTAAAGAAGATCATCAAAGAAACTGATGCTCAAAAAAGAAGAGCTAGTCGGGCAGTAATAATGAAGGACAACCAAAGGACAACCAGTGTACCTCAACAGTATCTTTGAAAATGTCAAGAAAAGTGAAGGAAGGCAGTCCCAGAAAAGAAATATAGACAAGAGACAGAGATGTATTGGGATCTTCCATCTGCACTGATGGAGGAAATACTCACTTCAATAAAACCACAGACTCATTTGAATAAAAAGTAAGAACTGATAGCTTAAGGATACCTGTTGAGATAGACAGATCTTCCTAAGAATTCAGGATGTATAAGTACAAATACATAATGGCCACTATTATTAAGTCTATTTGAATTATTATATATTTAATATATGTTAAAATATACATTAAGCAAAAAAATGTTCTTAGGAATTAGGAAGGATTTTAGAAATGTCAAGTGGAGACAAAATAAATTAGTATAAAATAAAATCTAGTTCCATCTAACTCTCTTGTGTTAAAAAAACATGAAGCAAATTCAATTTACTTTCCCTATTAACCTGACCCATTTAAAAATCTCTAGGGTTCTTATAAGACAGAAGCTATTCAGAAATCTGTTAATGATGTGTTTTTTTGAATACATCTAAAAAGTGGATAGAAGTAGAACAGGTCTATATGTTTTACACATAAAATATATGTTCAAGAGACTAACCATATACTCCAAAATTAATGCAATCATGAAAGCAGTAGAATTACAAAGGTAGCGGACCATCTGTGAAATTACCTGATAAGACACTGCGGTTGTCCACACACATGGAAAAGATTCGCTCGTACACTAATTTTCCTGTGGGGGGAGGGAGAAAATGACATGGCATTATAAAACTGAGAAATAAATAATAAAAATAAAGTTTCTTTTCATCATCTCCCTGAATGTTTTCTTGTTATATCATGCTGCCACCTAGTGAGTCTAAAATTTTAAATAAATTTTTGACTATCCCAGACAACATGCCACAAATAAAACAGCACATTGACTTTGCTATGGAACAGAGGTCAGAAAACATCAAGGCTGAAAGGAGCTTTGGTACTCATCATTTACTCAATTGATATTCTGTATTATACTTGGGAGAAGGCAAGAGCAGGAAGATAAAAGAGTATTAAAATTTGGGGTGTGGTGGGGAGAGAGATAAACAGAAAAGCTAAGGAAATGTGCTGTTGTGTAGGAGTCACTCACTCCTATAGAACCCAGTCAAAATACACATGTGAAGATCAGAGGCAAAGAAAAACAAAATTCACTACTTTAAAAACTGTTTTTAATAGTCTCAAAAAGACAAGAATGCCAATAACTTACTATAATTAAGACAATTAAGACAATAAAATATGTTCAATAACTTAACTACTTTATAACAAATTACTAGTTTGTTTAAAAAGATCTCATATACACCAAAATTTTTTCAAGCAGCACCATTTGTGGTATAAAGAAATAGGAAACAAAGCAGATGATCATCAACTGGAGGGATAGCTAAACAAACTGTGTTATGAGTGTAATGGAACATGACTGCAAAAAATGATGAATATGAACAGAGGACCACGGGAAGACCTATAAACTGATACACAATCAAGTGAGCAGAACCAGAAAAACAATATTACACTACCACAGGAAAGAATAACACAATGGAGAGATTAATTATACAACCATCAAAAATAAAATAGCAACATCACAAAGAACAAGCTTCTAATCACAATGATAGGAGGAGACACCTCTCACGTCTTTTCAGAGGTTAGAGGTCAATGAGTGTGGAACAGTGCATACATTTTCAGATTTTTTTTCAATGTATTGATTTGTTTTACTGACTTTTTCTTATTCTTATTTTTTCTTTAAATTTGTTATTGTTGTTACATGGGCAGGTTTCTCTGGGGGGGGGAAGGTAATGATATAGGGGAAATACAGGCAATGAAAAAAACAAAAATATTGATAAAAATTTAGTTTAAAAAAAAAAGAATGTGAACACATTGGGAACAGGGAACATTATGTTTATCTACATATATCTCCAGAACTTAGCATAGGCTTGGTCCCGTAACCTCTAAATGCTTTTATCATTCACTCAATGATTCTAGTTGATGTGGGATAAATTTTCAGCTCCTTTCAACTCCTGGCAAACACTCCCAAGCAAACAAGCTACCATAACTTCAGAGCAGGAAAAATCTTAAAAGTCATCTTACCCAACTTGTTCATTTTACAGGCAAAAAAAATAAGGCCTATGTAGGTAAAAGAAGTGGCCTAGATCACAGAGTTAGTAAGTAGAACCCAAGATTCAAACATGGGTTCTCATACTCTAAGCCCTGTATTATTCTTTCTGGTGTACCATGTCAGTTCTTTATAGATCCCTGATATGAGACCTTTATTTAGCATATTTTAGTCAATATTTTTTCTTAATCTTTTAATTCAATTTGATTTTCAAGTCTGAATTCTCTCCCTTCTACCTCTTCTTCCCCCATTCATTGAGAAATCAAGAAAAAAACAAAACTAGTTAACAGTTACATACAATCAAGCAAAACAAATTCCCCCAATGAGCAATGTCAAAATAAAAAAGAAACAAAGAAAAGAAAAAGAAAAAGAAAAAGCTTTGATCTGTACTCTGAGTCCATCAAGTCTCTATCGGAAAGTGGATAGTATGTCTCATCATGAATCTTTTGGAACTGTGGTTGATCACTACGTTGATCAGAGTTCCTAAAGCTTTCAAAGTTGTTTCTCTTTACAATATTGTTATTGTTGCTATTGTATAAATCTTTCTCCCAGTTATGCTTCACTCACTTTACATTTATTCATAAAAGTCTTCCCAGGTTTTTCTGAAATGAAAGCCCTTCAGCATAACAGTATTCTATTACATTCATATACCATAACTTATTCAGCCATTCCTCAACTGATGAGCATCCCCTTAATATACAGATTAAAAACAGAAACAAAGTGTTAAAAGGTTTTTGCAATTAATTTTTTTGTCTAAAAACAAAATCCATAAAAATTTGACATAATTTTATAAGAATAAGGCCAATCTCCAAAAAAAAAATCAGTAATATGAACAGGTAGTTTTCAAAAGACGAAACACAAATTATCAACAACCATATGAAAGATTCAAATGTTCTAAAACTCATACAAATGCATACTGAAACAGCTAAGATAGCACCTTCCAGGACTCAAAATGAAAACGATGATAAGAAGCCTAAGCTAATATGGCTACAGAAAACCAAGCATGCTTGTCACTACTGGAAGAACTGTGAATCTGCTGTATTTTTTTTTTTTTAGAAAGTAATGTGAAAGTACATGTAGAGCCTATATTAGATTGCATGCCATTTTGGGATGGGAAGACAGGAAGGGAGAGGAAGGAGGAGAAAATCTGGAACTCAAAAGCTTGTGGAATTGAGTGTTGTAAACTAAAAGTAAATTAATTTTTTTTAAAAAACAAAGTAATGTGGAATGCTGAAATCTGGAACACAATAAGAGTTACCAAAATGTTCTTATTTTTTGAAACCTAAAAATCCCTCTACATAAAGTATACTTTAAGGAAATTACAGTGTGCAAGAGTTTTTTCTGGTAGACTTGGATCTTCATAGCAATGCAAGGATGTAAAAAAAAAAATTCCCAATGGTCTTCTTCTACGGCAAAATGTCTTCCACATCCAGAGAAAGAACTATGGAATTCAACTGCAGAATGTAGCAGATCATTGTGTGTGTATGTGTGTGTGTGTGTGTGTGTGTGTGTGTGTGTGTGTGTGTGTGTATGTTATGTTTTGGGTTGTTATATGATTTCTCCCATTTATTTTAGTGCTTCTACATAGCAAGACTATAGTGAAAATGTATTCAATAGGAATGTATGTGTAGATCCTATACAGAATTGTATACCATCTTGGGAGGGAGGGGGGTAGTGGGAGGCAGGTAGGGGGAAAAAAAATCTAAGTTTTATGGTAGTGATTGTAGAACATTAAAAATAAATAAAATGAATATGTATATATATATATATCTATATATATACATATATATATGAAGAAAATGACAGGGGAAAAATTATCCTAAAAGAAATATTCCTAGAAGTACTATTTAAAATAACAAAAAACACTAAATGAATGAATGAAAAATAATGTAAATAAACTTTGTGTCCAACAATTGGGATAGAACCAAAAAAATTATTGGTATATGAGTGTGATAGAATATTACTGTACAGTAAGAATTTATGTCTATAAAAAACACAAGGAAATATAGTAAGACTCATGACATCATACAGTGAAGAATAAAAAAATACACATTAAGATTTTGAAAGGACAACAAAATTCTAATAAATCCATAAAAAGAAGTTCAAAGGAACCATGGAAAGCACACAGAATGACTATTTCAAACCTGTTAAATTTCATGTATTGATTTCAAAGTAATCTACAAATAACAATCATGTACATGTACAATAATTCACAATCACTTTTTTCATTTTTCCTATTTTATTTTCTCTCATTCACATTTATGTATTTGAATATGTATAGTTGCTGAAGGAAAAGAAAATGTATCAATCAGGAAAAGAGGTTAATCTCTTATTTCAGCAATATATCCATTATATCATGCTACTTTGAATTACAAGTTGTGAAACAGCTGTTCTAAAACACGCTACTGTGGAGCATTGTAACAGGTTTTTAGAACTAACCTCCAGATATATTTGGAGTCTATTTATTTACATTTACACATACATTTTTTCTAGCTCCACAGAACAATCCTATGATAAGGTACTGAGTAACAATAATGAGGATTAAAAATGCGAACAATAACAATAGCGTCTCTATAGTGTTTTAAGGTCTGCAAAGTGCTTGACAAACATTGTCTCATTTTAGCTTCCCAACAATCCTCAGGCACATGCTGTGATGATCCCCATTTCACAGTGGTTCAGAAAACAGAGGCGGACAGAGTTTAAGTGACTTGCCTAGGGTCAGTAAGTATCTGAGGCAAAATTTGAATTCCAGTCTTCTTGACTCCAAGTCTTGTGCTCTATCCACTGTACCACCTCACTGCCTATTAAAGAGCAGACACTGGATTGCATAAGTAGATAGTATTGTCATTTGTGTTATATTCTTCTACACATGAGCAATTAATTAAGATTTCTCTAATTATTTAGACTAGTTCTATTACTGTTAACAATGTTTTGTAGTTGTAGTCATATACCTCCTATGGAACCAAGAGGACTGCAAAGATAAAATAGACAATTTTGATCACATAAAATTTTAAATTTTACACAAACAAAATCAATGCAACTAGGATAAGCAAGGAAACAGTTAACCAGGAAGAAGTCATTGGCTAGGCGTGGTGGTACATGTTGGTGATCCCACATATTTGTGAGGCTGAGACTAGCAAATCTGACATTCTGAGTTTCAGCGTTTCTCCATCACATTCCACCCCTCATTTTTCTTTCCTTCATGTTTATATACACAATTAATCAAGTGGCACTTAGGAAATATGGAATGTCTATTATGTGCCAGGCACCAAATCAAGCTCTCTGCTCTCTAAAAGTTTCCAGAAGGTAAAGTTAAAGGATGAGGACAAGGGAGAATAATCTGGAAAAAGAGAACTCTAAATGAAATGCAAAAAGAAACAATAGGAATCTTTTTGAGCAAATCCTCTTTACCTATAATATGATTAAAAAAAACATTTTCTAGATCTTGCCAGCACTTACCAAATGTATCAAGTATATCAGTAATGAGGACAAACTTGCTTGGGTAGAACTGGATTACTGATGTGTCAGAAAGAAGTTTAGAACACTAGGAAAACAAAAAGAATAAAATATTCATTATAAAGAGTCTGGCTTAGAATTTTTCAGTACTGGAAAACATTACAACCACTTAGGCAAGGGATGTCAAATATATACTTCAAAATGAAAGAATGAAAATAATTACAAGTCATGATCCAAGTACTTTGCTGAATGATGAGGATGCAAATAGAAAAACAAAGCAGTCACTACTCTCAAGGAGCTCAAACTCTAACTGGGAGAAACAACACATATAGGACAGGATGGTTCATCTGCAAGATGGATATAACGTCCCCAAGAGTTACTGTGGCAAAGGCAAGGCCCAGGAGTCTGGGCATCTGAAGCATCAGCTTCACAGGACAAGGAACCTAGAGAAGAGACTGACTACCATGGGAAAGGAGGTAATGGACCTAAGGATCAGAATGGAATGAGGGTTCCAAGTTGCCTCCAGCAAGAGTGAGAACAGAGTAGAGAGGGTCATTGTCTTGAAGGGAAAAGTTTTTAAAAAATTGCAAAGAATTACAAGGGAGGTCTATAAGCCCTGGAGTGATAAAAAGTCATTCCACCTGGAAACAGCTCCAGCTGGGACCTTCCAAGCACCACTCACACAGGCTCTGAGGCAATTAGGGCAAAGGCAGAACCACTTGGTGCCAGCTCCAGATGAAGCCCTGAAAGTTGCCCCTGATGGGCTCTGGGGCAATAGAGAAGGGCACAAGTAATATGATGAATTATAAAGAAAACTAAATCGCGAGTTAGGAGACCAGAGTTCTAACTCTGAACCACTAACTCCAGTATGTCCTTAGCCTTTAGAAGTTTCAATTTCCTCATCAATGAAATCAGGATGTTGCACTGGATAACTTCTATGGTCCTTTCTGAAAACATGAATTCTCTAAATTCAACATCTAAAGAATTCACTCTAACGGAGGATAAACAACAATCATACAACATATAACAACACAGCTAAAGAACATCCACAAAACCGACTAGAAGGATTCTGTTACTATCCCTTCAGGTCTACTGGGTACATGTTAACTCTTTTTTACAGAGGAATTATAGTGATGCCCTAGAGCAATGGTGTCAAATTCAAACAAATAGATTCCTGTAGGCTTCATATACATTGAGAAAACCAGAAATTAACATTATCCACATTATTATTATTAACAATGTTTCACTGTATTTTTATTTATTTTGTGAAACATTTCCCAATTACATTTTAATCTGGTTTGGAATGAACTCGAGAGTTTTTCTGAACAAGTTTGACATTTCTGCCCTAGAGAAACATTTTTCCAAGTTGGGAACAGAAGATCCAGAAGCATATAGAGAATCTACAGGGTAGGAGACCTCAAAGAGATAAATTTCACATTTCCAAAATTCTATTTGGTGACAGTACCATCTGAAGGATAAAGTGAATTAGGTTTTGGGGGTTGTTTGTATGAATGGTTAAGTTTTTATGAATGACTCATGAACAGGAGAGTCAACTGACCAGAGTTCTTAGGGAATCATGAGATATAAAACGTCTGAGAATCACTCTCCTACCAGCATTATGCCTTTGAGGTGCATTACCAAGTTGATCTAGCAGAAACCTGAAGAGAGAGAATGCTAAAAACTCCAAAGTAAAGTCCCAAATCCTAATGGAGCACAGTATGAAATCGCAATGCTCACATGCCTCCTGGAGACACAGTCTGCTTGAAATACACAATTTCTGCCATATATGCTCACTATCTCTACCATTATGATTTGGACTAGAGAAATTTTGATTTACAGTCTTTCCAAAGAAATCACCTGTTAAGTCCTTGGGGCTTTTTCCACCAATATCTTCCTACCACTTCTTTGAAAGACTTGACTTCCTTCTGAACCTAAACCACTGGGGTTTCTCAAAGGGTCCATAGATAGATTTCAATAGGCTCATGAACTTGGATAGGAAAAAAATTAAATTTTTATTTTAACATAATTGGATTCTTTTGTAATTCTATATAATTTATTGTATGCATGTAACAGTATTGTTAATTAACGTATTATTGTTATATTATTTTATATTATTAATTTATTTATATTATTTTATATTAGTTGGTGTTTCATTTTTGTCATCATCTTTATAAATGTTCCAACTTCAAAATTTTTTCCAAGAGTATTCAGGGCAAGCAAAACCAAAGCTATCTCTCTTTTCTGGTAACTCTTTGCACTCCAACAATCTGCCGTTCTAAAACATGATACCCAGATGATTCCACTGTTATCAAGAGCCACTCAGGAATAAATTATTGCACTTTGGTCAGAGTGACATGAAAATAACTTAAATTGCAACTGAAATTTCTCCCACTTCGATACTCAGGCATTTGGATTCCAAACTAATATCAAAGAATATAATTAAGGCCAACAGGTACTAGACTTTTGATAATAAAAATTCTCTCATCTCACCCGTTCAAATAATAAACATCAGGATCCTAAGCTTAAGTTTGTGTCTGAACTTTATGCTGGGTTTTTTTGTTTGTGTTGTTTTTTTGTGAAAGGCAGCATGGTATATAGAGTAAGAGAAGGCTATAAAGTAGATATATAGTAGGAGCAGAGAGAAGTCAAAAGATGAATTGGCTGCATGACCTCGGTAAGTCATCCAACTTCTTTGTGCCTCACTTTCCTCATTTATAAAATGAGTGGAATAGGACTAAATGTCCACCAAATCCCTTCTGACTTTAAGATTCCATGAAAGTTTTTATTTATGCTATTTTTAAAAATCTATTCCAGAAGATCTTTTGAAATTCTTGATATCTACATAAAACCTTGCACACAGTAAATACTCAGTAAAATATTTCTTAATTCCTCAAGCATCATCACTGGAATATCTACTTATATTTATGCCATTAACATGGCAATCTTACAAGCTCTCATTGTGCATAAAAGAAATCTGAGGAAAACTGATATAATTTAAGTAAATTCTCAGTTTAGTTTTTTCTTTACTTTCTCCATCAATTCTGTGATACTACAAAGTTTCAAAAACAATCCTCACAAAATTATCTTCTATTTACCATAGCTTCTACCCTTTAATAAAATGTTTATAGGAATTTATTAGAAGAATGCCAAAAATGATTTCCCTTCTCACTTTAGCTAGTGTCTTAGCTTCCCTAGCTTCCATCAAAGCTTAGTTCCAATCCCAGCTTTTGTAGGAAATCTTTCCCAGTCATCCCCTCAGTAGCATACTCCTTTCTCAGACTGCCTGCCATCTACTCTATACAGACTTCTATATGTGCCTTGTTACTAACATGTTACACTCATTAGGATACTAACTCCTTGAAGACAGGGAAATGTTTTTGTCTTTATAGCCTCAGTTCTTAGCACAGTGCTGATACATAGAAAGTGCTTTAAAAAATGCTTATTAACTTGCTGGAAATGGTTCAAATGTGAGACTGGCAAAAATGAATAAGCTGTCTTGATGACTTTTCTTGACCTGATTCTGTTTTAAGCTTACTTATTTCAGATCTACCATTAACATGTTAACTAAAAAAATCAAACCTGTAAAAAGAGTATTAACATCTATAAGAGAACATACTAAGTAAGTACTCTGCCTTGACCGTATCCTCAGCTAAAGAAGAAAAGCACTTAATATATAAGAAGAGTGAATGAAATTTGTACTCTCATTAACCAGGTGTTTAGCTAATAGAAGCTTCTATGTTGTTCTTTCATGGGGGGAGGGGGAAGAAGAGAGAAGATGAAATAAAATCTCCCTGAAATAAAGCTTGAGAAGTCAGTTTTAGAATAGGGGCAGAACTTAAATCTAAGGAGAGTTCTTGCCAATAAAAATATTGTAGAAAAATACTTGCTGATTCAGATATTTCTTCACCGTAACAACACAGCAAGAAATTCATATCACATGTGTTTGGAATGAGATGATCATACTTCATAATATTTGCTTTGTAAAATAATAACAGTCTTTGAAAGAATATAAGGTATAGTTTGCCACATGTCCAAAAACTATACAGTGGGACAGAGTTTAAATATCTAAACAAAACAATCTCAGACTCTATTAAACCTCCTCTCAAAAGAGAGGAAAAAAAGTCACCATTTTGTGTTACTGAATAATGGTGAAAGTTGACATAAAATAAAAATAATAGCAACATGGAAATCTTTTTTTACATATCTATAAAAATAATATTACTTAAATTATTCATATTAGTGTAAATCACAAAGATTGTTTTGACAAAGTACTATCCGTTCCTAGGTTCATTAATCGGTCTGATTTTTCTTTTTTACAGGATTGCATGTTGTTATCCAAAGATTTCTTTCAATTCAAATCAAAATATACCTCACAAAACCTGAAACAAAATTCCGATAACATTAAAAAATGTAGAACATACAACAGAATTGCATTCAGTCACCAAAGTGATTTTTCTAAAGCATGCCACACCCCCTCCCACACACCCAAATAAACTCCAGAGATTCTCATTGCCTCTAGGACCAAATACAAGATACTCTAGTTTGGCGTTCAGAGTCCATCATAACCTAGCCCCCTCCTACCTTATTCCCTGACATGTTTTCTTTGGTCTAATGAGAGTGGCTGGCTGTTCCACAAAACCAGATACCCCTCCAACTCAAGGCATTCTCTCTGGCTGTTTTCCATGCCTATAACATTTTCCCTCCTCTGCTGCAACTACTGACCTCCCTGGTTTCCTTTAAGTTCCAAATAAAATCCTTTCTTCCCCAACCCCTCTTAATTAAGTACCTTCCCTCTGTTAACTAATTCCTATTTATCCTGTATATAGCTTGCTCTCTACATATATTTGTTTGCATGACTGTGAGCACTTTGAAGGCAGGGACTGTCTTTTGCTTCTTTTTACATCCCCAGTACTTATTATAGTACCTAGCACATAGTTAAATGATTAATAAAGGTACTGCTTGATGTTGTCTGGGATATATACCTTTTGGCTACAAATATCTAAAAAAAGCCAATGTGGTCTCACAAAAAAAAAAAAGGTAAGTTGGATAGAAAATCGAAGCTACTGAATACTCAACCCATACTTATTATATAAATGTGAAGTTTGGGGAAGAGAAGAAATGCAATGTTTTATGAGAGTCAATACTTATCGTGTGTGTGTGTGTGTGTGTGTGTGTATGTGTGTGTATATATTTATATACGTATATACATGTGTGTGTATATATGTATATAACAACTGAGGAAATACCCCTATACAAAAAATTATACATTGAAAGGCCTATTATTCAGAGAGGGCTTACCAGGCATTCTTTGTGTTTATTAGTCTGACCTACATAGCATTTTGAAAAAAAGCAATTCAAATTCTTGGAAAAATGAAGAGAGGTGAAAAAAGAATGAACTTATCTACAGAGAATAGGAAATGCCTCAGGGACTTACTCCTTTCTACATATAATTTCATTCTAACTTTGAATTTATTAATCTATGTTGGAAGATGAATTGAACAGCAAGTGACCTGGTAATTACTTTGTTGAAAGAAAAAAAAAAGATGCCAGAAACTCTGGTCTTTTCTTGCCACTACAAGTTATCATCTATCTCCTAACAAACCATTTATTTTCATCCCAAGACTCTACTTATATATTGCTTTTTTACCTACCCAATAATACACCTTGCAATGGATAAGAGAATCTCCTTAGGCAATCCAGAAACATTAACTTTTAGAAACAAATGATTTGTTAAATGGTATCTTGGTGGTTTTAATGAGTTTATGTCCCCAGGGTGTCCAATTATACCCTACAAGTAGTTTATTCACTACCTGACTTATCTTTCTTTTTGAAGGGAAGAAAAGACATTGTAATAAGATATACATAGGGGAGCAGGTGTTTTTTTTTTACTCATAATGGAGAAGGTAATGGGCTTGTTTTAAAAATCTCCTTTGGCCCTATTATTTATTTCAGGAATTTTTTACTTTTACCTCTTTTACCCAAGACTTTTAGGATCATAGTTCTGACCTGGATGACAATTTTTAGTGCTTTCACTTTTTGGTCCGAGGCCCAGGCATCCTTTAGTGACTGATTGAGCTCCTCAATTCGGTTCATGTAATCCTGCTGAGTCAAATTCAGCAGCTCCCTTTGGGATCCCTGTGAATAAATCATAACGGAAATGTAACCAAGAAAAAGCAAAATTATATCTAACTTACTCATCCAAGAGAAAGAACATCAGTTCTGAGCTAAATTCAGTCTCTGAAGTTCTCCCTTCCTTCACATCCCTATGTTCCCTCATTTATTCTTCACCAACATGGTTTCTTTCCATTTTCCTCAAAGATTGAACTGAACTACACTGGTTATGTGAGTGAAACATGCGCTCAAAACGAAAATACCACCACAAGACCAGAAGGTGAACCTTCTCATAGAAAATTACTGAAATTGAAAAGGATGTTGGTATTCCTAAGAGATGGGGGTAGGATAAAAAAAACTCAAAATTCTTCACTAGCTAATCAGGTTCTATTAAATAGAGAGAATGCATAGTTACTGTTAAAAACATGTATTTTATATTAGTTTTACTTTGGTGCCTCATAGTACAGGAAGGCTGGTGAGTAAGCAATAGAGAGCAGTGGATTTATCTACTATGTAATCTGGAGGTTTTCTATAAGATCCAATAAAGGACAACACCTCTTACCTTCTTAATCTCAACTTGAGCAACTGAAGGGATATTTGGGACTATTTAGTCTAACCCAGAGGTGGGGAACCTTCGGCCTCGAGGTCACATGTGGTCTTCTAGGTCCTTAGGTGTAGCCTTTTGACTAAGTCTAAATTTTACAGAACAAATTCTTTTTATTAAGGGAATTTGTTCTGTGAAGTTTGGATTCAGTTAAAGAACTGCTCTTGAGGACCTAGACTTCGAGGCCACAGGTTTTACTAAAGAGGACACTGAGGTCCACAGGGGCAAATTGATTTGCCTAAGGCCATGCCAAATACCACCTGGGGGCGACCAGGATTCAAAGCCAGGTATTCAAGTACAAATAAAGGGCTCTTTCCACTACACCATGCTGTTCATATATTGGTAGGAGTCATCACAGAGAGTGATTTCATGCCAGAAATCCCTGAATATATTGTCCTCAAAGAAATGTCTTCTTCCACGTGTGCCCTGTCTTTGGTTGCTATCGCAGACTGTAAAAAGTGACAAAGAGGTTGCACGTACAATTTTACAGTCAAGTAAAAGAGATTACTGACAAAGGAAGACAACACATAATAAAAAAAAAAATTAAACCACTGAGAGAAAAGTTAATTTAGAATGATTCATTCCATGAAAAAGGTAAGATTATTAGGCACTGCACAAAATTCTGTGACGGAACTTACATACAAAAGTTATATTTGGGCAGAACTTATTGCCATTTAATGAACTGTGAACACTAAACCAAATTAAAATTAACATGAACAAATAAATTTCACTTGATAATAGGCCAGAATCTATGCATTCTTAAAAATAATTAATAGATGATATTTATAAAAATACTTTAATGTTGACAAAGCACACCCTAAAGTTATATGCTCTCATTTGATCCCCATAACCCTGTGAGCTAGGTTCTACAAATGGTATTATTTTCATTTTACAGATGAAGAACCAGAGTCATAGAAGGAAAGAGGCTCACTAAAAGTTCCACAGTAAATCTCCAAGGTCAAACTGCTTTGAGAGTATTAGAAACTAAGTTAAAGTCAGCTGATTGAGACAAATGATATGGAGCTTCCCTTAAATGCACTATTCTAGACTTATAATTTCTACATTAGAATACCACATTATACCCTATTCCAAAAACCATATGGTGGCAATGTTTGGTTAATGGTAACTATAAATGTGACCACATCAATGAGTATGTGACCACATAAAATGCAGGACCATTATCAGCCATAGTAACTTCCTCCTAATTGCCATACTGTATCACAGATTACTATATACAGATGTATACAATGAGGACAGAACACCACCCTCAAAGCAAACTTAAGTTAGAAGTCAGAGCTTCTACATGCAGTTCTGGCATCTCTTTTACTGGTAAATATCAGTGCTAGAGAAGAACCTGCATACTTTACATAGAGCTCCTTGGAAGAGAATTCAGGAAGAAAGCAAAAGATGAAATACAAAACTGTTCTTAGATGGAGAGAATCAACAAAAATGTCTTTCCTTTTCTCATGGCCAGCCCTTCAGAACCAGCTCACCTCCTCCAGATCATCCAGTTCCTCCAGCCTCGTCCTGACTTTCTCAGACACTGCAGATGTGGAAGTCGCAGCCTTGCCTAGACATACAGGGTTCAATGTTTTAGGACTCAAGATTTTCATAAATTTATACTATTTAGGATTCTTTTCTACTAAGATCATACCTATAATAGAAAAATTTCTGCTGCATTATGATAAACATAATGGAATTTCTGAATGTTTTCAAAAGACAAAACAAATTAATGCTCTTAGGGGCAATTTACCTAAGTAACCAATATTTCACAGACAAAATAAGAATTTATTATCTACCTGATTTCATTCCATTCAAACACTTTCACTGAATTATTTATAAAACTTGGCACTCCATCATTTGCTCACCCACCATATAAAGAAGTCAAACTAAACCTTGACACAAATTACAGATTGGGTTACTTCCAGTAATCAAAGTGAATTGAAATGTCCCTTCTGGAGCACACACAAAAATTGCTACCGTAGTGAAACTACCATTTCATTGATTGATTTATTCATTCAACAAGAATTTATTAAGTTCCTTCTAGGCTTAAGGCCTAGTACTTACTGCACAAGGCACTAAACCTATTCAGTCAAGTTACTTGAAAACAGGGAGTAGGCTTTCAAACATTTTCAGCCCAATAACACTAGATCTAGTAGCTTTCATTGTCCCTGAATGGTGAAAAGTGATGGTGGCTGCAGGCTCAGCCCATGCCAGACATCCTCTTTAATGTCTAATCCCCTCTTTTTATGCTTTCCCAGGGCCCCCAATCTCTCCCTCAACTCAGAAATTAAGTGGTCTCATCAAACCTGCCCTAACAAGTTTATCAGATTCTAAGCTAAGAGGCAAATGATAGGTAAGACTAGTCTGAAAAGTTATCACTAGAATAGCTACTGGCATTTTTTTAAAAGAAAAGAGTCTCAAAACAAAAAGAATCTTCCCCCTCTCCTCTTGAGGTTGGTGGCTATGTTTATATCCCTAGGGGCAAGCAGTGTGTCATCTATCTAGTAGGTACCTAATTTGTTTGTAGAATTGAATTAAATGGTAGAATTTCAGGATTAAACAAGTAAATTGGGAAGCTGTTCCTTCATATATGGCCTATGAAATAATTTAGAATTCAAATAGCATCTTATATTTTCTTTATTTTTCCCCAGGGATAAGGGTCATGAAAGCGAGTGAAAAGAAATGCTTGTTTATTTTAAAAAGTAAAATTTTATTTAAAATATTTGATAAGTCAACAACAAGCATTTATTAAGTACCATTCAGTCAAAAATTACTATATGAATGCTTACTATATGTAGAGTGATCTAAGAAATTAAGAGAGCATACAAGTCAGGGGATAAAGTCTGTTTCTTTTGTAACACTGTCTTCAATCCAACAGAATAACCATTCATTCACCAACCAAGAAATCTGTAACTAACTTACCTTTCTCAGATCCCATAAACAGATTCTGTAGAAAAATAACATCAGTTGTTATAAAGATCAGACATTTACAGAACCACAGAATCTGAGTCAGAAGAGATGTCTAAAGCCACAAAGTATCTGACCAAGCATTCCCTTTACAACATCCTCAAGCAGAAGTTACAAAAGACTGAAACCAATTAGCAAGTCAGTTCTACGGAGCAATATCATACATCAAAACAAAATATCATGAACATCGATTCAAAGATGAAAAAAAAATTTTTAACTGCCAAAAGAGTAAATTTCAAGGCGACTCAGGAGTCAAAGTTGATCAGTAAATGGAAAAATTCTACATTACAATTGTTTTCTACACTCTGCCACTGCTTTGTGATAAAGACCTGACCTGCACCTTTTCTCCAAAATTCTAACACTAATGACACAGCAAACTGAGCCTGAACATAGAAAGGAAAAAGAAGCCTAAAATTCTGAAACTACATTGAGACAAAAAAGATCAGGCAACTTACAATAGAGAGTTTTTCTGTTGTTGTGTATCTGGCAAGGATATCGCCACGTTTGCTTGACCAGGGTTCAAAGTCAGTTCCTACTATGGAATTATCATCTCTGTCCCGTTTCTTTCTGGAGCTGTCCTATAGATAAGAAAGGAACAAAGAACTCAAAAGCAAGGGATAAAATCCAAAACCAAATCCAAAAAACCCCACCCCTTTCAAGGGTCCTTCCAAACAGGAAGTTCATGCCTTGTTACACAAAAGAATACTCGCAGACTTACATGAACTGACACAGAGAGAAGGAAACACGATCACAACACTATACGCAGTAACAGTAACAATGGAACAGTATCAACTGGGATCAACGCTATGATCCATGACAATTCCAAAGGACTCATGATGAAAGAGAGTATCCACCTCTAGAGAGAGAGTGGTGAACTCTGAATACAGGCTGAAGTATATCTCTTCAACTTTATCTTTCTTGCTTTTTTATTTGGTGTTTGCAACACGGCTAACCTGAAGATGTCTTGTATGACTTCATACATATAATGGATATCCTCAATGGGTAAGGGAAAGAGGGAGGGAAAGAATTTGAAACTGAAAATAAAAAAAATTTTAAAGTGATTACTCTGAATAATACAAAAATGTTAACTGGCTTATAACCTATTTTCAATTGTTACCTTTTACATTTTTTAAGAAAATAATAATCCTATTCACCTGCTACTGAAGAGAGCTGGAGAAAAATCTTATGAAACCATGTTGATTGGGTCCTCTACAAATTTATGTTACATAATCTCAACTGAGCCCCCACTGCAGCAATCTTTTTATACCACCCTGTTTCACTATGCCACTCACCAAAGCAACTATTCCAAACCTTTTCATCTTTTATCAAACTTCCTATAATATCCCTTCCCCCATACCATCGGCTTAGAATTTTAACTCATAATTGAAACACTTAATGCCATTCAGGGAGAACTCCCTCATTTCCTATTCTCATCTCACATCTCTTTTCCACCTGCCTCAAGTTGCTGCTCTTCTCGACAAAGCTCACCCCTCCTCTACATGCCCAAATGAACCCATTCCATCCTGATTTCTCCAGAAGACTGCCTCCACTCTAACACATCTTTAAAGTCTCCCGGTCTGCCATCTGCTTCCCACAAACACACCCATATCTCTCCCATCCTTAAAAAAAGACCTCCCTGGATCATCCATTCTTGTTAGCTCTCCTCATCTCTTTCTTCCCTTTCATGGCTAAACCCCTGGAGAAAGCCAACTATCTTCAGTGCTTCTACTTCTCCTTTCATTCTCTTCTAAATTCTCTTTGATCTGGTTTCCAACCTCATCATTCAACTAAAACTAATCTTTCCAAAATGATCTTTAGTCTCCAAATTGTCAATGATATTCCCTTCTAAGTTTCCATAATAATGCCCTTTCCTGGCTCATCTTTCCTCTTTTCAGTCTCCTTTCCTAGATCTTCTTCTAGGTCACACCCTCCAACCATGGGTGTCCCCCAAGGCACTTTGCTCAGCCCTCTTTTCTTTTTACAGTATACTATCTGATTAGTGATCTCATCAGCTACCCTGGATTCAATTACCATCTCCATACAGATAATTCTCAGATACATATCCACCCTTAATCTCTCTGTTGATCTTGCCTTGCATCTTCAACTACTTATTGAACACTTTCAGCTGGATGTCCCATAGACATCCCAAACTTGACATTCCCCAAACTTACCTTTCTTCCAAAATCCTCCTCTCTTCTTCTCTTCTCTACAATCTTCCCAGTCACTCAGGCTTAGAATCTAAAGTGTTACTAACAACAATTCACTCTCTCCTACCCCCAGATCCAATTTGTTATGAATTGTTGTTATTTACACCCTCACAACACCTCTCCTATACATCCCCTTGCCCCTTTTGACACAGCTGCCACCCTGACCCAAACCTTCATCACTTTACACCTGTACTATCTCAGTAACTTTCTGGTTGTCTCACTGCCTCAAGTTTTTCCTGTCTTTGGTACATCCTCCACTCTGCTGCCAAAATCATTGTTCTAAGATTCGGGTCTCACTATATCACTCTCCCATTCAGTAAACTCCAGTGGCCCCTGTTACCTCAAGGACCAATATAGAATCCTTTGATTTTAAAGTCCCTTCCTACCTTTTCCAGTCTTCTTATGCTGTACTAGTTTTCCTGTATTCTACAATCCAGCAACAGTGACATATTCTTTGAACAAGTCACTATATCTCCTTACTCTGTGCCTTTTTATTGGCTAGTCCTCACACTACAAATGTTTTCTTCCTCATCACCAACGCCTTACTTCCCCCAGGTTCCTTCAAGTCTTAGCCCAAACCCCACTTTCTACAAAAGGTCTTTCCCAGACCCTCTCAGCGCCAGCACTTTTTCTCAGAGATTACCTCCAGTTTGCCTTCTCCATATCTTATATAAACACAGTTGTTCACATATTGTCTTCCCCATTTAACTATGGGATCCTGGAAGGCAGGAATTGCGTTTTACCTTTCTCTGTAGCCCAAGCCCTTAGCATAGTGACAGGCACATAGTAGATAATAATTGCTTGCCGACTTGCTTGTTGAATTTACATGGTGCCTTAAGGTTTATAAAAGTACTTTCTCTGATTTGATACTACAATGTGTTAAGGCAATAATTACTTTTTTTGTATAAACACTTTTCCTAAAACTGGAGAAATGACAACATAAAAGAACTCCTTTCTTGATTAAAAAAAGGACATTCCATTACCATGTTAGATGTGGCAGTCACTAGATCTGCTGTTGCTGCAAACATGGAAAGTGGATCAGTACCATCAAGAACACTGCTCAAGGGGTCTACCATTGAGCTTGAGGAAGAAGAAGAAGTAGAAGAAGTACTTCCTTTCCTCCCCATTTTCTTGGTCTTTGATTCTGTGACCTGTGGGAAAATTTTAAAGAGATTTTACTATTCTTCCTAAACAAACAACAAAAGGACTTTAGAATTTTCTCTTATGAACAGATGCCTTAGTTGTATTAGTTTACTTACTCTAAGTCTACACTGTTTTTGTTAATAATGAACACCCTTCTCAGAGTACATTAAATCAGCTATTTCCTCCACAGCCATCTCACCCTCTGATCATCTAACAGCATGTCCACATGAGATAAACAATAGTAAGTGAGGTTCCCTTTTGAAAACAGCTACAGAAAAAGTTCCTTACTTGAGACAAGGCCTTAACCGTGATCTTTCTTTTCTAACTGGAGAAAGCAAGAAGAAACTAGATTCATCCCTCCTCTGAAACAAATCAAATACTCAAGTTCATTATACTAAAATGAAAGGAAATAGTCGTAAGCAATGTAAGCAACAAAATAAAAATAAAAGAACACAGAGAAACCAGTGACAATACCATGACCAATTGCCAATAATAAATAGGAAAAGATAAACCAATAATTGCAGTCAATGAGAATACCATGCATAACAAACTCACAGTTATAAGTTTCAGTGGATGATAATCTCCAAAGTCCAAAGGTACAGCCTCTAAGCTACATGATGCAAATTCAGCTTTGTAGTTTCTCTGCCTTGAATGCCTATTAAAGATATGTATACATAAATCAAGCAGTTAATAAAAGCCCACATTAAAAATACTTCTTGCTGGGCTAATTAGAATTACAAGATATTACATCTGGAAGAGATCTTAGAAATCATCTATCTTAATCCCTTCGTTTTATAAATAGGGAAAGTGAAACCAGAGGAGAAATGTCCTCTTCATGACCAAAAAGCTGGTTATTAGCTTGTCTAAAACAATACCTACCTTATAGGGTTTTTACCTCTCCAGTCTAAAGTATCAAATGACCTTATTCTTATAAATTTTCCATTTACCAAAAATAGTTAAAAGAAGAGCAGCAAATGAATTCCTTACAATAGCATAAATTATATAACATCCTTAAATAAAAAAGACAGTTTATTTTTTTTAACTATAGCAGGTTTCTAAGAATAGAAAGGACTCTTCTGGGCTTAAATATAAAATAAAAAGCCCTTTTGCAGAAAATTTTCATAACATCAAATGTTGTACTTAATAGTGATTAAAAGATAAACTCACATGTAACTCATAAAATGCAAAAACATATAACCCACAAACTCAAGTTTTTCCATAAGCAATTTTATTTTTGAATCTGGTTCATACTTTTCTTCTTATTTTTTTAATTTTATTATTTTTTTAATGTTCTACAATCATTTCCTTAAAATTAAGATTTTATCCCCCCCACACCTTCCCCCCACTACCCCCTCCCTCCCCATGACAGCATACAATTCTGTATAGGTTCTACATATACTTTCCTATTGAGTACATTTTCACTATAGTCATGCTATGTAGTCACACTAAAATAAATGGAAGAAATCATATAACAAATCAAAACATAATACACTAAAACCCACACACACACAAACATGATCTGCTACATTCTGTGAATGACTTCCATATTTCTTTCTCTCAGTGTGGAAGGCATTTTGCCTTAGAGAACCATCATTGGGATTTTTTTTTCAGTAAGTTCTTGTGTTATTACGAAGTTCCAAGTCTACCAGAAAAAACTCTCGCACACTGTGGTCGTTGCTGTGCACAAAGTTCTCCTGGTTCTGCTCCTTTCGCTCAGCATCAGATCATATAAGTCCTTCCACGCCTCCCTGAAGTCTTCTTAGGTTCATACTTTTTAATAAGGCAGCACAATGTAGTAGAGAGAATGCAGGACTTGGAGCACAGAAGAGAGAGACAGAAAAATCATTTCTAATACTTAGAGACAGTGGGCAAGTCTCTCTGTGTTCCTCACACCATTCTCTAAGTCTCCATGATAAAGATGGAGGAAGTATACAGAACCTTTGCATATTTACTTTCTTTAACAAAAGGAAAAAAGCATAACATTAGAAAGTAATGCAGGTTAAATACTCAGAAATGCCTAATCAAAATAGTTAAAGCTGCTCACTCTAACAGTCCCAGATTGGCTTCTACCTTTTTTTCCCCTATGTTTTTAAAAGTATTTTATTTTTTTCAATTACATGTAAAGACAATTTTGAACATTCATTTTTAAAAACTGAGTTCCAAATTTTTCTCCCTCTCCCTCCCAAAATGGTAAGAAGCAATTTGATGTTATATATGTGCAATCATGTAAAACATTATTTCCATGTTAGTTATATTGTGAAAGAAGCAGACCAAAAGGAAAAACACACACATATAAAAACAAAGGAAGTGAAATTAGTATACTTCGATCTGCTTTCGGATTCCATCAACTCTTTCTCTGGATGTGGATAGCATTTTCCATCATGAATCTTCTGGAACTGTCTTGGATCAATGTATTACTGATGATCACTGCATAATGTCACTGTTACTGTGTACAATGTCCTTCTGGTTCTGCTCCCTTCATTTTGCATCAATGCATGTAAGTCTTTACAGATTTTTCTGAAATCCACCTGCACATCATTTCTCACAGAATGATAGTATCACAACTAATTTAGTCATTTCCCAATTGATGGATATACCTCAATTTCCAATTCTTTGCCACCACAAAAAAGAGTTGCTATATCTTTGTACATGTAGGTACCTTTCCCTTTTTTATGATCCCTTTGGGATACAGACCTAGTAGTGGTATTGCTGGATCAGAGGATGTGTGTCCGTCCTTTGTTGCCAAAGAAGACCAGGCCATCAGAGAAATAATGACATAACTTGCACTTGACTTTGTTTTGAGTGAGGGAGGGCTGTGCAGGTCACCAGCCTCACTTCTCCTCCAGAGCCACCTGAATCCAGTGACCAAATATTCATCAGAATGACTGGAGATGATCCAGGGTGAGATAACTGGGATTAAGTGATTTTCCCAAGGTCACATAGTTAGTGTCAAATGTCTGAGGTGAGATTTGAACTCAGGTCCTCCTGACTCCTGCACTGGTGCTCTATCCACTGCACCACCTAGCTGTCCTTCTTTTGTATTATTTTGGTTTGTTATATGATTTCTCCCATTCATTTTAATTCTTCTATATAATACACTATGGTGAAAATGTATTTAATAGGAATGTAGGTGTAGAACCTATATAAAATTGTATCTTGGGGAGGGAAGGGTGAAGGAGGGGGAGGGAGGGAAAAAAAATCTAAGTTATATGGTAGTACTTGTTGAACAACACTGAAAATAAAATAAAGAAAAAAGAAAACTACTGTAACACAGCGATTCAGATTTTTCTTCCTGAAGGTGGTGAAAGTCTTTGTTGTCCTATCTGCACACTAAATCTCCCAGTACACAGACACTGGTTCTCGAACTTCAGAAGATGTGCACAGTTTCATTGCCCTTGGAACATAGTTCTATATTGCTCTCCAGAATGATTGGATCAGTTCACAGCTCCACCAAGTATGTATTAGTATCCTAATTTTCCCGCATCCTCTCCAACATTTACCATTTTCCTTTTTGGTCTGACAGTTGTTTTAATTTGCATTTCTCTAATTAATACTGATTTAGGGCATGTTTTTATATGACTATACAGCTTTGATTTCTTCATCTGAAAACTACCTGTTCTTATCCTTTGACCATTTCTGATTTCTACTTCTTGACAAACAATAAAGTTATTAAACTGTCTAACTTTTTCACCAGGAACACAAACATACATATTTTATTGTTAATGGAATGGGATGATCTTTCCAGCCCATTAATAGGCCTATGTGACCTGCTTTGAGCTCAGGTCCAGCAGACTGCGGTGATGGAGCCTGAGTCACATGGCATGGTGGGAGGAGATTGCTGAATTGGGTGGAGCAGGACATGAGAGTGAGGGAGAGCCAAGGCAAAGGGGCTAGCTAGAGAGAGAGGAGGAATTTTGCCTAGGTGAGCTTATCTGTGGGGAGGCCTAACAGAGGGAAAGCTTGGGGATGTTGGTGCTCCCTGGATTGGTGATGTGTATAAAATTCACTGTTACCATGGTGGAATTGGCTTTCTAGCATCTGATTACATATTTTAGTTTTGCCTTTGAGGAATTTATGCGGAAAATACACATGCATATTCATAGCGGCTGCTATGGGTATCTCATTGGCCTTACAATATACATACACTCTTATCCCCTACTCAATGGATTTATAATCTGAAGGAGACAAAAAAAATAAGTGACTTATGAAAGGAAAATCTTAATGACTTATTTTTGAGCATCTTTCCTACCAACTCAATAGCCTTCTTTAAAATCAGAAATGGTCGTACAGATGCTTAACGGCTAAATGTCAAAACAAGTATAAAACTATACATTAGTTTAAAATCTAACTACAGTCCCAGAATCACAAGACTTCGTGATAATCTTGACAGAATCTATACATCTTTGACTTCAGGTTAACAACTAAGCCAACAAAGAAGTCAATTTCTTTTCATCTAAGTACTAAAGAGAAGGAAAATCCTGAGCCATAAATTCCAGCATTGAACTGGAGATTTCCTGAAGCACCTCAGCCCAGAGAAACAACAGGCATACTAAACTGTCCTTTTGTATTCTTCATCTCTAATTTCCTATATTCCCCCTAACGCTGTAACCCTTTGAATTATTGTGTCCATTATCCTCTCCTTTCAATCTACCATCATTCTCATTAGCTTATTCATTAGCTTTTGTATGAAACACTCATACCCAAATTCTTTAACAGGTCATAGTCATCACTGGGTCCTTCATCATTTCATAGAGATTATTTGTTCTCCTGAATGAAATGGGGCATAGAATAATCCCCTTATGTAGCACATTTATATGTTATTTCTAAAGAAATTTAACAGGAAAAGAGAGGGAAGGTCACTAGTACAAGGACCTCCCTCCTGAGGAAACTCTACCAACTCTTTACGACTTTAACATGAAGGTGCCAGTCAGCACTGGCCAAAGGAATAGAAGGGTGCTAAAATCACAGTATAAATCACTTTAAGAACAAACTACAGAGAAAAAGACAGAAAAAAGGAGCAAATACCTGAATGTCAAAAAGCCCAAGACAAATGTATTCTGCTCAGTGTATCAGGGTGCATTTGCTTGACCTGGAACTCAAAGTAGAAGATGGGAACTTGCAAAAGCAAGAACCTGAGGTAGGTTGAGTAACAAACAAGGCCAAGGGGAAGAAAATGCTTAAAAATAGAATGTAAGTCAGTAGAAGAGAGGCAATGTGATGTGACAGATTTACTAGTAGACTTGAAGTAAAAAGATCTGGGTTCAAATCCCACCTCAAATACTTACTAGCTCTGTGATCCTAGATAAATCACTAAACTTCAGGGTCTCAGTTTCTTCATGTGCAAAATCAGGGTAAAAATAGTGCCCACCTTACAGGTTTATTGTGAGGATTAGACATAGAGATCCAATCTGTGATTTTATTGGTATAGATAAGGAAACTCCTGCAACCAACACAGGTCTTGGAGAGTTACCTACAGCAATGAGAGATCAACTGACTGGTCAAGAGTCACAGTCATTACCTCAAAGGTAAGACTGGAACCCAGGTCTTCCTGGTTCTCAGGCCAGGTTCTCTATCCATAAGGTCACATTGCCTATGAGGATTAAATGAGATAATACGTATGTAAAGTGCTATATAAATGTGAGCTAGTATTTGGTAGTCTTTATATAGCACACATTATTATACTTTGGAAAATGTCTACTCACTGATTATGGTTCCTTAGACTTTTTTCTACAGATAATAAAATAATCTCCAAGGTAAGAAACAATAAACTGAAACAATAAACAGACTGCTTAGAACATTGCTCTGCACACAGTATAAGTTTTTAAAGTTTCACATTGACCAATCAACTCAACAACAATTCAACGAAACATATGGTGACAAGTTTTCCCCCAAAGGTTGACTTTTTAATTACTAAAAGTATTCTGTTATTCCATCAGTGTAGAGAACTCATGATGAGAAGCATCCTCTAGCAACACAGAAAATGCCCTTCAATGTGATTTCTCAAGTGTCAAGGAGTTCCCTTGGTCATTGAGATATAAAGGAGTTTGCCTCCAGAGGTACACAGAAAATGTTTGACCAAAGGGGCACTTGAACCAAGGTCTTTCTTGACTCTAACTCTTAGGATGGCTCTTTATCTACAACTCCAAGCTGCATTTCTAAAGCATTAGATTACATACAATATTCAGGCTGCAATTTGGGAAGTAGACTATATAAAAGTAGAAAGGCATGACTAAACCTAAATCTAAATTCACGTTCTTTCCACCCTCATATATTTTGTCTTATAATCATCAACACCTGTGTAAACATAATATTAAAACAGCAATACTGTATGGTGAGTGACTTTATACACAGTCTATGGTCCAAAATGAAACATAGCTTACCTGGCATCAGGAAAAAAATGGCAATCTTCTAAATGTATCCAAGAGGAGGCTACAACTTTCCCAAATCATTGTAGCCTCCTCTTGGATACATATCTTCCAACAAGTTTTTAAAATTTTGTGATTCTGAGAGGTGTAAAAGCTAAGTTTCTTCTTAAAAAAAATAAAAAGCCAATATAAGAACTGAACAGGATGATTTCAGAAAAACCTGAACTTACATAACTGATTGAAGTAAAAAGAACCAGGAGAACACTGTACACAATTACAGCAATATTGTATAACAATTGTTGTGAATGACTTAGCTGCTCTTAAGCAATATAATGATCTAAGACAACCCCAAAGGACTCATGATGAAAAATCTATCCAACTCCAGACAAAAAAATGATAGAATCTGAATACAGACCAAAGCATACTATTTTTCACTCTTTTTTTTTGGTTCAAGTTTTTTTCCATCAAATGACTAAAATGGAAATGTTTTACATGATTGCACATGTATAACCTATATTAAATTGCTTGCTATCTCAGAGAGGGGGGAAGAGGGAAAGGAGAGAAAAAATTTGGAACTCAAAATTTTAAAAAAAGCAAATGTTAAGAATTGTTTTTACATAAATTAGGGGAAAACAAAATGTTATTTTTTAATAAGATCAAACTTCCAAAAGTATTTTATAAATATTTCTTTTCAGGGAAAGATTTTTTAGAGGTGGAATATGGCTGGTTGTGTTTGCTTTATTTTTCATATGAGAAGTATATTGTTTTTGAATTGTCGCCCACAGTTTTCACTGCTGGCTGTCATGTCTTCCCTTGTTTTCTTAGTTTTGTTCTACTAACGTAGTATTCCTACTACTAGAAAATATAAACATTTCTTACCATTACCGAGATTAACTTGTTTTTTGTAAATTAAACAGCGCCCTCTATGGGGTAGCTGAATACATAAAAATTTGCACGGATGCCAGGTAGCTGATAAAAGAAATGCTACTACATCTTAACCTATCAATGTCTGGTGTTAAAAAGCTGGCTTCCTATTTTAAAGTGCTGTTTGCATAAGAAACAATGGATGCACAAGTTCTATCATAGCTTATTCAATTTTCTCTTTAACTTTCTCAAAATTGAGCTATTTAAATCTACTAACAAACAGTAGTTAGTAGAAAAATATCTCAAGTGATCTTTTCCTTAGACAAACCTTTTTATCAATCCCTCCTACTGTTATCGTTGAGATTTGTTGGAGTTTTGTGGGCTTTATTTTAAAGACAGCCACGTAACCCTACCCTTAAGAGTCGTCTTTTTTTTTTAAGTATGGGGAGGGGAGCAGAAGTGGGAAAGAGAGGGAAAAAGTGTTGATAATTGAAAAGTACATACAAGGAAAAGATGTTTGAGCAGAGCTTTGAAGGAAGCTCAGATGCTAAGGGAGCTAAGGAAACATGTTTTAAATAAAAGAAAGTCTGTGCAAAAGCATGAAGATGAAATGCCATGTTTGAGAAATAATAAGAAGGCCAGTTTAACTACCTTAGAGTAGGTGAAAGTGAGTAGTCTGGAAAACCTAGAATAAATGCTGGCACCAGATTGTGTAGGGTTTTAAATGCCAAATGGGTTCATACTGGGTCCGAGAGGTAATTAGGAGCAACTGGAGTTTATTGAGCAGGGAGTGACATGATCAAACATGTGCTTTAGGAATAAAGGAATTTAAAGGAATAAATAAATATAAAACTCTTATTTATTTGTAAAATTAATATAAAAATAACAATGACATAATTATCTTATTAAAAATAAATCTATAACATTTGTGTGTATGTAATTTTTTTTTAAAGAGTCTAACCTTTCTATAGTTGTCCCTGATTTATTTGAGCTAATGATCTGACTACAGAAAAGTTTTGGTAACAATGGATGAGAATTTCATCTGTGATTCTGATAGTACTCAGAGCACATCTGATCCTGTACAGTGTCAGAACAGCAAACACTTACTTATCAAGGTTTGCAAAGCATTTGGCACCTGATTGTCACAATAATCCTATGAAGCAAGTGCTGTTATTATACTCATCTTGCAACAAGGAAACTGAAACAAACAGAAGAGACTTGCCTGGGGTCACACAGCTAGTACATGTCTAAGGCATGATACAAACTCAGGTCTTCCTAACTCCAAGTCCACCTCTCTACGTACTGTAGCAACTAAAACAGACAAAATGTGCCAAAATGTATACTAGAGTTAAAAAAAATGGGAAGAAAATGTTCCATATCAGAAATCTCCTTCCCCACATGTCATTTCATATGACAAACAATGGAATGTCCTACTTAACCCAAGCAGAGGGTCGTAGGAATTTTTAACCCACAATGCCCCAAGCGCTAACAAAGGTTAGTAAAACCACCTCTTAAGAGGTTTCTGATTGAAAAGAGCCACCCCCTCAAAAAAAAAAACAAAACCTACTGTCATTACTAATTGACATTTGTCTCCCTATCCCAAGGAAAATAAGCCAACAAGCATTTATTTGGTGCTTTCTGTGTGCCAGGAAATCAAATCAATTAACATTTATTAAATGCCTACTATGGACCAGGGACAGTGCTAAGAACCTAAAGTTCTTTGAGGCAAGCCTATTACTGGTTAATTTTTTTTTCCCTTCTCCTCAGTGGCAAACATGCCTGGCACAGAGTTCAAGTGATGACAAAAGGAAAAATTGCCCCCTTCTCAAACTCTCATCATCATCTCCAAGCCCTACAAAAGCTAGACCTCTGGGTGCTTCATAGAATGTTTCATAGAGTCATAGTTCACTGTTTCACCATACTCAAAAAGTGGTAATAACTGTATCAATGTAAACTATTCTTTTCATTTGTCTCCTTCTGCATGGTTTTGCTTAAGATATAGAAAATATAATGTTTAAATGCCATATAAGTGGTAGGGATAGCTAATGTGTTGGAAAAGAATATTAGGATCCAGAAAGAACTGTACAGACCAAGCAAGATTCAAACTAAAGAGATAAAATTAATCTGAGAAAAATGTGAAGTCTTGCTCTTAGTTTCCCAGTAATCAACTACCTAAATACAGTTTGAATGAGATATGGCTTACCACCATTTAAAATTAAGACATAGGAGTTTTAATTACAAGTTACATGTCAATCAATGACATGATATGATTATTTAAAAATCCAAATGTAATCTTACATGCCAATAACAAAATTACAGTAATGTGTACTATAAAAGGGTAATGATACTTTCACTGGAGAGTCTACATCAAGGGCACTGGCATTCAATTTCACTTACAACATTTTAACACACTGGATCGTGTCTAAAGTTAGGGTGATGGTAAGTAAGCACAATAAAAACCGAAACACATGAGGAAATATTGAAGATTGGAGAGTGGAGGGGGGAAAACAAGAAAGCTGCCTTCAACTATTCCAAAAACTGTAACATGGAAGTGAGGCTGGGTTCCTTCGGTGTATGCATGGAAGGCAGAGCTCCCTGTAAGGAGTCCTAAGATGGGTGATTTTAAAGCAACTGTGGGGCAAAAATAAATAAAAAATTAATTAAAAACAAAACCCTAGTAACCAGGCCAGGTTGTCTTTTTTACGTAGAAGTTCTCTTGTGTTAGAAATGTACTCGAGGAGAGCACGCTTGGCAGGTTATAAAGTAAAAGGGGGTTTCAAGCGGATTTCCCCACGAGGTTAGACCCTGGCCTGGAGCGTCTCTCAAGCCTCCTTCCACTCAAAACCAGGAGGAAACACCGAATACAGGAACCGTGAATGCGGAGCCCGGCTGTGCGGGCGATGCCTCCCTCAGCGCCTGGGTCACGTCTGGCTCCGAATTCCACTCCAGCTCGGGCAGGCTGCGGTTCTGGTGTACTTTAATGGGGCTACTCTCCTACTTCGGGGCACAGCCAAGGCGGAGGCACCCCCAAAATAGCTCAATGAACGCTAGCCCGAACAACCCGGGCGCTTCGCTCCTGGAAGCCTGGAGCCAACGCGTCCGGAGGAACAGGAGTCAGCCACGTAACGGACGGAAAAGGTGCCTGAGGCCTGGGTTCAACCCTGCTCGGGCCCCGCGGTCAGGGCACCAAGCTCCGTACCCTTCTCGGGGTTCTCCCAGAACGCCATCCCGCGGCCTCGGCGGGCGCGGACGAGCGGAGGGGGCCGAAGGGGCGGGGGGAGGGTTCCGGCCGGCGGCCACGGAGCGGGAGACGGAAGAGGCCCCCCCGCAGCGTCGGTCCCCCCCCGGCCGCCCTCCCCGATTTAAGCCCCCCCCCATCTGGTGACCCGTTCACTCCAACCTCCCGACTACTCTGCCCTGGAGAACGTCCAGCTTACCACGGAAAGGCAGCCATCTTCCCCGTCACATGACCGGCCCCGCCCCGCGCCGCCTCGCCCGTTTAGCCTCTCTCCGCCGCCATCTTTGTGAAGGCAAAGCCCTCCGGGGCGTGTCTGAGACGCTTGCGGCGCCGCCGGGCGAGGGGCTGCGCCCTCTGGAGGGCGGGAAAGGGATCGCCAGGAGGAAAACGCCGGGAGGAGCCGAGGGGAGGAGCCGAGGGGAGGAGCCGAGGGGAGGAGCCGAGGGGAGGAGCCGAGGGGAGGGGCCGAGGGGAGGAGCCGAGGGGAGGGGCCGAGGGGAGGGGCCGAGGGGAGGGGCCGAGGGGAGGGGCCGAGGGGAGGGGCCGAGGGGAGGGGCCGAGGGGAGGGGCCGAGGGGAGGGGCCGAGGGGAGGGGCCGAGAACTCCCGGGACTGGCGACCGGCAGAAGTTCTTGTGACGGGAGGACGGTGCATCGAGGGGAGCCGGGAGGTGGAGGCGAGGAGCGGAGCGGTCCAGGCGTGGGCAGCGCTGCTGGACGGGGGTGACCGTTCTGTCGTGTCCCCATCGGGGGTGTCCCCATCGGGGGTGTGCCCATCGGGGGTGTGCCCATCGGGGGTGTGCCCATCGGGGGTGTCCTTGGCAGAGATGCTGCAGCGGTTCGCCATCTCCTCCAGCTCGTTGTACAGATGAGGAAACGGAGGCGAACCAGGTCAAGGGACTCGCCCAGGGACACGCGGCTAAGAGGTGCTTGAGGCTGGACTTGAGCTCAGCTCCTCCAGATTTCAGGACCAGAGCTCTGTCCACTGACCCCCTGGCTACCTTGGTCTTAACGAGACAGGAGCAAAGGGGAGCGCAGAGGTGGGCGTGGAGGGGCTTCAGAGGAAGATGAGGAAGAGTGAGGTCCTCAGCCGGGGACGTGGGGGAAAGGACGGGGAGGGGATGCTTGAATTGAGAAGAGAATGTTTGGAATAGTTTCCATGAGGAGCGAGATAGGGGATAAATAAGGGAGAGAAGAAAGGATTGCCTTGGAGCAGGGAGGGTCCACTTGAGTCAGGTAACAAATACGAGACATACTCTTTTAGCGTAGTTGGGTGATTTCTTCAAGCGCCATCCATTTCTTGAGATGATAGTGAATCGATGTTCATACAGTTAGATGGATTCAGAACCGGTTGAGGGCGGTATTAAAGGAGTGGTTATTCAATGTTCCAGTGTCTAAATGGACAGAGGCGGATGTAGAGTGCCCTAGGGTCCTATCTGTACTTGGCCTCCTTCTGTTTAGCATTCTTATCAATCATTTCTCTGATGGCATGGTCTTCTTCGGCAACAAAGGACCAGCACACTTAGCAATGACTTCGATAAAGGCACAGATGATTTATTCATCAAATATGTGGATGACACCAAAGAGATGGAGAGTTAGAATCCAAAAGGAACTTGATAGGCTAGACTATTGGGCTAAATCTCCTAAGATAAAATTCGATAATAATAAATGTAGTCTTGAACATGGGCACAATAACAACAAAAAGTAACGTTTTAAGTTGAAGATTAAGAAAGCATAGTTAGAGAGTTCTGATAAAAGCTGGGAATTTAGTTCAGAAGGCCGGTGTTAGGAGTGGTTGTTGTGTTCGTCCTTTGTTGCTGAAGGAGAACAGGCCATCAGAGAAATGACGTGATTTGCACTTGACTTTGTCTTGAGTGAGGGAGGGGTGTGCAGGTCACCAGCCTCACTTCTCCTCCGGAGCCATCTAGATCCAGTGACCAGATATTCCTCAGGATGACTGGAGATGACCCAGGATACACTGGGAGACCTTGGCTCCTTTAGGCCAAGGTCTATGCAGGTACTCACAGTGGGGTAATGCCCATTCATTGAATAGGCCCATTTAAGAAGGAGCCAGGGCAGAGGCCCTTTAATGAGGTCAAGAAGAGAAAAACCTCAGTCTGGGAGGTTAATGTCACCTGGAGAAGGTGCAAAAATGGGTGATGGATAGGTGTGGTCATGTGGAAGATAAGTTCTGTGGCTGACTATTGCAGCCCATCTTCCCACATACTCCATGGGGTCATGGTATGATGCTCCAGAGGGGCCACTTTGGAGCCCCTTCAAATGAATGAAGGTCCCTTCCAACCCTAAACCTATTATCCTCTCATCCCTCCCGTCCGCACTCAATGAAAAAATATTTAAAAAGAAAAGTAGTTCTGTAAAACCAACCAACGCATTGACCACATCTGTCAGTAATATGTAGCATTTCATGTTCCTAGTCCTTCTCCTCATTAACAAAAGTAGGAGATGCACTTACTCATCTCTTCTCCAAGGTCAATATTGGTCACTATAATTATATAGTGTCCTTAATTTTATTGGTCTTTTTGGGGGGGGATGGCATTGATGTAGTCATTAGTTTTCATTAGCCATTAGTTTTCCACTTTGCATTTGCTGCCCTGCCTGGTTCAACTCCACAGAACAAAATGTACTACCTGCCTTTTCTCTCCCCACCCCCTTTCCTAGTTCCTTTTTCATCTGTCCCTTTAGATTATAAGCTCCTTGACTGCAAGAACTGTCTTTCTTTTTATTAATAGTGTCCCCAGAGCTTAGCACACAGTGCCTGGTACATAGCAGGCACTTAGTAAAAGCTTTTTGGATTGGATTAATTCTTTACTCGTAGTCATTTTTTTTATAGATAATCAAGTCTTTACTAATGGTCATTGTTCTTTGTTGACGTTGAGTTGTTTCAGTAGTATCCAACTCTTTGTGACCTTTTGGGGGGTTTTTCTTGGCCAAAATACTTTAGTGGTTTGCCATTTCCATCTCCAACTCATTTTACAGATCAGGAAACTGAGGCAAGCAGAGTTAAGTGACTTGCCCAGAGCCACATATCTAATAAGTGTCTAAGACCAAATTTGAATTCAAGAAGATGAATCTTCCTAACTCTAGGCCTAGCACTCTATTCACTATACCATCTCACTGCCCCATTGGTTCTTTACTGATTTACTAAATTGCACCAGTTCATATAAGTTTTCCCATGTCTCTAAATTTCTCATATTCACTGTTTCTTTAGTCATAATATTTCATTACCTTCATATATTGTAGTTTGTTGATCCATTCCACAATCAATGCACCCACTTTAATTTTACTTCTTTACCACAAAAGAAAAAGTGCTGCTATGAATATTTTAGCGCAGAGGGAATTTTTCTTTCTTTGATCTCCTTGGAGTAGTGAATCCAGCAGTTCTCAGTTGCTTCTTGGGTCACTCACAATGATTTTCTAAGACTCACAACTATAAAGTATCAGTAGGAGAACACTGGTATTAAAAATAGAGGATTTTGTGTTAGGGAGCAGCTTGGAACTGTGAAAAGCATTGTGCAATTTCCTAAATGCAATCTAACCCACTCTTTCTCAAATCCCAGCTAAGAACCAACTGAAACCAATCAATTAAAGCATGAAGAAACCCTGGGGAAGAGCTAAGCAGTGGCATGGGCAAGGCGGGTCAAACCATCATCACTACCAATAACTTCCTTTAACTCCAGTGGAGAGAGCCCAGGGCCCTGTATCCAAGATTAGCAGCACCCCATCCCCTCTTCTAACTTACCCTGAAAGCCGCCATCCAGGGATAGAATGCTTCTAGGTAGGAGCTGTAACCCCCATCTCCTCAGTAGCCACAGCAACTGAAAACCTAGAAAAGAAAAATCCACCCTCCCTATACTTTCTCAGTCCATTACCTTCCTCTGATCTCATTCTCCTTCCTTCCTAATCTTGACCCTATAGTTAAACAATTCAACCGCACACAATACTCTTATATCCTTCACCCTATTGCCCTATCTTGGCTAATTCCCTCACTTCATCTAAATTCTGAATTACTCCCCCCACCCACCTTTCCCATTCCTACTCATATGCTGCTAAACGGAGCTTGAGAAAATCACACAACTATGCTAAATGTGTATGCCATGCATTTTTGTTATCTAATTTCAACTGAACCCTCACTAAACAAAGGCAATCTTTTTTTCTCTCCCTAATTTATTCCCTATCTCACACCTCATGGAAACTATTTCAAACATTCTCTTCTCAATTCAGACATCCCATATCTGTCCTTTCCCCCATGCTCTCAGCTAACGACCCTAACTCTTCTTTTACCAAGAAAACTGACCATTCACCAGGAGCTTCCTCTTCTCCCCTTCTCTTTTTCATCTGAACCCCCTTGACATCATCCCCTACTCTCTCCTTTTCTTCAGTCTCTGATAATAAACTGGCCCTTCTTATTAAGGCTACCCACTCTACATATACGCTTGTTCTTATCTTTTCCCATCCTCTTTAGCCAACTGTCCTTTCAATTATTCCTTTTCCATTTCCAACCCTCAACCTCTGTCTACTGATTCCTTCCCTACTGCTTTTAAACAGCACAAATCTCCCAGTGTTTAAAATCCTTCGTTATACTCTTCTATCCCCTAAATCATCCTATATCTCTCTCCCTTTTTCAGCCAAACATCTAGAAAAGCAGTCTACCTTCCCTTCACTTCTCCTCACTCATTCTTTTGTAATCTTGCATCCACCTCACTAAACTGAAACAGGTTTTTCCAAAGTTGCCAGTGCTTTCATAATTGACAAAGTTGGTGGTTTTTCTTCAGTCTTCAGTAACTATGGATATATCCCAGAATCTGTTCTGGACCTTCTTCTTTCTCTGTACTCATTTGATAACCTCATCAACTTCTCTGAGTTTAATTGTCTCTTAAATGCAGATGACTCACAGATATTTATATATAGATATATAGATATTTATATATAGATAGATATGTACAAACACACACACACACACACACACATATACACATACAATTATACATCCAGTTCTTATGTGTCTCTGTCTCTTCTGCCAATGTCTCTCTCTTCTGTATTTCTCTACTTCTCTTCCTTTGTATATATGTATATGTATATATACGTAAACATATTCATGTATTTATAGATAGAAATATAGATGGCAGCTACGTGGTGCAGTAGAAAGAATGCCAGGCCTGAAGTCAGGAAGACCTGAGTTCAAATGTTGCCTCAGACATTTACTAGCTGTGTGATCCTGGGCAAGTCACTTAACCCTATTTGCTTCAATTTCCTCATCTAAAATGAGTAAAATGAGCTGGAGAAGGAAATGGCAGACCTCTCCAGCATCTTTACCAAGAAAACCCCAAATGGGGTCATTAAGAGTCTAACGCAACTGAACAAAAATACATTTCTATCTCTAGTTCTATCTGCAGAGGTTCAGTACTACATTACAAAATGCCTATTGGGTACTCCAAACTGAATATCTTATAGATATCTCAAATTCAACATATTCAAAACAAAACTCATTACCTTTTTCTAAAAAATCCACCCCTCTCCCCAAATTCCCTATTTCTGTCAGACACCATCATAATTTCAGTGTCCCAGGGTTTATAACCTTAGTATCTACAATTTCTCACTCATCCCCATCCTAAATATCCTATCAGTTTTCAAATTTTGTTTCTACCTCCACCATTTCTTAGTTTCAGCCCCTTTACTCTACTACCTCATTTCAGACTCATCACTCTTACCTTGCAAGAGCCCCATTTCCATCTTTCACATGGCTGTCAAAGTGATTTTCCTTAAGTACAGATCTGGCCATGTCACTCATCCTTCTCTACAAATCCCTAGTACCTCCCTATTGCATCTAGGATCACATGTAAACCCTTTGTGTGGCTTTTAAAGCCCTTCACATGAGCTATTTTTACAGTCTCATTATATATTATGCCCCTTCCTTCATTCCGTGGTTCAGATAAATTGGTCTTGTATCTGTTCCTTTTACACAACACAACATCTCTGGTCACTATGCCTTTATAATGGCTGTCCTCTTTGCCTGGAACATATTATCTCTCTGCCTCTAGGAATACCTAGTTTTTTATTCAAAACTAATTAGGAGCAGCATTTTCTAAAAGGAATCTTGCTTAATCCTTCCCCTTTCCAACTGCTAATGCCCTCCTTCCCTAACGACTCTGTATTTAACTAATGTACTTATTTTGTATCTGTTCTCTTATTCTGTTTGTTAAGCCATTTCTGTTGTATGTAACTCTTCATAACTCCATTTGGGATTTTCTTGGCAGAGATTACTAGAGCGATCTGCCATGTTCTTCTCCAGCTCATTTTGCAGATGAGAAATTAAGGCAAACAGCGTTAAGTGACTTGCTTAGGGTCACACAGATAGTAAGTGTCAGAGGCCGGATCTGAACTCAGGAAGATAAGTCTTGCTGACTTAAGGCTTGGCACCCTATCCCCTGTGCTACCTCACTACCTATTTCTTCTGAATATATTTATATATACATGTCATTTCCAATAGGATGAAAGCTCCTTGACAGTGAAGATTGCCTCCTTTATTTTTGTATCTTCAGTACCTAACACAACGTTGATGTTTGTTCTTTGTTCTCAAAGAGGACCATGAGATCAGGAAAGTGAAGTCATGACTTGCAAGTAAATTGGATTTAAATGAGCAGGGCTGACTTAGCACAGTCCCTGTACATAAAATGCTTGCTGATGATTTGAGTGAGTCATTGCAATATTGAAGTATAAGAGATTGGTTATAGGGAGGAAAATACCTCTTTGACTAGGCACTCATTCCTTTTCTACCTCTTCCAGATAAAATTTACATTGGTTCCTTAGCTATTTTATTATTATGGGTATATGTTCCTGTCTTGCTTTGGAAAATGTCTTTTTGGACTATGAAAGAGAAAATGGTATTGAAGGACTGTAGTGATTGAATGATATATAAATACTAGTGGAGAGAATACATCCACTTCTCCTCCTAAACCTGTGAGTCCAAAGAAAAGACAAAAGTGGAGATAAATGTAAAGCTCATGTTTTTCTTAGGAGAGTCAGGTTTCCATTGAAGTAGTATAAGAAATGTTGATTGAAAAACTTGAGGTTGGAGTTATCTGGCACACTAAAATAGTAATGTTCTAAATTGATCCAATTTTTCTGAACAAAAATTTTGGAATTATATATGGCACTAAAATATACATTTGAGTTAATGTTATCACACCTTGGCATGTACCCCTTGAGGCCAAAGACTGAGGCAAAGGTTCCATATATGCCAAAAATATTGAGTATTTTTGTGGTAGCAAAAAATGGAAACAAAACGGCAGTCTATCAATTGGAGAATGGCTGAACAAATTGTCATACTCAAATGGGAGAATGTTATTGCACTGTTAAGAAATAATCAAGAAATTCAGAAAATCTAGAAGTTCATGAATTGAAGCAGAGTGAAAAAAAAACATCAATTGGGAAATGACTGAATAAATTATGGCATACAAATGTAATGGAATTTTATTGTGCCATAAGAAATTGAGAAGTGTGGTATCAAACAAACTTGGGAAGAGGTGCATAAACTTACATAGAATGAAATGAGTAGGGTTAGGAAAACAATTTACACAAGGATTACAATAATGTAAGGGAAAACAACTTTGAAAACTTGAATGATTCTGATCATTGCAACTACTAATCTAAATTTCAAAATACAGATGCTGAATACGTTCCTCCTCTTAGCACAGAGGCAATAGACTAGAGGGTCATAATGAAACATATATTTTCAGACACAGTCAACACATGAGTTTATTTTGCTTGGCTATACTTATTTGGTACAAGGGAAAGCTTTTATTTTTTGTGGGGAAAGTGCTATGGAGGGCAATTAATGTGAATGTTACTAAAATAAAAGTATAAGTGAAACATTTTTAAAAATAGAGCAGAAAGAAACTCAGAAGGAAATAGACAAGGAGAGTTTTAGTACTATCATAGTAACTTTAATATATACTTTACAAAACAAACAATATAATGTAAGTTGAGTTTCTTCGTAATTCTTTTTTCTGTTCTTTGTATACTGAAATGTTCATATTTGTTTACATTTAGTAATTTCAAAATCATTTTTTTTAAAAGTGGAACTGGGGGAGCAGAGCCAAGATGGAGGAGTAGAAGGGTGGACCAGCTATAGCTCGATCCCCAAAGCCCATAAAATACCTGCAAAAAAATGACTCTAAAATTCTAGACCAGCAGAAGCCACAAAAAGACAAAGTGAAAGAGACCCTGGAAGGCCAACAGGAAAGGTCTATCACTGGCCCAAGACTGGAGCACAGCCTAGCCTTGGCCACACTGCACAGTAGGAACAGGACTGGAAAAGGCTTGAGGGTGCAGAATCATGGGTAGCAGCTGTGGTTCACAGATTTTTCAACCCACAAATGTCAAAGACAGCTTCAAAGGTCAGAAAGAAAAGCTCACCTGGGTGAAAAGGGAACACAGGCTGGCCCTGGCCCCAGGGCAGCAACAGTTCCTGATGCAGCAGTGTCCATTTTAGGAGCCCTCAGTCAAAGACCCTGGGAGAATTGAGTGGCTGATCTGAATCTCAGCCCTGAGTGTGGTGGTCCTGGAGTAAGGAGGAGCACTGGCTGGTGGAGCTAGTGGAGGCTCTGGAGAGGGAATTCTACTTGCAGATCCTGGGCAGAAAAGCTTGTGGTTGCTCCCAGACCAGAGCTCATGCCAGAAGAGGAGTAAACTCCTCTCCCTTGATTGTTCCACCTTGGAGGAACTGAGAACTTACAGGTCCCTAGAGTATACCCTCCACTGGACAAAGGACTCAAAAGTCAAGTAACTGACTGGAAAAATGCCCAAAAGGGGGGAAAAATAAGACTACAGAAGGCTATTTTTTTGGTGAACAGGTATTTTCCTCCATCCTTTTGGATGAGGAAGAACAAAGCATACCATCAGAGGAAGCCATAAAAGTCAAGGTTTCTACATCTAAAACCTCCAAAATAAATATGCCATAGTGTCAGTCCATGTAAGAGCTTAAAAGTGGAAGCGAGAATAATCTAAACAATAAACATAATATAAAAGAAAACAACACTAAAATATATAAAAATTCAGATTAATGCAATGAGCAATCTTGATTTCCAGGATGATGAAATCCATTTTTTCCCCTTCATAAGCGATGCAGTGGACTACAAATTCTGTCACACATGGTCACTATGTCAGCTTATTTTATTTAACTGTTTCTCATTATTACTAGGGAGGGTTCTATGGGGGTAAGAAGTGATGAAATAAAAAAGCATCAGTAGTTGGGCTTTTTTTTTTTTAAAAGAAAAACAGTCCCTCATCAAGGAATGCAAAGCCCTCACAGGATAAAAGTGGGCCAGGGATTACCTCAGGCACAGGTAACTGAGGGGAAAAATTTTTGTTGAAGGTGTCTCTGATAAGGGTCCTGTTTTCAAAATATATAAATATTCAAATCTATAAGAGCTATTCCACAATTAACAAATGGTCAAAAGATATTAGCAGGCATTATTCTAGAGAAGAAATCCAAGCTATTTAAAGCCATATTATTAAAATGCTCCAAATCACTATTAGAAAAATTAAAATTAAAACAACTCTAAGGTTCCAATTTTAACCCAAATGATTGGCTAAGTTGGTAATACATACATACATATATACATATAACCACACATACATACATATATATATATATATATATATATGTATACATATATATAAAATTAATGTAGGAAGAACTGGGAGAAAGTGGTACATCAATGCACCGTTGGTAGAATTGTAATTCGAATGTTCAGCCATTCTGGAAAGCAGTTTAGAATTGACCCCCCCAAAGTTATTAAAGGTACCCACCCTTTAATCCAGTGATATCACTAATAGGCCTATCCCTATACCCTATCAAAGAGATTGGAGAAAGAGAAAAAGGACACACGTGTACAAAAATATTTATAGCAGTTCTTTTTGAGGTGCCAAAAAACTGGATACTGGGCGTGAGGAGAGAACACCCATCAACTGAGGAATGGCTGAACAAATTATGGTATATAAATGCAAGAGAATCCTACTATGCTATAAAAAAGGATGACAGGGCATTTCTGAGGCATCTAGGAAAACTTGTATGAACTATTGCAGAATGAAATGAGCAGAACCACGAAAACAAATTTATATAATAACATTGTAAAGACAAGTTTGAAAGACGTAAGCACGATGATTACAACCAACTCTGATTCTAGAGGCCTGGTGGTGAAATTACTCACTTCCTGATAATGAGGTGATGAACTCAGGATGAAGAATGAGACATATTTTTTGGACTTGGCCAATGTGGGGATTTGTTTTGCTTTACTAGGCATATTTGTAACAAGTTTTGTTTTTCCTTTTTTTTTTTAAGTGCATGGGTAAGCTGGAGGAAAGAAAACTATTTTTCGCTAATTGAAAGAAGTTCTCTAGAGTTTTCTGTCTTCTTTCCTTTTCTTATTTTTCCTTTCTTCCTTTCTCCTTATTTCTTCTAGGTATATTTATAACCCTGGTGGTCAAGCCATGTGTTTCTCTGAGGCTTTTTGTTTGTAGTTGTTATGGATTTACTCATTTTCTGGATTTACCTCTTGTATGTCCCTTAAAAGGTCGTTATTTCTTTTTGTTTACTCATATCCCTTGACTAAAAGTGATCTCTTTTTCCTGAAGTCTCTTACAACAACGGTGTCAAACAAATAAAAATGGAAGCCATTCCTCATTTCTCAACTGTATAGGGAACTGAGTCAAACTCATAAAAATAGGAGCCATTCCCCAGCTGATACACACAGGCAGTTTTTAGAAGATATCAAAGCTATCAACAGTCATAAGAAAAAATACTCTAAATTAGAAAAATTAAAATAATTCTGAGGTAGCACCTCATACCTGTCAGATTGTCTAACACGGCAGAATAGGAAAATGACAAATTTGAGAAGGGATATGGAAAAATTGGGATGCTAACACACTGCTGGTGGAGTTAAGAACCAGTCCAACCATTCTGGAGAACAATTTGGATCTACACTTAAAGGGCTATAAAATTGTGCATGCTCCTTAATCCAGCAATACTAGGTCTCTATCCCAAAGAGATCAAAAGGGAAAGGATCTATATTTACAAAAATATTTACAGAAGCTCCTTTTATAGTGGCAAAGAATTGGAAATTGAGGGGGTGCCCATCAATTGAGGAAAAGCTGATTGATCAAGTTGTGGTATATGATTGTGATGGAATACTATTGTGTTATAAATGATCAATAAGGTTTTAGTAAAGCCAGGGGTCAAGACTTACATAAACTGATGCAAATTTAAGTGGGAAGAACTAGAACCTTTTACACAGTCATAGTAATATCATAAAGATGATAAACCATGAAAGACTTAGCTCAAGACAGTGACTTAAGACAATTAGGACCCTTAATGAAAACTGCTATCCACCTCTAGAAAGAACCGATAAACTCTGTATGCAGACTGAAGCATACTTTTAAAAATTTTATTTTCTTTTGCAACATGGCTAATATGGAAATGTTTTGCATGATTTCACATGTATAATTAAAATCAAATTGCTTGCCTTCTCAAGGAGTGGGAAGGGATAGGAGGAGAGAACTTGGAGCTTCACTTTTAAAAATGATTGTTAAAAAATTTTTACATGTAATTGGAAAATATTTAACAAAATAAATAAATTTTGAAAAAAACTAGGATCCATTAAACCATACATTCCTGTGGGTTGCATAGTGACTTTTAAAATGTATTATCTATCTTGTTGAATTTTTATTTATTCAGGTTGTCCCAATTACATTTTAATCTTATTTAGGCTGCACTCAGGAATATTTGTGGGCTGCATGCAGCTGGTGGACTATGAGTTTGACCTTCTCTTTGGAATTCTCATTCTCCTGTGACATTTTAATTTGTAATTATATTTGCATGCCTGTTGTATATCCTGTTTGCTAGGATAGCTTGTAACTTCATCTTGGTATGCCTGTGGCTTGTGCATGATAGACACTTTTTTGTTAAATCAAACAAAACAAAAAAAACAAAATCTCAAACCTACCCCATAATTTGGAAATCTAAAGTACAATGGAAGAGATTGGTGGGTACAAATAGACTGCATCATATTAACAATCATGACATTAATGAGATGTGAAAAGACAAAAGGGAGCAGCCCAAATAATACACTGTGATCCTGAGGATATAAAAAAGAACAAGAGGAAGGCCAACAATATATTGAGTCAAACTATTAAGGAAAAGCACAAGAATTTCATTGGACTAGACTAGATAGCATAGAGGGGTTACAGATCACAAGAGTGCAGAAATTTTACCCAAAAATATAGCCACAAAGTACACAATTACCTATGAATGGTTATTGTATCAATTAGTGGCCCAAAAGAGGAAAAAAATATTCTTACTCTTAATCAACAAGCAGGAAGCACTACTCTGTGCTTAATCGCACTATGCTGAGTGACAGAACATGCAATTAGGTGGCACAGTGGACAGAGTGCTGTGCCTGGAATCAGGAAGATTCATCTTCCTGAATTCAAATTTGGTCTTAAACATACAAGATATGTTATCTTGGGCAGGTCATTTAACCTGTTTGCCTCAGTTTCCTCATCAGTAAAATGAGCTGGAAAAAGAAATAGCAAACCACTCCAGTAACTTTGCCAAGAAAACCCTTAATGGCATCACAAAAGATTTGGACACAACTGAAAAATGATTGAACAAGTGCTGGAGATACAAAGAAAAGTAGAAAGTCTCTTTTCTCATGGAGTTCAGTCTAATGAGACAATATGCAAATAGTTATATATCAACAGTGTATATACAGCAGATAATCTCATTGATAAAGTAATAATAAAGGAAGATTAGGAAAATCTTCTAGTAGAAGGTGGGAGTTTTTCAAATCAGAAAAATAAATGAAGGCAGTCCACAAGGTAGGAGGAGTAAATAAGAGATAACCAAGTAGTTTCAATAGCATCACATATGACAATATGGCAATAAACATTTTCAGAACTCTGCAAGCTACCACTTAAACTCATTATCTACAAGGGAAACTTTCTAAGTTTTAGTGTTAATTTTATTCTGACCTCAATTTCTTTTCCCTTCAGTTATACTTCAAAAAGTCTGATGAGTATATTCCTTCCACTAAACATTGTTCATAATCCCTCCACATTTTAATAACGATGTGATTTAAAAAAATCAATTTTTGGACCACTTTTTGGTAGATGAATTTTTCTTTTTAAACTGAGCTAGACTGACTAGGGCTAATAAAGGCAAATTTGACTCCTCCCTGAAGCTCTTCTGACTTAGTATGTCCTCTGTTTGCATTGCCTTTGAGAACTCAGGCTTCGCCACTGTTAAACTATCATGAAACACTTGCACATAATATTATGTAATGTTTCTCTTACTGATTGGATAAAATTTTATGATGTGGTGCTGCGGCAGTTTTAACTGATGAGACCAATAACAATTCCTGGAAAGGTCAACTAATCCAAGCTCCAACCCTATACCACATTTTGGCATTAACTTCCAGCTAGCAAGGCCCTCAGGGGGTTTCTAGTCCAGTCTCCTCCTTTTATAGATGAGGAAGAAACCAAAGCCCAGACATTGGAGAGATATGCTTAAGCTAACAGAGGTAAGCAGCAAAACAAGGAATGGAACCCAGATCCTTGGATTCCAAGTCAAGAAAGTATACTTTCTTTTATGTTGCTGTTTGTCCTTCATTTTCGAAGAGGACCATGAGATCAGGGAAATGATGACATGACTTGTAGATGACTGATTTGAGTGAGGGAGGGCTGTGCAAGGTCACCAGCCTCACTTTCTCCTCCAGAGTCATCTGGGTCCAGTGGCCAGATATGGATCAGAACAACTAGACATGGCCCAGAATACAAAGGGAGACCCTAGCCCTTTTAGGCTCTAGACATGGCCCAGAATACAAAGGGAGACCCTAGCCCTTTTAGGCTAAGGCCTTTGGAGGTACCCACTTGGAGGTAATGCCCATTTAGTCAATAGGCCTCTTTAAGAAATGAGTCAAGGGATGGCCCCTTTAATTAAAAAAAAAAGGAAAAAACAATCAAGGTGGGAGGGGAAGACCCTCAGGGTTGCAGTTCCAAAGAGAAAAAGTTACCAATTACATTCATTCTAAGACAGGAGGGCCCAAAATGAAGCCATTAAGTGGAGCGTGGGTAGGGACCTATTGTGATCCAATCTATGAGTTTCAGAAAGAAATGGGTTAAGGTTTTGAGAAAGAAGGAAGGAAAGAAGGAAAGAAGGGAGAAGGAAGAGAGAAAGAAAAAAGGACATCTAGCCAGTAAACCCCAAGTTAACTGGGCAGTTTCTGGTCATCCTTTAGAGAGAAGGAGAGGGAGAGGATGAGCTGAGTTACCCAACTGTCTGGGTCCCCCATTCAGGCAGCTCAGGCTACTCACAGGTTGTGCTTGTCCTTTGTTCTCAAAGAGGACCATGACATCAGGGAAATGATGACATCACTTGCATTTGACTGATTTGAGTGAGGGAGGGCTGTGCAAGATCACAAGCCTCACTTGCTCCTCTTGAGCCAGATGGCCAGATGTTCATCAGGATGACTGGAGATGGCCCAGATGCAATGGGAGACCCTGGCCCTTTTAGGCAAAGATCTTTTCAGGTTTTACCACTTTGAGTGAGGTAACCCCCATTTACTGAATAGGCCTCTGTAAGCAATGCATCAAGGGGATGACTTTAGTCAGAAAAAAATGGTGGATATGGAGATTTTATATGTGTATATATATATACATACACACACACACATATACACACACACACATATATGGATATATAATAATGGGTATTCAATTCTAATTTTAAAAATAATGTATTTACATTTTCATCATTTGAAAAGTTTTGACAAATTTTAAGTTTTTACAGTGACTCCTAAAGTGGCATCTTTTCTCATTTCCCCCCAAATAATAACTGAAGAACAAACTAGAGCTTTAACGATGAAAAGTTTATTTTGCTGCTTGCCTAAAAGCAAAGATGATGAAAATTACTATAAGTACAAAAATAAATATAATTTAAATCAATGGGCATTCCACTCAAAATAAAAAAAACTGAATAAAAAATAGTATACATAAATAAAAATCCATTCAAAGCACAAAAAAGGTATCTGGCACGTTTTAAGAGAAATATCCATGGAAAATAAAATTTGTAGATGACAGTAATGTAACAAACTTTTAAAAATTAAAAGATAACCAAAGTTTTCACTACTTAAATTTCTCTAAAACATATTGCTTATCTTGCTGATTAGCACGGCTGCACAAAAAACAATGAATCCATCTATCAATGGAGAGACCTACAATGATAAGTAAGGAAATATCCTGAGGTTGTGATTTTTATAAAACAAGGTTTATCATATTTAAATAGTAAACAATTTGATATGTTTCACTTATTAATAAGAAATCTAACTAGGGCATTTTGCTGGCTCTCCTATAACTTTCTGGTTCACACAGGCAATAAATTATGAAAAAATCCCAAGAATTATTATCAAGTTTATTCCCAGAGTAGATGTTTTTTCTGTCTGTAGTTGGAGGCAAAAAGTGATTTTTAAATGGCGAAGAAAATTGGAGAAAACCAGCCTTCACTTAAGTAGACTCTGCTTTACAAAATTACCAGTATTCTCTCTAAAATTCAAAATTATCTCTCTTTAAAATTCTAGTTTGAAAGATTAAAGGTCCACATTTACTTATGAGAGAAGCACAAAGCCTTTTCCTTAAAACTCCAAAATGTCTTGATAAATAACGAATAAAATTCTCTCTAAAAGAGAAAATTAAGTTTTCTTGACTCCTGGTATTCTGGGTAATGTTTTTAATTTCACTTGTATGCGTATATAAAAGCACACAGGTATTTGTGTATATATAATAATGTGTGTATATGTGTATATACACACACACACATATATACACATATTAATCCATACATTAAAAATAAACCCCTATTTGAAAATTTGGATTAGATACAGCCCTTTATTCTCTCCAAAATTAAGCATGCTAGAAAAAGCAGAATGTCATAAAGGAGCAAGACTGCTAGAAAAAATTGTTCTGCCCAAATAGAAAATATAATTGCATGCATTAACTTGTGTTTTTTTAAACTACAGCAGGTTTAGTACATTCCTAAATATGATATATTCAAGAAGATTGTGCTGTCTTCTCCAAAAATTCTTTCTCCCTAAGAGGAAGTGACCATCCTATGAAAATGCTTTAACAAGTATTAGTAACATATATGGAAATTTAATATTTCTATTGTGGGCATACAGGTAATCCAGAAGAATAACAATTAGGCATATGTGACCAAAGACAATATTCCAAATTTTCATTCTATGTTAATTTTCATCCAATCTATGTTCCCTAAACCAGAATTTCCGCTTACCTGAGTACCTATTAGTCCACAGCAAAATTTACAAATTGGGACTCAATTCCATTGCGAGTCTACTGAAAATTGTTTTTAAAAGTTAAAAAACCAACAAAATATGCTTCTACATTGATTCTCCCTTGGAACGAGGTATCATGAAATTTATTTACCAGATACAGGTTTCTTATACATAAAATGTGTGTGTTTTCTGAACTGATGAACATTTTGCCACATCTTTTCAATTTTCTTTCACAAAAGCAGTTCAAATGTCCTTAAAATCTGGAATATATACATCTTTTGTAAGCCTATACACATAAATATCAAAACTGTGACTACACAATTAAAGCACAGACTTGAAATATTTCTTTATTAAGTCTTTCCCCACCTAAACCTATTATTACTGAAAAAATTGATTTAGAGTAGGATTTCTCTGTATTACTGTATAATTCTCAACTTTCCACTTCACTTTCTTGGGCAAAGAAAAATACATGAGCATGACCACATAGTTTTATCCTAGTGAATGCTGTCTTCTTAAATTGTCGCAACATTTGGCTGCTTTCTTTGGGTTTTTCCTGCATATGCTCCTAAAAACAAAGTAAAATCAGTTATTATTGTTCTATAAATTACTTTCTGAATTACACTGTACATCAATATACCATCCAATTAAGTATAACTAAAAAGATTCTTTGACAGTAATTTTGAAACCTTAGAAGACTGGGAGAAGCAACCTACCATAGTAACTAGAGCGCTAGTTTTGGGAGTCAAGAAGACCAGAGTTCAAATCTCACCTCTGACACTTAACAGCTTTGTGATTATGGGCAAGTTATGTAAACTCTCAACCTCAACTAACTCTCTATGACAATGAGTTATCCATGCTTTGCAATCCACTCACATGGAGGAAACTTTCCCAATAGGAATTTCTGCAGTGACGAAATCACAGGTCTTTGGTGTGCATGATATAATTGATTTCAATTTGAATCGATAAAGAGCCTCCACAAGCTTCACAACTTTTACTATAGAGCTTAAATTTTCCATCTGAAATTTCAATTTCTGCTGTAAGTGTAATACACACAAAGTCGTATGACAAAGCATACATTCTCCATGTTGGTCAAGCCAGCATGAATTAAAACTGGAATAAACTATTTATTTTGGGAAATAAAAATTGTAAATAGGGAAAAGTTATCTTTTAAAGAGAACAGCATAAATTCACAGATCATATACAAATCAAAAGTCATATTTTAATACTGTTATTTATAAAACAAATACTGAGAACAGTAAGGAAAACAGTTAAAATTAATTTTATTAGATGATCAGCTGCATGTTAATTTTACATTTTAAGGGCGAAACTCATCTATAATTTTCCATTGTGTTACAAATCCATATGATTATATTTTATCTATAAGCCCAGTGATTGTATATATTTCTATATAATACTGTTGAGTATTGACTGATATGCACTTAAGTAATTAGGCGGTATGCAGATCTATTAAATAAGTGCAGATCATACAAATATGATGAATCAAAAGTGACAAACATTTGGAAATGAAATGAGAGGGAAGATGTAACATAGGAAAAATTTTACATATACTACAATGAGGAAATATCTAGAAATCTTCCAGTACTTCCCTATTTCTAAGAACTGTAAATGGTCAGAAATTTAACAAAATTTTTGCCTGTTAGATCCTGGAAAGAACTATAATGTTTAGAAATATTCCAGCTAGTGCCATGGCCTTTAAAAAACAGCATAAGTTGCATTAGTCATTTAGTTAAATTTTTTCTGATTTTGGCTGTCATTTAAACTACTAGATTCTGAATGCAAGGGAGGCTAACGTAATATTAAATATGTAATTCCCTTTAAAGTAACCCCACTTACTACAAATCATATGATTTTAAACGGGTCTGTTTTAAAATGGGCTACACTACATATGTACTATTAAGAGTTATACTCACGAAGTATGGTACAGTAGAGTCAACAGGCCTGGGTTTGAGGCCTGACTCTGCTGCAAACTAACTGTGTGACTTTGGACATCATCTCCCCTCTCAGGGTCTCAGTCTCCTCATCTGAAAAATGAGGGCATTGAACTAGATGATCTAAGATCCCTTCCAAATGTAATATTCTATGATCAGTTACATATTTGGGATTCATCTCACAAAGCTATGATCTCTTAGAATATTTAGTATTAAACTCATATTTAATAGCGTAACATGAAAAAAAATCCTTACAGTCCTCATTTTTTTTAACTCTGAAGATATATTTTATCCAAAGTAACAAAAATTCTTTGACTGTTAAATTTTATATTTGTTAGTATTAATCTAAAGATTTGTTCCACATTACAAGTTAGAATTAACTTTTTTATGTGTTAATAAAAGTATTTTCATTAGTAACACATAAATAATTTTAGTGAATAGTTCCCAAATATTGTTAGTAAGAATTAAATATTTAACAAAAAGAAGTTTTATAAGCTCTTTGGATTCATTTGAATATTTTATTTGTCTTCCTGCCACCATTTAAAAATTAAGCTCTGAAACAAGCCCCCTGTAAATAAACTGGAGGATAACTAATTGGAATTTCTGTTTTGTATAAGCAAGAAACCAAGGAGAAAAGAAAAAAACTTTCCTAAAAAAAAAATCTCCTCCCAAATAATCTTGCATTTGGAAGAGATGGGGAAGAAAAAAAATAATTATTTCCTTATCTGAAGTTACCGTACAAACTACAAGATCATATACTTCCCCACAACAAAAGGAGAGCCATGCATAGATTTAGGGCAGCTTAGGCACAATATGGTCATTGCCTTCTATTCATTTTTTAAAGAGGGTGATACAACTGACGTTTCATATTTTTTTTCTAAACTGCAAAGTTTACATGGTAGTCTATGGATAAAGATATTTATAGAAACCAAGACTATAATCACGTATTTCCTTAGTTCTCCACCACCCTCTCAACCCCACTAAATTGCAAATACATTCCTTTGATGAGGAATTCTTTAATATACATGCCGAAGTTATAGTGGCAAGAAAACAATATATTCCACTTAAATAATGCAGATTTGAGTATCTTACTCACTTTTTTTCAATGAAATGAGATTCAGAAACTCATTTTCTACACACCTGAAACACGCACTCTGTTACGCATTCTGTTGTCTGAGGGCTTCTCTCTATTTTGCTCAACCCCCTTCACTGATGTCTTAGGGGTTCTAATTAAATATAGAAACGTTAATAAGCCACACATTAAAGTCTAAATGCTGTAACTTACAAAGAAAACAAGCATCACACTGTTCAGTAAGAATAGCTGAAAAAGGAACACAGTAGCAGTCAAAAACCCTTTAGGAAGCTATACTTGTTCTTGATGAGAATATAATCCACATTCTACAACCACACAAAGTGACTGCTTATACTTTCCTCATCATTCTGGTTATACTGACCTATACCCATGTAGTCTTAATGCTGTTTATATATCTAGTATTTCATTGTTGTTAATGGAACGAAAACTGTATGAAGTAAATGCAAAAAATATGGCAAAACATGATGACAATGAAAACACAATACACAACAGTATGCCCAATTTACTTTCAAACTGTTTTCTAGGACAAAAAGAAATCTCAAAAAATTTAAATATACTTTTGTACCAAAAAAAAGTGACCACATTTTAAAAGCATTTGCAACATTTACCATGAATATGAATAATTTCCTCTCAAAGCTGCCTTTTACTTTAAACATTTTCAAATATATATAGTGTATATAGTGCTCTTACCCTTGTCTACAAAGTGGCCTATGAAGAGGAGCATTCTGTCCTTGACTTGGCTGAAGTACTCTGATAACAAAGAAAACAAGTTAGTTTACTAAAAAATAAATTGAACAGATTAAATTTGGCTTTTTTACATTATCTTTCAAATGTCAGCTTTCTTAAAGGAAAATATTAAATTAGGAGCTCACTGTGTAATAGTTTTTCCTTGGAAATGTCCAAATGGTTTTTACTGAATTTTTAAATAGGAGCACCTTTGTCAAATATGGCAGCCAAAATTTATCTACTAATAGATCAGGCCCATAGAAAACTGTGTGATGAAAAACAATGTTGTCTAAAATTAGCATTAATGCCTTGTTCTTCTGGGTCACTGATGCTTTTTTTTGTAAAGAGCTAAATCTTCTTAAATATGATAGAATATGTTATTCTTATTTCATAATAAGGGAAAACAAGTTAGAAACTTTAAGTGACTTTCTCAAGGCAGTTAAAAAAAGGCCCTATTGGAGCAAGCCTGGATCCTGGATTTACATCATGATATAACTGACTAACATTTCCACCAGAAGCAGCTTTTCCCAAGCATATCCTCGTTATGTTCTTGCTATTATCTGGTAGCTCTGACTGATAGCCTTATGTAATCCCTAAGTCTATAATTCTTTATGTGTATAGGTGATATTCTGCTAATAGAAGGCAGGAAGATAAGAGGAAAATAGGGAGAGCAGGAAGTAAAGGAGAGAAAGAGAAAGGAAGGAAAGAGAAAGAAAGGAAATAAAGAAGGGAGAAAAAGAGAAAGAAAAGAAAGCAGGCACGGGACTTAATAGAAAACAATTCTTATGTGAGAAAAATAATTTCCTATAGGAATAGCTTCAGTTACTTTCATTTACCTTGTTTCAGAAGGCTTTTGTCTGATGAGAATTTTCTTATTTGGCATTCCCATTTCAGCAGCCCTAAAGAAGAAAATCAGAACACAGAATATTGAAGGAGGAAAAATATGCTTATAAATACCAAAGATAAAAATACATTACTTCAGGCCAAAACGGAAGCAATAACCTTTTCATAAGAGAAAAACTTTAAAAAGCAATTAGTAAGATGATCTATATTTTCCCAAATACAATCTTTTCTCACTTTAATTGTGGGAAGTCATAAGCAAAATGCATCCAAAAGTTGAGGCGTTCAATGTAGGAGCAATTACTTGAATACAAAGCTGATACTGAATACTGATACTAATAATAATGTTCTGGGCTCCCAACTAGAGGCACATGTAAAAATCGCAAGGAAAAGACAAAGAAAATCAGACAAACACAAGCCAGAAATAAATACAGACCATAAAAAGATGGATTCAGATCTCACGACCTTACTCTAATGGACATACTTTCTATGAATGAAAATTACTTTAGTCAACTGGGGAAAACCATTGGTCCTTAATATATGAAGCAGAAAGAACAAAGGGGAACAATGGAGGATCAAAAGTAAAGATTATTTCATTCAAATGAAGAAAAAAAGAGAGATTATGTCAATGCTTACCTCATGTACTTCTTCCTATCCAGAGATTTCTGTGTTGCAGCTGAAAGGGATGCTCGTGGGTTCTTCATTTTATCCTTTACATGAGAAAAAAAAATGTATGTATGTATGTATGTATGTATGTGTGTGTGTGTGTATATGTATGTATGTGTGTATATGTATTGACTAATTGAGAATTTGTGTTACTATTTTCTAGGAATCTATAAATTTTCACTGAAAAATCTTTTTTTTTTAAATAGAATTTACACATCTCTGCCATGATCTTTCTTGGGAAGTAATCTGCTGGCTAATTATTTTGGTAAATGGTTTTTAAAATTTTTATTTTCTATATATATATACTACAAAAAAGTGATTTCACATTTTTAGTCATCTCTTGTCAACCATCATTAGACAGGCGCATTTACAATCAATGAACCGTTACTTTAAAAGGCTGCCTTTTCAGATTTACTTGACTCAGATTTTTTGCTCTGCTCTATGACTTAATTAGTTGCAAGTGTAAAAATTACATGGCAAGCAATGATTACAAAAAAAAATCAATGAAGGTTAGGCAGATTTTTTTCAGGTATCATAAAAGGAAGTCTATCCAAACCCTGATAAGTGAGAGGGTTATACTGTGTATTCTTTTGCATCTATCTCTACAGATACCAGTATAGCTGGCATTCTTAACTGACACCTATGCCTGAAAACCTGAGAACAGTTTAGATGCCATTCAATGAGAAATGAAGTAATGTTAAAGTCCAGAGTGATTTCATTACATGAAATGTTACATTAATTGCATTAAACATACCATTTGTCTAAGCATTTTTTCTTTACGCACTTCTCGATCATGATGTAAAATGGACATTCTTTCTGTTGCATCCATTATGAAGAATATGTCATGAATATCAAATAAGGCAGCTCGAAGCTAATTTTGAAACAAAAAAGAAATTGGACTTTCTGTTAAAAAAAAGAGCTAAACAATAACATAGTAGCATATGTTTTAAGAATATTTTAAACTGAAATTCTAACTTATTCAACAAAGCAAATTTCAGAAACATAAACAGAATACGAGGAAACTTTCCAGGCTAATGATTGGCTCCATGAAAATATATATTAAAGGTATTTAACAGAAACTGTTATAAATATGAGCTACATTCTTGGCAGCTAGAATTTAGATTATAAAAGTTACAGAGATCTGAGACTATGTAACCTTTATAAAGGTAAAGCTTAATTGTCCTGCATCACAACTTTCTTCTTTCTCCACTCCAGAAATTTGTGGGGGTTTTTTCATACCTAGCAAGCAGAATGGCATATTTGGCATTCTGCATCAAAAGTATCCGGCTAGGTATATGGGAAAACAGGAGAAGTTAGAGGAGAATATTCTTAATGGTCCTCCTACCTCTAAACTTGATACATTCCTTCTCTACATTCTCTTAGTATTGACCAGTTCTCTCCTTTCATTTTGGAGCAGGAGTCCCATAGAAGATTGGGGGACAGGAAAGGTCAGTGTTCCTGTGTGATTGCCCCATGGTCCCAATATTAGAGATCCGAGCAGGCTGCTTCACACTCCCAGCATTTAGAGGAAGGCCAGGAGTGGTGCCTCTTGGAATCACCTACTATAAGATTGTGCTACATTGGGCCTATAACATATTAGCCACGTCATTGCAGACCTGCCCTGACCACGTGATGTGGGGCACACTTAGAAGTCTCGCCTAACACACACACGCACCATTACCTGAGCCAACACTCTCTCTTGGAGAGAAGCATCTTGTGCTGAAACGGATCCCCTTTTCAATGGAGCTTCCAACTGAAAACTTCTTATGAACTCCATAGTATCCTATAAAATGGAAGCAATTTTTAAAAAGGAATCTTTATGAATAGTCACAGGATTTTTGAAGTCCCCCTTCTTTTCCTATTCTTTCCATCTACAGTATCTAAACCATTCAGGTTTCATTTCACCATACAAAGAATTATATCTTGATTTGCCCCAACTGTATTGAGAAAACTACCATTATAGGTCAAATTGTATTTATCTTGAAGAATGACAACAAACAGAAGGCACCACCTAATTTTAGGTTGTAGAATCAATGACTCCTCAGCAACAGCACTCAAATTATTGCCTATCTTACTTTATAAATTGTTTCATCTGAGTTCTAACTTGCAGAAGTGGAAAGAAGATGAGGATAGAAGGAATGCTCTTACTTTGACTGTTTGCCGGAGATGTTTCACTTTCTCTGTCTGCAGGAGCCTACGAGTAAGAAATCCTTTTGCCACTGCAGTTATTTTGTCGAATTTTGCTTGTACTTCTAGACTAAAAAGCTTTAAAAAACAAGGACAAACTTCTTAAGATTTTGTATTACAGAATTGTTCCTCAACTTGTAATGAGGTACCAAGGCAAGTTTTTACCTGTTACATTTTATATAGTTTCATTTTAAAATAATTTTAAATATTTAAAACTCGTATTGTCAAAGTATACATGTTCATTTGCGATGCCTGAAAAATTAAAATATACATATAAAATTAAATTTTACTAACCTGAGACCACCTAGGTTTGCCCCTTCCAAGAGGTCTGGTTACTGGGATTTTAGGCAAACTACTAGGTGATGATCCCCAGAGGTAGAATGGTACTTCACTTGCAGAACCAAAGCTATGTTGTATGGTAGAATTTGTAAAACCTAGAAAAAAGTGAAAAACGTAAGACTATACCCAATACCGCATAAGCAGCATACATTTACCCAGCATCAATCAGTATGGATTATTGTGGGTAATAATCACAATTGTACAAGCTTTGCTCTCACCAGAAATAACAACCCTCTAAATCCTAAGTCACCTGTGGCATTTTTCTTTTACTTCACTTTTAAATTGATGCAACAGATGCAACTTTAAAATAGGCACAACATCACCATGAAAATAAAAGATGTGAAAAAGCAATCACAAGGGTCAGGGAGTTAGACACACCGTAAAAGCACTCTGAAGATGACAATTTTTTTTTTAATGCCATATGTCACCTGCCACATGAATGAACACAGGCTAGGATACTTCCCTCACTAAAGTGATTACTCTTCTTTCAAACACCTGCTTTCAAGGACTGGACTGTTGCCAGTATTTCATTTTTCACTGGTTACCAAGCAGCTGGCAGATGGAGGTGACCTGGGAAAGCCATCATCTAATAATATTTCTTAAAGACCTATCTACCACTTTCTGTATCAAGTAAAGTAGGAGAATTTTAAAGAAAGGAAAAGGCTTTAAATATTTACCAGAACTATTTGAATTTGCAATATGGAGTGTGTCCACTTGCGATAGCATTGTTTCTAGCAAGTCACCGTCACTTATTTTTCTCCATTCTAATTCCACTGCCTTGTTAAGGTTCACATCAGGCATTTCTGCTGTAATTTCCTTCTTCTCTTTTAACATTCTCTCCTGTTCTTCTATTTCCTGAAGATTAATGGTCTATTACAATATGCCATGTTCAAACACATTTCTTTTATAAACTAATCAATCTATTTGTACAATGAATATTACTTTTCATTACTTTTCCCTCTGATACAGATTTGACAATTTCAGAGTATTTAAAGTAAATTAAATCCAACAAGCATTTATTAGGTACTTATTTTAAAGTGTTTAAACTGTTCTAGGAGCTGGAGATAGAAAGGCAAAAGCCCATTCACCCAAGAACTTTATACTCTTTTGGAGAAGGGGAATAAAAAATGGACACAGGTAAGTTAATATAAAAAATCATTTGAGGAGAGAAAAATACTAGAAAGTGGGCATGAAGGAGAAGAATCAGAAAAAGCTTCTACAGGAGTGCTACCTAAGCTGAGTCTTGAAAGAAAATAAGAACTCTGAGAGATGAAGATAAGAAGGAAGTACAAATCTACTTGTGCTGATTTGGTGAGACAGAAGGTTGACGAGAGGAAACAGTCAAATCCATAAAAGTAAGTAATATGAAATAAGGCTGAAAGGTAGGCTGAAGTTAGAATGGGGTGGATCTTGAATTCTAAGCTGAGAGGCTTTTATTTTATCCTAGAAGAAACAGGGAAACATTAAATGTTTTGGAACAAGGCGGTGACATAGTCATACTTGTACCCTGGAAGATTATCTTGGCAGCTGTGTGAACTGGAGGGAGAGACACATTGGAAGCACTGGAGATCTGTCAAGAAGCTATTACAATAGTTGAAGTGAAAGAGAGAGGGCCTGAACTGCTATGGTAGCTACACAGATGGAGGCTCCAGATGGATTTCAGAGATGATGTGGAGGTAGAACTATTTGTATAGATCTGTTATCTTTCGTTCCCATTCCCACCACAATTAAAAAAAAATACTCATAACAAATACACAAGCAAAACAAATTCGCAAAAAGGCCATGTACAAAAATGCATGTCTCATTCTAGATTTTAAGGTGTGGAAGTAAAACTGACAGGACTTAGTAAATGATTAAATATTGGGGGTAAGGGGGAATACAGCAAGAAGATGTGACAGGAAAAAGAGAAGGGTGAGCAAGAGTAACTGGTGATGCCCCCAACAGAAATAAGGAAATGTAGAGGGGAACTGATGAGTTCTATTTTGGATACACTGAATTTGAGATGCTGAGGAGTGGAAATGTTCAGAAACTAGTTAGAGATACTGCACCTAAGTTAAGGAAGAGATTAGGGATAGAAGTAAGATTTGGGAGTTGAATGAATACAAACAAAAATTAGCCCTATGAAAAAGAATGACTTAGCACATGACTTTTAGAGTTACCATAGCTAAAACAATTCATTACCTTTAAGTGATCATTTTCTTTGACATTAGCTAGGCTGTTTCTTAGATATTGGACATAGTCAAGAAGCCCATATCCAAAAGCTGTACTAACTTATTCTCTACTAGCAAAGCCTCTGACATCCCAGGCTCTCTTCCACACCACACTGATATATCAGAGCCAAGGACTTTCCTTATCTAATAATGGCAGAAATAAATGTTTAGATTAAGTATTAAGCAAACTATGCTTTTGACATGTTACACAATTCCCCTTCATTCTCAGATATTAAATCATTTCATATATGACCACCTTTCCACAAAAATGCTACAAATGTGCCAAAATCAAGTAGCATTTTTACAATTCACTTTTATAAAACACCAGAAGCTATAAATGTGCTAAATTTCACTTAGCACCTCTACACACTTACAGTATGATAATTTCTCACCTTTTGCAATTTTTCTTGCTCTTTCTCCTGCTCGGCTATAAGCATTGACAACTGCTGAGCATGCTGTTCTTCAAGTCTCTTTCTCATTTCTTCAAAAGCCAACATCTTATTTTTTAGCATTTCCTCTCCTTCTGCAAAGAAATGTGCTATTTTTGGAAAACTTATTGCACTTTTAAAATGACATTTTACAGCATCCATTTTATTTGCATTATTGCACTAGGTCTTCTCAAATTTCACAAAAATAATGTTCCAAATATATGTAATCTCCACTTTCTACCATTCTGCATTTCACCACTGCATTCCGTACTGATGCTACCTAATAAAGACCCATAAAACTTCACTTAAGCTCATTTGATATTTCCCACCAATGTCATAAATAAAGCAAAACATGTGCCATCATAATTCTCTTACATAAGTCCACTGGAAGACAAGGACTCCACAAATGTGTTACACATAAAAGGTGGAACCACCTGAACTTATTTGTCATCTCTTCTCTCTCTCCTCTGGGTTCTCTCTTTTTTTTTTTTTAGTATGTTATTTCAAAGGTACAAACTTTGAGTTTGGGGTTCTAAGGAAGAATATTATACATTAAGCTCCAAACATATAAAAAGAGGGGTGAATATATAAAAAAGAAACTTGAAGATAAACCCACTAAATGTCAGGAACATGAAATGCTACTACATTTAAATGTAAGATATATACACTGAAGCACTCCTCTTATTGTTTGATTAAACCCAAAGAAATGTTCTTCTCTTACTGTGGATATAGAGAAAGATTTTCATGACAGATAAGTATCTATTGAGCTATTACAATGGTTCCCTCACAACTTGTTCCAAGTATGTCAGATGGCATTTATTCTATTCCTATCAAGCTTTTTTGTTAGTGATGACCATTATAAACACCAGGCATCAAAAGCTTCGATGCAGTATACTTTATATTGTCAGACTGAATAAAAAAGAAAAGGTAAGAGTTCTGATAATACAGGACAGGATAGGGAAGAGAAAAATAATTAGAAAAGTTATTCCATTTAAAAACACTTCACACCATGTTTCATACATTTCTATTTATAATTTCTTTCTCTAATAACTTGATGTCAACGTGTTTACTGAAGTAGCCAACACTTTGCAAATCTAGCAATGAGCCTCACAGAACACAGATAACAACTACAACCCAAATGGAAAATCATATATCAGTGTACCAGATTCAAATCAATAGGAGATGGTTTATGCAAGAACTTTGTTTTATAATTAGGAATATCTCATCTCTTAATACTATTATTACGGTATGGACAGGATGTGGACCTCAAAAAGCAGCTAAAGTTTTGTAATCTAAATAATAAAGTCTAACTCATTTAATTACAATATTGCTAATTATAAACCATCTTCTCAGGTGGATTCAATCCTACATATGAGGCACAAATTAAAACAATCTCCTTTTTCAAAACTTAAACTAAAGATATCAATGAAAAAAGTACCATTTGGTATGTAGTTTAGCACCAACTGCATGAAAGCTCTAGAGTACCCTTACCTCTGGAACTAATTTCTAACATCTCACTCTTGGTAATGTAGACAGATCCCTTAGGAAATCTTTTTTCCTGTATCCATCGTGTCTCTGGTTCAGCTGTTCCACTTGTTAGGATATAAGGGCTGTTTTCTTTTTGTAAGCCATCAACATCCAAATCAAGTCTCCGCTTCACCTTCTCAAGGCTGTTTTCCACAAACTGTTCATTTCCACAGGACCCATCTGGTGTACCCACCTGCTGTCTTTTGTTCTGGCATTGCATCAGCAGTGGAGAAGGGTCTTGTACATCATAAGATTTATTCAATTCCACTTGAGAATGACAGTTTTTTTCTAACACACTAGCTGGCTTGATCACATTATTCATTATTCCACACTTCTGACTTACTATGCACTGACTAGTTGCATATGGCTCATGCAATTTTGGAACTATAGTACAATTATTGTCTGTTTTGTGTGGCTCTCTCCCATCAGATGCTATTTGACCCTCCATTGTAGCAGTTACATGAACGATTTTGTTTTCTAACTGACTGAATGAATGTTGACATATTTCATTTGATTTACCTAAGACTGATTCTTCACTTCCAGTTTCAGAAGCATTTTTGCTGACAACATGAACTTGGCTAGAACAAACTTCAGTTAAATCAACAGGAAATTTTGGCACAGACTCAGGTATATTTGTTTTTTCATCAACATCTTGTATGATTAAATCCATGGCCCTTCCTTTTTCTTTGGGACTCAATTCATAGGCATTTACTGGGTTATTTATAAGTATGTGACCTGTTGATGAAGACTTAGGTCGTCTCCGATGAATTTTAGGACTCATACTTGGCTCTGGACTAGGTAACTTGGCATAGGAACCTGTAAAACTTTTGATAACGCTACTTTCAGGATTAAAAGTGGAAGTGACTTTAAAATCTTCATCTTCATCTGAATCCAAAAAAGTTGGGGTACCCATGCAAATGGGTATATCCACTTTGGAGAAGCTGGCTAAAGCTAAAGCATTCATGCTGTTCATCTGGGTGGTAGCACTTTGGAGAAGAATGTTTGATTTATTAAGGCTCGGTTTATCAAGTGAAACTGGACTACAATTTTTGCTTATAAACCTTGCATTCTCTTTCCCAGAGTCATTCATCTTAACAGCATCATTCTCTTTGTCTGAGTGGCTCTCAGTGATGCTCTTCTTGGAGTTATTTCTCATGCTGCGTCGAGTTTGTTCTCGTTCTATGTACTCCTTTGACTTTTTCATAAGATTCTGAAGGCTCATCATATAAGGATCTGAGGTGGCTTCCTCAACCAGGGAAGGCTCCAATTCTCCTTCTCTTTTGGGGATATCATCTACAATCAGAGTCTCCTGTGAGGTACTTGAAGATGTCTCTGGAGAAGTTTCCTTTCCCAAAAGGTTAGGACTAGAGCTGTCACTTTGTTTGACAGAAATGCATGCTCCTATACCACTATCTGAATCTGGCTCATTCAGTTTTATGGGAGCACTGGTATCAGAAGGTAAAATTTCAATAGTCTCTTCAACCTTTGTTGAGGCAGACTGTTCAGTAAGAATTGGCAAACTATCATTTGGAATTATAGTGGGAACATCCAAGTCTCTGATTTCTGAATTAAGATAAACTGCCTCAGGTTCCCACTGATCAAAATCACTTATATTTGGCGCTTTTCTGACCTGTAAAGAAAAATTTGGAAATTGATTATTCTAGTTATAGAATAATGCCATTTAAGTTTTATAAATGTTATCAAACTGAAACACAACAGCGTGTATTTCTTAAGCAACTACTATATGTACTATAAGTACTGTACTCACACAGTACAAGAACCTGGGGTCACCAACAAAAAGAATAAAACAATGCCTACTCACAAGAAGCTTAAGTTGTAATGGGGGAAACAAAAAAGTACACACACACACACACACTATAAACATAACATGGTTAAATACCAGGAAGTAAGAGAGGGAGGGCTTTATGCAAAAGATAGGGCTTAAGTTGCACTTTAAAGGAAAAAGGATTCAAGAAAGTAGAGATAAGGAGGGAGTACATTTCAGGATGTGGGAGATGAAGCATCATGGAAAAGCAAAAGAAAAGCAAGTCTGGCTCGATGGCAGGGTGTGGAAGGGAGAACAATGTGCAATGAAGTCAAAAAGATAGATGGGGCCAGTTTGTGAAGGGCTTTTAAAGCTAAACAGTAGACATGTTTAAGGCAATAGAAAGCCACTGCAATTTCCTGAATAGGGGGAACCACTGTCATATCTGAGGTTAAGGAAAATTACTATGTCAGTACTGTGCAAGGTGGATTAGAGTAGGAAGACTTGAGACAGGAAACTAATAAGGGTGTCATTGCAGTAATTTAAGTGAGGGCCTGGGCTAAGGTGGTAGTTATGTGAGTGGAGGGATGAGGTAAGACATGACAGATGTTGCAAAGGTAGAAATGGCAAGATTTGGCAAATGACTAGATGGGGTAAAGGAAAGTGAGAAGTCTAGGATAATGCCAAGGTTATAAACCTTGGAGACTAGAAGTACTGTGGTGCCTTTGACAGAAAAAACAAAGTCTGGGAGAGGAGAAGATTTGGAAGGGAAGATAATGAGCCCAGTTTTAGAAATGTTGTTTAAGATGACTCTGGGACACATTTAAAATGCCTAATAAGTGTTCAGTAATGTAGGACTAAAGCTCAAAGAAGACATTTGGGCTGAATATACAGATCTAGGATACAGAGGACAATCAAACGCATGTGCACTGATGAGGTCATCAAGAAAGAGAAAGCATAGAGGGAGAGTTCTAGGACAGAACCTTGAGGAGCACTCCCAGTTGAGAAGAAAGACACAGATTACTTGAAGTACCTGGATGTTAAACCTCTAACACATACGAATATTCTACTTATCAGGCTAGAGTGTTCTTTTATAAGAAAAAAAATCAGTGTTATCAAAGATAAATGCTACTTACTCATCTCAGGAGAATTTTTTCATGGCTATGTCATCATACTAATATTTCCTACCAAAGTGTAACATAACCCATTAGTCATACAAAAGTAATGCCCCTATAAGAAACTCTTATGTAAAGTAACTTGATATTGAAAGTAGGGGATCCCTGACTCTTGGTTCTTTACAACAAATCTGACTATAGTCATTCTATAAAATGAGGCAGGTAGGTAATACAGTGGATACAGAACACCAGAGCTGCAGTCACGAAGCCCTGAATTCAAATCCTGCCATTGAAAGTTACTGAATGACCCTAAGGAAGTCCCTTAAACTCTATCTGCCCCAAGCTTTTTAATCTACAAAATGAAGATATTAATAGCCGTGAACTCTCAGGGTTGCTGTGAGGATCCAACGGGTTAATACTCTCAGTGTTACTGTTATTACCACTGTTCATTCAGCAGACCTAACAGATGCTTATTCAAAGTCTAATAACATCTCAGTATTAACAGTGATTTAAGCACAAATTTACTTAGGCAAATATGCTAACAATAATCTAGCGGCCTTTGGAAACACCTGCTAAGGCCAGGGTTCTGAAGCTTTTTTGTGTCATGTACCACCTTAGCATTCTAATGACTCCTATAACCCTTCTCAGAATAATGATCTTAAATACGATATTAAAAAGTTATATAATATATAATATTAAAAAAATAAATTCATGGATCCCATGAACCCCAGGTTAAGAACCTTCATACTAAATAAGGTATTTGTGAATAAGGACATATGTAGAGATCATAGGCAAATAAATAGTAAACTATAACAAAAATGAGTAAAATATAAATGCAGGAAAACTCACAGAACACATATAAAATAATACCTCAAGTCCCTGATATTTCCCTTTGAAAAAAATGCAGCTGCAAAATTGGCAAATAGAACTTGAATTAGAATGTTTCCTGATACTAAGCAAAACTGACTATAAAAAATGGTGCTGCCATCCATGTCTCCTAATGGCAGGATGTCTAAAGTAGGATAACACACACTCCCCTCTTACCTTACGAATCCCCAGACATAATGGTTTCCAGGCAGTAAGTAATAAACAGCACAACAATACCACCTTGTTTCCATACATAAAGAAAAATAACTATATCCATACTTAGCACAACAGAGTTGGAAGGGACTGAAGGAGATTCTTTAATTTAACACCACTCCTCCCACCATTTTCCTGATGAGGAAACACAGAAGTGAACTGATTTTGTTTGAGGCTCCAAAGTTAGGTCTGGAAAGAACCCAGGTCTTCTGGCTCCTGGCCCAGTCCACTCTGACTATACTATTCCACAATAAAAGTAAATCCTCGACCTGCTCACTAAAGTCATGGATTTATTTGGAGGTCTAAAGAATACAGATTATTTTGACAGGTAACCACAAATCAATAGTTTTATTCCAAATGATGTATTACTAAAGCCAATATGAAGTTTTGATTATAGTAAAGTGTTATCACTTTTAAAAAAATTGTGCATTCTTTAAAAATTTATTTTTAGTTTTCAACATTCATTTCCACAAGATTTTGAGTTCCAAATTTTCTCCTTATCTCTCCCCTCCCACCTGCCTTAAGATTCCTTCCCCCAACCTGCCCTCCCTTTTATCATCTCCCCCTTATCCCCTTCCCCTTTACTTTCTTGAAGGGCAAGATAGATTTCTATACCCCGTCACCTGTATATTGCATTTCCCAGTTGCATGTAAAAACATTTGTTTTTAAAACTTTAAGGTCCAAATTCTCTCTCTTCTTTCCTCCCCATCCACCCTTACTGAAAAATTGTGCATTTTCTATAAAATGTTTAGACCTGTGTGATTCATACATAAAAATAATCCGCAAAGCCACTATTTCCAAGGTTCTTTTAAGAAAAATTGTTCTCTAACTGTAATCATCCTATTTCTATTGTATAATTTATTTGGTGGTCTTCTGAAAATAATAATATTCAAAAACAAAATAATAATAGAAAATAATATTCAATTTTATTTTTAATTATATAAGATATTAGCTACATAGCCTCTATGACAACTGAATATATATGTATGGTGTGTATATGTGTGTGTGTGTGTGTGTGTGTGTGTGTGTGTGTGTGTGTGTGTTGTATGGCTCTAGAATTTGTGATGTGCACTGATCGGGTTAATTACTAATGTTATGAAACTTAGCTCAGATAAACAACAGTGAGTTTAGCAGTTACCCAGTAATGTCCTAAAACATGATGCTAACATCAGCCTGGAGTGTGTAATTACACAAGACCAACCACAAACCCTGGGGACTAAGAAAACAACAAATCCGTAACCAGCATTATGGCACTGAACATGCTGGCAGCTGCTGGGCTAGGCTTGTTTTTTTTTCCCAATGTGAAAGTCCTTATTTCATTTTTTGTACTTGTTTACATGGCCTTTCAAAAGAAACTCAATGCTATTCAAATTTTAAATGAAAGAGTTTTCACATTAACAAAGGCAAACGGTAAACAAAGCAAATAAAATGGCCCTCAGCTAAATCTAGATAATTCTATCTTCTTTTTCATTTATATTAATGAAAACGGTCTGTGGGTAGTCAAGAGTATAATTTTAACTAAAGTGAATTTCTATAGATTATTTACCTTATCAGAGAATGAAAATGAGGTCACTGGTCAACAAATAAGTACAAAAGTAAACTTCAGTAAATAAATTCAGAAATTTCTAACAATTGAGCATTTTTAAATAGTAACAAGATCCAAACAATGGCTATTACATTCATGTGTGAGCCCCTTGTTTAAACATCCACTGATCTAAGTACTAGTCATCACTCACCACTTACAAACAACCACATTTTTTGTGTAGACATTAAAAAAAAAATAAAGACTGTGACTTCTCAAACATAATGGTAAACATAGTGGATCATCAACAACCTAGGAATTACAAATAAATGTCTTGGAGGATTAACTTCTTTATTAAAACTCATGGGGCTAGACACACCTGAACATTCTCCAGGATCTCCTGGACACGATTCAGTAAGGCTTTCTTCCTACTGCTCTGTTTGCGTGCTTCTACATCAAGTGCTTTCTGCTTTTCTTGCTGCATTTCTTTTCTTCTCTCCACACTGAGCTGTGGAATACATAGCAAATTATTAAGCAAATTTCTAGTAGCAAAACATTGTATGAACAATAAGAAACTTAAAAACCTGTCAGTAACCAAACTAAAGGTTAAGTGGCCAAATAAAAACTTTTTCACTTTTATCAAAGGCTCTGAAATGAACCAGATATTAGTCATTTTGCCATCACAGAAATGGTAATAAGTTCTTGTTCTCAGTGAAATAGCAGTTAAATCCACTGGTTTTTATTCACTCATTTTTTTCCTTAAAAAAAAAAACTACAAATAGTCCTGATAAAAAAAGATAAAAGATCCCATGTATCTATTTCCCAAGAGAAAGTATATTTCTAGCTCTTTATCTCTGTAGATTTCAACAAAAAGACACAGGATCTGAAAAAAAATTAAAAGCTACGAGTCTTTAAATTAAAACAACTAGGAGGCTTTACTAGACACCCAGAAAATTAGTAAAGATGACAAAAGATGTAAATATTCAATGCTGGAAGGGAAGTAGAAAGAAAGGCACACCTTTTATGGAATTGTAAATTAACCTGATCATTCTAGCAATTTGAAATTATGTTAAAAATGAAAGTTCCTAAAATGCTCAAATTCTTCAGCCCAGAGATCACACCACTAAGGCATATATTTCCAAGAAGTTAAAGACAGAAACCAACAGATTCCAAAAGATTCATAGCAATGTTTCATTTGTTTTTGTGGTAACAAAGAAACAGAAATTAAGTAGGCACCTAACAAATGGGAAATAGCTAAACAAACTATAGTATATGAATGTAATGGAATATTATTATACAATTTAAGTGACAAATATTAAATTCAGAGAATTCTTTTAGAAAGAAGAAAACATATACTTACATAAAACATAAAAGTGATGCTGCATGAAGCATGCAGAACAAAAACTATACACAAAAATAATGTAAAAAAAACAAAATGAACAAGAAAACATTTGTTGTGGTGCTTACTATGTGCTGAGGGTATAGTGAAATTAAATGCAATACTGTGTAATTATGATAAGGTTGGCCTTCAAGTAGAGCTAAGAAAATGTACTTCCCCTTTATTCTGGAGGTAGGAACTGCAGAGTATGACATACTGTACATACTGTCAGATAAAATCAATATGAAGATTGTTTCAGGGCCCTAAAAAGCCTCATAAAGTAAGACTTTGACTTTGCATTTGATCCTAGACATAACAGGGGCCCACTGAAATTTACTAGAGCAAGAGAGACATATCATAATAGCAGCTAACACTTAATAATTCTTTAAGGTTTGCAAAGTGATTTACGTACATGATCTCATCAGAACATGCTAAGGTCAGATTTCATACATTAGGACTACCACTTTGCAACTGTATGCAGGAGGGAGAGAATTGAGGCAGGGACACCAGTCAAGGGGATATTGTAATAGTCCAGGCATAAGGTGATGTGGGTGCAAGCTAAGGCAGTACTACTTACTGGAAAGAAGGGAAGGGATGCACAAGATGTTGCTAAGGCCGAACTGACAAGTCTTGGCAAAAGAATGCATATGCTGGTAAGGAGTAATGGGAAGTTGAGGATGAGTAAGGTTGCAAACTTGTGTGACTCAGAGGAAAGTAGTATCCTTATTTGAAAGTGGGAAGTTTGAAAAAACAAAGGGTTTAGGAAAGGTTATAATTTCCTTCTGCTTTGTGACCCCTTCACTGTTTTTCACCTTCATCCTGGTCTCTTATTCTTCCTCTTCTCAGTTCTTTATCAGGCTGTCAATCCTGCACTACACTCTTCTCTCTTCCCTCTCTCGATTCGTCAATGAAGTAATTTGTGGTCCTCTACATTCAAATTCCTTGCCCCACTATTCCACTGCCAAACCCTGTCCGTGGGTTCTTCCCACCATTTGCCACTTTTCCTTTTTTCCTGTGCTGTGGAACAGAGCTGGAAAAAGTCACAAAACTATGCTAATGGTGTCCATCACAAACTTATATTACATGATCAACTGGGACCTCACTGTAGCAAGGCAATCCTTTTATACTTCCCTAATTAATTCACATACCAACTCCCATCACTCACCACAATGGCTGCTCCAAACCCTTTTATCCCTTTACAAGAATTTCACCATACCCCTTTACCCCTATACTATCAACTGAGAACTTTGCCTCATTTGTTGCTATTTAGTCATTTTCAATTGTATCTTAGCAAAGATACTGGAGTAGTTTGTTATTTCCTTCTCCAGCTTATTTTACAGATGAGGAAACTGAGGCAAACAAGGTACAGTGAACTACCATAGGGTTACACACTGAGTGTCTAAAGCCAGATTTGAACCCAGGTCTTCCTGACTATAAGGCCCACAATCTGTTTACTGTACCACCTAACCGCCTCCACCTTGCCCCACTCCAATTTGAAAAAAATGAGGTCATTTGTTGACTCAAATGTCTTTCCCAACATCCCTCCTTCACCGATCTCACATGAAGAGGTAACCTTTCTCCTTGTCAAGACAAATCCCTTTAACTGTGCATGTGATCCCATTTCACCTCACCTTCTCCCGAAGATTGACCCTCTATCAAACCTAGTCTCTCACTAATCTTCCCATCTACTGGTTACTTCCCGGCTGCCTAAGTATGCTCACATTTCATCCATCTTTAAAAAATCCTCAACTGATCTGACTATCCCTGCTGGTTCTCTCCTACAGTTCCTCCCTTTAGTAGCTACACCCCTTGGAAAATCCATCTACATACAATCCATGCCTTCACCTTCTCTCCTGTCACTCTCAGCTAAGCCAAGTCCTCAGCAATCTTGATTCTGACTTCATCATTTAACTGAAACTGCTCTCTCCAAAATTATTAAGGATTTCTTAATTGCCACATTCATGACTTTCCTCTATCTTCATCCTTCTTGACCTCTCTATGGCCTTTGACACTGACCATTTTCTCCTGGATACCCTCTCTTCCCTAAGTTTTTCACAGTTCTTTCTTCTAGTTTTCCTCTCACCTGTTTCACCACCCTCCAAGTCCCCTTTGCTGGTTCTTCATCTAGGTCATGACTACTAATCATAGCAGGGCAGCTAGGTGGTACAGTGGATAGAGCATCAGTGCAGGAGTCAAGAGGACCTGAGTTCAAATCTCACCTCAGACACCTGACACTAGCTGTGTGACCTTGGGCAAGTCACTTAACCCTAACTGCCTCATCCTGGGTCATCTCCAGTCATCCTGATGAATACCTGGCACTGGATTCAGATGGCTCTGGAGGAGAAATGAGGCTGGTGACCTGCACAGCCCTCCCTCAGTCAAAACAAAGTCAAGTGCAAATCATGTCATTATTTCTCTGATGGCTTGGTCTTCTTCGGCAACAGATGAACACACACACACTAATCATAAGGGGTCCCCAAGGTGCTGCGCTAGGCCTTCTTCTTTTCTGTCTACCATCTTGCTTGGTGAGCTTATTAGTTTATCTCTAATGGATTAAATAATGAAAAGAATTCCCAGATCTTTATATCCAGCCCTAGCTTCTCTCCTAAGCTCCAACCAACTGCCTTTTGAACATCTCAAACTGCACATTCTATAGACATCACAAATTTGATACACTTAAAACAAAACTCATCTTTTCCCCCAAACCCTCTCTTCTTCCCTACTGCTGCCAAGGTCACCACCCAAGTCTATAATGTCAGTAGTATCTTTAACTCCTCCCACACACACAACATCTCTTGTATATATGTCCCTTTCTCTCCACTTATACCCTGATGCATCCACATCAACCCTGATATAAACCCTCATCACATCACACCTGTACTACTGCAACAGCCTGGCAGGTGGAACTGCCTGCCAAGTCTCTGTACTCATCCATACTTAACCTGGACTGCAAAAATGATATTACTAAAGCACAAGACTTCACTGTGTCACTCCCTATCCAATAAATTCTACTGAATCCCTATCACTTCCAGGATCAAATATAAAATCCTCTGGTTTTTAAAAGCTCTTCACAACCTAGCTCCTTCCTATATTCCCAGGGTTCTTATTTCTTCTTTCCCCCAGTTCAGTACTCTACAGCAACACTGGCCTTCTTGCAATTCCTCCTATATGACCCTTGGTCCCCAGACTCTGTGCCTTTTCCCTGTCACCAGCACCTCTTGGATTCCTTCAAGACTTAGCTCAAATGCCACCTTTTTAAAGAAGGTTTTCCTAATCCCACTGAACTCCCAAAGTCACTATCTTCCTTCTGAGAACACCTTCTATCTATCTACCTGTCTATCTATTATGTATACTTTCTATCATGTTCTTTCCTCCATTAGAATTCAAGTTTCTTGAACAGGGACTTTATTTTTGCCTTTCTTTGTACGTCCAACACTAAGTCCAGTGGTTACAACAAAATGAGAGCTTAATAAATGCTTGCTGACCAAGCAATGACATAGCTAACATGTGTCAGAGGCAAGAAATGAACCCAGATTTTCCTGCCTCCAAGGCCATTCATCTAAGTACAATACTAAACTGCCACTACAAGAAAGAATTAACATGTTAAAAACATAGTTAACCACCCCTGGTTAGTGTGAAATGGTGAGACTAACAAGAACTAATAGGAATTGACTTTATTTATCTAAAATATTGTTACCAATAGTCATTTATTTAAGTGGAAAAAATATAACTTAGCCACCAAATGGAAATAAAAGAAATTTTACCAATGGAGAAAGCACAGCAACTCCATGGAAACGAATGAGTGAAATGTTCTCAGGTTGACCAGGTGGAAAAGTTTCTCGAGATAGTGAGTCTCCTTGGATTCTGACAAGGCTTTTCTCACAAAACTTCTCATATCCCTCCATTATCACACAATTAAGCTGCAAGAATAAAAATAACATTAATATTTTCTAAAATAAAAACCCCAAAATACCTGAAAATGTAATTTAAGGTATTTGAAAAATGATTTAAAGTATAATAAATATTTCCCATATTTAAAGTGCTTGCTACTAAAATTGTCTATTGGGAAAACTAAATACATAATTCTGACACTTGAATAGTAGCTAACTTAGAAAGATGAAGGTATCCAACATACCACATAGGCTATACTGAACTTTGTGTAGCTAACATGTTTTTGAGTATTTATATGAAACTGAATTTTTAAAAATCAAAGTGATTTTAAGTACAAAAGGAATCTAGCATTAAATGGGCAGGGGGGAGGGGGAATCTTTCCTGGTACCCACATAATAAGACCTTACAGATATGAAAAAAGATTTATAAACTCATAACATATTTCCTCTATTGATACAAATTGCAGTACATCCATGTACAAATCTTGTCTATGTATTGTCTATGTATTTACTCCCTTGAGTTCATCCCCCAAAATCCACCCAACATTCTGGAAGCCTTCCTCGATTTCTCCAGATGTTGAAAAAATACTCTCTATTACCCATTTAATAAGTTTAGATTAGTTTACAGTACCAGGCTTTCATAAATGAGGCACAATATAGAAGAATAAAAACCATACATAATCATGCCAATAAATCTTTCCTTTCTAAAAATAATAGCCAAAGAAGCTGACCTAGCAATGAGGTAAGATTTTATTTATTTATTTTAAGAGCATGCTTTATTCCATGACTCTGGCCAAGTCTTTCTAATGTATGAATACAAGAATTGCAAATACTCCATGATTGTACATTAATGCGTTTTTATTACTGAAAATTTTAACAACAAAAATATTGATTCTTCTAGTAATTCTATTGCTTCTCTGGAATGGTGTCTGTAAAAGTAATCTAGAAAAAACCAGCTATGGTATTAATTTACTCATTCTCGCCACTAACCAAGAATTTACTGGATGCCCATGGAGAATGAAAAAACTTTTTTAAAGCATGCTAAATTAAAAAGAAATGGAAACTTTGTTTTTAATATGTAAATATTCTCAGTATAGATATACTCCATTATAAGGAAACCCAATAAAACCATGTTTCTTTAAGCATTAACAAAGAAACTCCAGACTAGAGAAACTCTACAACTTAGTCGAATTTTATGACTGAAGAAACCTTGGAGATCATCTAAAAAGTCACTCATTTTGCAGGCCAAGAAACTGAGGCCCAAAGATGGGAAGTGATTTTTCCAGAGGTCACATAGCTAGTTATTTAAAGCTATGTGCTAAGAGCTCTAGTTAAATAATGTTCACCTGGAAATAAAAATATGGAATTCCTGAAATTAAAATAAAATTAATGGGAAAATAAGATTTCGTTTCCTTCTTATCTAAATTTCTCCCTTACTCCTAATAACAAGACTGCCTCTCTCAGTCTAATTTTTAACATGTTTAACTTTGAAAAATTTCCCAAGAGTACTTCAAATGGTATCATAAAAATCAGATGTCAATTTTTTTCAATGAGTTTTGCTGCATCAAGGCAATATGTATAGTTATGTACACTCATTTCAAAGCTGGACACTTTCAAGTTCTCATTGAAACATCAAGTAACAAGAGCTAACCTTTACATAGTGCTTTAAAGTTTGCAAAATGCTTTACATCTCATTTGCTTCCCATAACAACCCTATAAGGTATTTATGACCATTTTACAAATGAGGAAAGAGGTACAAATCCAAATTTTTTAAGTGACTTGCCCATGGTCACACAGCTAATGCAACCAGTAGAATGTAATTCTTTGTATTTGTATCCCCTAACCTAGCACAATGCCTGGCACAGAATAGATGTTGTACATTGGTTGATTTAAAGCCATGTTCTCCTGACTCCAATTACAGAACTACTCTCTTTACAGAATAAAAGCAAGAAAACTTAAATGAACCTTGTTTCAGTGTGAACACTGAAAAATAGTTTTAACTCAAGCCACAAAAGTAGCCTTTTACAGATATTTTATCATACACTATATATTAAATACATGTACCTCCTAAAACAATCAAGTTAAACTTCACATTCCATTTTGCCTCTGCCAACTAACTGCCAAGTTTCATAAGTTTATCTCATGAGAATCGTGGAAACAAATGCCTTGGAATATTCTACCAATAGTATATATCAAACACAGTTTTAAGTTCTATTTACAAAGGGCCTCTTGCAAAATGCAAAGGAGATTTAGAAATGGAAATCTTTTATCTATGAGTAGAAACTAATCAACCTGATCTGAAGAAAGCATCTATCAACTATTTCTATTTCCAAGCCCTTCAAAAATAGTTAACTCAAACATTCATCCAGGAACACAAGAATTTTGAGATTAGTTTCATTGGCAATTCTCCTCTCATGGGCAAATTAGTACCTCTAAATTACAATGTCAACCATTTAAAAAGTGAGTAATCTATGTTACATATGATTAGACAGGTGGATGCCGAATTACTCATATCACAATCCACTGTTAATGAGTTTTAAACTTAAAGGGTGCCTCTGGTCACCAAGCCATCCCAGGCCACAAAGCCACCCCAACTATAACTACTGTACCACGTATTATTCCCTCTTTTTAGCTGCTCCCGAATTGGACATAACTGGGTGGTCAGCCCTTTCTTAGAGATCCTTTGGCAATCCCGTAAGTTTAGGACCCTACTCGTTATTAATTCAGCACTCCAGAAATCTAATATTCCCTTTCTACCAGAATGTTCAGAAAAGGTGAGATACAACTATGCAAGATGAAAGCTATTGTGGTAACCTAGCAATAAAGACCAACAGACTTACTCTCTATTCATTTGGTTTACAACTTCAGAGAGCTCCTTTTTATTCTTTTTTGTACCCCACATCCAATCAATTGTCAAATTTTGTCAATTCAAGCCCTTCACACCCGTCCCCTTCCACTCAAATGAATCAGCTCTCATCACCAATTACCTGAACTGCAACAGCCTAACCGGTTTCCATGATTCCAGGCTCTCCCCCTTCCAATTCATCTTCCACAAAGCAGCAAAATTAGAACATATCTAAAAATTACGTTTTAGATAAGTCTGATTACATCAGCCTGCTCAAAAGCCTTCAGTTGGCTCCTTATTGCCTCCAGAACCAAATATAAACTTCTCAGCCTGGCATTTTTGAAACTCTTCACCATCTGGTTCCAGCCTACCTGTTTAGACTCATTTCTATCCCAATCACCTTCAGGATTCTCACTTTCAGTCAAACTAGCCTATCTGCTATTCCTTACCAGCTCTGAACGAGAGAAAGCTCCCCAAATCGCCACCTCACGCCAGCCTACGAAAATCCAACGCGTTATTCCCTTTCAGCTCCAGGACTTTCTAGACTCATCTACTCATTTGCCATACATAGATCTCTCCCTTCTCAAATTATCATAATGTACACATCTTTTTACATATCGCTGTACCCAAAAGAAATTAAATTTAAGGAAAAAATGTGGGGAAAAAAGGGACCTGCAGGCGGAGTCCTTTTTTCCCCTCACATTTTTTCTTTAAATGCCTAAGGTCCAACCTAAAGAGTTTTACAACACTAGGGACTAAACAAGCACTAGCTGAATGGAAGAGACGTAGCTCGCAGCAAAGAGTTAACAGATACATAGTGGTTCCTAGACTTGCTCAGCAAAAGAAAAACTCTTCCAAAACGCAAAGGGAGGGTAAGGCATCAAGCCCTGCCGAGCACGGAGAATAACTGGGTGCTGGCTTCTATTGTCTCTGCTCGCTTTAATCAGGTGCGCACAGGCGTTAGTCTTCCCCTTACCCCACCTGCCCCCAAGGAGCGTGAAGCTCAGGACTGTCTGGTGGACGCTCACGGTCCCGTCAGCCCCGCATCATCATCACCACCATCACCACCATCACCACCATCACCACCATCACCACCATCACCACCATCACCACCATCCTCCTCCTCCATCCTCCTCCTCCTCCTCCTCATCCCACGACCTACCTACCACAAATGCACCCCAGCCTCTTCCTCCGCCCCCCGCCAGGTAAGGCAGACGAGGCTCGGCTCGCCAGGACGGCCAGGAGCAGCGACGGAAGCCCCGGCGACCCCGGGCGCCGCCTCGACCCCGCCCCCAGCGCCCCCCGCCCCAGGCACCCACCTACTTCCCTTCCGCAACCCCCAGAGCCCCCTCGGGTTCTCTCCCTCTTCCTCCACGACCTCAGAGAGAGACAAAGGGATCAGGCTCCCACTGCAGGGCGCAGCCCGCTCCGCCGCCGTCTCCTCCTCCTCCTCCCCGCCATATTACGGGTCTCAAGGCGGCAACGCCGGCACCAGGCAACCGCTGTGGCCGCCGCCGCCGCCGCCGCCGCCTCCCTCACTCCGCCTCCCAGGCAGGGCACTTCCGGTGCTGGAGGGCGGGAGGAAAGGGACTGCCTCCGTTCTGGGGCTACCCAACTAGGAACTACAACTCCCGAAGGCCTCCAGGATGGGATGAGCAGCGTTGCATCTTGGGATATGTGGTTCCCGCAAGAGGCAGGCTTCCCTCCTCCCTCCCCCTCCAAATACGAGGTGGGGAGAAGTGGGAAAGATTTGTTCTGAACTAAGCCGGCTGTTGTGCCAGTCAAAGTGGAAGCGACCTTACAGTACTGCCTTTAAAAACATCGACGTGGCCGCGAACGCTGGTCCAAGGCGCCCAGGTTTATGACACATTCCCCACTTCCCAGAGGCCCCAAGGGCTGGGTCACGTCGCTGTAAGGGACCCGCGGAACGCCGTTATTTTACTAATAATGAGGAAACAGCTTCAGAGAATTGAATGTGACCAAGGTTTGACACCATACATGGGTGGGAGAGCCAGAACCAGAACCAGTGAACAAATGAACCGATGTAACACAGGCTTTTAGGGCAAGTTCTCTTATAGCAGCGGATCTCTTAAGGAGACGACTTTATATTCACAAACTGGTTGACAGACGACGCCTCCAGCCTCAGCGCATCCTTAGACTGGCGGGACGGAAGCGCATTTCATTAAAAAATGCAACAGGAAGCCCAGGAAGAAGGCCTGAGTCCCTCGGCGATGCCCGGCTTCCGAAGAGCCCGTCTTCCAACCTATTCCCCTGGCTTCCGTCCCGGTGAAGCTTAAGTGCTTTACGGTGCGTGTGACTGCACAGCGTCCGCGCCTTTAATCAGATCATTCACACGCAGCGCTTCCATGTTGCAAAATGGCTCACCATATAACCTCACTTCATCCTCACCAGTCTGGGGGGCAGGTGCGTTCATGACCGCCCCCTTTTTGCAGGTGAGGAAACTGAGGCAGGCCTGGGCGGTGCCTTGGCCCGGGCGCCCCCTAGCGGCCCTCCGCCGGAACGCGGGGCTGGTGGCGAAGGGTAGAGGCGGCCGTCCTCCGCGCGCGAGCCGAGCTCCTCAGAACTCCAGCCTCCCCGCTCCGCCCCGTTGCTATAGTAACGGCCCCGCCTAGAAAGCCCGGGCGCTCCGGGGTGCTGATTGGTCGGCGGGGAGCCTGCCCTTCCGGATGTGCCGGGGCCGGCCATTGTGCGCGCCGGTGCCCCCGCGGTGACTGGCCCGAGAGCGGCGCGGTCCCGAGCCCTGCTCCAGGAGCCCGGCGGGTCCCGGAGGCTGCGGGCGCCGGCGCCCGCGGAGGCGCCGGCCCCGACCCCGCCATGTGGCTGTGGGAGGAGCAGGGCGGCCTGCTGGCCTCCTTCTCCTTCCTGTTCGTGCTGCAGCTGATCCTGACCCGCAGCCCCTTCAACACCTGCCTCTTCACCTGCAGCTTCTACCTCCTGCTGCGCTTCTTCAGCTTCGAGCCGGTGCCCCACCGCCGGGCCCTGCAGGTGCTCAGGCCCCGCGGCCGCATCTCGGCCATCGCTCACCGCGGCGGCGGCCACGACGCCCCCGAGAACACGCTGGCCGCGATTCGGGAGGTAGGCGGGGGCGCCCCGCCCCCACCCCGGGGATGGGTCTCGCCGTGCCCCCGTGCTGAACCTCTCCGAGCCGCAGTTTCTCCCTCTGTGAAATGGGAGGGGGGAGTGTGTGATAAGATGCCCCCCCGTCACGATCCGGGATGATCATGTATAAGTTACAGACCGTTTGCAAATCTTCCAGTGCCCTGTTATCCCCCATTATTAAGGTCAGCGCGGGACCTGGAGTCAAGCCCAGAGTTCAAAGGTCTACTCTATCTCATTTTCCCCATTTGCAAAGTTGGGAGGGGGTAGACGAGAGCCTCTGTTCCTCAAGGTGGCTGTGACTGTCCAGCGTGATACTTAGTAACATTGTGTAACTCTTACCGCGCCGTACCCACGTGAAGTATTAAAGGCAACTGGACTTGGAGTCTGGAATATCAGAATTCAAATGAGGTCTTAATTACTTTCTAACTTCTGGCTACCTCAGTTTTCCCATTTGTAAAATGGGGGTGGTGGTGGTGTTAGCCCTTGTTCCACAAGGTAGCTGGGAGCATCAAATACGATTTTATATACGAAGTAGTAAGGGCAACCAAGTGGCACAGTAGATGTAGTACTGGACTTGAAGTCAGAAAGACTTCTCTTTCAGAGTTCAAATCGGGCTCATATACTTAGTTGTGTGACCCTGGATAAGTCACTTAGTCCTGTTTGCCTTAGTGTCCTCATCTGTAAAATGAATTGGAGAAAGAAATGGCCAACCACTCCAATAACTTTGCCAACAAAACCCCAAATGAGTTCAGTCATACGGGACTGAAACAGTAAGTTTAGTGCTATATAAATGTAGGCTATTATTAATTTCCATCCCTTAGACCAGGAGTTGTCAACTTTTTTGTGTGTGTCTTGAATCCTTTTGGCAGTCTCTGGATGGGGAGGTGGGGTTTGAGGTATGTCTTTTTAATGTATGTTGATGCATAAACTAAATAACACCTAGGAATGCAAGGGAAACCAACTATATTGAAATCGTTATCAAGATATTAAAAAAAAAAAAGGTTCAGGTTAATAACCTCTGCACCAGACAAATAGGCAGTGTCACCTCTGTGGTAGTTCTCTGCTCATCCTAGTTCCTCTTTTCCTTCTGGGGAACTCCTGTGACCCTTGAAACTATGAAGTTTGATGATTTGACTCAAGGTATAAGTGAAACATTTGGACTGGCCATCAGACTTTGGCATTCAGGTGATCTGGTGGGGCTCTGCTAAACATTAGCTGTGTATCCTTGGGCAAATAATCATTTAAACATAACAGGCTTATGGTATTTTAATGTAGGGAGCTGGGCTACATCAGGGGTAGGGAACCTGTGGCCTTGAGGCCACATGTGGCCCTCTAGGCCCACTAGTGCTATCCTTAGACTGAATCCAAACTTCACAGAACAAATCCTGGATTTCTTAATAAAAAAATTTGTTCTGTAAAACTTGGACTCAGTCAAAAGGCCACACCCAAGGACCTAACCCAATGTGACTTGTAGATGCCAGGTTCCTGACCTTTGAACTAAGTAATCTTTACCTTTAAGCTCTTTAAAGTTTGAAAAACACTTTACAAATTTTATCTCTTTTTATCCTCAAAACAACTCTAGGAGGAGCTGTTGTTATCCTGATTTTACAGTTGAGAGGACTAAGAGATACAAAGATTAATTAGTTGACTTTTCCAGGACCACACAGCTAGTAAAGTGTGTGGCAGGATTTGAACTCAGGTCTTCCTGAGTCTAGGTTCACCTATTCTACCACCTGGCTGCCTCTTTCCTAGCCATTTGTCTGTTACTTTCAACTTTCTGCCCCTTTTTCATGCCATGAGGTAGGTACAACTGTGATTTCAAGAAATTCATTCGGGCCCAGTAATAAGTAAGTTTGAAGTCAGGAGACCAGAAGGAGTAGAAATGAAAAGGCGAAAGGAATACTTTGGTAGATATTAGTTAGTAGATATTAGTGGTCATCAGCCAGGTCATCAGCCCACTCCCCATTTTGCTTATATGCCAGAGGTCTGAAGGGTAATGCAGTGTCTTCTTGTAGCCTTTATATGACTTCTTTATACATCTGATGAAATAGACAACATTTTTCATCACAAACTATAATAATCTTAAAAGCATCAAAGAAAGTAATGGAGGGGAAAATGTAGGACTTAATTTTCTTTAGGATAAATGCTGTCAACAAGTTTCATCTTCCAAATATTTAATGTAAACTGTCAAAAAGTATGTATAACACAATGCTAGGCATAGAGTATATATTTTGTAAATATTTGTTGATTGATTTTTGTAGTAGTTGTATGTGTGTACAATTGAAGCAATAGTATATTTGAGGACTTTTTGGAGAAAGAAAATTGTTTTATGTACAAGATAATTCATGTTTCAGAAGTAACCAAAAAGCCCAGTATTTGCTCTTTCTTAGATATTACTGGAAGCATTGTTTTTCTGTCGGCAGGAAATGAAAATGTATCTCTTTTCTTAGGCAACATTTGGTGCCATCTTGCTACAAATAATTTTTAGCACTTTAGCAATTTGAATGCTCCTCATAAAAAATAATTGATCTCTTGAAAAGCCATTTTGGAGTGTAAGGCTTAGATTTTATTTTTTAATGTGTGAAAACCAACAATATTTAGATACTATTTAAAAAAAAACCCTATGGGAGCAGGAGGAGCACATAGTTTATTCTCGTTTTCCTTATCGCCCTCCTTCCCTGTTTCTGTTTTGTATTTACAGCAGGTTAAAAATCCTCTGCTCTTTACTATTCAGAACCAGAGAAGAAGTCTGGGAGGAGATATAATTTGAGAAAGATTATAAACAAAAAAGAGGAGGAGGCAAGTTGACAGAAGGGTGTATTACAGAGCAAGACACCATTATTATAGACACTAGTGTAATATCATACCTCTAGCCCTGAGTCATTAAGGTGGGGTTTGTTTCTGTTTTTTCTTTTTGCACTTAGATAAACATTTGCTTAGTTACTAAAACCAAGTTCATACATTTTATCTTTTGGGAAAATATTTGAAATGTGCATTAAATTTTAGAAAGGGTTTGTGTGTGCGTGTGTATGATATATTTTCTAGTTAAGTGTTGCCTTAAGTTAGTGCTTATGTTTTAGCCCTTCTGTATTCCTCCTCGAAGGAGTAATTTTTGGTGGGTAGGTATACCAATGGTTACTGAGCTGGAATTTCTACCTTTTTTTTTTTTTTTGAAGATCTTCACAAATGTTTGAGCAACTGCCACCTGAAAAGTACTTGGCAACTCATTCTGGAAAACAAAGTAGTTGAATAAAATATACAAAATAGAAGGGGGATGAACAACCAAAAATCATGTCCAGAATTCTGGAAAATTTAAAAAGTAGTAAACCTTCAATTTGTAGAAATCACCATTCTGATGTTACTTTTTAAATTACTTTCAAATCAATGAGTATATTAAGTACTTCAGTGAGGATGGTACTTTTGCAATGAAAAATATCCTCCAGGAGCTACAACATGCACTTTATAACATATAACAAATAAATAAATATAATATCCTTTAAGGAAATAGACAAACACAAACTATTGGGAGAATTAGTCAAGATTTCCAATAGAAAGTGAGAAAAAGGGGGGAAAAGAATGCTAGGATGTAGAGTCAGTGGGTGGAGTAATCAGAAAGAAATCTGGAAAACCAATCAAGCTAGTTTTTGTTGTTTTTTCTTTATCTTATATTAAAGGCAATAATAGCATTTTAAAGCAGGGAAATTAAAGGCAAATCTGTTCTGCGTAGTGCCTTCTAACCACATGTTAACTCCCATTCCCAAAGCTACTTAAAAAAACACCAAAGGGGCACAGTGTATCTTGAGTATTTCTTCACAGTTTTTAGGTAGGAATAAATGCCTGAGTGCCATTCCTCCTTCATGTGAAGATTTATTGAGTGGTTACTATGTGTATAGTACTCATCTAGTTTGTGGTGAGAAGGATTTTTGAAAAGATATTTTTTCTGTGAAATCATAAGGTGAAACTGATCTCATTAGAAAAGCTCTGGATTTGAAGTCAAACTGACTTCAAATCAAAACTTTTGTCACTTTCTGTCTATTCAGCTGCAGAAATAGTCACATAATTTCCTCTTCATTCCAAAATGAAAAGGTTGGACTAGTTTCTAGTCAGATCTTTAATGGCTCTAAATCCAAGGTCTTAAGTAGGCCATGAAAATAGATATTATAATGTAACTGTTAATTGTATTAAACATTAGAAGAAAATTACAACATATATTCAAAACATTTAACTTTTTGAAAGACAGTGGGGGGGGGGAAGTTCCTTAAAATACAAAATACAAACAGTAAAATTGATAATGAAATATGAGTAGAATTTGTGCATCTCTGTTTCTTTAACTGGGCTTTAGTGCAAGTAATTGTCAATTTCTATTGGTCTTGTAAATTCCTAATGTTGAAACTTGGACTTTTCCCTTTTGTGTTATTTTCTGTGTTGTAAAGATGATCTTAATGAGGAAAAATCAATAAAGGTACAATAGCACCTCATTTTTCTGATACTAGGTAATAAGGATAATATCTATTCTTTCATGGGAAAGAAACACTATGTACACAGGTGTTGATAAATTGTTGAATCATAAAACTGACTCATTAACTTTACAAAGTGTACCTTTTAGGGTAGCTAATTGTAATAACATTATCACTTATGCAAAATATTTTTATTAAGTCCTAAATATAATTGTGTTGGGAAAAAATTACTATAGAAAAAATCAATCATAAAGAATTTTTAAGAAATAAATGCAAGGTTGATGTGGAAATCATAAGAAAGGCATCAGATAACCCAGAGGAGTATGGCCTGTGATAAATTATAATATTGAAGGTTTCTCAAGACAATTAGCTATTATTTTTATGCTTTACCATGTTTAAACTATCAGCCAATATTCAGTATAACTAACAAGCAAAATTAAAAACTGTCACCTAGAAACATCTGAGTGTTAAAGGTAATGAGGTAAACAAAAGAAAATTGGCTCATCCTGGATGTGAAAATACATTGAGCTAACTAATGGTCAGACCTTGGGAATTAAGCAGAGCTACTACATTAAGCAAGGAGTGTAGATAAACAGAACCCATATATAAATATTTGTGAGTCATTAGTGACAAACATAATTACCAGCCATTTTAAAAGGATGATCATAGAAGAATTAAGTCTTGTATACCACTTTTGTGTCTTAGTAGTCATTTAGGCTCTAACTATTCCAAACCACATTTCCTGCTTTTACCAAATTCACACTGACTAGGGATTTCTCATTTCTTCTCATTTGTTCTTACTTTCTGTATGATAATTAATCTTTTAAAATTTAAAACTACATCTGACTAAACTGTTAGCACTATATTAGACATTTCCTCAGAGTCAGTTAATTTTCATTGTGAAGACTTTTTAAAAAAAATAGGGTTTTTTGTTTGTTTAATTGCCAACCTCATTTTAGAAGAATTTTAGATTCATTTTGAAATGAATCTAAATCTTCTTTACCTAGAGGATATGCTATCATCCTGAAGAGTCTGATTTAATTGAATGAATAAAATGTTCCTTAAACTTGAGATCTTAATGAAGAGTTGTTTTTTTTTTCTAATCTTTAACTAAAAGTTCTTGGCTTAATTCAACCAACAGCTCCTTCCTTCTCCTGAGACTATTGGGAAACAATTATTCTTATCTCACAGGAGTTAACCAGTCTCTTAACCTCCTTTGGCAATCTTTATGTTTGTATTTATAAGTAATGTTATCTCCTTACCTCCCCTACTACAGATTATCATCAGCAAAATTGGAGGTTCTTTGTGCTCTGAATGAGAATATAGAGATAGATTTTTTAGTTTTCAAGAGCAGGATCTTAGATGAGTCTGTTTTCTTTTGTACCTTGTACTTTTAATTACCACTATTAGGAAAGTAGCAATTAGTCTAACATTACAATCTTCAAATCCCTTTCCTTTCCCCAATTATATACTATACCCTCTGGTACTTAGTATAGAGTACAGAGGTATAAGGATAGAAAGTTTGGTTTCTTTTGATGCCAACTAAGAAGTTACAGCATTTTGTACAACTAGATAGTAAGAAATTAGACTCTTTTTATATAGATTTTTTTAAAGTGATAAATATACTTTTTATTCAGACCCACCAGGATCATAAATATGTGAGGTACAATTGTGCATTAAATTATATGTCTCATTTTCCATCTGGCTTCAAGATTGAACAGAACTCTCTTACCTCTTATTAATTCAAAATGTAGCATGATTATCCCCACTATTTAAGGTTGAAAAGTTTGCTTTGTTGTGGAAAGTTACAAAAAGAACTTTTTAGCTAGACATTTTCTTTTCTAAAATATTCTTGATTGAGAGTCTCTACTGGCTTGCAGCAGTTGAGTATTGTGGCAAAGGTTCTAACTGCTGGAGTTAGGGGAGACCTGGGTTCAAATCCCAGGCATGATCCTATTTCCAAAAAGCTAGCATAATAACTACAGATGGTGATGACACATGCAGTTTCATCCCTTTGATCCTCAGTTTTGTCATCTGTAATATAAGGACAATAACACTTCACAGACTACCTAGCAGCTCATCTAGATTGTTTTGAGGAAAGCATTGTGTAAATCTTAAAGTGCTATATAATTACATTTTATCACTGCTTTTTGAGGTTACACATTCTACTTTGGGACAGATCTAATTATTAGGAAATTTGTCCTTACAAAAAGCCTAAATTACTATTTATCCAGGAAGTTCTGCCCACAGAAAAGGCCTAACCCTTTCTTTAACTGACATGTTTTCAAATATTTTAAGATCACTATCTTCTCTACATCTCAGTTTTCTTTGCTAGCCTAAATATCCATGATCATGATGTCAGAGGTCCCTTCACCTGGTTACCTCCGTAGGAACAACTCTCTAGCTTGTCAAACCCATCCTAAAATGTAGTGCCAAGAAATGAACCCAGTACTACCTGCAACTGTTGTTGGACCAAAGCCTGGACCATCCTGCTCCAGTCTCTGTGGTGACCTACGTTGGCAGCGCATCACTCAGTCTTACCTCTTCCTGACCAGATGTTAATATGTTGTTGCAGTTTCCCATCTCCTCAGTGTCCCATTCCCTCTTCCTCATGAGACTCTAGTTAATCTGTTTAATATATTAGAATGGATTAGGTTCCATGACAGAGGTGTCCCCTGAATTTCCTCCTTTCAAATGCCTGTCATGTGTGAACTCAGCTCTATTAATCTGGTTTAGTGATTGGACTGAAAAATAACAATTATGGCCATTTGACATTAATATCGTTGATGTTTTTGTTAAGGCAGCTAAGAATGGAGCAACAGGCGTGGAGCTGGACATTGAATTTACAGCAGATGGTGTTCCTGTCCTAATGCATGATGAGACAGTAGATAGGACTACTGATGGAACAGGTCGTTTGAATGACTTGACATTTGCAGAAGTTAGGAAGCTTAATCCAGCAGCAAACCATAGATTAAAGTAAGTATATCACCTTACCTTTTAGCTGTCTTTTTAAATGGTTTGGAAATTGATGGGGAGATATACCCTGTGCAGTTGACTGACATAAATTTGGAAGTGACTCTAAAGTCTCTCTGGTATATATGTACCTGCTGCTTTCAGGCATTGCAGCAAAGATGGACGTAGGGCATGGTGGCCACTCATTTGTAAGTTTTTGCTCACTGTCGTTTATGTCATATATTTGCATTAGTTCCTTTAAACTTCCTATATTTCTGTTTCTCAACGTTTTACTATTCTTTAAAGCCTCTTAAATTATCCATATTTTTCAGGTGAAGAATTGCATCTTAGGATATTTATATAGATAAGATCAATGCCAGGCATATATGCTCTTAGTTATTTTTTCCCCTAAAGCATGCTTTTTTAACATTTAAATTTATTGCTGCTGTTTAGTATATAGTGTAGGACCTTTCCATTCTTTTCTGTTCCATTTACACTAAGCCAATGGTTGATCTTTATTTATTTATTTATTTTTGTGGAGGTTGTTTTTACCTCTTTGGTAATTACTTTGCGTTGGTCCCAAATTAACCTTATTACATTCCTTCTCACTTCTCCGTATAATAAAATATAATTAAAATATTTTTAAAACATCCCCCATTCTTCTTAACTTACATTCATTGGCAAACTTAATAAGCATATTTCATCAATAATTTAATCATTCAAGTTAAAATTCATGAAGGTATTAAAACAGGCCTAATACCTTGAACCAAGTCTTGCTGTTTGTACTGAACATGGATTTTTATCATACATAGAGCCCATTAACCCAAATGTGAATATTCACCTATACTCTAAGATGAATTTCATGATGGCATATTTGCCCGAGTTCTGGATAATGGACAAAGCTCTCATGCTTTCCCAGTCACCAATGGAGTGAAACAGGGCTGTGTGCTTGCTCCTGTGTTTTTTTTGCATGATGTTTTCAACCATATTGACAAATGAGGATGAACATGGCATCAAGGTCAACTACCATACTGATGGTAAGTTCTTCAATTTGAAAAGGCTACAAGCCAAGACCAAAGTGGAGGGAGTATTGATGCATGATTCTGTTTGCAGATGATTGTGCACTCAATGCAGCCTCTGAAGCTGAGCAACAAAGTATGGATCAATTCTCCGCTGCCTGTGCTAATTTTGGCCTAATAATTAACACCAAAAAAACACAGGTGCTCCATCAGCCACCACCACACCATCCATATTTGGAACCATTGATTACAACAAATGGAGAAGTTTTGAATGCTGTGGATAAGTTCACTTACCTTGGTAGTGTACTTTCCAGGGATGTACACATTGACAATGAGGTTGATACACACATTGCCAGAGCTAGCTCAGTGTTTAGGAGAAGAGGTATTAGACTGACTACCAAATTGAAGGTTTACAGAGCTGTTGTGCTGACCTCATTGCTGTATGCCTGTGAAACATGGACAGTCTACCAGAGCCATGCCAGGAAACTGAATCGTTTCCATATGAACTGTCTTAGGAAGATTCTGAGGATCACCTGGTAGGATAAGGTACCAGACACTGAAGTCCTTGCTTGAGCTGAACTGCCAAGTATTCAAACTATGCTTCAGAGAGTGCAACTTCGATGGGCTGGCCACATTATTCAAATGCAAAATGTACACTTGCCAAAAAAACTATTTTATGGAGAACTTGCATGGGGCAGGTGGTCACATGGTGGCCAGAAGAAATGATACAAGGACACTCTCAATGTCTCTCTCAAGAACTTTGGATTTGACTGTGCAACATGGGAGACACTGGCACAGGACCGCTCAGCATGGCATGCCCACATCAGAAAGGTGCTGTGCTCTTTGAGCAAAGCAGAATTGAGACCGCACAAAGTAAATGCAGGATGCACAAATTTGGTATATCCACCCCCAATATTCACAATATCTGTGCCCAATCTGTGGTAGAGCATTCCAAGCTCGTATTGGTCTGATCAGACACACTGAAATTTCACTTTACAATGCTGGTGTCATTTTGGTCCTCTTCAAAGATGAAGGACAACCACCACCAACCAACCAAGATGAACGTGACCTTATTTTCCCAGAACGGTCAGAATGAAGGACAAGAGATTTTTAATAAGAATAGAAAGTGCACATCTTACACTAGCTACTTCTGTTTACTCTAATGACCACTGCTGCTCACTGTAATCATCTATGTCATTGCTTTGTTATGATTTTAAAAAGGACTGGGGAACCCCTTATAGATTTACGAAACCAGGATTATGTTGCAAATATTAACGTAGTTACTCTGTGGTTGTAATTTGGTTTATATTGCTTTTAAAATTCTCTTTAATTAGACGTTGTTGAACAGAATAAATGAGGTGTTATAATGCTATTTCCTTGTACTGCAAGATTAACTTGCAGAGAGAGGGGAGGTCTGTTCAAATGAACTTTTATTTTTCTTTTCATTTCCTGTGATCTCTTCTACCTTATTTTCCTTCCATTTTATAGGCATAATTTCCCTGGTGAAAAAATACCTACTCTGAAGGAAGCCATTGTGGAATGCCTAGATCATAACCTCACAATCTACTTTGATGTCAAGAGCCATGCAACTATGGTACAGTTTTATGCTGTGAACCTTCACTTTAAAAAAATCCTACTTAGTTAGCCACCAGTCATTTTCAGATTAATCATTTTAGGTGTGATTTTGTCATAAATGTATTTTTCAGGATAGTTATATCCAGTTAAATTCACCATAAGGAAATATAAATTCATAGGATAATGTAGAAAATGTATTGTTTGATAGTTCTTAATTACCTCCAGTGGGGAAATCCAAATATTTTAGCATATCAGGGGAAAGCAGGGGAGAAAAGGTAAAGTTATTTTTACTAGCAAAAAATATATGAAAAGAATACTGATCAGATCTCCACCTCTTAAAATGATCATTATCCAGGGGACCTAGTTAAGTAAACAATTTAAAAGCCTAGAAAAAAATCGCTCAAATAAATCATTTTAAAACTAAAAAACTGTAAGCTTCTGGTGCCCAGTGTGTGGCCAGTTGCTTTGGCTGATAAATTTAAGATGTCAGAATCCATTTAGGATGTTTATATACATAGACAGTTTACAGGGTACATTTTCCTTTCACATGAATCTTGTCCCAAGGAAACATGGTTTCTGGAACACTTTTTTGATGTATCTGAAGGGCATTCTTTTATTAGGAAGTCACTAATTTTTTTAAAATATCTTTTTAAAAGATTTGTTACATTCTTAAGTTTTATATCCTAAAACCAAAATTTTCTCCCATGAAAACCTAGGCACATTACTATAATGAAATCACTGGGAAAATATGCCTCAGTTTATAGACAACTTTTCAAGAATATATTTTGTACAGTAAGATACATCCATACTTAAAGGGGGATACAAGTGTGATGAATTTTGCTTTCTTCCCCCTCATTTGAACAGAGCAGGCAAGAGCTTTTTCTATCTAAATAATGTTTCATTTGTCTAGTTAGAGATTCCTTATTATGTTATGTAACAATATGTTCAGTCACTAGAAAACCCAAAGGAAAGCCCCAAATCATTCTCGTGACTGAAGAGGCCCAATTGCTTCTGTGCCAGGGATGCGAATGGAAGTAGGATTTCTGATGAGTTTCTAATGTGGTGGGCATAGAGAGGTTTGGGCATCTATTCAGGATCCACTTGACTTTCTTCCTCTTTCTTCCTTTATCCTTCAGTATTCAGAGTTGTAATAGGATACCTCTGTTTTCAGTAATAACCACTAAAATAGTAACATTCAGAGTTAAATGATGAGTTGTGCTTGGTGATTTAATTTTTTAAAAAGTTTTTAGAGTAGTAAAAAATAAATAAATAAATAAGTAGGTATGTACCAAAGTGTATCAAGTCTGATTTATGTACTAAGGAGTACCAAGTCATATTTAAATGACTTGGACATACAAAATAAAAATTGAGCTATCAAAGGAAAATAAAACAGCATACAGAATTTAAACTCATACTATCAAGGAATTTAAAAAGCTCTTGTCTATAAAAGCAGTTCTCGTTCACTGATGAAAGGAAGAGGCCTGGATCATTTCTAAATCATTTATAGAAACTCTTATTACTTGTATTTGAGTGTTCCATGACTGACATTCTGGAAATGTCCAGGATTTCAAATAAAATAATGAAACCATACAGTTTCAGAAGCCTGTTTTGAGAATTGAGAGCCTGATTCTCCTGACCCTGCCCAGTGTTCTTTATACTGTGCCATCTGTCCTTTTATATACTTGGGTTCTGGCCTGGAGGAACTCCCTGTTCTCTGAACTCCATAGTTTTCTAGCTGATGACTGTTCTAGAATTATGGAAATACTTATCCAATATTTTAGCTTAAAGCAGTTTTCCTAAAGGCTAAACCAGGATATGTGGGAAGGAATTTCCAACCTTTCCTTCTAGGAACATCCCACCTGTACAGTGAAGAGGTGAGACTACCAGCAAAGAAGTAGAAAACAAAAGTAGCAATGCCATGGCTTCTACTCTCTGTGATGTGAGTTTACAAATTTGAGCTTTCACTGTATTTCTTTTAGCATCTCACTCTGGTGCCCTCCCTCCCACCCCATGTTAATTATTTGGCATACTATAGATAGTACATGGTGAGTCTTGTTGCCTGACATATTTTAAATGGCTTTGTACATATGAATCTCTTATTTTCTTCTCTACAGGCAGCTGAAGCTCTAAAACATATGTATATGGAATTTCCTAAATTATACAACACTAGTATTGTCTGCTCTTTCATGCCAGAAGTTATCTATAAGGTAAAATATAATCTCTTTTCAAAGTACTTATGATCTGTGATGTTAATATTGATGTGTCAGTATAGGTGCTGAATTGAAATGAAGTAGTAGCAGTTGATAATCTGTATACATCCTGCCACCAGCCCATCTGCCTCCTTTGTAATAAATAGCACCATTTATTATTATTGGTCTTTGACAGTGGAATGGAGCATCACTAACCATGACCTGTGTGGGGATTAACTTTTACATTTTTAGTACTGAACTTTACCCGGATGAATCAACCACTCAGTAAAGATTCATTAAGCTACTGCCATATACCAGTCACTTTGCTAGATGATGGGGATATGATTATAGCAATTTAAATAATCCTGACTTTCAAGAAGCGTACATTCTAAGGGAGCAAACAGCAAGTACATGTGTAAATTTACACAGAATAAATATAGAGATTATAAATGCAAATAAAAGCCTTCACTTTTAGTACTTAAGCTGAAAGAAAAAGAACTCTGTGAGGTAGAGATGAGTAAATGCATTCCAAGGACAGCCAATATAAAGGCATGGAGATGAAAGACGGGAGGTGGAGAGTCAAGTGTGTGGAACAGAAGGCCATTTTAGCTGCATTGGCCTACAGAGTGCAGGAGGGGAGTAATATCCATTGAGGTTATGGAGATAGGTTAGGGCCAGGTTTTGAAGAGCTTTTCAGGGCAAATAAGAGTTTATTTGACCACAGGAGTAATAGAAAACCACTGAAATTGATTAAGTATAGAATTGAAAGGGTCAGAACTGTGCTTAAGGAAAATCACTTTAAAGGTGTAGTGTAGAGGAAAGACTGGACTGGGGAGAGACTTAAGGGGCAGAGACCAATTAGGAGGTCCTTTCAATAATCTAGTTAAGAGGTAAGGAGGGCCTGAATTAAGGTAGTTACTATGTCATATGAGAGGAATTAAATGTTTGAAATGTTATGGAGGTAGAAACAACAAGATCCATCAATTAGAATGGATACATATGGTGGTGGAGAGTGAAAAACCAAGGATAACACTGAAATTATGACCCTGGGAGACTGGAAGAATGGTAGTGCCTTTGATAGAAATAGGTAAGTTTAGAAGGAAGGGTGGGTTTTGGGAGAAGGAAAATTGAGTTCTGCTTTGGATGTGTTGAGTTTGAGATGTTTCCAGGACTATCAGTTTGAAATGTCCAGTAGGTGAAGTGAGACTAGAGCTGAATATATTGATCTGAGAGTTTTCTGCAGAGAGATGATAAATCCATGGTTGAGCTGATAGGAAGTCACCAAGAGTGTGTAGAAAACGAAGAGGGCCCAGGACAGAACCTTGGGGAAATGTGCAGAACTCATTGTTAGGGGGAATGGTATGTATGGTAAACCAGCAACAAAGTAGATGTAGAAAACGTAGTCATACAGGTAGGAGGGGGACCAGAAAAGAATAAAGTCATAAAAACTCTGAGAGGAAAAAATTATCTGGAGAGCATGGTCAGCGATGTCAAGTACAGTAGATGGGGAGAAGGAGTAATAAGCATTAAGTGCTTCCTGTGTGTGCCAGGCAGCGTGCTGAGAATTTGCAAATCGTCATGTTTGATCATAGGCTGAGAAAGGATGGGGATCAAAAAGACTAGTAGATTTGGCGATGAAGAGATTGCTAGTAACTTTGGGAAGAGGAGTTTCAGTTGCCTTGTGAGTTGGAATCCAGCTTGCAAAGATTTGAGGAGGATGGTTGGAGCTGAATTGTTCTGGTGAAGGTGGAGAGGCACTAGGTTCTAGGACACGTGTAGAGAGACTGACCGTAGGCGACGGGGGAGTTTGGCCAGACTCTGCCTTAACATATACATACGTTAAACATTTTACTCCTCAATACGAGAAAATAGTGCAGTTGCCTCATAATCATTTAAAATTTTTCTGTTTTTTAAAAAAGATTCTTTGTAAGGAGTATTATTTCATACGATGTGCTGAAAAATTTTCAACCACAGACTTTCAGAGCTGGGTGGTTGTGTTTCATTTTCAGAGGACCAAAATGACATAGAGGGGTTTCTCAAGACCATCTTTCCCACCGCAAGTGTCAAACGTACATGCAGGCTCACATGTGGCCTGCAAGACTCCTGAATGTAGCCCAAACCAGATTAAAATTTATTTGGGAAATATTTGACAAGATAAAAATATGATTGAATGTAGATAATATTTTAGTTTAAAACTAATTCAAGATGAGGCCCTCAGGGATCCTTATGTGCAGCTTAATGCCACCCATTTCTGTTTGAGTTTAATAACACTGGTTTATCATCCCTCTCCCTTCACATTTTACATTGAGGAAACTGAGCCCCAAAAAAGTGGTAAGGTTTTCACAAAGTCACAACAAAGCTAAGAATTTATGATTTATTTGCTCAGATGGGTGGGGAGGGAGATCAGAAAGAGCAAGTGAGGACATTAACTAGGAAAGCAGCCTTGTACTGTAGGGATTTATTGAATCTTGGGGTTGTTTCAAGCAAAAAGTGGTAATCCACCCTTCACGTTGTAATTTCTGTTGTGTTGAGTACATTCACCAAATCTAAAGGCATAATTTAAAACTTTTTCCTTTGTGACTTTACTCATTATTCTCCAAAATTCTCTTTTAGATGAGGCAGGCAGACCGTAATGTTGTGACAGCTTTAACCCATAGACCTTGGAGCCTTAGCTATTTTGGAGATGGGAAACGGCGCTTTGATTCTTTATGGAAACACTTTTTATATATGCTGCTAGATATTCTCCTGGATTGGAGTTTGCATAATATCTTGTGGTACCTTTGTGGAATTTCAGCTTTCCTTATGCAGAAGGATTTTGTATCTACGTAAGTTGAAAATTTTTTTCATTTTCCATCACCTCACTCTGATGCTTTTAAGGAATAAGAAAGATTTTTTCAATGGAGGTTTCATCAGCATGGTAGCACACTAGCTCTTTGGAAAAGCTGAGGGGAAAGTGAAGAAATTGCAGTTGTGATATGGGTTGTATCCTCCCTTGCCCTGTATTCTTCCTTCCATTAAATCCCAGCCTTCCCCCACTGAACCTTCTGGTTTTGAATCCCTCGACTTCTGAACCAACCTTTTTGACAGTTTGGAAATGATATGTTTCTATTGATTATGTGTTAATCAATCTGCTTGCTCTTAACAGATTATAAACCCTTTGTGAGTAATAGTCTGTTTTATCTTTATTCTGTATTCCCAAGCATTTCTCTGTACTCTGCTTATTGTAGTTTGCCTTATAACTCGCCTAGTATTGTTTGTAACTGTTTTAGTTACAAAGGGTAGTTGTTCAGTATCCTAATAGGCTGTCTGTGTTTCTCTCCCCCTCCCTTTCTCCCAGGGCTTATTTGAAAAGGTGGTCAGCTAAAGGGATTCATGTTGTTGCCTGGACTGTAAATACCTATGAAGAGAAAAAATTCTACGAAAGTTATCTTCACTCCAGCTATATTACTGACAGCATGTTAGAAGACTGTGGCCCTCATTTCTAGACCACTACCCTTGTGCTTGGACTCTGGTTTTGGAAACCTCTGCTATCCTTATTCAAGGATGTCTAAATACCTGGATGTAGCCCTGAGTTCTTGAGGATCAGGTGGATCACAGAAGTATTAGTAAGAAGTTGCATTTTAACTTGATTCAGAGCAGAATGGTGTGGTTGGCACCAAACTCCATAGTGTGCTTGAGTTTGTCATGACTGATCTTGGGGAACTGGGTCTGTGAGGAGGTTTGTCACTGCTTGCCCCTGTTCTAACTGAGTTATATACAGAAACTCAGTAATGATAAGCACAAATTCATGTAATTTGTACGTGTAAAAAAAATGACTGCAAATGTAATGCAAAATGCATGTTGCCTCAGACTGGACTTTTCTTACTTTTCACACTTAACGTATTCTTCCACTATTTGTATTTGGCCATGTTGAATGATGTATTATGGAAGTCAGATTTGGGAACCATACTAATAAAATTGATTGTTAAAGGGTATATTAAATATACAACACCCTAATTAATAAACAACTTGAGAAAGATGTGGGATGTGATGTAGTGATAGAGTTTACTTTTTCATATTAATATAAGGCCCCCATCAGGTGGGTTGGGCATGCTAATTATTAACATTTATGGCAATTTAAACACAAATCATAGGGAAGTATTCAAACTTACTGGTAAGACTGTTAAAGCTGTTGAGATAGATATAACTATGCTACCTAGTGACTGCAACAAACGACAATCTTTTACCCCTTCATGAATTTCTTCCATTGCTACTTCAAGTGAATTAAATTATATAATAACCTCTATAGTAGTTGACGAGTAAACATCTTGGGAATTCTTCCTAATGGCCTCTCTTAGCCCTTCCGCTGAATCTCCCCACCAGAAATGAACCATTCTTTTTAGTTGAAAACCATTGTTTTCTAAAGCTTTATTCCAGGTTGAAGAATATAATAAGATAGCTAGGAGTAACCTCCTTAAGCCAGTCCTAATTGACCTACTACTGCCTACTGCATTGCTCCTAAGTCATTCTAGATTTTCTCTTTTAACTTCATTCTATATATGTGCCAGGCCCAGCTCTTAATACCATCTCTAGCACTTTGAGAATGCTGTTGAGGATCATGAGCATATAGAAGAAATATTTGAAATACATTATTTCAGGGATTTCATCAGTGCAGTGCTCTCTCTAGTGATGTATTTCACAACCTTTTGCACTTCATTAGATCATTTTCATAAGTGACTGTGTCCAAAAATATTCATCATGTAGTGACTAAGCCTCTCATCATTTGCTTAGACTGGTCCCTATACATTAGATACACCACCTTTTTTTTTTTAATAAGGCTCGTACTGAAGTGGTTTGCCCTTTCCTCCTTCAGCTCATTTTACAGATGAAAAACTGAGGCAAACAACTTTGAGTGACTCGCCCAGAGTCATACAGCTTGTAAGTGTCTGAAGCTGGATATTAACTCAGGAGGATGCATCTTTTTGACTCCGGGTCCACTGTGCCACCCAGCTGCCCAGATGCACTATCTTCTGAGCTCCAAAAGCCTCTCTAGCTTAGTAATGCTCTCCACTATTGGCCCACAAGCTTCTATAACCCCAAGATGAGGCATTATAGTAAAACTTTAGCAGAAGATTATATGAAAGAAAAAATTATTTGTTTTGGTGGGCTTTCTTGCACATCTTTGGCACCATTCTATCCCTTCAGATAGGTTGGGAATCAACTCTTCTTGCTTTCACTGAGTTGTGCTGCCTGCAGCACCAATCTCACTTGTTCTCATCCAGCTGCTTTTACTGTTTATTCTCTTTATTTCTATTTCTGCCTCCTGTAAGCACATCCAGTGGTGTAAGGGAAGTATTCAGGTGTGGTAGGTCAACTGTCATCCATGGTAAAAGTAACATATTATAAAAATATTTGTGGATTGTTTTCATTTCTATTTGTTGCCCTCCCCTTTTCATTTTCAAATGCCCACAGATATCTTTGCCACTGTGATAGGATGGAACATGAGACCCTCTGGAGGTTCCTGTTTTTGGAATACATCCTGCTTGCATAAAGCCCCCAGAATATTAGTTACAGAGCGTCCCAGATCCAGAATTACTCACACATTTGGTCTAGCTGTTCCCACGTGAAAAAACCAAGTGTCTGGATGTCTGTGTATACCGTAGTGCCTAGCACATAGTAAGCACTTAACGTTTATTGTTTACCGAACTGAATTAAACAAAAGAGGAGGCTAAATTACTTTCAGGAAATCACAAAACTTTTAATTATGCAGAACCTTTCCTACCAACAAAGGCCTGTCTTTTTTTATACCAATGGTATACTTGTTACATGGCTGTGTAACATAGGACCCAACAATCTTTTGAAACAATATTACACAAAAGACGATAGACAAGTGCATGGTGAGTGTATACCCACTGCAACAAAACTCTTAAGAAGTGAAGTCCAGGATGTTCCAGGAAGTGAAGTGCTTGATTGAAAAAAGAGCAGGTCATTTGGCAAGAGAATACTTCACTGGGTTCCTGATGTCAGGAGAAATCAAAGAAGGCTCTCCAGTGGATTATGTGGATCCCCTAGTACTTCTTGTTTGGGAGGACATGGGCAGAAGTCTGGATAGGTTGTAAGAATGATTGGAGGGGACATCAAAATTGAGACCAGGATGAGCAGAGACCCTAAGCCTTAGGACGACCATCAGTCTATTCAGTTATGTTCATTTAAGGCCTCAGCTGACAGGAGGTGTGAAAACAACCTTTTAATTGCCCTTCTTAATAAGAATGGTGATAGCTAACATTTACATAATGCCTACTATGTGCCAGGCACTGTGCTAAGCACTTCAAAATTATCTTATTTGATGCTAAATAACTCAGAGGTAGATTTTGTAGGTATTATTGTCCCCATGTTACAGATAAGGAAACTGAGGCAAAGAGGTTAAATGACTTTCCATTGGTTACACAACTGGTAAGTGTCTGACATTGTATTTGAACTCAGGTCTTCCTGTTCCCGGGCCCAGTGTACCCACCTGGAATGCCTTCTTGGTTCAAGACTGGACTCTTTTGGTGAGATACCTTACCCTAACTTAAATCTTTATCTCTGTAGCCTAGGTCATAACAAGACAATGGTCATTTGTCCAATAATGACCAAAAAGCTCTAGGGTGAAAAGTTTCCCAGTTGTTTTAAGTTCTTAAGTTTTTTCTATCATTATGCAAATGAGTGTCTGGAGAAAAGTTTGGGAGACTGTCTATAAAATCATAGTCCATGCTGTCCTTTCACATGCAAATAAATCCACTCAGTTTTATGTCTTTTAAAAAGTATAGAATAATCAGATCACTTTTGAAGATGAGAAAGTTCAAGCTCAAAGGCTCTGAGATATCTTTTGTCTCTAGCCTAGAACTGATGTCTAAAAGGGTCTCATACCATTGTATTGCTACTGAAAAAACAGGGTTCCATTTTCTTCCTGCTCAGACTGGCTGCCTAATCTTGTATAAGTCAATTAAAATTCAGTGCCCCTGGCAACCAAATTCATCAGTCAAGTTAACACCATCAGTCAAGATCTGTATGGGTGGAAGGAATCTTCCTAATTTGGAGTTTCCTACAATGATAAAACCACAAGTCTAGATCAAAAGAAAAACAAATCAAATGAAATGAAAACCATTAAGAGATTTTGATTTCTATTAAGTGATGCATCTTAGAGAAAGTAGAATCAAAACGTACACACTAAATAACTAGATCCACAAAAACAGAAAAGAGATTTCAGAAGGAGACAAGGAAGCAAATGGGATAGTTTATTTTAAACTAAATATATGCATCTTTAAAACAATAATTTGTGATTTTATGTATAGATATTTTATGTATGTTTTCTTACTTTGTTGAGGTTATTAAGTTTAGAATATGCAACTTAGAAAAGGAAAATAACATGGTGGTGCTTTTGTATTAAATTGACATAAAAATCATTTGGGGATAACAGCAGACTAATTCTGGATAAATTTAATTTGAGATAATACTGTGATATCCAAATGTTCTTTAGGTAAGTAAAAATTTAGGGACACCTCGGTAGCACAATGGGATATAGTGCAAAGCCTGTAGTCAAGAACTCTTCTTCCTGAGTTCAAATTTGGCCTAGCTGTGTGCCCAGGACAACCCACTTAACCCTATTTTCCTTAGTTTCCTAATTTGTAAAATCACCTGGAGAAAGAAATGATATCATTGCCAAGAAAACCCCAAAAGAGGTCATGAAGAGTTGGACATGACTCAAAGGAAGTAGAAATTCATATCTAGAGTTTAGATAAAAGTTTGGGCACAGGGATGCAAATTTGGAAGTTATCAGCATAAAGGTAATTATTGGAGCCCCAAGAGAGAAGAGCTGTCTGAGACAATGAATAGTGGTGACTCGGCTCACTAAGACTACCTATGGGCAAGAAAGCTTACGGAAACCACTGTTAAGACACAATAATCAATCACTATAGTAATCTACTGTTTGATAAACCTAAAGACTTCAACTTCTGGGATAAGAACTCGCTTATTTGACAAAAACCAATGGGGAAATTGGAAAATAGTATGACAAACTAGGCACAGACCAACATCTCATGCTGTATACCAAGATAAAGTCAAAAGGGGTACAAGATATAAGCAAATTAGGAAGGCAAGAAATAGTTTACCTGTCAGATCTATGTAAAATGGAAGAATTTATGACCAAATAAGAAATAGAGAACATTATGAAGTGCAAAAATGGATAATATTTGATTACAATAAATTGAAAAGTTTTTGCACAAACAAAATCAATGCAAAAAAGATTAGAAGGGAAATAGAAAGCTAGGAAACAATTTTTACAGTCAATGTCTGGGTAAAAGCCTTCATTTCTAAAATATATAGAGAACTGAGTAAGTTTTACAAGTCATTCCCCAACTGATAAATGGTGAAAGGACATGACCAGACAGTTTTCAGAGGAAAAAATTAAAGCTATCTATAGTGATAGTTTAAAATGCTCTAAATCAGTATTGAGTAGAGAAATGCAAATTAAAACATCCCTGAAGTTCCACATCATACCCATCAGATTGGCTAACATGACAAAACAGAAAAATGATAAATGTTGGAAAAGATGGGAAAATTGAAATAGTAATTCATTATTGATGGAGTTGTGAACTGATCCAACCATTCTTGAGAAAAATTTGGAACTATGCCCAAAGGGTTATAATTCAGCAATACCACCTCTAGATACCAAAGGAATCATTAAAATGGGAAAAATACAGTTCTTTTTGTGATGGCCAAGATTTGGAAATTGAGGGGATGTCCATCAGTTGGCTGAACAAGTTGTGATATATGAGTGCAATGGAATACTATTGTTTCATAAGAAATGACCAGCCAGTGGATTTAAGAAAAACCTGGAAAGACTTATACAAGCTGATGCTGAGTGAAATGAACAGAACCAGGAGAACTTTGTACACAATAATAGCAACATTGTGGCAATGATCAACTTTGATAGACTTAGCTCTTCTCAGCATTCATGAACCATTCCAAAAGACTCATGATTGGAAAAGCTGTACACATCCAGGAAAAGAACTATGGAGCCTGAATGCAGAAACACAGTATTTTCTCTCTTTTTCTGTTGGTTTTTTTTTTCCTCATGCTTTTTCCCTTTGGTTCTGATTTTTCTTTACAGCATGACTAATGTGAAAAAGATGCCATTGGAGAGGTTCAGGGACCCCTCAAGGACTGAAGTAAAGGAAAGGGTCGTCTGGAAAGAATTCATTGACTCAAGCAATTAATTTAAGTTGGCAAAAGTTTATTGCAATGCCAATATGGCAGACAGAGTTCCTTAAGGAACTTACAACTTAACAGGAATGATGCTAAAGCTTATATAGGAAAAGTAGTGGATTATGTGGCAAGTATGCTAATTAGGTGATAACATAGCTTAGTCACAGGTGTCATTCACTACTGGAAACCAGAGGAAGGTTACGTAGGGGTGCATTTTTGGTTTGTTACAGTATAAAGATAGCTTCAGGAATTTATGTCCCTAGCCTGGACTCTGGATTGTGTAGGGTAATTGTGGGAATCAGTACATGATAGTTCTGTTGGAACAAGAAAGTCCTGTTGATACAAGGGAAATTCTACAGAGGTCACCTTGTTCTTGTAACAGGGAGAGATAGCTTCCCTCACGGGGGCCCACTTATGAGGTATCACTAGCCATAGTGATGTCATAGCCATAGCCATTTTCTCCCCTTGGGCTGGGGAGAAAACTGTCAGGGATAGTGTTTTGAGGCTAAGGAAAAATGTGATCTTGGAAGTGGGGTCCAAGCACAAGCACCCAAGTACCCCATCAGAAATATGTTCATTATGTTTGTACATGTATAGCCTATATCAGATTGCATGACACCTTGAGGGGGGAGGGGAGGAAGGGGGAGAAAATTTAGATCTCAAAATCATAAAAATGAATGTGAAAACAATGTTAATTTTTTTAAAAAAGAAAAAGAAAACCACTATGTTTGCTTTGTTCATTTTGAAATCCTTGTATTTATATTGTACATAGTTGTGTTAAGTCAATGGTTTTACTGAAATCCAAGATTTAGATTTCAACTTACAAGGAAATACTGCTATAGCTTTATAATGACCACATAGGAAAGTGGGATTTAAATAAAAATTACAATCAAATTCAGAATTGAAAATGACAAAGCCTAGGAGTTTTATCTTTGTCTCCAAATTCCCTTCAATGCACAACATTGACAACTGCAACTTTTAGTTTGCTTGAGGGCAGAGTGATTTGCCCTTGGTCACACAACTAAAGTACATTGGGGACTAGACTTGAACCCAGATCTTCAGGATTCTATCCATGCCAGGCTACTTCTTAGGAATGAATTATTAAGTGTTAAAATCAGCTTTCACTGCTCTGTGTTTGGTGTGAAAGGGTGTTAATGTGAGCAATGATTAAAACTTTTTTTTCCACATAAATTATGTAATATATGACTTATAAAATCTAGGGGATCCATACATACCAGAAAGTCTTTTGACTTGCAGCAAATGTGAGAAAATAAACTGATTGTAGAAGACACTATCAATATAGACTAGTATTAGATTATCTTCTAGCAAAAGAAGAGGGAAAACTGAAAGATGTAATGGAGGAATTTGTTTCCTTAAATTCAGTATGACAATCAGCGTGATGGGGAGACATAACAAAGGAGTTAAAGCAAGTATCCAGCTGATTTTATCTTGTTCTGAGGTTAGAAGTCAGCTAAGTAGGGTAAAAGTTAAGTCTTGCTTAGAATTTTCATGTGTAATACGTTTAGGAATATTAACTTCTCCTCTGGGAGGGATAAAGTTTCATTGGTCAGACAATGTATATAGTGGAAGGAGAAACTATGTAATAGGTGTATCAGAAAGTTGCACTGTGTATTACCCAACCAGTGGAGAGACAGGCTCAGGACTTTGTAGTCCAGCATAGGTTTTTAAGGTTTATTTTTATTTTTGGAGGGTGTATCTATTTTATGAGACACCAAACACTGCAGTCCCATTAATAAATGTAATTCTTTTATCTTCACCCCTCCTGAGTCTGAATGAGTTATTTTTCACAGTAATAAAAGGGGTTAGTCAATACAACACTATTTTGCTTTAATGTTAGTATAGCCAATAAACATTAAAACTCCTGCTGATGAGGACTGCAAGGGGGGTGGTGAGATCCCCGCAAAGACCTGGGTACCAGGGGCAGGCCACCTGGAAGGAATTCGTGGACTCAAGCCTTGTTGATGTCAAGGTAAAGATTTATTACGCTTTTCAGCCAGCAAGAGTTGTTAGGGATCCTGCAACTTAGAGGGATACAGGTAAAGTTTATATAGGATATTCCACAGTAGAGCATGTGCCAAATATGCTATCTAGGTGTTCTGGGGTGGGATTAGGGAATGGTTACGGCGTGGTCAGTTCTCAAAGGAACATGCACTTTTGGTATCTACTGAGCAGGTATTTTACGCAGAGTTCATGGAGAAATAGCCCAAGGGAGGCCTACGTGGAGGTATGGTTTTAGGCTTGAAACATCACTAAGTCAACCAATGATCAGGGCTGGCTCAGAAATACCAGGCTGCTCTCATCAATGTCTTGTTAGGCAAGATAAATATAAGGGAGTATGTCTAAGTATAGAATACATATAATTGATCAGTGAGTTGTAAATGTCATGACCAGTACACAGCCAGTTCAGTCAGTACATAGTTGGTTCAGACTAGTAAGTTCTATTGGTGCAGCTGGCTTCAGTAGCAGGAAGGGAGATAACGGTTGTTGCTGGGGCAGGCTGTGTCCTTGGGCTGGGGAGAAACTGCCTGGGATAGTATTTTGAGGCTAGGGAGAAATGTGATTTTTAAAGAGACATGTGATTTTAGAATTGGGGCCCAAGCACTCTGTCACTGCAATTTGCAAGAGCATTGCCAGGATTCAAAACATATAGGGCAGAAAAACTTCAAAAGTGTTTTCTGGTCTTATTCCCAACCCTCCTCCTCATTTCCCACCTGGTTACTTTCCTCTGAACTTCTCTAGAGCCCCAGAAATCTCTTTATCCTGAAAGATCACTTATTAATCCTGAAATTTATAGTTTAGAAGTACCTGCTGCCCTGGGGTCTCTCCCTCGCATAGTACTAGGTAGAACTCTACTTTTCTCCCACCTTGGATTCCTTCTCCACTTCCCATTTTCTGATTCCTTTATATGTTATCTTCTCCATTAGACTGTAAACTTGAGAGTAGGAACTTCTTTTTGTTTGTATTTCTATTCCCAGAGTTTTAAGTTTGGGACCAGGGATCAAGCACTTAATAAATATCCGTTTACTGATATCCATCAAACTGATTTGTCACACAATTTATCACTAACGTTTAGATCTGAGTCCCCAGACTACAAGTTGCCTTAGACTATAATAAGAGTGGGGTATGTTTTATTTAAAAACCATCAGTTCTTAGCCTGTGGAAATCCAGAATGTACTTTGGATCACAAATCAAGGTTCACATTTTTATCCTGTAATTCTCTTAGTACTGCTTGTCTGTAGCACTACCTTTTTGTCATTGATGTTTCATCTAAGCAATTTAATTATGGCAATAATCTTGCATTTTGTCAATAATTTGTTGTGTTTTTCACCTTTTATTTAGAGATGAGCTTGCAGTCAGGAGCACCTGAGTTCAAATCCCATCTCCCACGGGTGATCGCTGTATTACACTGGGCAAGTCATTTGAACAGTTTGCCTCAGTTTCTTCCTTTGCAAAATGGGATCATAATAGTACTTAGGTCCCATGGTTGAGAGAGTCAAATGAGATCTTTGTAAAGCGTTTAACAAATTGTGCCTGGGGTGGAGTTTAAAATTGTCCGACTTGCAATAAAAGAAACTGAAGCAGAGCACTGAGTCAGTAACACTGTGGGAAACAGAGGGAGGAGTTCTGTTTCCACTGGGTCAGAACTCTTAGTGGTGATAGCTGATCACAGTTGTGATCTAGCAGAGTCAGGTAAAGAAGGTCAGAAACTTGTAAGAGAGAGCAGGGGTTAAGTGTTCACCAAGGTCGTTAGCCCCTAAGGCTAAATGAAAACTTCAGGTGGCCCTGACCAATCAGAAAATGGTTAGGGGCTTTCAGAAAAACTCAAAAAGACAGAACTGATCCAGCTTAAACCAACTGAGGTCCCTGGCAGGGTCTCCTAAAATCCAACCGTACTTGATTAATGACATACAATGAGCATGTCAAAAGTTTGTGACCCAAAACAGGACGGACCAGTCTGTCCTCTGATAGGAGGATTTGTCCTGCACTAACTTTATAAAATGCCCTCTTGGCCGTCATATCTCTCTCTCTCTCTCTCTAGCTTCTTCATGATCTGAAGTGCCCCCTTCCTCCAGGGCCTTAGTTTTATGGTGCTTGATGCTTGAACAATACAAGTACAGGTGGAGCAGACCAAATATAGAATATCATTGGTTGATAGACCTTGCCCTTGACCCTCCAGGAGAGTTTATTCAAAATACAGAATCCCATTGTTTGACAAATGGCTAAATGACCAGATCTGGACAAACCTACCTTGACCGCTTCAGAGGTCCTCATGAGTACACCCATGGGCTGGTAGAAAGGGAGGCTTGTTGATCAAGTGCTACATGGTCATCTCCCCATGTTAGGCATTAGAGGGATGACAAGGGATGGAGGGGCAACAAAAGTGGCTTGGGGGCTTTCCATATAATTGAGTGACCTCCCACATACTGGATTTGATCATTGCAATGAAGGAAAGTAAAGGTGGAGGTCCTCTATCTAACTGGCTCTCAGTGATTAAGCAAGTGAATTTACCATCTGCAGTTTATAGCTGTGGGGCCTAATATAACAGGAGTTATAATCACAACCCCTACAGTATCATATCAAACTGATTAATACCGATTGGAATAAAATCAGTGTCCAACTGTAGGAAACAAGGAAGAAATTCTATTTCCACAGCTTAAAATCCCCAGCTTTTTAAGTGATCAGAGTTGTGACCTAGCATGGTCAGATTAAAGACCAGTGAGGAAAAGCCTATCAGAGAGGAGAACATGAAGTCATGTGGCCAATAGATGGTGTGGTGAACGGTTCAAAATTCGAAACAGGATAGTTGCTCACATTGGTCTGAACAAATTGTAGTCTTCCTGTAGTCTTACTTGAGAGCTTCCCGTTCATTCTGGGAGAATGAAACATAGAAGGCGTTCCTTCCTCCTGAAGAGGGGTGGAGTCCGCTTTGCCCAAAGTGTTCAATTCCTCCAAACATTGCTGTAATAAATTTTCCTTGATACTTTTCAGTGTCAAGCTTGTTTTTAACACAATTAATCATCTATGATACTGACACATTAGTAGGCACTAAGTAAGTGGTAGCCACCGAGATGATGAGACCAGCCAAATAGGTTGGTCAAAGAAATACTGAAACTAACTGGGACCCCTCTGCCCTTCCACCCAGGACTGAACAATGATATAATTATTTGCATAGATAATGCTCAAAACTCTGAACTACCTCCCTGCCCGCTTTGCCTACAGTGTCCCTAGTTACCTCATCTCCTTGCCCATAGCAGGTTTTCCTCTGTAAGAATCCCTAGCCTCTCCTGGCTGGGGAGGGGGCATCTCCCTTAGTCAGATGTCTCCCTTAAGCTACGTGTCTCTTAAGGGGCTGAGGAACGTACGTGGTGTGTTGTGCTACCCAGAACAAATACCTTTACTTGATTTGGAGACAGCCTGAGAAGAGGACCTTGCACTCCAACATTTTGAGGACCTCAGCCTTATTATTACTGTAACCATGTGAGATTTGGTTTTTGGCGCAAAAATTTTTTTCTCAATCTTTGTCCAGTGTGAGCTTTATACCAACCACCTTCTCGAGATGAATGTTAGCTTGAACAGTTGTGCACGATTAATGTAGATAACATTTTCTGTACATCTGAGCTAACTTTTCAACTTGCTGACCTTTGTAATGCTCTTGAATGGCTTGGACTTCATCTTATTGAATGGGCATCGAGTCGGGGTACTGTGTTTCTGTTTCAGTATTTTGGAAAAAAAAGACATAATTTTCCCTCCGTGGGAAGGAGGAACACCACTCCCAAAGGCTGGAGAAGGGATGTAACTAATGCTATCTTCTGCATGAGGCCTCTTCAGGTTCCCCCTATTTTTTCAGCAGCTTACAGCTTCCCACAGGCTTACTTTGTATTTATTGGATACTCCTATAGACATGCTATGTTCTTTCCCTTTTTAGAATATAAATTCCATGAGGACCCAGCCTTATTTTGCTATAGTCTCCCCAGTGTCTAGGCCACCAGGGGCCTAATTGGGATGTTTGGATGTGTGTATTGGGGGTGGGAATAAGAGCAGGGAATTACTTTCCTGGGAGGGTGAGACAAGAGCTGGCTCTTCTTAAGAATGAATAATTGGTAACTATAGTTCTGTCGAATACATTTGACTGAGAACTAACTGGACTTGACCTGGTTTTGGTTCCCATGCAAATAAATTGCCTGGGGTTCTGAATGTTTTGCAAATCTCTTACACTATCTCATCTCAAGATTCCCAAGCTTTCTTTTTGGACTTTTGCTTGTTATGCAAAACAATGTATCTGAGGAAAATGAGAGAACCTAACCCATCCCACCAGTTGGGGGTGGAGCCAACTTTGGCCAAAGTGTTCAATTCCTCTGAACTTTACTGTAATAAATTTTCCTTGATACTTTTCAGCACCAAGCATATTTTTAACACAACTAATCATCTATCACACTGACATAGTAGTAGACACTAAATAAGTGGTAGCTATTGAGATGATGAGATTCAAATAGACTGGTCAAAGAAATACTGAAACTTCCTGGGGCCCCACTGCCCTTCCACTCAGAGCTGAATAATACTCTATATAACCCTGTTTCCCACTGCTCCTCCTGGGGTACTCCAGCACTTGCTTTGTGGTTCTCCCAGCTGCAACTCACTTATCCCATTAAAGACTTCCATTTTGTTGTATTGACTGATTCAGATTAATAGTTTCCACTGACATTTTTGAGGCCTAGATATATAATTTCAAATTGTTTTATCATTTGCTCTAAAGTGAAAGTTTAAATATGACAGTAGTCTTTACTAGAAAACTAAAACATGTTTATCTCAGTTAAAAGTGAAAAAGAGTCAGAAGAAACTGCATAGAACTTTCCAATTTTACTTTGATATTTGCATTGCCAACAATCCAATATGTATATTTCCAGCAAGTGGTAGATATTCTTCTTCTGGTAGGAAACTCAAGATGTGAGTTGTAAGCATTTTTAAACTTCCTTCATCCCTCCCTTTCTTACTGTCGTCTAGCCATCATGGCTAGCCTTAAGGCTTCAGAAGAATCTTCATCTGTTATTGCAGTGTGTTGTCTTGTATCTGGGTCTAACAAAAGTATCATGATGAGTTGGGTATTTTTTTAAGTTTTACTGCTACCTTTTGCACTACACTTGTTTTTCCTAAATTGCTTCTCTCTTCCCCAGTATTTGAATCCTTCCCTGGTAACAAGAAAACCACTTAAGGAAAGCCAGTGGAACACTAGAGCAATGCCTGACTTTCATTGTGATCACATCCATTTCTGATGGCTTCTGCCATGATTGCTTGACTAAGAGGAAATGTGCCTCCTGTTTAGTTGTCCAGGACCAGAGCCATTCATTCACCAGAGGTCAGCTGCTTTTTAGTGCTATTGTATATAGTGTTCTTTTTCTTTACTCACCATTACCTTATACAAGTCTCTTCATGTTTCTCTAAATTTCTCATATTTTTATTTCTTGGGGTATAATAACATTTCATTATATTAATAACTGTAATTCATCCAGCCAATCCCCAATTGATGAGTATCTATTTTCTTTCAAGTTTTCTTTTTCCACCTCAGAAAGTACTGCTATGGACATTTATTTGTATGGATGTGACAGGAATATAATATTATTCATTTCTCTGTCAGTATGAAAGACCCTCCCTCTGAACAATCCTAGGCAAGCCATTGCCCCAACATATACTGGCTACATGAACCTGGGCATGTCTTCTAATGTCTCAGTAGTGTTGGCAATTCTAAGACTATATAAGTTGTAGAGAAGGTGCTGACCTTCGCTGGTAGAGGGAGCTTTTTCATTTGGTACTTCCCTGTACCACTGAAATTATAAGTCTAGTGAACATCCATATCCCAATCTTTCTGTAACTGTTATCCTCGGGGATTATGCCCAGTAGTGGAAGGGCTAGAACCAAAAGTCACTAACAGTCCAGTGTCTTCCATAATCACAAATTGTTTTCCAAAACAACTAGACAAATTCACAGTATATTGGTGTGTTTATCTTCCCATAGTCCTCTCAATACTGTTTCCAATTTTTGTCAATTTGATAGGCATCAAATGAAATCAGCATTAATCCATCATTCATAATAATAAGCACAAAGACAAAAGGTTGATGAGAAGGTCTAGGTGAAGCCATCAACCCTGAATTGAAACCCAAGGATTTGACCACTTAGACTTGAACCCATTCCTTGGGCCTACCTTCTCTCCTATTTTTCTGCCCTTCAAAGTGAGAAATTCTTTTGACTCCTAGACCCAAGCACTTGGGTCATTTGAAATCCACACATGGTACTGTCCCACAGAAATGAGGCAAAGGAAAGAAAATTATAGATTTAGAGCTGGAAGGGACCTCAATGTTGTTGTCCTTCAGTCATATCTGATTCATTGTGACCTCATTTGGGGTTTTCTTGGAAAAGATACCGGAGTGATTTGCTGTTTCATTCTCCAACTCATTTCACTGATCAGGAACCTGAGGCAAACAGGGCTAAGTGACTTGCCCAGGGTCACACAGCTAGGAAGTATCTGAGGTCAGATTTGAACTCAGGAAAATGAGTCTTCCTGACTTCAGGCCCAGCATCCTATCCATTGTGCCACCTTGCTTCCCTAAGGAACCCTATCAGAAACCATCTAGTCTAACCCCCTCATTTTATTGATGAAGACACTGAAGCCTAGAAAGGCCATGTGCCTTTCCCCTGTGCAACTCTTACTTGTCCTTGGAAGTATTTCACTTGTCCCTTGTTTATGACAGACTGGTAGTTCAGTTACTCACCATGGTTAAAGTATTCTTCTTCCATAAACACAGAATTTTGATTCTGAAAAGAGAATAAAAAACAAGGATGTCACAATACTATCAGTTTTGTGGAGAAGAGGAGAGCTTAGGCCCTTCCTCTTGGTGTATTATTTATATTCAATATTCCTTAAATGCTATTCTCACCACCCAAACAAAAAAAATCAGGAAAGTTACAGTAAGGAGAGGACACTATCATAAATGTCTTTCAAAGACCTCAGGGATTGGATAGTTCCTATTTCACTGATAAAAGAATTCAGTAGCCTTGTACTACTAAAAAATAACAGCTCATATTTATATAATAGCTTTGTAAGGTAGACCCAAATCACACTTCTTTATTGAGATAACCTGACAGCAATCAAACTAAAGACAAGGTCCCGAAAGTGGACCTTAGGCTGAGTGGTCTTTGGATGTTACTTGAATATTATGTCCAGGCCAATTTAGAACCTAAAAGAGGCTGACTAGGCTGCATAGTATTAATAATTTAAAGAACATTTGTAACTCTTAGTTATGAAATCCAAGATGGTGTTAAATATACTGAGGTCCACTTTTTCATAAATCCTATATAAATGAGCTCTTTGGACTTTTCATTCCTATGTGATCTATTGTTATCTATCTGGTTTTGTCCCCATGTGCAAGGATCTGGAGAGCCATACTTGGCAGTGTATATCATTGCTAAGTGTGTAACTGTTTTTAGTAAAAGAGAATTTAAAAAAAAATCATCTGTCTCAATGGGTAAATCTTTATATATCCTGACCTTTCATTTGAACTTAGTATGAATCTAATCTACAATATTTGGCACAGTTGGCAAAATTTGGTGAGATGGATGATGATTTCCTGGTTCCTTAGGAGGAGAGATGATGCTAGTGTGAGAAGGAACTGGATGTTCCAATTAATGTGGTGCCCCAACATTGAGCTGGAAGCACTACTACTTCAAAAGCTCTTGAGTTCAAAGTCCTAAGCTGACTTTATTAGGGTTTAACGAGAGATGGTGATAGTGATGGTGGTTTGACCTGTCTGGCACATATTGCCTCTTGTCTTTTCCTCTTAGTACCTTGAGGTTTTAGCTAATCAGACTTGCCTACCATGTGAGTTGCTTCCCAGGATAACAGCTGTGAGACTGGCCTGGGAGATGAGGGCTCTTTTACTCCGATTGGTGGCAGTTGCTGATCAGCTGTTGCTGGTGGTGATAGGGAAATTGAGCCCTTTCTCTACAATGATTTCTACCCTCAAAGATGGCTATGGGGGCTGGGCTGAAAACAAGTCTAGTGGCCAATGAGACACTGCTAATCTCAAAGCTCTTGGTTTCTGAGGGGAAATAGAAGTCAAGGTAGTAGTAGTAGTTGGACTTGCCTGGCAAGGGCTGCCTTATTAGTCTGCTCCAAAAGGCCCTGTTGGCTCACTTGCCCAGTGAGTAGCAGTTAATTGGAAGTAGTAGGGATGGCTGGCCCCTTTTCCATAGTTGTTGCTTACCAGGATGATGGCCATGTGGTCTATGAATGTGCATTATGTTCCAATTCCAAACCAGAACCACTAGACTGGCCTGAATCAAGCCTTGCCTAGGATACTCTCTCCTGTGATATCTGACTTAGCATTTCATCTGTAGAATCTCAAGGGAAAAGAAAAGATACAAGCACCTCTATGAAACCTCAGATTAGTCACTTGAGAGAATAACCCAAGGCTTTTCTTCTATCACTTGTCAGATAACTGGCATGTATCCTGCAAATGTCACTTGTTGCTTGTTTTTTACTTTTATTCTTAAAACCAGTCAAGATTTCCCCATATTTTCCTAATAATAACCTCATAGAAAAAATGTCTATCTGAATTCAAAGGCCTCATAGCACCTGGAATCATAGACAAAACCCTTTACATCCCCCTTGTGAGTTAACCTTGAGTAAGTCAAAGAGTGTTACATTTTCAAGCTGTTATCCCCTCAATCTAATGCTTTGCTCAAAGAGCCCAATGCATAAACCTGGAAGTGAAAATGACATATCACTCCTTGATCCCCAACAATCACCACACTCAAACCCCCAAAAGGAGAGAGCATCTCTAACACATACCAAAGATAGATCTTTTCCTATTAAAGAAAATGAAAGCTAGAAAGTCCTTCTTTGAAATAGCTACACCATCCAAAATCTGAGTAAACTGTCTCTGAGTAATCTGTCATACCATCTCCTCTGTCTGGACACAGATTTGGAGATCTGCAGCATCTCACTTGAATGTCTAGCCTTTAATAAATCTTCCTGGGGACAAATTAAATCTTGGGTATAGCTTTTCTTCTCCACTCCCTTCTTCCTACCTGTTCAGTCTGACTGACTGGGTTACTCATTTAGGGAAGAATTTGCTACCCAAGAACAAAAATAATAGCTAGCATTTATATGGTGCCTATTATGTGTTAGGTATTGCTCTAAGCACTTAAAATATTCTTACCTGATTCTCACAATAACCCTGGGAGGTGCTATCCTTCATCTCTATTTTTATATTTGAGAAAATTACATATATATATAGCCTGTATTGAATTGCTTGTCTTCTCAGAGGGGATAGGTGGGGAGGGAGGAAGGGAGAGAAGTTGGAACTCAAAGTTTCAGGAACAAATGTTGAGAATTGTTTTTGCATGTAACTGGGAAATAAGAAATACAGGTAATGGGGTACAGAAATCTATCTTGCCTTACAAGAAAAGAGAGAAGAT
>CM053772.1:72971042-73037914 GCA_028658325.1 Potorous gilbertii | reverse complement strand
AGATGGGGATAAGGGAAGGGAGGAGTGTGATAGAAGGGAGGGTAGATTGGGGGAAGGGGTAATCAAAATGCAAGATGTTTTGGGGTGGGGGGAGAGAAGAGATGGGGAGAAAATTTGAAACTAAAAATCTTGTAGAAATGAATGTTAAAAACTAAAAATAAATAAATAAATTTTAAAAAAAAAAGAATGAATCAGGAATGAATATGGCTAGGCTTTTAAGCTGGCTCTGCCCTTTAACAGTGGCTTTAATTAAGTATCTTATCCTAAGAAAACTGCTATTTCTTTTTGGTAATACTAACTGTCCAGTCATTCTAAATTTCTATGAAAATGAGAAAATTCATGTTAGTACTGAAGTAGTCCTTTTGCCACCCACCCAAGAAGCAGCTGCACTGATGCTTGCTTTGTGACTTTAGGAAGTCATCTCACACTAACAGAAACATGGCTTGTATTTGGTTGGTCTGCCAGCCAGTCTAGGTCTATCCTCCTGCTGGGAGGAATAAAGTCACATTCAAATTGGAGAAACTAGCCTGTGACCTCTATCTTCCATCACCTATTGTAACAGTCCCCGCACTTACTTACTTTATAACTTAGGGCAAGAGATTTTAACATGCAAAACCTTTGAGTGAAAATATACCTGAGAGCTATCCCGTCTAGGAGTCCCCTTGACAACATCCATAAGTACTTATCCAGCCTTTGGTTTTAACACAGCAAGTGAGGGGGAAATTAATTTGCAACTAGATGGTCCCAATAGATAGAGCACTGAGCCTGAAGCCAGGAAGAACTGAGTTCAAATCTAGCTTCAGATACTAGCTACTGTGACCCTGTGCAAATCATTTAACTTCTGTCTGCCTTCATTTCTTCAACTGTAAAATGAGGATCATAGTAGGACCTACCTTACAGTGCCTAGCACATAGTAGGCTCTTAATAACCACTTCTTCCCTTCCTTCTTTCTTCTTCCCTTCCTTCCTTCCTTCTTTCCTTCCTTCTTCCCTTCCTTTCTTTGTTTCCTTCCTTCCTTCTTCCTTTCTTTGTTTCCTTCCTTCTTTTTTCCTTCCTTCCTTTCTTCTTTCTTTCCTTCCATCTTTCCGTTCTTCTTTCCTTTTCTTCTTTCTTTTTTCCTTCCTTCTTCCCTCTCCCTATTTTCCTTCCTTTCTTCCTCCCTCCTTCCCTTCTTTCCTTGCTTCCTTCCTCCCTCTCTTCCTTCCTCATTTTCTTCCCTCTGTTCCTCCCTTTATTCCTTTCTTTCTCCCTTTCTTCCTCTCCTGCTTTCCTAAATCCCAAAGCAATTCACTGTATTTTGCGATAGCTCTCAATACTAGCAAGTTTCTCTCTACAGCACACCTAAATTTTCCTTCTCTAACTTCTACTCATTGCTCCTAGTCCTGTAGTTTCATGTGCAATCATCTTATTCAGTTCTACTATATATATGGAAATATCCATTTTATTTGGTGTTTGTTAAGTTTAGAATAAAAATATAATTAAAAAAAAGGAATTAACCCTCTTGGATGAGTGTACTTAATTTTTCACAGAATAAAGCTGGAAAACAGCTTTGAGCATGAGCTTGTGGGTTCCTCTTAAGTCCTGCAGAACCTATGAACTCTATTTAGATATACTGATCTCATATAATAATAAACAATAATTATAAATAATAGCTGACATTTATATAGCACTTATTATGTGCTAGGTACTGTGCTAAGCATTTGTTAGGTGGTATTATGCCCATTTTAAAAATGAGGAAACTGAGGCAAACAGAGGTTAAGTGACTTGCCTAGCATCACAGAGCTATTAAGTATCAGAGATAAAATTTGAACTCTAGTCTTCCTGAATCCAGGGCAGTCATTCTATCCAATGCACTGCTTAGTTGCCTCTCGATTCCCTTTTCAGAAGTGAGGGGTGAGTACCGTGACTTAAGTTTGTCCATTCATCCTCTTACCCTAAGAGAAATTCTGCTTCTGCTTGTCAGATCTGCTGATGACCTGTCTAGGTTTATCCCAGGTTCTCTCTATAGACAGAAGAATGTTCATATTAGATCCCAAAGGATACAACCTGAAACCTTGTTCTGTGATTGGGGGCAAATATCTTACCCTAAGAGACGTTCTGCTTCTTTTCGACAAATCCATTGACTTATCCAGGCTATTCCTTAACTCCATCTGCAGAGAACAAAAAGTCATGTTAAAACCCAAGTCACATACCGTTAAGATTATTTTTAATACTCAATCCAATTTATTTTATGGGAATAATGCTGACCATGATTTTAAGCCTTTGACTCTTAAGAAGTAAAATCATTGATATCTTTGGTTTTGTATCATCATACCCCTTCCCCTCTTTCACCCAGGGGGTCATCCTTAAAACAAAGAGTAAGGAGAGAGGAATGAAAAAGTGATTCAGCTAAATTAAAAAACACGCACTATAGGCAACACTGTATAGCTCTGCCTTTGCGAAGAAGGGAAGGAGGTGTGGAAGTATCTTGTTGTGATAATAACAAATATATTAAGGCAAAAAGAAGACAAAACCAGATTTATTTGAGGATGAAATGATGGTTTACTTAGAAAATTCTACAGAATCTGTAAAAAAAATGAGACAGTTGATTCAGTAGAGTGGCACCACATAAAACAAACTCATAAAAATCGGTAACATTTCTATATAGCAAATAACAAAATAGAAGAGGAAATAATAGAAAGTCAACGTTGAAAATAACTACCAAATGCCTAAAATATCTGGAAGTTAATTTTCAGCCACTGTTTTTTGTATCCCATTACCTGTGACTCTCTCTTAGTCCAGAGAGGGCAAGAATTTAATTAGAAGGACTGGGGAATGTCTGTCTTCCTTCCTTCTTAATTCCCAACATTGATTCTGTACAGAGTCATAATCTGGTCATGGACTCTAAATTTCTACAATTTTAATATTCTGACCAGTGAAATTACTTCTAGGGCTTGGTGCTTTTAAGTGACTCCGGGTTGCAGAGAGGTTTTATTTAGGATCATTTTATTTGGGATCATTTCATTCTTATACTGAATACATTATGGTGGCAGGCTTACAAAGTACTCAGTATTGGTTTTAGCTACCTCCTTAATCCAGAATGTCTTCGATGATTTTAAGGGAAAGGCAGGAGGTCATGGGGAGAGGGCAAGATGAGCAGAAAGGAAAAAAGAAAAGAGGGAGAAGGAGAACTAAGAGAGAAAAGATTAAATGGAAGCCAAAGTGATAAAAGAGATAAAGAGGAGAGAGGGTAACAGAGCTAAAAGAGAGAGAGAGGAAGAGAGGTGAAAAGAAAAAGTAGAAAAAAAATAAATTTTGATTTTCAGAGAGTGGGAAAGAGGGAAAGGGAGAAATAAATTGAAGTGAGACATATTCAGATGACCAAAATCCTGGTATTTGGGACTCTTCTTAGTATGACTCCTTACGGATATTCAGGAAGAAACCTTTTCCATGGTGGGGAAAATAATATTGGAGCCTATTCAAAAACCCTCAAGCTGAGGATAAAACTGGTTTTTCCTTCATATTGCCATGGTCACTCAATGTGGAATAAGTATTCAATGAAGGGGAATTTTCAGAAATCAGTCCCATTTGGGCAGCGGAAATATGAATCATGTATAAAACCCTTTTGTATGGCTGTTTTTAGTTTGCAAAATACTTTCATTAGTCTTATGTAATCTTTGACATTTGATTACATAGTTCTATAGGAAGGCTCTTGTCCTAAGTCCCACAACGGATAAAGCTGGGACTGAAGCTCAAACCTAACTCCCACCTCAGTGTTCCTTTTACTACACATGCAGTGGCGGGATGGGGTGGTGGATAGAATATTAAACTGAGACAAGAACATCCAGTTCAGACTCAGCTTCTGACACTTAATGGGTGTGTCATGCTGGGGAAGTCACTTAACGCCAGTTAATATTTATATAGCTCTTTGGGGTTTGAAAAGTCCTTTATACGTACGTATTATCTCACTTCATCCTCTCTACTGTTCTGGAAATAGGTACCATTATTATCAATAATATTTTACAAATGAGGAAACTGAGGCTCAAAGAAGTCACATAGCTAGTGTCTGAGGTGAGATTGGAACTTGGGTCTTTCTGATTCCAAGTCCATCCCCTATGCCAGGATGTCTCTTCACGTTGTGGAAAGAATTAGATGAGATCATTTATACAAAATTCTTTGCTGATGTTAAAATAACATACAAATATTGGTTATTACTAAATGAATGAATAGCTATTTATGTTTCATTTATGTTTTTCACATCTTGCATATATGTTGGTGTCTTCTCTTATAGTTTTTTTTTTTTGACTGGATCCATGATTTCATTGGTATAGAGAGCACAGAGTAAGAAATGCTATCTGTGCAGCCTGGCACCTTCTCTGCAATTTTTAGTCTTAGAAATTTGTTTGAGGTAATGAAAGATTAAGTGATTTGCCCAGGGACATGAAGTCAGTTTGTCCCTGGTGGGACTTGGACTAGGTCTCTATCTATTATTGCATGGTTGCCTCTACTACATTAAGCAGCTGAATTTTTAAGACCATTTCTTCTATTTCTTTGGTAATAAAAATTAACACCCATTTCCAAGGTATGTGTATCAGGAACATCTCAGTTAAAGGGCTCAGTGATCTTGATATACTGTTAAACCTTGAAAACAGATAAAGTTTGTTAATATATTGGATTGTTTCATTTTCAGATACATGATTTCTCAACATGATCAGAGTACAGAACTATCCACTATCTATAAAGTGGGGGGGAGAATGTGTGGCGTTGAGGTCACATGTGGCCCTCTAGGTCCTCAAATACAACCCTTTGACCAAATCATTTGGATTTGGAATATTTTGAATCATTTGGATTTAGGCAAGGCACTGTACTTGAGGACCTAGAAAGGTGTGAAAAATTATTTCACTTGGTAATCTGTGTGTTGGAGACTCAAGAGTTCCCAGTCTCCTCTCCTTTCTGCTCCAAAATTCTTCAGGACATTCCTGACAAGAAGATTGCCCTGAATCTTCTTATCTCTGATTTTATTTTATTCAGGCTTGGGTGGAGACAGATTCTTACAGGATAGAATGATGGCAGGATGGCACCAGGCTCAGTTGACCAAGATTAAGCAACCTAAATCTTGTACTGAAAAGACCTCATTTTAATATAATCCACCTCCCAGTTGTGTTGACCAATCAGGATTGATTGGCACCCCTTGGGAACACCTTATCTACTCTTAGAAGGGCATATAACCCTGTACTCTCTAATCCCAAACTGAGTCAGTTCTGACCTGGCCCCCTTAGAGGGGTCCAATTTTGGACTGAACTTTTAAGCCATGCATGTCAAGCCAGCTTGAGAGAAATTAAACTATGGACACACACACTCTAATTTCACTTGTCTCTTTCCTTGAACAGACTCGGCAATTTATCGAGTTTCGACAAGGGCCACATGTGGCCTTGAGGTTGCAGGTTCCCCATCCATGAAAGAATGAACTTGTGCTGTATCTGTTTTTCCCATTTTTGTCTGAAGAAGCAAAAGCTTAATTTGTTTTACAAAGTTTTTGCCTTCCTTTCTGGCTTTTGGCAGTCTTTTGGAATTTAGTCTGTAAATCAGGTAATCTATTGTTTGTTCACTATCCTTGCTACTCAGTACTCCTTCTACTTCCTGATCCTCAGTTATTTGACAGACATTCGCAAGAATTTTTAATTCATCATGTGATTCTCTGAGTTTCTGAACACCCTTCTTGCCTTGTGTAAAAATCCCAGCAATATTCTGCCCTTTCATTGCCTATTGTGGAACAACATTCCAATGGGTAAAGTTAGTATTCAATATTTTCTAATTGATATTCTTGAATCAAGTCACTCTCCATTCTAATCTATCCCCCACACATCTGCCCAAGTTAATTTACTAAACAGATCTGACTGTGTCACTCCCTCTCTCCCACCTTACTCAATAAACTCCAGTGGTTCCATCTTACCTCTAAGACTAAATCTTAACCTCTGTTTGTCTCAGATTTTTTAATGTGTGAACCTATCCACATTTTTTTTTAAGTATAAGTATCCAAGAATACCTTGTGCAACATAGTTTCATTTCCCTTTAAATGCTAAGGATCATTTCTTTGGCATTTTTTATTTTTATATCCACTGGTGTGGGAAATCTTGGGTAAAGACTTATCCAGGCTAAGATCTAATCAGATAGAAAAAATAAATTCTAAGTTTAGGTTAATGGGTAGATTTCTTGCTCATTGTGTTTACTCAGATAAAGTCTGGGAAAATGTAGATTCTCCCTTTTGTCAGACAGGTGATATGGAATTTGGTAAGTCTCCTGGACCAAGACTTGGGTGATCCAACTCACTGTACCTCAAGATGTTCATTGTAAAGTTGATTCACTGAGGACCCCTACTCTATTCCAATCAATATTAATCAATTTGCTATGATAAGTGTAGTGATTATTAATTCTGTACACTTAGCCCCAGAGCTGTGAGCTGCAGATGATAAAATCATTTACGTAATCATAGGAAGTTAGCTAGAGGTTGTCATGGTGACCAAGCTGAGTGTGGCAGAGGTGACATGGAGGGTGGCCCAAATTTATTTTGTACTTCTAGACCAGTCTCTCTTGTCCAACAGAAGCCGGTGTCCATCTCATGACAATCTTATGACCACCTAGCCAGTGGAGATACTCTTTGCTTCACCCAATTTGTGACTCTGCTGCTCAACCTGTGACCTTACTGATATTTTGTTTTGCATATTTTAGCCTGTGCATCATATGTCATCCAATGAATTCTATTGTATTTGGTATAGCCGTTCTTGAATGTTTAGCTATCTAAGCTTATAAAAACAAAGTCCTGGAAGGAGGAGGCATCTCACATCATGAGGAAGATCTGAGGTCCTCTTCATTAGAGGGGACCATGGACCCTTGTGTTCCATTGGCTCAGAACTCTGCCTCAGTCTCTCTTATTGTAGAATGGGTAATTTTTATCCCTACATAATGTAGCTAGCCTCTCACTATAATATTCACTCTTTCATTAATTGTTAACCCATCTGAGTTGATTGCCACCCTCAGGAATACTCACTCTTTCAAGGGTATATAAACTGTGAATGCACCTTGAGGAGTCTTTGGCACTTGAGAGGACCACTGACCTCTTTTATTAATAAGCATTCTAGCCTTATTAATAAAATGATTAAATTACCCAGAAATTATGCCTCTCAAACTTTTGAAATGTCACACCTATATTATTTCATTTATTAGTACTCATAATAGCCCTTGATGGGAATCATGGCAAGAAAAGCTTTTTAAAAGAGAGAATCGGTGAGAAAAGGTTCAGAAAGTATAAGTGACCACCCAGGCATTTTGTGACCCAGCTGGGACTAGAATTCAAGCCTTCAGATTCTTTGGTCCAGACACTTTCCATTACTACACCTCATGGATATTCAAAGGGAAGTACACCTCAGGAGAAGCCTGGACTCAGCCTTAGGCCTTGAGACTTACCTCCTGTTCTCTCCTTTCTTGAGCCAGTGTGAAATTACTTGATTTCTTTTGGGACTCCTGGAGCTTTAAAAGCTTTTCCACAAGAAACATCTTGTCTTTTCCCTCCTATCCAAAACAAGAGTGGCACAAAGGGATGGGGAACAAATAGAAAAAGTGAGAGAAAACGCTTGGAAAGAGGAAGCAGTTTGATTTTCATTAGAACATTCAATTTGGAGAGAGGGTTATATAAGAATTGGATGAAGAACAGTCACCATGTTTTTCCTTGATACGAAATTAAATTGTAACAGATTTTGACTAATCCACCAACACCTCATTTTTTCTTCCTTCTCTAATGGGAGAAGTGAGGAATAGTGCCTGGTGAGGAATCTAGAAAAGGGGAAGTGTTTTTGGTCTTGGTGCCAGGAGACTTAAATTTCCTAGAACTCTTGGGCAATTATGACAAATATGAACCCTTCCTTTTTCTTCTTGGCACATCTCTTCCCATCTCCCTCCTCATTCTGATAGCCACTCTAGGTGCCCTAGTAAATCCTAGATCTGCCCTTCCTGATTCATTTTCATGCAATGCCTCTTCTCCAACCACTCCCCAGAGAACTTGTCCAAGTCTTGCATTTCCTGGTCCATCAAAATCAATGCAAACATTCTCTATGTCATTTCCTCAAGAGTACAAGGCATCAGCCAGTGAAGTTAATGAAGTCAACTGTGCCAACAGATCAGATTTAGGAAAATATCTTCCAAATATTAATATATGAGTATTTTAACTAAGACATGGGCACAATGCCCTACCCAGGTGATTAGTGACTCTTGTATTGTAGTTTTCAGGTCGGTAATTCTGTAGACAAGGTATGCTCAGTAGCATTCTTTGTAGATTGTGCCATAAAGCAGTGAGTTCTCTGTGGTGACTCAACCACTTGTCTGAGACATTGCAGAAGAGATTCATAATTCATGGAGGGGTTGAAATAAATAACTTTGGAGGACTCTTCAAATGTTATTCTATGATTCTAAGTAGCTACACATCCTCATGCATGTGTAGGGCCAGTCCATGCTATATGGCTGACTGGGAGTAAACCCAAATTCTGTGCTGAGTTGCATCACTCGAGTCATTTAGATCCAAGTTTTTAGAGTATGATTTGCCAAACTCTTTCACTGTATACAGAAACATTCAAAGTGATGACAGCTGTATGATGATGCTGATGCTGGAATACATGATGGAGGAAATAAATATATCCTACTACCAAACCCTAGGGTATCAGAGACCCACCCATACCCTAGTTATTATGCAGAATTTTAGTTCAAGTATAACCCCCATGACATTTATCTAATTGGAGAATCCAATTTTTTTCTCTGTTCCCACTGGGAAAATTCATAAACTCTTCAGGTTTTTAGCAGAGGAGTTCTTAACATTTTTTATTTCATGGCTCCTTTGGCAGTCTGGTGAATCTTATGGGGCCCTTCTCAAAATAATTTTTTAAATGCATAAAATAAAATACATAGTATTATAAAGGAAATGAATTATATTGAAGTATAGTTATCTGTACATATACATACACACACACACACAAGTGTGTGTGTATGTATATATGTGCATTCATCCACACATTATATATATACACATACATGTATGTGTATACATGCACATGCTTGCATATCTATATACACATCCATACCCCCCCAAGTTCATAGACTCCAGGTTAAGACCCCTGCTTTAGCAGGACTCCGTGAAGACATGGGACCCAAAGAATATATCTATGGTTATTTTCAAGTTTAAAAGAGAAAAAGGAACTTGCATTGATGATCTGCTCATGTAGGAGTTTAATCATGATCTTCCTTCCTTCAATTATTTGCCAGTAAAGATACGTGATCATCCTTAAAATAAAAAAGAAGAAAACAAAAAAATGCAAATCGTTCTGGCAGGAATCTATGATATTGTGTTAACAAAACAAACATGGAAGTCCAGCTCAGCTCTGGCAGCAAGGCAGCTCTGCAGCTAATACCCCCAAGGAATATAACATCTTCTCTCTCATGTTGCGGTTGTTACTATATAGTAGATATGAACAGGGGAAAATAGGACTTCTGCAGGTGTTCTTTAATATTAGTTAACATTTACACAGCCCTTTAAGGTTTGCCCGCACTGTATATGTTATCTTTTTGATCTTCACAACAATCCTGGGAAGTGGGGGTCATTGTTATTCCTATTTTATTGATGAGGAAACTGAGGCAAACAAGGTGAAGCCACTTGCCCAGGGTCACACAGCTACTAAGTGCCTGAGGCCAGATTTGGACTCAAGTCTTCCCGAATCCAAGGCCAACACTCTATTCACTGCACTTTTATGGCATCAGATCATAAAACCAAGATGCTTAAAATTTGGACCACAAAGAACACTAAGGGAGATTGTCTATAATAAATCAGTATCTTGATTGTATCAGAGCCCTTCAATCTCTGCTTCTATTGTTGTCATGCAGACATTTCAGAGTCTTCGTGGTCCCACTTGGGATTTTCTTGGCAAAGATACTGTAGTGGTTTGCCATTTCCTTCTCCAGCTTATTTTACAGATGAGGGAACTGAGGCAAAAAATGTTAAGCAACTTGAGTAGGGTCATACAGCTAGCTAGTAAGTGTCTGAGGCCAGATGTGAACTCAGGTCTTCCTGACTCCAGGCTGGGCGCGCTATCCACTGTGACCCCCAGTTGTTCCATCTGCTTCTGACTTCTGGAATTCAAACTCATGCATCAGCTGTTGTCTTATCCTGGACTTGGGCCTCCTTGCCCTAGAACATTCAACCATTACCATGACTTTCTCACCCTGGAATATCCTTCTGCCAGATCCGTCTCCCATTGTTGAGTCTCTCTTGGGACCTCCATTATGTTGAGGGGCCTAATCTAGCCAGTCTTCATTCCCCTCCCAGCTCTGATCTTGACTTTTGGACCTCAAAACCATGCCCCTGTACCAGACACCTTTACTCCCACTTTTTAAATCCCTCTTTCCTGTGTTGTCTGAGGCAAGGCTTGTCTTTCTTTCTGTTTGTATTTATAGCTTCAGTATTTGGACAGTGCCTGGCACACAGTAAGTGCTTAATAAATACCTGTTTCTTTGCTTTCTTCCTTTCTTGAGACCAGTGATAGAATGTTTTGAACCACTTGCTTTGGGTCACAAACCTTTTTGATTTTGGGTTGACTTAAAAGCTACTGAGTTTTCTGCTTTCTGTTGGCTTAGGAAAACAGTTATGCTTTGTTGTATGCCTCAGGCATGTTCAGCAATAGATTTGTGTATAGGAGGTAGATCAAGAAAAGTTACTTGATCAACTAGAGAAGTTTACAGCTCTTTTATTTGGGACTTAGTTGATTATGATGATGATGGTGATGGTTAACATTTATGTAGCACTTTTAGGTTTGCAAAGAACTTTACCAAATTATCCTTATTCTACACATGAGGAAACTGAGGCAAATGAGGTTAAGGAACTTAGAAGGAGTCACATACCTAGAATGTGTCTGAAGCCAAAATTTGAACTTAAGTCTTTCTGACTCTAGGACCACTGCTACATCTACTAGGCCACTAAGCTTCCTGGGCTTACATCTTTTTAGTAGGGTGCCACTGGTACCCTCTTGGAGGAAATTAAAAATACCTCCTGGGCAATAGAGATGATTTGATTGGATCAGTTTATTGAGTCAGAATGATGCCTTTTGGCTGAACTTATTTCAGAGGACAAATGAGAGAACAGCAAAATTAAGAAAAGCCAAGGGCACTAGAGGTGGGCATGGAGAAATTTCCTCCACCAGAAATTGATAATGGTTACTTTAGGGCAGAGGTACAAGAAAATTGTATATATGTTCATCTGAGAAGGCTGGACTTCTAATTCTTGGTCCCAGCCTTGCAGAGGTTGTGACTTAACTTCCTAGACCAAGAGCTAGCAGGTATGGAGAAGGTGGGACAAGTGGTGGGAGTTCCTGAATCCTAGCCTAGACAATAAAAAAAAGATTTCTTGGACAGTATGATTCCATAAGCCAAGCTTCTGGCATGAGAAAGAGGTGTTTCAGGAGTGCTAGTCACAGAGCTGTCTTGTAAAACACCCTAAGTTTGAGAGTTCCCAAATCTCATCTTCCAAAGAGTTCTGGGGGCATTACTAGCCTTTTCAGGAGAAAAGATAATTAGTATGAAGCCCCTAGAGCATTAAGAACACCAAAGGACTAAAATCCCAAGGTGAGGGAACAAAAGTTCCTGACTTTGCTCTCTTACTGTGAGGTGGTATGAAGTCGGATGTTTGTACAGGCCTCCAGGGCAAGAGTGACATTTACTGGAATGTTAGGAAGATGCTCGTCTAGAAAACTGAAATGCATTTCTCTTCCAAGAAGGAATCCGAGCCCTTAGGTTAGTAGGGTAGTACAGGAAGGCTGGATACTAAATGGGTCTCACTGATGAAAGGACTCATGGAGTGTTGCGGGGATTTCTTTCTTAGGAAGCTCAAATTTGTTTCTTTTTCCAGAGCATTCTATGAATTTGGTTTCTACAGAGGCCCTTGAAGGGTAGGTGGAACTCACAGAAAAGGGAAGGAGAATCATATGTACTATTTATGTGCTCCTCTGAATCTTTATAGTGAAGCTAGATGACACTAGTGATAGAGCACTTGACCTGGAGTCAGGGAGAGCTGAGTTCAAATCTCAGCTCAGATACTTATTAACTGTATGATCTGGGCAAGTCACTTAACCCTGTTTGCCTCAGTTTCCTCATCTATAAAATGAGCTGGAGAAGAAAAAGGCAACTCACTCCAGTATCTTTGCCAAGAAAATCCTAAATGAGGTCACGAAAAGTAGGACACAACTAAAAAACAACTGAACAGCTAAGTCCTTTATGTTTTTGTTTTTTTTCTGTGGGGTAGAATAAAGATTGTTCTGTATCTGTTGGTTACGTTGGTTACGTTGAATGCTTGTATGGGAGCTAGAGATTCTTTTGTCCACATCTGTGGAGACCTAGCTCTGAACTATATTTGGATATTACGTGGAGGGAACTTTGACTGGAAGCAAAGCAAGTCCAAGAATTCTGGGTTGGGTGGAGGGGCTTCCCCCAGGACTAGTACATGGTCCAGAGCTCAGATCCAGGACTATGTGTAAATGTATCATACTTCAAATACAATGGATAGCTCAGCAGCTTGGAATATAATGTCAGGGTAGCATAATAAATACAAAAGACTGTACCAGGAGTTAGAAGAGCAGGATTCTAATCCTAGTTTTGTCAGTGACCTTAGTCACATTTAATGCCATCAAGAGGATCAGATATGACTGAACAATGAGAACTAGGCAATATTTCCATTTCTGAGGCACAGAAATGTTAAATAGTTTGCTTAAGATCATGGAGGTTGTTAGAGGCGTAGCTTCTCCTAATGCTCCTTTGCTCTTTCCATTAAACTCAAGGGTTTTATGTATCAATCTTCCTTAAGCTGTTTCTTCTACCCTCCCTCCTAGCCTCAAAGTGTTAATTTTTCCCCCTTATTTTATCTTGTTGTTGTACTTACAGGACAAGAAGGGTGAGGATGAAGAAGAAATGCACGCTCCCGACGAGATTTCGATAAATCCATACTACCCATAAGTAGCTAGGTCTGCTGCTGAGTATCTCAATCCATCCATAGATTGCATGGATGATGGAAGGCAGGCCTTGGAAAGGACCACAGTGAGCGGAAGGTTTCGACCTGAGCAGAAAAGGAAATGATGTAGATTTGGTTCTAAAATGACTGTTTTTTCTCTGATCTCCCTCTCGTCATTATTTTACTGGCATTTGACTTGTCCTTTAACCTGAAATCAGAGATTTCTCAGCCATGGACTTAGATGAATAATTGCTGCAAAGTTAAGAATTCTCCTAGTATAGTATTAATAGTAATGTTATTATTAATAATAAATAACATCTAATATTTATATAGTGTTTTACTTTTTACAAAGCACTCCCTTCCTCTCTACTAGGTGGCATAGCAGATAGAATACTCGGCCGAGAGTCAAGAACACCTGATTACTAATGTGGAAATATGTTTAATATGATTGTATATGTATAGCCTATATCAGATTGCTTGCCATCTTGGGGAGGGGGTAGAGAAAAAGGGAGGGAGAAAAAAATGTATAACTCAAAATCTTATAAAAATGAATGTTGAAAACTAAAAAACGAAGAGACTTGAGTTCAAACGTGGACTTGGACATTACTAGCTGTGTGCCATGTTACTCTGGATAAGTCACTTAATCTCTGTCATCTCAGTTTCCTAAACTATAAACTGGGGGTCATAATAGTATACTCCCTCTCCACGGTTCATGTAAAAATCAAATGAGATAATATATGAAAAATGCTTAGTGCCTGTCACATACAGGTGCTCAATAAATAGGCATCTTCCTTTCCCCTCTTTCCTCTTAGGAGAGACAGTACAGTATTGTTATTATTATACAAAATGACTTTAATGTATTAGGCAGACAAAGTTTAAGTGATTTCCCCAGGATCGCACGGCTGGTAAATGTCTGAGGTGGCTCTTAGCTCATCTTCCCAGTAAATGTGCTAGATGTAGCCAGCCTGTCTGGGCATGTGTGAGACGATGGTTAAATTTTCAGTGTGAGCACTTTCCAGTACAAGCATTATCAACCCCATCTTTACAGATAAGGAAGGAGAGCATTTATGACTTCCTTGGGAATACGCAGCAGTTAAGGGGTAGAGTCACCTTCTGAATCCGGTCTTAGAAAACTTCAAGTTCAATGGCCTTTTCAGTACATCATGCTGATCATAACCTTTTTCTGTTGGGTCTCTTTAGTTTTATTGATGTATTTTCTTTTTACATTACATATATTTGCAGATTAGCCCCATTTTGTGTGAGGTCTTTTACAACAAAGTAAAACTTAAATAAAACTAATAACCGTGACCTCATCTGAAGAAACTTCATGCAACCTTTCACATCTATAGCCCCCTCCTTATATCTTTTTTTTAAAAATTAACAGAAGTCTATTTCCTCTTCTTCTCACCTCTCACTCCACTGGGGCAAAGGGAGGGGGAAAATACGTTTCTTGCAATCTATGCATAATCAAAATAAATTGCCCCAAATATTGATACCTTAATCTGCATCCTAAATGACTCTGTAATTGGTAGCCAATTTCATTATCAGTCCTCTGCAATCATAGATGGTCACTGTAGTGACGGTAGTTCTAACAAATGTGGGTTCTTTTTACAGTGTTGTTGTCATTGTATAAATTGTTCCCATAGTATTGGTCATTTCATTCTTCGTTAATGTATCTATGTCCATAAAATTGTTCATTTTTATAATATTGATGTTATAGTTCAAATTGTTTTTCTGCCCATACTTTTAGGGATCTATTAAAGGTAAACATATAGATATGCCCCTAGACCCAAGTACTTTGCCTATACTCCCCCTGGCTTCTATTTTACCAAATTATGCTAATCCAATGTGAATAAAATACTAGAGTAGTAGGGACTTGACTGAAAGGAATTTAGTTCTAGGATTGCCAATTGCCCTGGATTCACAAAACGGATCTCTCTTTCAACTTATTATTATTGCTAATACTTACTTCAAAGGTTAAACAGCTTTCACTTCACAGTGCTCTGAAGTAGGCAGTAACAGTAATTTTATCCCCATTTTATAGATGTAGTAACTGAGGCTCTGGGAAGTAAACAAACTAACTTGCTTAAGGTCATACAGCTAGTAAGTTAGATCATATCTAACCTGAGCTACTGGCCTTTTCTTGAGTATAATTCCATCCATTTCTGACTTGGCAACAGAGGATAGATGAAGGATCTGATACCGCCTGGGCTAAAAATTTGTTAAAACTTAGATGCTGAAAGTTAATGTGGGTCATTTTTAAGTTTCATTTATTAATTAATAGATGAAGTAGGTTTCTCTTTCCTTCCCTAAGAGCTTAGCATCTTAAGGAGAGAGAGGGGAAAGAGGAAGAAAGAAAATTAGGAACTCAAAATTTAAAAAAAATTAAAAATTATCCATGCAATTGGGAAAAATTATTGGGAAATTAACTAAATTAACATAATAATATTTAATATAAATAATTGGGAAAAATAAAATATTTTTTAGAAATGTTATGAGGTGTCTAACCTATATTGGATTACTTACCATCTGTGGGAGGGGATGGAGAGAGGGATGGAATTTGGAACTCAAAATTTTAAAAAAAAGCTAAACTGTTTTAACATATAATTGGGAGGAAAAATAAAACATAATAAAAATGTTATGAGAAGAAACTTGATGTAGTGTATAGAGAGCTGACCTCAGAGTCAGAAAAACCTGGGTTCAAGTCCTGTTTCTGACCCATCCTGGCAAATCATTTAACCTCTTAAAGTTCCAGACCATTCTCTAAGACTTCAAGCTGAAATGCTGGATGCCCATCTGCACTCACATGTTTCCTCACCGAGAATTCCCTAAATGAATAAAATCATGGGACTGATTTTTTAAAAGCTATAATTGTTACTGAAATATTTCAATATTAGTTAATAAGGAAATAGTAGCATTGCTTAGATTGTCTCCCCTCACTCCCTCCCCAACTTTTTCCCAAATGGCATCTACAACATCCATAACTACAAAGTCATCTCTTACCTCCAGACAGTGATGGCTAGGACACATAGTACCCCAGTAAAAGATGGGAAAAACAGTAGGAAGATAAAAAGGGTCATCATCTGAGAGGCACGCCAGGCTTTGCTTGGAGGCTGACAGTTCATCAGTAAGCTGATCTAAAGGAAGAGTGATCCAATCTTCCATCAATTTCTTTAGGTGCCTTTCAAACCTCAACTTTTAGTGCCCCATCATTGCCTCTCTTTCCCTCCACCCTCTTCTTTTAATGTACAAATAGATGTAGGGTTGAGAGTAGCCCTTCCCTCCTTCATCCACAGCACCAGTGGGTTCTAAAATATCACTCACTCTTTTGACATAAAACATGATGAAAAGTACGATCATGTGGATGAGGGGTAGCAGAGGAGAGAAGAAGATGCCAATCCTGCCAAGAGAAAAATGGTCATTATTTTCCCATAGTATACTCAATGATACTAGCTAACATTTATATAGCACTTTAAGGTTTGCAGAATGCTTTACGTATATTATTTCATCTAAACCTCATAATAATCTATTATTATTCCCATTATACAAATAAGGAAACAGGATCAGAGAATTCAAATGACTTGCCCAGGGCCACACAGCTACTTAATACCTGAGTTAGAATTCGAACCAAGGTCTTCCTAACTTTCTTAAGGCCAGAAACCAAATTGGAAGCAACTCCCATTTAGTAGAGTGTCTAAAATGCCATATTAAAAGCCTAAAAAAGGGGGTAACCCATAAGTGGTTCAAGATATCTAGCAGTAGTTCCACTTCATCTAGGAGTCAAGCCTCCCCCTGCCCAAAAAATGTTACCATCTAGATTATCAAGAATTAGAATGTATGGGAAGTCTAGAGATGAAATTTAGGGGAAACATGGCATCTGTCATCCTCAAGTACCTGAAAAGCTGTCATGTAAAAGAAGGACTATATTTGTATTTAGCATAGTGCTTAGCATATAATAAGTGCTTAATTAATACTTATTGATTGATAAATTTGGGTGGAGGAGGTCTGACCTCAGAGGGCAGGACCAGGAGGAATGAACAGAAAGTTGCTAAAAGGAAGATTTTGATTTGGCATGAGGAAAAAAAAATCTCAACAATGAATGGGAATAAGATAGATTGGGGCTATCTTGGGAAATAACTTATCTGCAGGAGTTATTCATATAGAGGTTGGTTGAATATTTGTCAGAAATGTTGTAAACAAAATTCCAACTTCAGTTTGTGCTACATGACCTTTTGACGTTGAGAGGTTTTGACCCACTGGTTACTCAGTAGAGATGCTATGATCTAATTTTGACATCACATTCTTCTAAGGAACCATTCTATGATGATGTCAATTCCACAGGATATGATAAAGAAGAAAGACTGTTCTTGATCTAAGTGATGTCTCCTCCTAACACAACCCTTCACCTGACACTTACCACAGCAGGGTCTGTGTGTAGATTAGCTCCAAAACATTCCTGGCAATGTCAAACTCAGGCACACCAAGGCTTTTAATGAATTTAGTCCCAATGATTCTGTAAAATGACAAAGTTGAGAATCTACAAGAGCCCAGAAACCCTGAGAAGAAAAAAAAAAGATACCCAGCTATCGCGTAAAGAACTACCTCAACTAATTTAGAATAAAGGTGAAAAGTCCTGTACAAATTAAAGATGTATGTGTGTGGAAGATACATAATTTTGCTGTTTTCTCATGTTAAAGGCACCGTAGTGATAAGAATGTTGGACTTAAAAAACAAGACCTGGATTTCAAATCCTACTTAATTAGCTCTATATCAGCAACTAGGTGATGCAGTGGTTAGGAATGTCTGAGTTCAAATCCTGCCTCAGATACATATTAGCTGTATAATACTGGGTGAATTACTTAACCTCTGTCTCTCTCAACTATAAAATGAGGACAACAAACATGTACCTCCCAGGGTTGTTGTGGGGACCAAATGAGACAATATTTATAAAGCCCTTAGCAGAGTGCCTGGTACATAGTAGGTGCTTAATAAATGCTTATTTGCTTCCTTCCTTTCCTGGAAAACTCATTTAACCTCTCTGTGCCTCAATTTCCTTATGTGAAAATGAGGGAATTGAATTAGATGGCCTCTGATGTCCCTCCAAACTCTAAAGCTTTGATGTTAGTCTTATAAACACAGTGAAAGAGTGACATTGTTTTAAGAAAAAGATCTTCTATATTGTTAAGGCAAAGTGCTAAATAAAACAGTTTAAAAAAAATTTTTTTTCCTAAGTTGACTAAACATTTTCCCTATTTACTTGGTAAATCTTTCCTCCTGCCTCCAAACTTTCAGCCCAACAACAGGACATTTTTTCCATAAATTAAGAGTAAGTGGCATTGGATTCAATAGAATTTTCTTACACTGGACACCTTAAAATTTGTCACCAAGACCCAAAAAAATCAGAGTTTAAAATTTGGCCAAAATGTGTACCTAGGAAGCTAGGTAGGTCTCTATCCCTTTTTTAAAGTTTATTTATTTTAGTTTTCAACATTCAATTCCATAAGTTTTAAATTTTATCCCCCTTCCTCCACCCTCCCTCTCCAAGATGACCTGCTATCCGATATAGGCTCTACATATACATACCTATTACACATATTTTCACATTAGTCATGCTGTAAAGAAGAATTAGAACCAATGAGAGGAACCACAGAAAGAAGAAACAACAACAACAACAACAAAAGAGAGAGCAAATAGTATGCTTTGATCTGCATACAGACTTCATAGTTTTTTCTTTGAATGTGGATGGCATTTTCTATCATGAGTCCTTTGGAGTAATCTTAGATCCTTGCATTGGTGAAAAGATCTAAGTGTATCAAAGTCAGTCATCCCACAATGTTGATGTTACTATGTATAATGCTCTCCTGGTTCTTCTCTCTTCACTCAGTATCAGTTCATATATATCTTTTTCTGAAAAGGTTTTTCTGAAGTCCACCTGTTCCTCATTTTTTATAGCACAATAGTATTCCATTACAATCATATACCACAACTTGTTTAGCCATTCCCTAATTGATGACCATCTCCTCAATTTCCAGTTCTTTGCCAATGCAAAGAGAGCTGCTATAAATGTTTCTGTACTTGTGGGTCCTTTTCCCATTTTTATGCTCTCTTTGGGATATGGCCCTAGAAATGGTATTGCTGGGTCCAAGAGTTTGCACAGTTTTATAGCCCTTTGGGCATATTCCAAATTATTGTCCAGAATGACTGGATCACCTCATAGCTCCATCAATAATGAATTAGTGTTCCAATTTTCCCACATCTTCTCCATCATTTGTCATTTTCCTGTTTTACCATGTTACCCAATCTGATAGGTGTGATCTCTATTTTTTAAACAAAGCTCTGAGGGTCCCGGAGAAGGACCAAGACCTAATTTTTTAAAAAAAACTCTTTCATAATATCTCTGTACTATGCACTGTGTACTCTCCACATAATGAACATGTAATAAAAATTGTCAACAGAGACATTCTGTCTGCCCTTCATATGCGTAATGAATCACTATGCAACATAGAGGTGAATCTGGGTAGAACTAGGCAAAGACAATAATGCCAGGACTATATATAATAGGTGTATATGTAAGTGTGTGTGTATATAAAGAGTTATACCTAATGGATGAATATTTATAAAAATATAAATTGCCCAGATTAATGGAAGAAGAAATAAAGTACTTAAAGAATCCCATTTCAGAAAAAGAAATGAAATAAGATATCAATGAACTCTCCAAGAAAAACTCTTCAGGACCAGATCAGTTTAGAAGTGAATTCTATCAAACATTTAAAGAAAAATTAATTTCAAAACTATATAAACTATTTGGAAAATAGGCAATAAAGAGTCCTACCAAATTCTTTTATGAGACAAATGTGGTGCTGACACCTAAATCCAGAAGAGTGAAAAAAGAGAAAGAAGATTATACACCAATTTTCCAAATGAATATAGATGCAAAAATGTTAAATAAAATATTAGCAAAGAGATTACAGAAATTTATCTTGAGGATAAATGACTATAAAATTCCACTATGACCATGAGGGATTTATGTCAACAATGCTGAGATGGTTCAATATTAGGAAAATTATTGGTATAAATACCCATATCAACAACAAAACTAACAGAAACCATATGGTTATCTCAATAGATGCAGAAAAAACTTTTGACAAAATACAATACCCATTCCTATGAAAAACACTAGAGAGCATAGCAATAAATAGAGTCTTCCTCAAAATGACTGATAGCATTTTTCTAAAACCATCAGCAAGCATTGTATGTAATGGGCATAAGCTAAAATAATTTCCAATAAGATCAGAAGTGAAACAAGGCTGTCCATTATCACAAATGTTATTCAATATTAAAAATGTTAGCTTTAGCCAGAGAAGAAAAAGAAATTAAAGGAATTAGAATAGGCAAAGAAGAAACAAAGTTATCACTCTCAGCAAATAATAAGATGGTATACTCAGAGAATCCTAGAGAATCAAGTAAAAAATTACTTGAAATAATAAACAAATTTAGCAAAATTATAGGACATAAAATAAACCCACATAAAATCATTGGCATTTCTATATGTTACTAACAAAGGGAAACAGCAAGAGATAAAAAGAGAAATTTCATTTAAAGTTACTGTAGACATTATAAAATATTTGAAAGTCTACCTGCAAAAACAAACCAAGGAACTATATGAACACAATTAAAAAAACACTTTTCATACAAATAAAGTCAGATCCAAATAACTGGAAAAACATCAATTACTCGTGGATAGATTGAGCTAATAAAATAAAAATGACAATTCTACCTAAATTAATTTACTTATTCAGTGCCATACCAATCAAACTATCAACATATTATTTTATAGAGCTAGAAAAAATAACATCAAAATTCATCTGGAAGAATAAAAGGTCCAGAATATCAAGGAAATTAATGAAAATAAGTGCAAGGGAAGGTGGCCTAGCTGTACCACTGCTTAAATTGTAGGTTAAAGAAGCAATCATAAAAACTATTTGGTCCTGGCTAAGAAATAGAATGGTAGATTAGTGGAATAGTTTAGGTACACAAGATATAGTAGTCAATGACTATAGTAATCTCAATTTGATAAATCCAAAGACTCCAACTTCTGAGATAAGAACTCAATATTTAACAAAAACTGCTGGGAAAGCTAGAAAATAGTATAGCAGAAACTAGGTATAGATCAATATCTTACAGCCTATACCAAGATAAAGTCAAAATGGGTTCATGATTTAGATATGAAGGTTGATACCATACGGTAACTAGGAGAGCAAGCAATGGTTTACCTGTCAGATCGATGGAGAAGGGAAGCATTTACGACCAAATAAGAGATAGAGAACATTATGAAATGCAAAATGGATGATTTTGATTACATTAAATTGAAAAGTTTTTGCACAAAGTCAATGCAATCAAAATTAAAAGGAAATAGAAAGCTGGGAAACAATTTTTATAGCCAGTTTCTCTGATAAAGGCCTCATTTCTAAAAGATAAAGAGAACTGAGTCAAATTTATAAGAATACAGGTCGTTCCCCAATTGATAAATGGTCAAAGTATATGAAGAGGCAGTTTTCAGATGAAGAAATGAAAGCTATCTATAGGCATATGAAATAATGCTCTAAACCACTATTTATTAGAGAAATGCAGATTCAAACAACTCTGAGATACCACATCACACCTATCAGATTTGCTAACATGACAAAACAGGAAGATGATAAATGTTGGAGATGTGGGAAAATTGGAAGACTAATGAATTGTTGGTGTTACCATAAACTGATTCAACCATTCTGGAGAGCAATTTGGAACTATGCCCAAAGGGCTATAAAAATGTAAATACTCTTTGACCCAGCAATACCATTTCTACATCTATATCCCAATGAGATCATAAAAATGGGAAAAGGACCCTCATGTACAAAAATATTTTAAGCAGTTCCTTTTGTGTTGGCCAAGAACTGGAAGTTGAGGGGATGGCTATCAATTGAGGAATGGCTGAAGAAGCTGTGGTATAGGAATGTAATGGAATACTGTGGTGTTATAAGAAATGAGAAAAAAAGCAAACTTCAGAAAAACCTGAAAAGGTTTATATGAACTGATGCTAGGTGAAACGAGCCTAACCAGCAGTAACAGTCACAGCATGCGAGGACTGTTTCTGATAGACTTAGGTCTTCACAGCAATGCAAGAACCTAAGACATTTTTAAAGTATTCTTAATGCAAAATGCCATCCACATCCAGAGAAAGAACTATAGAATCAGAATGCAAAATGAAGCAGACTATTTTCTCTTTTGCTATGTTATGTTTTGTTTTGTTGGTTTTTCTCTTGGCTTCTCCCATTCGTTTTAAATCTTCTATGTAACACGACTAATGTGAAAATGAGTTTAATAAGAATATATGTGTAGAACCCATATAAGATTGCATGTTGTCCTAGGGAAGGAGGGGGAGAAAATTTAAAACATATGGAAGTGATTGTTGAAAACTGAAAACAAATAAATTAATAAAAATACCAAAACAATGGTGAGCAAACAGACTTCAGAAAAACCTGTAAAGATTTATATGAAGTGATGCTGAGTGAAGTAAGCAGAATCAAGAGAACATTGTACACAGTAACATCAACATTGTGGGAAGACTGACTTTGATACACTTAGATCTTTTCACCAATGCAAGGACCTAAGACAACTGGAAAGGACTCTTGATGGAAAATGCCATTCGCATCCAGAGAAAGAACTTTGGAGTCTGCATTCAAATCAAAGCATACTATTTGCTTTTTTTTGCTGTTGTTTCTTCTTTCTCATAGTTCTTCCCATTGGTCCTAATTCTTCTTTACAACACGACCAATCTGAAAATATGTTTAATATGAATATGGAGAGAGAGCCTATATCAGATAACATGCCATCTTGGGGAGGGGAAGGGAATAGAGGGGAAGAAAATTTAAAACTCAAAATCTTATAGAAGTGAATGTTGAAAAGAAAAAATAAATTAATTTTTAAAAAAGAGTAGAAAAAAGTATCATATCTTTCTTCCTATTTTATCTCAAATTAATATCCTTTGAAAATGGACATGTTAATTTTGGCCCTATTACAAAGTTGGGATCACTACTTTACATTTGTAAAATCATTTCAAAGAGCTTTCCTTATCTATCATCTTATTTGAACCTCATGCCAAACCTGTAAGGTAGACAGATTAGAATTATTATTTCCCATCAAGCCTAGAATTAAAATCTAATCTCCTGACTGCAAGTCCAGGGCTGCTTTTCCTCCTACAATTCCACATTCTAGACTCGGATATTCTTCTTCTTTTTCATAAACAGATAAACAAGTGACCTTTCGTGAGCCCTATCAGATACAAAATAAATCCAACATCTGACCTCCAGAGGTTGTCTTGACCAGAGGTAACAAACATTTGGGGCAATAATCTTGAGTTGGGTGGAAACAGATTAAAATATAAATGAGAAATATTTAATAAAATAAATAAAAATGCAATAGAATATAGATGTTAATAGGTATTTTTCTAGGTTAATATGTGGCCTGCAGGGATCCTTATGTTAATGGATCCAATTTCTATTTGATTTTGATTCCACAGGTCTAGACGAGTCCTTTACTATACATTCTAGGCCCTCTCTAGCTACATAGGATGTCAAGGAAGGGAGACAGTTCTTAATCTCCAAACTATAAACCTATTTGATAAATAGAGACAAAGTATTGATTCTGGTTTTAAATCCCATCCATGATGCCTATAAATTGTATGAACTTGGGCAAGTCAATTTACCTCCTGGGGTAAATCAATTCCTCATCAAATAAAATGAAAGGGTTAGACTGAGGGCTTCTGAGGATCTCTGCCAACTCAGGATGTACAATCCTGCCAATCCTGCAATTGACTGAAACCAGAATAAATATCTAACAACTGGGCTCTACTGGGAGGAAAATGCGCATATACTTTTAAATTTGATCTACATTATCAACAGTTTCTTAAGTCTAGATGATCAGCAAAACAATAAATCAAACCCTGATTTGTAGCTGCTGCTGCTATCTGAGGTGTAAATGTTCACATTGAAAAGTTAAAAATTGAAAGTCAGAGCTGGTCCAAGTATATCAATGATTGAAACAAACTTCCTGCAGTGATGCACAGAATTATGAAATAGATTAAGCAGGAACAAATAAGTAAATATGTTTAACTAACAAGGGAGGGAGAAAAAACAAAAGGGAAATGTAAAGGTTTCAAACAGTGTGTGCTTTCAGGAGTGTAAGGAAGGATTTACTTCCTGATACATTTCTGTACAAAAGTTTCCATTTCCATCCCCCATTTCCAACAAGAGACACAGATTTACCTTCTTAAAAACTCTCCCAAAATGGAGTCAAATAAAGTAAACAAAAAATTCATCATGAGGAGTCGGTAGATATCCTGGCCAACATGTGTTTCCCAGCACTAAAAAGCAAACAAAGAGTCACTATGTTCAGTAATTGCTAAATTACAATCACTAAGTCCAGTATTCACAACCGCACAGTACCCCAATCTTCAGGAAAATTAAGGAGAAAGTAAGGTTTGACTTCAGTGGCCTTCTACTCTCTTCTGGTCTTTCCTCTTTCCCATACTCCATGGACCATCTTTCCCCAACCCAGGCCTGCCCTCCTCAGCAGCACCCCATGCTCCAAAATTATCTCTGTTCTCCTCTGCTCCTGATCATACATACCTTGCCTGCTTCATACCCTATCAATTCCCTTTGGGTCTTGCTTTCTGTATTGAAATGGAGCTGAGGTATGCAGATAAAAGCTCCCAGATATAACATTTCTGACATAAGGCCTTTGTCCCATCAGCTCAAGAATAAGGTGAGAATTTCAGGAAGGTCTTTCCAGAGTGTTTCCATCATACCTTCCCATCTACCTTTAAGGCCTTCTAGGAAATGAAGGCTTCTCTTCTTTTGGGACAATATGATAACAAATACAGCTTATACACTCAGAAAAGCACAGTCCCTTTTGCAACAGTCACCTTAACTGACCATGCATTTATTCCATGGTACAAAATACATGAGGAACAAGGTGCCTCCTCTCTTGAGAATCTGTGGCATATTATTTTGAAAAATCTTCAATGCTGGTGTATTGTTAATGTATTTTAATGTATTTTTGCATAATGGGAAGATCTTTCCTATCCATTAATAGGCCCATATGACCTGTTTGAGTCACACTGAAGTCTGAGTCACATAAGTCTATGGTAGGAGGAGTTTGCTGAACGCAGAGCAGGAAAGTTGGTGCAGAACTGAGAGGAAGTGAGGGAGACTAGTCAGATCGGGGAGAGAGAGAGAAAGCAGGCAGCTAGCTGGGAGTGAGAGAAGGACATTTTGCTTGAGGGTGTTTGTTTGCGGGGGAAGGCCTGATAATGTGTACAGACTTCCTGGTTACTATGATGAATTTCTTTGTTGCTGTGATAGATTTGACTTTCTGGTGTTGGGATTGACTTTTTGGTGTCTTTTTCTTTTGCCTTCTACATGAAGAGTCTATTATACTTTGTGATTCAGAACTACACTGGCATGCATGCTCATAGTTGCCGTTGATGCTGTGAATATTGCCTTGGTAATACACTTGGCAAATCTGTGTCTTTTGAGGTTGTATTAACTAATGTTTTTTTAGATAATACTGAAAAATCTCTCAGGAGCTAAATCTGGTAAATGCTCTAGAACAAAGGCAAGAAATTACATATAGTTTACTACAGCAGCAAATAGAATATAGTCTAACTCTACAAGACTAACATACTTCTGACCTACATAATTTGCATTTATTCAAAGTTTGTTTTGGACCAAGTTTGGCTTGTCATTTGGGAGTACAAATTCTAATGTGTTAAAAAAAAATCTTGTCATTCATTTATAATCATCTCATATATTGAGATGAGGAGGAAGACAGAGGGAGAAGGCACTTGATCAGTTCGTTTCAATGACACAGTTCATTCAGTACGTGGAGCTCTAAAATGGCCCGGGTTAGATTATCTACTCTGTAAAATTACACAGGTCCCTGAGCTCACTTTCTTCCCAAAATGCTTGGTTTAATACTGCCTCCTCCAGAAGAAGGAAAATGAAAAACGAAACTCCTATCAATTGTGAGCAACTCTGGGGTAAGGTGTGGAAAGAATATCGATCAAATAGTTAAGTGGTTAAAATTAATTTAGGGGATTATAAGCAAATTAGCTATGCTGTTTTTAGCTTGAGTTGGGGTTGATTATTGAAAATTGATGGCAATCCAATGAGGAAAGTCCAAACAAAAATATTTCCTTAATTAAGTTGACTTAGATTGAGGAGGATTAGAGGAAAGATGGAGTGACCATCTCATCAGGGCCATTGGGTTGAGGCAATTCACCTTCTTTCTAGAACTGTGTAGACCTCCTGTCCCATTCTGAATTATCTGCTCTCTTCCCTGCTAGTGCCACATTTACTTCTAAAAACTCATTGTCCAAGGGAAGACTAAGAATATAACTGCACACTCTCTCTACTCCTCTTCCCTTCCTGACTTTACTGGTTCCCTTCTCAGCTAAAGTCCCACCACCTACAAGAAGTCTTTATCTATGCCTCTTAATGTTAATGCCTTCATTCTGTCTCAGGTGATCTCCAATTTATCTTGTGTATAACTTGTTTCTACAGTTCTTTGCATGTTATCTCCCCCATTAGATGGTGAGTTCCTTTGAGAGCTGGGACTCTTATTTTGCCTTTCTTTTTTGTATTCTCATCTCTTAGCCCAGTGTTTGCCATTTAATAGGTGCTTAGTAAATACTTATTGATTTATGTGACTGCTGGGAGGCTCATTTCTTGCCTAGTCATCAAAGACTTAAGAGCAAAGACACAAAATCAGTCAAAGGGGTCTGAAATCTCACCTCTTCATTGGACACTGCTACAGAGTTGAGCCAGTAATAACAAAGAATCCCAATGATGGATATTTTCAGAAAGATATTCCTAAATGACAAAAGAGAAAGCAATCATTTTATCCTTATTGAAACATGCTCATTTACCCCTTTCTACACTTGTTGAGGTGATCCAATACTCTAATGGTTCATTGATTTCAGTGTTCCCTCTAACTAGAGGTATTCCCTCTGTAAAGTTCACCTATCTCTTTGCACATAGTAGGTGCTTAATTAGCATTGGTTGACTGTTAGCCTAAAACACATAGGACTCTTTCAACTAATAGATAAATTGTAAATACATAAGATGACATATACAATCAATCACAATAACTCTTGTGTTCTCTGACGTAGCTACTTTTTAGAAGCATATTTTGCTTTGGGTTTCTTTGTGTGTTGATATTTGTCTGCTACGTTACAATAAAACTTATCAATAAAAAATTTTCAAATCTTTTCTAAAAATGGAGATTTCTGAGAACTTTGGGAAAAAAGGGCACCTTTCCAAATTATTTTTGACCTAAGAAAGCCATGAATTTTGCCAAACAGCTAATAGAAAGAGAACATTAAAGTAAACTAAAGGAGCTAAACCCTTGGGTCACATCCATGATTTCACCTAAGTACTCTGGGTCTGAACACTCCATTCTCTTACAGTTCTAACAGGACAATGGTCATTGAATTGTACCAATGGCCTAAAGTAGTGATGTTAGGAAGCCAGTATGGACAGACTGGGCAGTTTCTAGTTCCTCTGCCCTTGTTGAGATGAAAGGGACAAGAAACCTGGGTCTTATGGGTAAGAAGGAAAGGCTACACAATCTGAAAACCACTATCAGTGAATGAAAGGCAGCATGGAACACCACAGATCCCACCTCTAACACTTAGTGACTTCAACCTCTCAGGGTCTGAGGCAAAATTCTACGACTATATAAGTTACTGAACAGATGCTGGTCTTTATTGATAGCAGGAATTTCTTAATCAAGAATTCTTTATATCACAAAAATCACAGGTCCAGTAATAAAGAAAAAAAGATGGAACAATAGTGAAACTTTAATGGGTAGGAAAAAAAGAACAACCCTGGGACTTCTCAATTCCCACCTTGGTTGTTCAGTCAATCATGAATGACTCTCCATGGCCACATTTGGGGCTTTCTTGGCAAAGATACTGGAGTGGTTTGCCATTTCCTTCTCCTATTTTACAGATGAGGAAACTGAGGCAAATAGGGTTAAGGGACTGGCCCAGGGTCACACAGCTAGTAAATGCCAGAGGCCATATTTTAACTCAGGAAGATGAGTCTTCCTGATTCCAGGCTGGAAACTCTATCCACTTCCCCACATAGCAGCCTCTGTTCCTAAAAGGTTGTGATCTAATTGAGGCTTACTCTGTCAATATGATTCAAGGCAAATCAATTCCAGTATACCTAAAATTATAAACAAATTATAAAATTATAACAATGATTATAGTTCATCAGGGTCTCTGTGTTCCCCCACTCTTCCAATACCCCCAACAAATTCTTCATTTTCTTTCTATTAGGAAGAAAGGAAACAAATACTTACTAAGCACCTACTGTGTGCCAAGTATTAAAGTGATTTACAAATATTATGTCATTTGAACCTTGAAATTCTGGGAGGCAGGCACTATTATAATCAGCATTTTATAGTTGAGGAAGTTGGAGCAGCAGAAGTTAAGTGACATATTTGTCCAGCACAGTTAAATATCTGAGATTGGATTTGAGCTCAGGTCTCCACTTCGTATCTAGCTGCCTTGTTTAGAGGGTAGAATCAGGGGGTTAGGTAGTTAACCTAAGAGGTTTTCTCTTTAGTATTCAAGAGGAAAGCAAATATCGTTATAGCCTAAGGAATCTAGAAACCTATTCTAGAAAAATGGGGTGGGAGTAGGGTTCTTCAATGTTTACCAAGGCTCCTTTCTCCATCCTTCAAGAAAAGCAAGATCATAGGGGATGACAGGTCTGAGATCATCCCCTAGTTCTTCCCTCCACCTCCCTCAGCGTAAGCAGTACCTTTAAGCAGGAAGGTAGGAAGCTGTGACGTACCTGGTAATGATAACTAAGACCTGATGTCGAGGAATTTCAAACTTTTCCACCAACCCAAAGGAGGAGTAAAATAGTGGTACAAAGAGATTGATGCAACACACTGTGAAAGGGAGCAGTAAAGTAGCCCCTTGGTTATTGTGGTCTCTCAGAAACTGTGGCCGGAGAAGAAGGAAAAAGAATCAAAAAATGAATCTTTATTCAGAATTTCACTCAGTTGAGTTGAGTCTTATCGCGGCAAAGCAACAAGAAAAAACAGCCAAGTCAATCTATATTACCCCCACCCCACCCCCATCATCGGTCTGGGGTAAGAAGCTCCCCCCAACCCCAGAGGCTAAATCCTAGACAAGGCTGGCATTTATATAACTATTTAAGGTTTACAAAGCACTTAATTTATCTCATTTGATCCTCACAAAAACCTAAGAACTAATTATTCTCAGTTTTACAGAAGAGGAAATGGAGGCAAATCATTAGACTCACCTTTCTTCCCATCCCAGAGCTTTAAGAGAAGTATGTAGAGAAGAAAACAGGAATAAGGAGGAGGAAGCTGGAGCCTGGTAAAAATGCCCCAGACCCTGGAGGGCTCTAAATCATGGTAAGCATCACCACTGCCAAGGGGCTGCTGGGGTAGCTCATCTGAGGGGTGCCTAGACACACCCTAGACACACACCTATGATAATACCTGTAGCAGTGATTAATGAGTCACACCTATAGGACTGGATGTTGTGTCTTCATTTTGAAGAGGGCCAATGACATCACGAGTGATGTCTTGATTTGACTTGCATGTGAATTGGATTTAAGTGAGACCGAGTTGCACAAAGTACTCAGCCTCACTCTTTTCCTGAGTCATCTAATCTGGTGCAGGACGAAGTCATACTGACTGGTGGGATTGAAGTTGATGATCTTGGAATTTTTGTGGCAGAGATACTGGAGTGGTTTACCATTTCCTTCTCCAGCTCATCTTACAGATGAGGAAACTGAGGCAAACAGGGTTAGGTGACTTGCCTAGGGTCACATCGCTAGAATGTATTTGAGGTTAGATTTGAACTCATGAAGAGGAGTCTTTCTGGTTCCAAGTTCAGTATTCTATCCTGTGCCACCTACCTGCCCTATTCTACTTTTAGAGTGTGCTAATTATTAAATCCTTCCTGACAAAATGTACCTCTCTAAACCATTGTTTAGAGTTCTGCCCTCTGGGAGCCATAAAGTCAGAGAGTTAGCAGGAACCTTAGAATTCATCAAGTCCCATCTCCTCAAATGAGCAGAACCAGGAGAACACTGTACACAGTAACACAATAGTGTGCAATGATCAATTGAGAATGACTGAGCTACTCTCAACAGTACACTGACGTAAGACAATTCTAAGGGACTCATGATAAAAATACTATCCACCTCCAGATGGTTTATGAGTGCAGATCAAAGAATACTTTTAAATTTTTCTTTATTATTCTTTTTCTGGTCTGTATTTTCTTTTGCAACATGGCTAATGTGGAAATGTTTTGCATGACTACATATGTACAGTCTATATTAAATTGTTTGCCTTCTCAAGGAAGGGGAAAGGGAAGGAGGAAGGAAGAGTGAGAAAGAATTTGGAACTCAAAATTTAAAAACAATGTTAATTTTTTTTGTTTGCATGTGATTGGGAAAAAATAAAATAAAGGTGTTAAAGTCCCATCTCATTTTATAGAGGAGGAAACTGAGGCACAGAGACGTTAAATGAGTTATTCAGGGTTGCAAAGCTAATAGGTATCTGAAGCAGGATTAGAACCTCACTCTTCCTGATTCTCCAGAGGCATAGATGGATAGAGTACTGGGTTTGGAATCAGGAAGACCTGAATTCAAATCCAACCTCTGACACTTACTGACCCTCAGCAAGTCACTTAACCTCTGTTTGCCTTAATCCACTGAGAAAGGAAATGGTAAACCATTTCAGTATCTTTGCCAAGAAAACCCTATGGACCGTATTGGTGTCCACAGGGTCATAAAGAGTTTGGCAGGACTGAATGACTGAACAAAAATTTCCTGACTCCCAGTCTTGAACACTATCCAACAAACCAGTGATTTCTTGAATTTTTCCATAATGGTTGAACTCTTCAGTTTAAATGAAACTTTGGCAGAACCCTTGCAGTAAAAATCCTCTAAAATTATTGTTTTAATGTCTACTAACAAACATTATGGATTCATTTAAAGAAATAATAATGTGTCAGAGTTCCTTCCAGTACCATTTCAGAAACACTGCACTAAGGTAGCTGGGAAATCATGGATAGTATCAGAGGGGAGTAGCAAATGGACTTGCCTTATTTACACACACATACTCATAAAGTCAAAGGTTCTTAGGACATTAGAGCTAGAAGGGAAAGGACTTTGGCGATCATCTAGCTCAATACCCTGGTTACAGAGAAGGAAACGGAGGCCCAAAAGTTGCTTAAAGTTACATACCTAGATAGCAGCCAAACAGGGACTAGAAGTCACATCTCCTGATTTAATTTTCAATTCAATTCACATTCACAAGTACATTGTTGGTGCAAAGCACTACTCTTTCATGTTGTCTAGTTCTTTTCAAGAAAACATTCCATTCAGCAGCAAAAATATAGAAGCTGCTAATTGGTGAAGTGGATAGAGTCCTGTGCCTGGAGACAGGAAGACCTGAGTGCAAATGCAGCCTCAGACACTTACTTTTTTGGGCAAGTCACTTAATTTCTATCTGCCTCAGTTTCCTTATCTGTAAAATGGGATCATGATAGCACCCACTTCCCAGGGTTGTTGTGAGGAGCAAATGAGATAATATTTATAATAATAAAGTGCTTAGAACAGTGATTGACACATAGTAGACCCTATATCGATGCTTCTTTCCTTCCCTTCCTCTTCTTTAAACATACCCATGACAACTACCAGTGGTCAAAGTCAACCACAGGTTTCATCAGCTGCTCCTCTCCTTTCCTGACACCGTTGCCCTTGCCAGGAGATACCATTACAAAATATTTTCTTATAGCCCTGTTAAAGAATACTCTTGGCTCTCCTGTCAACACCTCCCTGCAATTTCTATGCTGTACAGAGAGCGAGCAAATAGATTCTGTTTCAAGTCTTGCCTTTTAAACAGCTTCTGAATGCTGCCTGAATGATTTCATTGTTAAAGTGACCTCTGACATGACTGGCTGATAGATGGCTGCTTGTATAAGCCATGTACAAGGGAATGGAGCTACTGTGGCAGTCTTACTGCAAAAATTTTGAGAATTGGTAATGAAATGGGATTACTTGAGTAGAAGGGTTTTGTGTTATACCTATTGCTTTTCTCTATAGAATATAAATCTCTTAAGGGCAGAGACTGTTTTTTGCATTTGTATTATCAGCCGCTAGCACTGTGCCTGGAATATATGATTTAATAAAAGCTTATTAATTGAGGGTGATGGGTTATTAACTCATCTGAACTCACTCATCAATGATTAAAGAAACCCCACTCAGTCATGTCCCCCCTTCCCATTGATCCCCCTTGTCATTATTCACATTTTGTTCTCCATCTCCCATTCCTATTCCTCACAACTCAACCCTGAAAATATCCCACTCTAAAGTTCAACATCCCTTCTACTGTGGTCTCTGGAATACTTGGCCTGTAGGCAGCAATCTGCTTTTATCTTCCATTTCTTTCTTTCTGACTCTTTTCATCTTCTGCCTGTCACTGAGACCTGGGTTCTTTCTTGATGACAGTTTCCCTGGCCATCTTTTCTAGCAATGGGTTGCATTTTCATTCATTCTCTCACTCAGTGGTCAAGGTAGGGGAGTTGAAATATGCTTTGTTCCTCAATGCCACTTTCATGCTCTTCCTCTACCTTCCATCATCCTCTTCTCCTTTGAGGTTTACACAATCTATATCTACTACCCAATCAAAATCTCAGGAACCACTGTCTATTGATCTCCAAGATACTCCCCCTTCTTTCTTCAATGAGTTCAGTTCAAATTCTCTTATCTGGTCTAATCTGTCATCATTCCACCTCTCCCTCTGCTTTATACGGTTATATCCTGCTCTTTTTTCTTCACCATGACCTTTAATCCCCTTAGTTCTTTCCCAGACTATCACCACTGCATTGGCTATTGTCTCCTCCCTTCCCCATTTTAGTGAGCCACTTCTAGCCTATACTAAGCTCTTCTTTCAAATCCCTCATCCTCTTATCCTAGCAAAGATCTTGCCCTTCCAAGCCTCAGTCCTGGATTACCCTAATGATGCTGCCTTTGCCCTTTATGTTCTACTAACTGAAGCTGGAGAAAATCACAAAACCATGCTGACTGGCTCCACTGCAAATTTATGTTACGTAATCTCAACTTGGCCCTCACCAGGCAAGGCAATCCTTTTACACCTCCCTAACTAATTAATCTACTCTCTACAGCTGCTCTTCCAAACCTTTTTTTAATGCCCCTCAAACCTCTCCTAGCTCCCCCTCCTCCTCAACTCTCAGTTGAGAACCTTGGCTCATATTTCGCAAAAAAAACCCCAAAATCATTGACTGTGAGCTCCCTGTTCTCTCCTCTTCTTATATCACACAAATGCCTTCTGTCATTATCTCCTCATTCAATACATCTCACATCTTAAGTTGGTATTTGTCCTTTGCAAGGCAAACTCCTTCACAAATACAAGTGATTCCATTTTCCCCAAATTTTCTCACAGACTGCCCTGTCATCCCCACTCTTTCATTTATCTTCAATCTCTCATTTTCTACTGACCATTTCCTATTGTCTATCTATATACCCATCTCAAAAATACTCAATAGATCCATCCATCGTGAGCTATCATCCCATAGCTCTCTTCCCTTTGATGGGTAAACTCCTTGAGAAGGCTATCTACAACAGGTGCCTCCCATCTACAGTCCATGACTCTCTTCAGGCCAGCAAATTTATCATTCAGCTAAACTCTCTGTCCAAAGTTACCAGCGATCTCTAAATTGTCAAATCTAATGGTCCTTCCTCAGCCTTCATTCTTCTTGACCTCTCTACAGCCTTTGATACTGTTAATCATCCTCTTCTCCCTAGTTCTTCGTCACACTACTCTCTCCTGGTTCTCTTCCTATCTCTTTGGCCACCTCTCAATCTCCTTTGATAAATCTTCATCAAAGGCAAACTCACTAATGTTGGGTGTCTTCTAGGGCTCCATCCTGGGTTCTCTTCTCTGTCTGTACTATTTTACTTGGTGATCTCCTCAGTTCATGAATTTATGATCATTTTTTATGTTGATGATTCTCAAATATACTTATCTAGACCTAACCTCTCTACTGATCTCCAGTCTTGTATCTACAATTACCTATTAGATATCTTGAAGTGGATGTCCTGGGGACACCTTACATTTAAAATGTCCAGAGCGGAACCCCCTTGTCTCCTCTGACACTTCCAGTATATTAGTGCAGGCCCTCATTACTTCATGTCTGCACTATTACAATTGCCTGCTGGTGGGTCTGCCTTCTTCAAGTCTCTTTTCATTCCAGTCCACTCTTGACTCAGCTGCCAAAGTGATTTTCCTAAAGTATTAGTATGACTATGTCACCACCCTCCTTCAGTATTTCCCTATTACTTCTAGAATCAACCATAAAACCCTCCAACTATAAAAGCCCTTCATAACCTAAATTCCTCCTACTTTTCTAGTCTTAGACCTTATGTAAGGTATTGGGTAAAACAAGACACTCTATCCCTCAGCTCTGGGCATTTTCTTTTCTTTTTTTTTCTGGGCATTTTCTCTGGCTGTCCCCTATACCTGGAATGCTTTTCCTTCTCATCTCCACCTTCTAGCTTCCTTGGCCTTCTACAAATCCCAGCTAAAATCTTACCTTCTACAGGAGCCTTTCCTAATTTCCCTTAATGCTAATGCTTTCCTTGTGTTGATTAGTAAGAAGGAAATAGGAACTCTATGAAACTTTTTTCTCTATAATCACAGACCCTTGTTCATGACCTGGAATGGAAGTGGCCCCCAAGTGGGAATTTATAAGCTTTCTCTTCTTCAGAGGTACAGGGGTGGGGGAAATCCTTAATAATATAATAATTTGCATTGTGAGTGTTTTATACTTTTTGCTATGTATTCACATTCCCTAAAGACCACAGGGCTTTTCTATATGACTCTCTGCTAAAACCCCCTATATATCAGGTCTCCTTGAGAACAGGTTCTGTGTATCTCACTTTTCTATTTGTATCACTAATACTAGTGGAGTGAATGGTAGATAGCAAGCACTTAAATGCTTTTTAATTCATCTATTCTCTGTCCCTTTCTCTCTCCCTCTCTACTGTTGGATCCTTACAACAGCTCTGGTACTTATTATTCATCTTAATTGCTTGGTGTTTTTGAGACTGAATTTTCCTATCCCGCCCAGGCTGGAAGTGCAGCAGGTACTCACTGATCCACCTTACTGCTGATCTAATTGGAAACTTTGATCCCTCCTCAGGAAGTCAGGTGCTCTTCCTCCCTCCACTAAAAAGGGCCCACCATATTGGTGCTGGGGCTAGAGTAGTATGTAAACCCAACTGGTTTAGCCCACTGTAGGTCAGAACTCCTGAGCTGATGCAGTCCCCCATTCTCAGTCCCACCATGAGCAGGGATTACAAGTGTATGTTACCATGCTTGGGATTATGATTCTCATTCTACAAGTCAGAAAACTGAAACACAAAGAAATTAAGAGACTTGTAAAGCTCACTCAGCTAGCTAGTGACAGTCAGGCTTAGAGCAGGAATGACCTCCTCTCTAGCCTGGTATTCGTCCCTGTATCTTACGTTGTCTTTTCAGGAATTACCTTCATGTTATTAAAAGCCAGGAAATAAACAGCCACACAGCAGGCAACAGCCACTCCTGTGGAAACTATCCAGGCTGCCAGGTGGATACAAAGATGAGATAACCTCTGCTTGAGAGGTGCAATCACATTCTCATGCCGGATTTCTGACAGATTCTCCTGCAACCAGAAGAAATTTTCAGGTGATCCATTAATGCTCCTATCATGTTAGCAACAAACACTGCCCCCCTACCTGAGCCTTCCCAAGAGACAAGTCATCCCTACATTCAGAGGCAGGACAAGAGCAGTTTTCCAGGAACCAAATAAGCTAAGGGGAGCAAAAGAGTCAGATGGTGTGCCCAGAAAATAAAGATTGGGAAGGGAATGAATAGATTCCATTACAGGACAGAAGGGGAGAGGAAGAAAAAAATAAATGATTACTTGAAAAAAACTTTAAAAAATTTTAAAGTAACATTTTAAAAAATCAACCTGTCCCTTGCCATTGCATGTGCCCTCCCCCCACACCATTTTTTTTTATCCTTTAATACATCTCTACATAGTCTGGCAAAGCAAATTCCCACATAGCTATGTTTGAAAATGCATGTAAAAATAAATGACAAGGATATTTGAGATAACTGTAATGACATAAGAAATAAAAAATCAATAAAAACTTATAAAAATTGAAAAAGCATTTATGAAGCTTAGTCCTTAGTCCAACTACCTATGAAGGTAGTGTGCTAAGTGCTAGAGATACAAACAGAAAAAACAACACATGCTTCCTGAGACAGAGAGGTGATGTATTCAAGAGGTAGAAGAAAACACTCATTTTTGGACATGCCAATGAGGGAATTTATATGACTTGACTCTGCATATTTGTTAAAGATTTTTTCTTTATTTTCTTTTTTCATTGGTATAGGGGAAATGAGAGGGAGAAAAAATAAATACTAATTGAAAAAAATAGAAGGGATTGTTAGATAAAATAAGGGAGTTTGCATCAGATGATCTGTAATGTTCTTTCCAGTTCTGGGAATCTAACAAGAGGGGTAGGGATGGGGTGAAAATACAACAGATGTTCCCAAACTTCTTTTTCATTTTTCTTTTAAAAAATTTTGTCTGAACTTTACAAAAAAGTGGGTATTTCTATATAAATAGCAGAGAAGAAAAAAAAAGAGGACTATACATGAAACTATAGGTCTACTTTATATATAATTTGCTTTTCTTTTATGGTATACAATAAATTCAATCTGAAAGGGTTGGTTTTTTTTAAGTTTAAAAAACAAAAAGGAGCAATTCCTGTTCCCCAAAGAATCTAACGCTCTGGGTAGGAGAAGATAACTCATAAAAGAAAGTTTAGCTACAGGGTCCATAGAAAGTCCTGGAAGTCCTAAGGATCCAGCCATTGTGTAGTAGCTGAACAGATGACTAGGCTAGGGAGTTCTTAACAATGCTGGGGTCCAGAGAGCAGAGGGGCAGGGTGTATAGTAAGTCCTAGAATTCAATGGCAGGTGAGAAGATGAAGCTTGGTGGTTTTCCTTCTCACCAGAAGAAATACAGTTGGTGATTCCCATCTCATACAAACAGTATGAGTGGTCATATAGCCTAGAGGCCAAGGGTCAAGGGAGGGAGCAAAAGGAAGGCAAGGTGGGAAGAAAACCCCCATTGGGGGCAGGGGGAAAGGAAGAAGGAAATGAAAACTTTTCAATATAGATGAAGAAAATAAACATGAAAATATAAAGTAATCCCCAGAGAAGAAGAAATCATAGCAATATATATATATTATGCTGATATGAAAATTACAACACAATCTAATAAGTACAGAGATAAAAAAATTTTGGAAGAAACCATAGAAACAAGTATGATATTAGTCATTTAAAAATATTATACTATATTATCTTCCTTTTGGATTATTATGCATAATTTGGAATTTATATTCCTATGTATTTTTTTTTATTCTTTATGTTGTTTTTTGATCATTTTTGTTCATGGTTTTTAAGCTTAAATAATTTCTTTTTTAGAAAAATCCAAGTATTTCTTGGTGAATTCATTTTATTTTCAGGCTGATCACTTCCCAGTCTGTCCAAACCACTTCTGCTATAGTCTAAAATCATATGTGGGATATCCTTGGGTTTTGAAAAGGACCATGACATCAGGGAAATGATGACATGACTTACAGTTGACTTTGATTTGAGTGAGAGAGGGCTGTGCACGATTACCAGCCTCACTTTCTTCTCCAAAGTCATCTGGGTCCAGTGACCAGATGTTCATCAGGACAACTGGAGATGGCCCAGGATGCAACAGGAGATCCTGGCCTTTTAGGGTGAGGCCTTTTCAGGTACTCACTTAGAGTGTGGTAACACCCATTCAGTGAATAAGCCTCTAAGAAGTGAGTCAAGGGATGGCCCTTTAATTAAAAAAAAGAAAAAATTCAAGCTGGGAGAGGAAGACCTTTAGGGTTGCTGTTCCAAAGAGAAACTGTAACTATTAACATGCACTCTAAGCCAGGAGGCCCATAATGCAGCCATTAAGTGGAGCCTGGGAAAGGACCTATTGTGGTCCAATCTATGAGTTTCAGAATGAACTGGGTTTAAGGTTTTGAGAAAGAAAGGAAGAAAAGAAGGAAGAAAGAAAAGGAGAAAGGGAGGAAGGAAGGAAAAGTAACTTAGAGTAATATTCTTAGATATCACCCCCAAATCTACCCTTTCTTCCCATCACCCAAACCCCATCCAGAGTTGTAAACTTCAACTATAGACAGTCTAAAATTTAGGGAGGGCAAAGTAAATAGAACAATACAGATGTCTTCATCAGTGGAATCCCCTGTGATAAACAGGTTGCTTGGGCAGCATGTCCTTATGTGAAGCAGGAAGGCCAAATGAAAGGACAGCCATAGACCCATTCCAGACATGGGTTCCTTTGGTTTGGTCCTTTAGAGAGATGTTCTATACTCACATTCCTATCTCCAAATGTAAAGAAAAGATAAGTGAAGCAATTCTAAACTTGTGTCTGAATCAAATATGAAGATGCCAAGGTGTCTTTCAATTTATAGAGTCAATGTGTATAGTAGAATTTCATGGTTTCTTTTTAAAGTCTCTTGTCTTAGTCCGTAGTAGACTATTGCCTCTTATGGATGAATTATTTTTCTTCTACAATCTGGTTAGGCAGGCATGGTTGTGTTGCTATCTGTTTTGGAGGCAAGATACATCTCAATCAGCATCTTTCATACAATTGAGTATTTGAGACCTGGTCAGAAGATAGGATAGACATCTTAAATAAAGTTTTTTCGTATCTTCTTGATCACAAGAAAATGAGTTAGTAGATGTCTGAGCCATAGGCAGTAAAGAGAATTAAAGGTGTTGTAAACTGTGCTAAGTGGTGCAGTGGAACCAGGTGGTCTTGGAACTGAAAAGACTCATCTTTATGAGTTCAAATGTGACTCTAGATTACTAACTAGCTGTGAGACCCTGGGCAAGTCACTTAACCTTGTTTGCCTTTGTTTCTCACCTATAAAATGAGCTGGAGAAAGAAATGGCAAACCGCTCCAGTGTCTTTGCTAAGAAAATCCCTAATGGGGTCATGGAGAGTTGGAAATGACTGAAAAATGACTTAACAACAAACAACAAGAAATAGTAAGCCACAAATCAACTAAAAATCATAATAATGGAGCGAGATAGTTGTAAAAGCTACTGGCAACCTATCAATAATATTGCAGAACCCAAGTGTGAGAGGCTAACTTATAAGACATCACAGAAGAAAAGTTAGATGGGAGGTGGAAGGAGAGAAGATCCGCTTAGCAGGTTTTAGTTATACCTTGAGTTCAGTGCTAAGGTTTTTTTGCTTCAGCTTTACAGCTTTCTCATGGGTAATGGTGAAGTCCCAGGAAAAGACGAGCTTAGCAGTCCCTCTGGAGTAGATGTGGGGGTTAATGAAGTTATTTCGGAAAGAACAGGCCATGCTATGAGAGGCAAAAACAACAACACACCCAGCGTCATTTCCACCAAAATGTTGGAGCTTAATGTAATATCCACTACTTTTTATTCAATTCGGAAAGGGTTCCTGGGAAGCCACTTTAATTAGCAGGGTAATTGCTTTACATACAAAAGTGAGGTCATGAATAGACACGTGTCTCTGCCAGGGGAAAGGAAATGTACTAAGTACCATTACATTTAGTTCAATCTAACGCAATATTTATTATGCATGGATCGCTGGTCTAGAAGCTGAGGGCTTTGCAATGATGAATAAATCACAGTTCCTGCCCTTAAGGAGTTTAAAGTCTAATGAGGGAGATGACAAGCAGGTATGCAACTATAATACAAAGCAGGGGGTATCTAAAAGCATAAGGGATATCAATGAAATACTATGAGAATTTAGAGGAAGTACCTTTGGTACTGGATTACCTTAACGATTCTGTCAGAAACTTTACCTTGTAAGGTAACACTCTGGTATGTGTGGGAGAAGACAAAATTACCCTCCCAGATGAGCCCCAGGGAGTTTCCAGCAAGTTTCCTGAGCAGGACAGCTTTCAGAGAACCTCCTCACCTCCACTGCCTTATTGTCCCTTACCAAGTCCCCTGGTATTTCACCATCTTATCATCTCACTCATCACTTCCATGGCATAGATCCTTCCCTCCTTAGAGGGACCCTGCTCCAGGGCATGTTGACTCCATCTTGTTTTATGTCAGTCACCTTGCTGTAAATGACCCCAATGTCCTTTAGTGTTTCCTCTTTACCTCTTATCAGTCCCAAGAAGACTTAACTACTGAAGGTGAAGGATTCCAGAGTTCTGGGAAAGCTTTCTTCCCTGTCTCATGCAATAGGCAGGTTTCTTTGATTTAGTGAAATTAGCTATATACTCAGATGATAACTCCTTCTTCTATCTCCTGTAGCTAAGAATGCACTTTTTTCTCCAACAAGCATACTATTCTTTTTGTATAACCACCTGGTATTTTGAAGAGTTGTATTTCTTTTCTTTGTTTCATTCAATGTTATTTCAAATAATGTTCAATTTATGAATGCTGCCCTAAAAATTCAGAAGCTCACGTCAGACTCAAGGTAGATGTCCATATTGCTATTTACCCCAACGAGTCAGAATAAATAGCTACTTGCTTCACTTTTAAGTAACACCTTACTACTATTATCTGATCCTGACTTAAAGAACCCTGAGTGATAAGTAACTATCCCTCTTGAGTCCCCCCAAAATTCTACCCCCCCAAAAAAATATGCATCTCCAAGACAGCCTCGTAATAGAGCTCCAGTGGTAATGTATTGTAAAGGAAAAAACATTGCTTGGTTTGGGTTTGTCTTGATTCTCTCATTTAATAGTTGTGGAACACTTGGGTATGTCATAACCTCTCTGAGACTTCTATTTTCTTATGTGTAAAACAGATATAATTATGCTTATACTACCTGCATTATAGTACCTATGTGGCTTAGTAGATACAGCACTGAGTTTGGTGGAGTCGGGTAGAAGGATTTAAACCCCAATTGAGACACTAGCTATATGATATGACCCTGGGCAAGTCACTTAGCCTCTACAGGCCTCAAGAAATTCTCTAGCATTGACTCAGTAAGTCATGATTTGTTTTAATGGAGAAATCTCCCATACCAGGAATTTAGCACACTGATGAAATCACAGTACAAGTTGGTATATCTATTTTCTAGGATAACAAGTTGGTAAGGACATCAGACATCATCTCGTCCAAACCCCTCATTATGTGGATCAGAACTCTCACAAAATACACCTCCTCCTGGTATATCCCCACCCTGCTGCCTTAAAGCAAATAAAACGGTGAAACAAGTGGTGAAATTTTACTCCAAAGAGATAAAAGAAAAAGGAAAATCACCCACATGGGCAAACATATTTATAGCAGTAATTTTTATAGTGGTAAAGAACTGGAAACTGAGGGGATGTTCATCAATTGGGAAAGTGTTACAAATTGTGGTGGACAGTTGTGAGGGAATACTGTAAGTTGTGAGGGAGTGAACTGTTAGAAATGAAGGGGATGGTTTCAGAAAAACTTGGAAAGACATATGAACTGATATAAGTGGGAGTGAGCAAAACTAGGAGAACAATTTACACAGTAGAAGCCTTACTTTCATGATGATCAAAGTTGTAAATACTCTGATCAATACAATGATCCACAGCAATTCCAAAGGACTCATGATGAAAAATGCGAACTCTAGATAGAAAATTGTTGGACTCTTAAGTGTAGACTGAAGCGTATTTTCTTTCATTTTATTTACTTTTCAGGCTTTTTTCTTTTTGCAATATGGCTTATGTGGAAATATGTGTTGCATGACATCATATGTATAATAGATACTGTATTTTTTGCCGTCTTAATGGGTGAGGGAAAGGCTGAAGGGAGGGAAAGAATTTGGAACTGAAAATAAAAGGAAAACATAGGAAAAACAACTGGTAAAATCTGATAGACAAATATACAGAATATGAAACACTTTGGAAGTGACTGAGCTTATGTGATACAAAGGTGCTATATTTCTTTCTTTTTGCCTATTTTTCTTTCCCTGTAGATGGTGGGAAGTGGGATTAGAAAATAATGCTTGAAATTTGTTGGTTAGTTTTGCTGTACTGCTTTTTTTCTTTGAAAATATTTTAATTGATATTTTAAAGTAGGAAAAGGGGTGGGAATACATTAAAAATGAATAAAATATTTTTTAAAACCAAAACAAGATGTGAAAAAATAGTGAAACTTTTTATTTCCATACTCTGAACTTGCATTTTAAGTTCTAGGCTATCGAGGGTGATTCATGGCACACATCTTAGACATCCTATTTAATGCTGAGTTGTTGAATTTTGTCTAGGTGTGAGTGGAAGCTTTGGATATAAAGATGCAGAACTCCATACCTGTAGAGTAAGGAAAAGAAGCAGACAACCAAGTACAGTCCGATTGTGAAAATATATGCCAGCTGCATGTTGTAAGAGGTGCTGACTCCTTTGTGCTTGATAGTTGAATTGGTATAAAAGCCATAATACATCACCGTTTCTTGAAAATAACCCTGAAATGAAAGAAAAGAGCCCTGAAATGATACAATGAACTCTGAATCAAATCACATCTCTGGAGAATAAACAAATGAACTGAGTAGTTTGGATTGGTTACTTTTCAGTTTGGTAGGAAATTTGGGCAACTGAGTATTTCAAATGTCCAGCCTCTCCCATCTTCCATTGCTCCCAAACCTAGAGAAACCTTTGTCACTATGAAACCTTGGATGGAAAGGAATCTACTCATCTCTGGAGATAAAAAACCTCTAGGTTCTAGGGTGAACAGATTTTGGGAACTGGATCTCCTGATTCCACCCACATGAAGAAAATTACTTAAGTTTTTGCCTTTCCTTTTCTCCTCAACACTTAGGGTAGTGCCTGGCAGACAGTAGGCACTTAATGAATGTTTGTTTACTTGATTCAACTATAGACTAAGTTAGAGAACAGGCTAAGAAGTTTTCCCCTAATGAATGTTGAGTGCATTGGTCTATCACTTGATTCTTGTTGGCTACAAAATTCTTATTCCGTGCCAATGATAGAATACAAGGTTATGTACTGGAGGAAGGAACGCAATAAGTCCAAAACTCACCTCCTCTAAGAAGTCCTTCTGGATTACTTCTTTATTGCTTTAGTCTTTATTATCCGAGCACCTCTATATTAAACTTGTGCCCTATGATTATATTTTTTCTATTTCTTTGTAATTATCTTTAAATTGCTTCAGATGTAGATCTTATGGTCACTAAAGATAAAGACTGCATCTTTTATTTTTCCTATATTTCCCTACCCAACCACTCCCACAGCACTTAATATATAACTAGACACTTAGTAAGTGCTCAAAATGTAGACCTTTGTCAAAAACAAGTGGGGCACTTGAAACTATGCGCTCACAAGTCATTAAACTGTGACAATTCTTTGACCTGACTGTAATAAACCAGAGATCAGAGAAAGAGAAAAAGAACTCTCTCTTTCTTGAAGGATAAGATATGTGTGTGTGTGTGTGTGTGTGTCCATCATCTATTTATCTATCTATGAAAATATTTCTAGCAGCTGAAAGATGGAAACCCAGAGAACGTGTCCCTTTGGGGAATGGATAAACAAATTGTGGTGTATGAATATAATAGAATTTTATGTGCCCTAAGAAATGATTAAATGGACAGTTTCAGAAAAAAAATGGGGAGATTTCTATGAATTGATTGCAGAGTGAAATGAGCAAAACTAGGAGAAAAAATATACTATAGCAACAACATAATGGAGAAAAACAATTTTCAAAGACTTTAGAACTCTACTCAATGCAATGATAAAGCACCAGTCCAGAAACCAGAAGATGAAACATGCCACTTACATCTGCCAGAGAAGTGGTGAACTTAAAAATGAAGAGATTTACATTTTGGGGTATGGACAATGTGAATTGTTTTGCTGGACAATGAGTATTTATGATGAGGGGTTTTTTCCTTTTTCTTTTCTTTTTTGGTTGTTTAATTGGGAAGAGGCAGTAGAAGGAATAGATTATAAAAGCATGAAAAATAAATAAATGCATTTATTTGACAAATTTTTTTTTAAAAAAAAACCTCAACACGTGAAGGATCCAACATATTTTGAGTAATCAAAGTTATTCTATGATGAGAAGTTATAATGAGAAATATGCTTTCAAATAATATGTCCAAGTCTCTCTTGGGGAAAGATTACTGAGGGAGTAAATTACTATCTCTTTCTCTGGTAGCTTCCTCTACTGTTAAACATTAGAGCCTTAGACACTTAGTTATGTCACCCTGGGCAGTCAATTAACCCTGTTTGCCTCAGTTGCCTCATTTGTAAAATAAACTGGAGAAGGAAATGGCAAAACGCTTCAGTATCTTTGCCAAGAAATCTCCAAATGGGTCCCAAAGAGTCAGACACAACTGAACAGCAACAAAAAGAGCCTTAGAATTACACTCAACAAGAATTTATCAAGTGCCTACTCTATGCCCAAGCACTGTGCTAAGCACTTTACAAATATTATTTCGTTTGATCCTCACCAAACCCTGGAAGGTAGGTCCTATTATAATTCCCCAATTTATAGTTTAGGAAACTAAATTTGAGAGAGATTAAGAGATTGCCCAGAGTCACAGAGCTGGGAGGATGTAAACTCAGGACCCTGTATTCAGTTCACCGTATCATGAAACTAAGGCTAATTTTTCTCAGTGGTCACCACCCCCACATAACCTGATGAGCTCTTTACTCACATCCAAATAGTTCTTGTCCTCTCACAAACACACACAAGTCAGTAGATATCCATACACACTCAGCCACACAAAGTATGAAATGTACATCCCCTGGACCCACTGGCTAGAAAGGAAACAGACATTCGAGGGTTAGGCAATGGACTTTAATGTGGAATACATCAGGCAGAATGTGTCCCAACATGTATCTTTAATAGCTTTCTCAGAAAAATGGAAAGAAATCAAGTCATGAATAACTAGCAAAGAAGGAACTTTCGTCACATGAGTTTCTCTGGCTTAGCTGGTTTGATTTTAACATTGCTTTTATTTATTTATTTATTCATTCATCCATCCATTCATTCATTTATTTATCTATCTACCTATCTATTTATTTATTTATTTTACCTGATTGATAGCTGAATTTTATTTTGCTTAAATTGTGTTTTTATTTATTTTCCATCAATTTGTTTTCAGCTTTTAAAAGTAATTATAAAAAATGTGTTTAAATATTGGGAGACAAAATATTGCACTGACTTTTTCTCATATTCTTGACACCTACTTATTTCAACATCTATCCTAGGTAGGTGAGGAATACAAAGGAATATAATAAGTGGTCCCTGGTCTCAAGGCATTTATAATATAGTGGAAGAAACAATACATACATATGTAAAAAGTTTTTTAAAAAATCAATTTAAAATCCAAAAACGTAATGCAGACTGAAAGTGTTAAAGGAAGAAGAATTTGATTACTATAAACTGGAGGGATTAAAAACAGTTTTATGGTGAGGGTGACGCTTCAGTGGAGCTTTGATAAAATAGCAAGAAAAAAAAGGAGAAAAGAAGGTGTTCCAAGGGAAAATAACAGCACAACCCCAAAATAGAATACAAATACACACATACATGTAAATACATGTATGAACACATAGGTATATATCTATATGTCTGTCTCTACATTTGATTCCCCTCTAATTCTACATGATAGTCTAATGTTGCTTTTAGAAGAAAAGCAGAGAGTATAATGAGAGATTCATCTTAATCTAGCCAGTGACTTATACTGAGAGAAAAGACTTCATGTGGTAGGACTGATGACAAAGTTACTATTTGTCAATAATTCCTGTGAAAAAGAACAGGACTACTTATGGAAAGTGAAACCAGTTGGAATTCTATTCTATTCCCTGCCACATACCTTTCCACGTGCAATTCTCTGGGAAGTTATCCAATTGTTACATTTGGAATCACAAATGATCTGTCATGTTTGTTTGGATTTAGGCTCATGGGATAAAAATATATAATGTCTAGGTTTGGCCACCCCACCAAACATGGCTTAGAAATCAGAATACTGCCATATACATACTGCTCCAGTGAGAAGTTCCAGACTGGTGAAGGAAAGATTGTTTGGCTTTGACTCTATAAGCTGAGGAATGATGATGAAGCCAAAGTTCACGATAAATGAAAAAATGCTAAACTTGAGGAGCCATGATAGGAAACCGAAGTAGGAAAGTACGCTTGTTCCAAATTTGCTGCCAATGATCTTGAGGGTCCTCTGCCACACATACAATGACTGGAAACATTCTGATATGGCACTACGAAAATGCCGATAATGCTATAATTAGAAAAAAAGAAAAGCAAATGGTAAGATAGCTAAATAGTAGTTTGTTTAGAAAAAAGTTGGGGGTTTTGGTGGGCTACAAGCTCAACATGAGTCAACACTGTGACATGATGCTCAGAAAAGTGGATTTGATCCTGGGCTTCATTAAAAGAGAGACACAGGAACTATACTTGGCAGAAGATAATCCCAAGACCTTCTGTCCCTGAAAGACCAGAATCCTGATGCTGTCACTTGCTACCTGTTTGACTTTGGCCAAATCTCTTCCCTTCCCCAGGCCTCACCTTCTTCATTTATAGAAAGAGATTTGGACTCAGTTTCTAAGATTCCTTCTAAATTCAAATCATGTCAGTCCCAAAGTCTTTTCAAGTTCTACGATTTTAGGTGGACCAAGTTATATCCCAGCAGTTTATGCTCAAATCTCTCAAATCCCAGAGTTCTTATACTTACCATTTTTGTGTGACTTCAGGCAAGTCACAACTTATCTGGACCTCAGTTTCTTGATCTGTCAAATTGTCAATAATAATATTTTGGAACGCCCTCTTATAGGGATAGTTTGGGGAAATAAATGAGATATATCATATGTGAAAGTACTTCGCAAAAATATAAGCACTAGTTAAATGTTGGCTATGTACAATAAAAGTCTATTGAATAGCCTATAGCACTCCACCCCAACATCAGTGTTGTGAATACACTGGAAATCACAGCAAAATAACTTCTGCTTTTTTTTCAATCCTATCACTCAAAGTCCAACTTTTGAACTAGAAGATAGGAGCTGTGCAGAGGGAGTAAATTCTTAATACTGACAGTAATACTACTAACTAACATTTATATCGTGCCAAACATCTGCTAAGTGCTTTCGATCCTCCCCACAACACTTACTATTATCCCCATTTTGCAGATGAAAAAAACAGGTTTTTTTAAGTGACTTGCCCAAGGTCACACAACTATTAAGTATCTGAGGCTAGATTTGAACTCAAGTCTTTCTGACTCCAGGCACAGCACTCTATTCATGGTGCCACTTATCTGCTTCATTAAATTCTTAATCAGTTGTAAATTAGAAGAAATGAAGAAAAACAAAATACAAATTTCAATTGCAAAATATTCAGTTGAAATAAATAAATTCACCTTTGATGAGTAGGGTATTGATGTTCTGAACCACTCCTATTTTCCTATTCAGTACATCTTAATTTCTGTTCCTAAATTGGAAAATAATAGATTTCCTCCAGACAACATTTATATAATCCACTGAGATTTACAGAGCACTTTATGTATAATACCTCATTTGATCTCCAATAAATCTGAGTTGAGTAATATAGTCAGTAGAGCTATCATGCCTCCATTTTATAGATGATGAAACTGAGACTCAGACAGTAAGTGACTTGCCCAGAGTCACTCAGCTAGTAGGTACTAAAGGCAAAAATCTGAATCCATGGTGAAAGGAGAGAATAGAATAAACTGGGGTAAGGGAATAGGATGGAAGGAAATAAATGTAGCAATAATAACTGAAAAAAATTTTTTTGAGGAAAGAACACCTAAAAAGACTTACAAGGTCTTTGTGAAAATGTAATGGATACAAAGTAATAGCAATATTGTAGGATGATCAGCTGTGAATGACTTAGCTATTCTTTTCTTTTATGATTTGTCATACTTAGTTTTATTAAATATTTACTAATTACAATTTATTTATTTTCATTGTTCCACAATCACTTCCACACAACCTAGATTTTTTTTCTTTCCCTCCCTCCTCCTCCCTCCCCTCCACCTACCCCCTCCCTCCCTGAGATGACATACAATTTTATATAGGTTCTACACATACATTCCTATTAAATACATTTTCATCATTGTCATGTTGTATAGAGGAATTAGAATGAATGGTAGAAATCATATAACAAACCAAAGCATAATACAAAAGAAAATGGTCTGCTACAATCTGCGATTGAATTACATAGTTCTTTCTCTGGATGTGGAAGGAATTTTGCCTTAAAAGACCATTGGGAATTTTTTAAGTCCTTGCATAGCAATGAAGTTCTAAGTCTACCAGAAAAAAATCCTAGCACACTGTGGTTGTTGCTGTGTACAAAGTTCTCCTGGTTCTGCTCCTTTCACTCAGCATCAGATCATATAAGTCTTTCCAGGCCTCTCTGAAGTCTTCCTGTTCATCATTCTTATAGTGCAATAGTACTCCATTACATTCATATACAATAATTGATTCATTCCCCATTCCCCAATTGATGGGCATTCCCTTGATTCCCAGTTTTTGGCCACCACAAAGGAAGCTACTGTAAGTATTTTTGTACTCTTTCCCATTTTTATGATCTTTTGGGGATACAGTCCTAGAAGCGGTATTGCTGAGTCAAAGGGTATGTACATTTTTATAGCTCTTTAGATATAATTCCAAATTGCTCTCCAGAATGGTAGGATCAGCTCACAGCTTCACCAACAATGAATTAGTGTTCCAACTCTCCCACATCTTCTCCAACATTTATCATCTTCCTGTTCTGTCATGTTAGCCAATCTGATAGGTGTGATGTGGTATCTCAGTGTTGTTTTGATTTGCATCTCTCTAATCCATAGTGATTTAGAGCATTTTTTCATATGACTATAGATAACTTTAATTTCTTCCTCTCAAAACTGCCTGTTCATATCCTTTGACCATTTATCAGTTGGGGAATGACTTGTATGACTTAGCTATTATCAGCAATACAATGATCCCTGACAACTCTGAAAGATTAGGATGAAAAATGCTATCCATCCCCAGAGAAAGAACTGATAGAGTCTGAATATAGATAGAAGCAATTTTATTTTTCATTTTCTTTATTTTTCTTGAGTTTTTTAAATTCATGCTTTCTTTCACAACATGACTTAATGTATATGTTTTAAATTATTATACATATGGAATATCTATATGGAATTGCTTGCCTTCTCAGTGGTGGGGGTGAGGGAGAGAATTTGGAACTCAATTTTAAAAACAAAAGTTAAAAATTGTTGTTTTCATGTAACTGGGGGAAAATTAAGTACTAAATAAATAAAAAAATAAATAATTTGAACCTGGGTCTCACTGGACTCTAAGTGACTGATCTGCTAAATAGCCCATTGACTCTCAAAGGTAAATAAGGTTAGTTTTCTTTTTGCACCCCCCGCCATTCTTGCTTGGCATCTCCACCCACTTGTCCTTTTCATTCATCAGTCTCTTGCCTTCCTCCTCCTAAACTCTTTCTTCCCCAATAAAAAGATTACTAAGGCAAAAGTTGGCTTACCAGTGCTGTTGCAGTCAGGCACTGGGTACAAAAATTTAACTGAACTGTACGATGGGCAGATTTCTGTTTCTCCATATTAACTTTGTTCCTGTGTGGAATGGAAGAAGAAAGTGACAAACACAAGCACTATTCAAGTTCCCTTTTCTCCCGATACCATGAGATGTATTTCGACTATCTCATTGCTTTGGGAAGCCTTCCTTTGAGGAAGAGAACTTTGTCATTTGTCTGTGTGCTAGAACAGATCTGAATGGTGGTATTGCCAAAAATCATTTACAGATGGGACAATCAAGACCAAGAGAGATAAAGTGACCAATTAATTGGTAGAACTGAAATTAAAACACACTTTTCCTTAATCCAAGTTCAGTGATCTTTCCACTACCCAATGATGCCTCTCTGTTCTTTTTTCTTTGTTCTTCTTTCTCTAGGCCAGGGATAATGAACCTGTGGTCTTGAAGCCATATGTGGCCCTCTAGGTCCTCAAGTGCAGCCCTTTCAGACCCTGGATTTGTTCTGAATTCAGTCAAAGGGCTGCAACTTGAGGACCCAGAGGGCCACAGATGGCCTCAAGGCTGAAGGTTCCCCACTCCTCCCTAGGCCACGAATATCACACCAATAGCAGCAGCCCATTAACTTTCTTCTTCTAACAATTTGCTCCAAGTAGTTAATCTCTGCAAAACCTCTCTCTTTGACCAAATCATTCAACCTCTACAGTTTTGGGTTGCTTCATCTAGATAATGGGGCTGTGTTTATGCCCTTCTTTATATCCCTAAGTGCTTAGCCCAGTGTGGCACATACTAGATGTTCGTTGTTGTTGTTGTGTTGTCCTCCGCTCTCCAAAAGAACCACGACATCCAGATGAGAGCATGACTTGCAGCTGACTTTGATTTCAGTGAGGGAGGGTTGTGTAAGGTCACTAACCTCACTTTCTTCTCCTGAACCATCTGGGTCCAGTGGCCTGATATTCATCAGGACAGCTGGAGATGGCCCAGGAGACAATGTGAGATCCTGGACATTTTAGGCTAAGGTCTTACAGCATTCTCACTTTGAGTGAGATCCACCCATTCAATGAATAGGTTTCTTTAAGTAGTTGCTCAAGATATGGTTCCTTTAATAAAAAAAAAAAAAATCAAACTGAGAGGAAAAGTCCCTCAGGGTTCCTGGGTAAAAGAGAAACAATTACTATTTAGTATTTAAATAAATTCTTGTAGCTTGCTAGTCAACTGCTTGAAAGCAAGGGGCAAAACTAGATGAGCTAAAAAGATCCATACCATCTCTAAGATCTATGATTCCAGTATATTGTTTCCAAGCTTTAGATGAAATGATTACTTTTTATAGGTTTGTTTATTCTCCAATACCTTACTAATTCCATCAACTCACTGCTCTGGATAAACCAATCATAGGGGCAGACAACAAACCCATTCTTTTTTGTCCTCCTGTAATTTTTTCCCATGTCCTTCTAGAAATCCCCTATAAATGAGCCACCCAGTATGCCAAGGACTTTCCTCATTCTGTAGGTACCTTGGCAACACTCAGTCTGTCCATATGTTATCTCTAGCTCTCACTACCTGACCGTTCCCTTCTTTTGTGATTTCATATATATATATATATATATATATATATATATATATATATATATATATATATATATATATATATATATATATATATATTTCTTGGATATCTTTTTATGCCACTTCTTGCATGCCAATTATCTTTGGTAACATGCCAAATGAAATTCATCATGCAAAGCTTCACAGGTTTCTATAGAAATGTTGGCAGTTTTGTTATTTGCCTATTCATTATACTTTTCCCTCTATTGTCTATAAATGCTTTTGAAGCAATCTAACTTAGCTGAGTATCACACCAAGTTTTTCAAGGATATTGTTTTCCCTCCAAAGTTCTTCATGCTTTTATGAGGTGATACTGACTGTTATCTCCAACTGTCTTTTTGTGTAACATTTTTATTACGAATTTAAACATGTGACAATTTAGTTTATATTATAAACTATTAACCTTGGCTGTTACGTCTTTCCCCTTTGCAAAGAGATGAAGTATTTTCTGGCTAAGATAATGTTTGGAAATTTTGTCTCCACATTGTGGAAAATGTCTTATTATCAGTTAAACTTCTATAAGAAATTGTGATAATCAGAGTCAATGTCTTTTTCTTTGTCCATTTCTCATTTGGGAGTATCTGTCACTTATCTGAGTAAGTTTGGAGCTGGTATAACTTCTTATCTTTAACTGTCTTCTAGATTCGGTGTTGATTTTTGCTCTAACTACTTCTTAAACTGCAAGCCAACAACTAATTATCACACTGGCTACCAGTCATTTTCTGCCTATTAATATATGCTTTTATTTTTTGTTATGTTGGGAGCTAACCATGTGGAACACCTTCTAACTCTCTTTTTTAAAATAAATTATTCATAATATAGAGGTATGGAATTTTAGTATATTCTACCAATCTTTGACTGCTTTCATTTCTTAATCCTACAATTTATTTTCCAACATACTTTTCACCTTTTCTTCTGTCTTCTGTCACATTAAAGTTACTGTCAACGTATATGTTACATAGGTTAGAGGATCTTGTTTCGTTTTTCAAAAAACATCTGTTTCTTCATCCTCTTCAATAGGCATTAATATATAAAATCCAATTATCTTTCTGTTGGTCACGCTCTTCACAAGAACCTCACGGGGAGATAGTCAAGTGTCTCATGAAATATTTTTTGTTGCCTTTATGTATGCAATGAAATTTTATTTGTTCTTTCAAGTAACCTATTTCCCCCATTTAATTGCAACTTCCTTGTCATTCTCTTTGAATTGTATCACCAGACTTAGTATTAAGTTCAGAAAGGAACTTGAGCTAACTGGGATTTATCCAAAAAAGAGTTTGTATCAGTGGGTACAAAACTTGAAAACGAAATTAAAAATAAAAAATTCTATGATCTTTTTTTTACCTACAAAAATACTGCATGAAGAGTTCATGCTAACAATGCTTTAAATATCTCTGGGAACCTGAAACTAAAAGCCTTGCTCATCTCAGTGATGTTATCTTGTTGCAGGAATGGCATGTTAGACCTGAAAAGAACTTGAGAAATCCTGTAAATAAATCCTATGAATGCTTGCTTTAAATTCAGAATAAAAAAAATAGGAATTCTATTATTCATCCTTATTATTTTAAAGATGAGTCGACCAAGGCCACAAAAAGCGAAATGATTTACTCCAGGCCACACAGTAGCAGAGAGTGGAGTATGAAGTTAGAATTCTCCTGAATTCTAAAATGGATACCACACATACTAGAAAAATAGGACACCAAACATGAGAATTTCAGTGTAAAATATGGATATTTTTTCCTCTCTGTTTCTCATGAAATTCCTGAACTAGGAGTTTCTCTTATCCTCTGAAGAGGCATCTGAAGTAGATCATGGATATTCATATTCAACTCAGGATAGAAGGAAAAAGTCTCAATACTTACTTAATTTTCCTCTTTTCCTGCATGGTCAATGGCTGATTCCGAATGATTTTGTTTCTGTCTCTAGCTGTTAAGTTTACAAGAGATGCAACCAACTTTTCCTCTGTATAAGGGTCATCAAAAAAAAAAAAAGAAATACATAGTTTACAAAAACAAACGCTTTCCTATAAAACAGCCACAAGAACCACATTACAGGAGAGTTATAATAAAGGAGAATGGTTCCAAATGGATTGGAACTACCTACTCAAACAGAACTCAGAATCATACAACAAAAGAAATAATACTCAATTACTCAATCCAGAAATTGAACTTAATATTAACTCTGAACTCAGAGCATTATATTCATACTTCTTTCAGGTATTCAGCACATTTTAATTATACTAAGTTATTTGTATACATCTTGTTCCTCTACTATACTATAAATTTTATGATGATAGTCACTGAGTCTCATTTCTCTCTCTCTCCCTTCTAACCCCTAACACTGGGTGTAAAATCGATACTTAAAATGTTTTTATACTTAATGCATTTTTTTTTACCGGGCTACAATTAGATTATTCATACATAACAAAAAAGTCTATTCAGTTATCCTGAACTGAAACTCAGTTTACATAGTTTCTGAAATTATTGAAAAGAACATCAAAATGTTTCTCTGAACAGAACCTGAGATGATTTTACATTTTCTTCAGTTGGAATCTCCAAGTAGAACAAAAGTAGGCAATGTTTTTGGTTAAATTTCTCATCTCTGTAATTTTAGTCTTTGTCTTTACATTATCTTAGTATAAGTCATATGCCACAAGATTGGATGAGACTTAAAGAAGTCATCTATTTTACACAACAGAAACATAACTAGAGACTTGCACTAGGAAAAATATAGGGGACAACACTGAAGATGATAATTTTGAAGGATCATGCCAACTTTGTTACATTTCTATTTTGATTGAACCTTTACACCTTCAGCAGCTAGAAACAACTGGGCTTAGCATCTAGTAGGCAAGAATAATGAATAAAACTAATGAGCTACCTGACATCCTTGTTTACTTACACCCCAGAGGAAATACATAGTAGGTGAGCTTTTTTCCAGCCTTGCTTTGCTACTCTGGCAAAATTCTTCTTTTAAATAATTAATTTATTTGTTTTTAGTTTTCTACAATCATTTCCATAAGTCTTAAATTTTCTCTCCCTTTCTCCCCCTTCCTTCCCCAAGACAGCATGAAGTCTTATTCTACACATCTATTCTTACTAACCACATTTTCACATTAGTCATGTTGCATAGAAGAATTAAAATGAATGGGAGAAACCATGAGAGAAACCAAACCAAATAAAAAATAGCACAAGAGAAAATAGTCTGCTTCATTCTGCATTCTGTTTCCATAGTTCTTTCTCTGGACGTGGATGGCATTTTGCCTTAAGAGTTCATTGAAAATGTTTTAGGTCCTTGCATTGCTGTGAAAGGCTAAGTCTATCAGAAACAGTTCTTGTATACTGTGGTTGTTACTGTGTACAATGTTCTCCTGGTTTTGTTCATTTCACTCAGCATCAGTTCACATAGGTCCTTCCAGGCCTTGCTGAAGTCTTCCTGTTCATCATTTCTTATAGCACAATAGAATTCCATTACTTTCATATACCATAACTTGTTCAGTCATTCCCCAATTGATGGGCATTCCCTCAATTTCCAGTTCTTGGCCACCACAAAGAAACTCCCCAGTAAAATTCTTAGCAGTGACTTCAAATTGTGTTCAGAACTCTCTCTTATTAGATGAAGCCCAACAATTGGTATCTGACCCCCAGATTGAAGGTTGGCATCCCCCAGTATCCCCACCTGATCAATTGAATTGTTCTTAATTAGTCTCGTATTATTTTCAAATCATTAATTAAAAAGTTGATCTTAGAGTACTCAATGTTGATTTGCTTTGGACTTGTTTCATGCTGTTTGCTCCAGTCACCAAAATTGCTAGTTATGGCTCTGCTAGGCAACCCTTTAAATTAGGATCAATCAATCCATCAACTAGCATTTATTAAGCACCCACTACGTACCAGATACAGATGCTGTATCATAATAAAACCTTTCAAACAGATCTTGATTTTCATAGCACCTAATCCACAACACAAGCTGAACTTCTAGACCAATGGACTGGTCTCTAAAGTTATTAACAAGATGACAGTTGGGGCAATATGAATTTCAAAAAGTCTTCCTCTAGCATCTAGGTTGGGTCTAGGGCATAATTACCTCAGAAAGACAAGTCAGAGACTATCCTGGCAATAAACTTAAGTAATCCAGACATTTGGGTTTTAGTGGTAATCCCTTGCCTTAGGAAAATAATATATATATGTATATATATATGTGTGTGTGTGTGTGTGTGTGTGTGTGTGTGTGTGTGTGTGTGTGTATATATGAAGATATACCAGAACTTTGATGCACTATTCATGAAATTTGTTTCTAATGCCTCCTCATAGAACTCCGATGAATCAGCTCACAAGAACCTACCATGCTTGGTTTTTTCTGCAATAGTCACAAAAGTAGGATCATATGCTAGCAAGTCATCATCATGCCAGTTTCTTCTCCATACAAAAGAATTAACTGTAAAAAAAGAGATGTAAATAACTATCCTGTTTATTAATTACAATTAATGAATAGCTTGTCAAGCTTGACACATTCAATTTAATGTTGTATTATTTAATATGTATTATTAAAGTGCACAGTTTTATCAATGGAAAAATATAATCCTTGATTTTTAAAAAGTCCATTATTTTGCATTTATCAGTACTTTGGAACTGTTAATTAGTAACAGTTCCAAAAAATTAGTCAGTAGTAATATGATGAAAATACTTTTCTCAAAACAGGTTTTATACGTGTGACTTCTACCAGGGAAAGACTGACTATGTGTGTTGGCTTGTAGATTTTGAAGAATTGGGAAAGAGGGAGAATTACATTGTATACTTGACCCATTTGGTTCTTTTTTTCTTTCTTCAACTAAGCTGACACTTAAACACTCTTCCAAATTTAGCTTCTACAAGTCTGTCTGCTTATCTTAAGCCCAACCCTATCCTACTCTCTTATTGTTGGCTATGAGTGACTCTCTAAAGGAAACCTAAAACCATTCCTCAATCAGGGGCCTCAAGGGAACATGTGACCCTCAGGTCCTCAAGTGCATTCTTTTGACTGAATACAAACTTCACAGAACAAATTCCCTTAATAAAATTATTTATTTTGTAAAACTTGGACACAAAGACCTAAAAAGCCACATGTGGCCTCGAGACCCCAAGTACCCCACCCCTGCCAAACCATATCCTGATAAAGCTTTGACTGGCCCCAATGCTGCCTTCATAGAACCCATAATATCTAGGGGAATGTTTCTTAAGAACTGAGGTGGCATTAGTGTGGAGGGAGTGCATCCCTTGACAAATCATAGTTTATTACTTACGTATCTTGGTCATGGTATCACAGAATGTTAGAGCTAGAATAAACCTTAGAGATTGTCTCCTCCAATCCCCTCTTTTAACAAAAAAGGATCAGGGAGATTAAAGGAATTGCCCCAGAGTGTCATAGATAGGGAATTGTGGAGCCATGAGTAGAACTCAAGGTCTTTTGACTTCTAGGCCAATGGTCTTCCCCTTCACCACAATGTCTTTGTGTTTGTCTAGTTTTCTGAGATTAATGATAGATTCCTATGACAGCAGAGGTTGGGAGTTTAACAAATTTTAGGTCTGGAGTAGAATAAACAAAGCAAAAATACTTAACCCTGAAATAAAGTAAATATATGTGCATGTGTACACGTAGGCAGGATTCAACCATAAATTATATCTAAAATCCTCATGTAACATACACATTTTCTTCTATAGAGTTCTAATCTAAAAAAATCAAGTTCCATTCTGCTAATAACTTTTAAAACTAGAAGTAACACCATATGGGATAGATATTGTTTATATATGTATGTGTGTGTAAATATATATATATGTATATACATGTGTGTATATACATATACATACATATGTCTGTTTCCTTCACTTTTGAAATTGAAGTAAATTTGAATTAATTTTGAGATCAAGATAAAATCTAATGTCACACATCTTGAAGTCAAAATAACCCAATACACACAGAAATATACTCATATTATATCTTTATACACATATATGTGTATATCTATCTCTCTACATATACACATATATGTAGGTGTATCTCTCTATAGACAAACACATAGCTATATCTACAGATATCTATAGACACATAGATATATGTTTCTATACATATATAGATAAGGTCTCATATTTGTTTCTTTAGATATAGAGATTATGTCTATAGATATATTTATTTCTTTGTTTAGATAGATAGACAGACAGACACATATACACATTTATGGCCAGGTTGGCAATATGTATATATAGAGACAGAAAAAGAAAAAAAAATTGGGGTGAGGGGAAGAGACAGAGAGAGAAAGAAAGAGACGAGAAAGAAAAAAATAGAGGAAGAGTCAAAGACAGAGAGGGAGGGATAGACAGAAACCAAGGGAGAGAGAAGGGGAGAGAAAGAGTCAGGTTGGAAATTAAGATCATAGATTTGAAGCAGAAAGGGATCTTGTATGTCATTTAATCAAATGATACAAAAGAGAAAACTGAAGGTTAGAAAGGTGAAGTACCAGGATTTGAACTCAAGTCCTCTTACTCTAAATTCAATGATCTTTCTATTGCACTACAATAGAGAAAATTAATTATTGTATGCAAAGTTATCAAGAACCTTCCTCTTTAATCTCTTATTTTGTGTTCCTTGCTTCGAGGACTCTTATGGAATTCATAACTATATGGTCTCATTAATTTGTATAAATCAGAGGAACTGATTCCTTATGGCACAGGCCCCTTCGAAGAAAGGTTTCCCTTCATTCTCAGGCACTCCCTCCAGGCCCTCCAGTGTAACATTACCTAGTGGATTTGTACAAGAATCGTTTGAATGATCAAGGATGTGAAAAGCCTGAGAAAAAGATAGCGAGATGGAATTGGAAATCCTGCTTAACCGACTCCCCTTTCTGGAGCCTGAAACCTTTGGAGGCACAGTCTCTGTCATTTCATCATCCATATCCTCAAGGTCAATAATTTTTTGCTGCCATTTGTTTTGGGATGAACTAGGCAACAGAGATCTTGACATCCTGGACTCTGGTTCAAAATCTTCGACATCGATGAGGACCTCCACCACGTGATCGTTATGTTTTCTTTTCTTAGTTCTTTTTTCTACAACCTTTTGCTCTTTCCTCTCTTTGAAAACATCAGAAAACATCTTTCCCCCTGGGCTCCTCCGCTATAGTAGGACTAGCACTCAGTTCTCACAATTTCTCTCTCAGGTAAAGTTACAGTCAAAGAGGCTTAAATCATCTCTTTTTTTTCCGAAACATTGGAAAGTAATTTAAAAAACAATTCAGAAAATTAAAATAGCTCCTAAAACCAACATCCATAAGCTGGCCTGCTTTCAGGGCAATGACAATCTCATGGTATCTAGGGAAAAAAGAAGAAACAGAATTCTTCATTATAGACTAAAATTCTAGAAACAGAAGATGGAGTTTCTAAAGTATTCCTAATAGTCAGTCAACTTGCATTTATTAGGTGCCTACTCTGTGCCTGGCACTGTAGTAAGAGATGTGAGTACAAAATAAGGAAAAAAGATAGTCTAGGCTCTCAAAGAGCTCGTGATCTAAGGGGAGAGACAACATGCAACAGCTATGTACAAAGAGGATATGTACAGGGCAAGTTGGAGATAATCACAGAGGGAAGGCACTAATATTTAAATGACTAAGACATGGCTATTGTAGAAGTATATTTTTCATGATTTGGTGTGTATAATTGGTATCATATTTCTTGCCTTCTTGATGGGTGGGGAAGGTGAGGGAGGTAGGTAGAGAATTTGGAACTACAAAAAAAATGTTAAAAAATAAAGAAAGACTGAGAAAGGCTTCTTGTAGAAGATAGGACTTGAGGTGAGACTTGAAGGAAGTCAGGTAAAGCTAGGAGAGAAGGTACAAAGGTTATGTTATTTAAAAAGACATATAAAAGTTATAATATCTGCAGTAAGACTTGGAGAGGCATCTTATAATCATAGTTTTAAAGCGACATATTGATGCACTCTGCCCCTTGATCTCTGATATACTGTGTTCTAAAGAATTTATCAGATAACTTATTGCATGATGAACAACTAATTATAATCCTTTTAAAGGTAATATGATGCCTTAACTCAGTTAAAAATCTCTGTCCACTCAATACGGTTCTTAAGGCATAAGACTAATAATCATTGTTTGTTTAGATAGACACATATATTCATTTATGGCCAGGTTGGCAATATGTGTATATGGAGAGAGAGAGAGAGGGAAATAAAAAAAGAAAAAGGGAGTGGGGGGAGAGACACAGAGAGAAAGAGGGAGAGGACATTCAGGGAAAGGAAGAAGGTTATGTTATTATGATGGTGATATTATTATATGTTATATAACATCTAGTAGGCAGATGAATGAAATGTATTTGATCATAGGAAGGTGCAGTAGGTCTTTGGGTCACCTCAAGTCATACACCATAGGTTTATGCCATTATGATCAATTTTTATGACCACCCATGACCATAGACTTAGGAATTATGACCAATTCATAAGTCAAGTCTTGCTCTCAACACACCCCTTCTGATCATTCTTCACTGTCTCATATATGCCTGTTTTTGAGGTTCAGCATTCTCTAGTCAATGATTTTCTGTCTCCTGTGTAAAAAACCCTGAGCTTAACTGAAGGTTGTATCAGTGTCCTGTATCTCTCCCAAGACTTGAAATTGTTATGAGGGTGAGGCAGTTGTTGTCAGTCTCACTCTCTGCTCCAGAATCATCGAAGTCTGGTGGCAAGATAACAGTCAAGATAACCAACAGGGGCCCAATAAAATGCTTAAAATTCAACCCCATTTTCTATTTGAGTCATATTTCTATCTCCTACATGCTCACCTTCTCTTCCCAAGTGCTGATTTCCATAACGTTCGTCAAGACTGCTTTCATCCTCATAGGCAATGTTTCCTATTAGAATGGAGAATAAAGGAAAACATGGGGGGAGAAAAGGCATTTACTATCAAATGAGTAATATTTACAGTATAAAAACTCAGAAGTGAAAAGAACCTTCCTAAGTTTTCCTTTCAAAAACATTCATCTTAAGTATTTTCATTTTCAAGGGAAAAACATTACTATTACAGCTTACATTTCTATAGCATTTGTTCATATGCATTCTCATTTAAACTTTATAAGTTTGATCCCGACAGGTAGGAGGTATATTACTACCTCCATTTCACAGATGAGTAAACTGAAACTCAGAGAGGCAAGTCACTTGCATGAGGTGACATAGCTAGGGTGGGTATTCTAATCAAGACCTTCATGGATCCAAGTTTAGTGTTCTTTTTATCTCACAATACTGACTTTCAAATGCTTTCAGAGGGGCTAAGCCTCCTGGGGAAAATGCCCTATTTGGATCTATGCTTTTTACCCCAAGAAGCAAACATGATAAGACCTAAACTTGCAAAGGAGAAGATGCTTTTGGGCAACACAGCCAGTCCTCCCTGGGACAATAGGTTGTGCTGGAAAGAACATTGATCTTGGAATGAGTAATGGGACATGGTTTTGAGAAACCCAGTTGTGAGAAACTGAACACTCAATCAATCTCTCAATCCTACTGAACTTCCCCTTTCTCATCTATTAGACATTAATAAGAACATTTGATCTACCTAGCATATAGAATTGATGCAAGGACCAAATGAGATAGTTTACATATTTGTACTTATAAAATGCTATGCAAATGCGAATTGTTATGAAACCAGTAAGCAAATTCTACATACTCGAAGGAATTTTCTGTGGGAGTACTATCTGGATATCTAGATAACTGAACACATCCTTTAGCAAATGAGAAAAGCATCTGCTTCACTAAGAATGTAAAATGAAGAAGAAAAAGAAATATGGAAAGTTGTTGAAGAATATGAAGAATGCCAAAACAAAAATTTGATACATACACTGACAATGACTAAATCCATCAATAAATATTAAGTGCCTACTACATTATAAGAGTTGGGGCTACAAGGAAAGATAAAAGGCAGTTCCTGCCCTTCAGAAGCTCACAGACTAATGAGATGATAAGAGATCAACAAGGTATAAACAACCTAAAAACAGATGAAACTGAAAATAATAAACAGAAGAAAGGCACTAGAATTAAGGGGAATAGGGAAAGGCCACCTGTAGAAGGTAGAGATTGTAGCTGGTACTTTTGAAAGAAGCAAGAGGAAACCCAGAGGTGGAGAAAAAGAGGGACACTCCTTCCAGGCAAGGGGGACAGCCAGAGAAAATGCACAATCTATAGTCAATGTCCTGGGGTAAGGCAAGGAGGCTATTATCACCAGATCACAGAGTATGAGGGTGGATGTGAGAGTTTTCACCTAGTAAGAAGACTGGAAAGGTGGAGAGGGAAAAAGTTACAAAGGGCTTCGAACTCCAAAAAGAGCATTTTATATTTGATTGTGGAGGTGATGGGGAACTGCTGGAGGGGACTGAGTGGGATGAGGTGTGTAATGCTAATCAGAGAGTTAAAGATCTTTCCCACCCGTTAATGGATCTGTCTATTAAGGAACACTTGATTAGGGGAGCCCCATACCTTTTGATAATTTCTAATACACTATTCTCAAGGGTTGTGATGCCCTCTGGCTCTAAAAAATGTATAAATACTCTGAGGTGAGGTTTCACCATGGGACTTACTCATTGGAGGTGTTTGTTTGGCCAGATGAGACTCTAGGCAGCCTATAAGGAGCCCCCCAGCTCTGAAAACCCAGATGTCGGTGCTTCTCTCTCTGGTAACTATGTATGTATGTATGGTCACACAGTTGGATCTGTCTGTTGAGCTGTGATATATGCATTGCTTATAGTCAGACAGTGGGAAGCCATGTCTGTTGATTATTATTTCTCTTTATTTTCTCTGAAGTTCAAGGTGCTTTTTCCCCTGAACTAAGTGAATGATGCTTGTGCTTGATTAAAGTGGATAGTTGACCCCTCAAAAGTTGTTTTTCCTTTTAGAAAAGCAGATGTAAGACTCTGTACAGCAGGCCCTCCTGTGTATGTCAGGGTCCTTGTTTTTTCAAAGTGAAGATCATATCTGCCTTTAGAAAGATCACTTTGACAGCTGAGTGGAAAATGGACTGGAGAGGGGAAAGACCTATGACAGGAAGACCAACTAATGGATTATTGAAGTAGTCCAGGCATGAGGAAGTGGTGGCAGTGTCAGAGGAGAGGAGATATATGGGACAGATGTTAGGAAGGTAAAAATCAACAAGTTGCAGCAACAGATTGATTATGGAAGATAAGATAGGGAAGAGTTGAGACTGACATCTAGGGTGTGAACCTCAGTGACTGGGAGGATGGTGGTGCCTTGTACAATAAGAGGGAAATTAGGAAGAAGAGAGGGTTTGGGGCAAAAGTATGAATTTTTTTAATTTAAAAATATTTATTTATTTTTAGTTTACAACATTCAGTTCCACAAGCTTTTGAACTTTAAATTTTCTCCCTCTCTCTTCCCTTCCCCCTCCCCAAGATGGAATGCAATCTGATATAGGCTCAACATATATGTTCATATTAAACATATTTTCACATTAGTCATGTTGTAAAGAAGAATTACAACCAATGGAATGAACCAATAGAAAGAAGAAACAAAACAAAACAAAAAAGAGAGCAAATAATATGCTTTGGTCTGCTTTCAGACTTTGGAATTCTTTCTCTGGATGCAGATAGTATTTTCCATCATGAGTCTTTTAGAGTTGTCTTAGAACCTTGCATTGCTGAGAAGAGCCAAGTCTGTCAAAGTTAATCATCTGCATATTGTGGCTGTTACTATGTACAATGTTGTCCTGGTTCTGCTTCTCTCACTTAGCATCAGTTCATATAAGTTTCCAAGTTTTTCTGAAGTTCACCTGCTCATCATTTCTTATGGCACAATAGTATTCCATTACAGTCATATATCACAACCTGTTCAGCCACGCCCCAATTGATGGGTATCACCTCAATTTCCAGTTCTTTGCCACCACAAAAAGAGTTGCTATAAATATTTTTGTACATATGTATCCTTTTCCCATTTTTATGATATCTTTGGGATATAGACCTAGAAGTGGTATTGCTGGGTTAAAGGGCATGCATACTTTTATAGCCCTTTGGGCATAGTTCCAAATTGTTCTCTAAAATGGTTGGATAAGTTCACAACTCCACCAACAATGAATTAGTGATGCAATTTTCCCACATCTTCTCCAACATTTTTCTGTTTTGTCATTTACCCAACTGACAGGTATGATGTAGTACCTCGGAGTTGTTTTGATTTGCATTTCTCTAATTAGTAGTGACTTAGAATATTTTTTCATATTACTATACATAGTTTTAATTTCTTCCTCTGAAAACTGCCTGTTCATATCCTTTGATAATTTATCAATTGGAGAATATCTTGTATTCTTATAAATCTGATTCAGCTCTGTATATATTTTAGAAACGAGGCCTTTATCAGAGACCCTGGCTATAAAAATTGCTTCCTAGCTTTCTATTTTCCTTCTAATCTTGATTGCATTGAATTTGTGCAAAATCTTTTCAATTTAATGTAATTAAAATCATCCATTTTGCATTTCATAATGTTCTCTACCTCTTGTTTCATCTTAAATTCTTCCCTTCTCCATAGATCTGACAGAAATTAACTGATAAACTTTTAGAACTTTTGTGTTGAAAGCCACTTTTCAAGGTCAACTTTTTGTAAATAAAATTTAATGAGTTTTCTTTTTTGAAATGAGATTTATAAAAAATTACTGGGTTTTTTTATTTTTTTTATTTCTTAAGCTTTTTAAAAAATGAAAAGAAAACTTCTTTCACTCATTTCCTTGCCATTCCTTGTACCTCCTTGACCTTCTTCTAATGCTTCCTTCATTCACTCACATTCAACTGGGATTCCTCTTTATTTCCAGGAATGTGGTCTCCCCTGACAGGGCCAGACCAAAACAAACCTTCCTCCTCTGAAAGAGGTCCTCTTCTATGCATCCTGTACTGCCATAAGGAGGAGATATTTTATTTCTCCATTTAGATGTCTTCTCAACTCAATTGTAAGCTTTGAAAGGGAAAGGACTAGGTTGTACTCTGCTTCTTCCTCCACAGGGCCTCCAGGGTTCCTTTTGCATGCTTACTATGAGTTGAGAAGAAAGATGATAATGGGGGGTAGAGCCAAGATAGCAGAGTAAAGGCAGGTTCTCTCTTGAATTTTCTCCCAAACCCCTCCAAATATCTAAAAATAACTCTAAACAAATTCTAGAGCAGTAGAACCCACAAAATGACAGTGTGAAACAAATATTCAGTCCAAGAAAACCTGGAAGGTCCACAGAAAAGGTCTGTTGCACCAGGCTGAGAGAGGAACACAGTCCAGTGTGAGCCGTGCAGTCACTGACTGGGTCCCAGCAAACCCAGAGCAGGCCTTAGGGCACTGAATCACTGGCAGCAGTGATGGTTTCCAGACTTCTCAACCCACAAACACCAAAGACAACTTAGAAGATCATTAGGAAGCATCTGTTTAACTGGGGTGAGAGAGGAGCATGGTCCACCTCCAACCCTATGGTATTATGGTGAGGTAGCAGTGGAAACAGCAGCTGTTTCTGGAGCTCTCAGCCCACAGACAGTAGGCGTGCTGATCAGATGGGGATTTCAGGGATCCCTTTGCTGGTGCTGAGGTGGGATACTCTTGCTTTGCCCTGCACAGATCTGGGTTGCAGTCCTGGGTGGCAGTCCTGGGGCCAGGAGTGCTGGTGTGGTCAGAGCTTGTGGCCATGGTGGAAGGGGTGGAAATCCTCCTCATAGCTCCAAGGCAGAAAAGAGTGCTTGTGGTCACTCACAGACCAGAGCATTGAACAGGAGAGGAGTAAACATCTCTCCTTTGATCATACAACCTTGGTAAAATTGAAATTTTACAGGTCCCAAGAAACATCTTTGGAAACAGCTACACAAAACTCCTGAAGTTTGGGGCAGTACACCCTCCATCCTGGAAGCAGAGTCATATCTTAACAAAGAGTTAAAAAATCTAAGTAATTGACTGGGAAAATGAGCAAAGAGCCGGGTCAATTTACATGAAATTAACGACATAGACGATCAAAACATACAATCAGAAGAAGACAACAAAGTCAAAGCTCTTACATCCAGAGTCCTGAAGAAAAATATGAATTGAATACAGGCCATGGAAGAGCTCAAAATGGATTTTGAAAATCAAGTAAGAGAAGTGGAGGAAAAATTGGGAAGAGAAATGAGAGTGATGCAAGAAAATCATGAAAAACTAGTCAACAGTTTGCTAAAGGAAACACCAAAACATGATAAAGAAAATAACACCTTAAAAAAATTAACAGGGGGAGGATCCAAAATGGTGGAGTAGAAAGACACACATACACTAGCTCCGAACCCACAGCCTATAAAATAGCTGTAAAGAAGAACTCCCAACAAATTCTGAAGCAGTGGAAGCCACACAGCAATGAAGTAGAGGAGATTTCTGTTCCAGAGAGACCAGAAAAACTGACACCAAAGGTCCATCATGCACCGGACCCGGAGCAGAGCCTAGCCCTGCCCTGGCTATGCAGCCCTGAGAGGAGCAGATCTGAGCAGGCTTCGGGGACAGAATCCCAGCAGCCGTGCAGTTCCCTCCACCCACAGGCACAAAGGTCAGTGAGAGAGCCTGTTTGGCTGGCCGAAAGGGGAGTGGGTGTCTCCATAACTCAGGCCCCCTCAGAAGGCAGCAGCATCGGCAGCAGAGGACAGGGGTTTCCAAAGCAGGCAGGAGCTGGGATCCATTGTTGAAGGTCTCCATGTAAACCACCTGAGGGAATTGAGCCCTGTGTGGCAGCCCTGCCCCTACCTGAGCAGCTGAACTTAATCTAACATTGAATAGCAGCCCTGCCCCCACTGGAAGCCCTGAGGCTGGGAAGCAGCATTTGAATCTCAGACCCCAAGCACTAGCTGGGCAGATCTGGAGGTGAGGCGAGTGTGGAAAGGAATCTCAGAAGTCAAGTAACTGGCTGAGAAAATGCCCAGAAAAGGGGAAAAAAAATAAGACCATAGAAGGTTACTTTCTTGGTGAACAGTTATTTCCTCCCTTCCTTTCTGATGAGGAAAAACAATGCTTACCATCAGGGAAAGACATAGAAGTCAAGGCTTCTGTATCCCAAACATCCCAAAGATATTCAGTGGACTCAGGTCATGGAGAGCTCAAAAAGGATTCTGAAAATCAAGTTAGATAGGAAAAACTGGGAAGAGAAATGAGAGAGATGCAAGAAAAGTATGAAAAGCAGGTCAACACCGTGCTAAAGGAGACCCAAAAAATGCTGAAGAAAATAATACCTTGAAAAATAGGCTAACTCAAATGGCAAAAGAGGTTCAAAAAGCCAATGAGGAGAAGAATGCTTTCAAAAGCAGAATTAGCCAAATGGAAAAGGAGGTTCAAAAGCTCACTGAAGAAAATAGTTCTTTCAAAATTAGAATGGAACAGATGGAGGCTAATGACTTCATGAGAAACCAAGAAATCACAAAACAAAACCAAAAGAATGAAAAAATGGAACATAACGTGAACTACCTCATTGTAAAAATAACTGACCTGGAAAATAGATTCAGGAGAGACAATTTAAAAATTATGGGACTACCTGAAAGCCATGA
>CM053772.1:72953047-72970542 GCA_028658325.1 Potorous gilbertii | reverse complement strand
GAGAAAATTTTGGAACCCAAAATCTTGTGAAAATGAATGTAAAAAGTTAAATAAATTTATTTAAAAAAAAAAGAAAAAAAAGAAAAACAAGGAGAAAACATGGGTGCAAAATTTTCCAGGCTACCCATTCTATCCTAAAAGGTGCATAATTTCCAGGTTAGCTATTCTCAACTAAGAGTAAAAGAAATGGTTCAGTGTATCATATCTCTGCACCCAACAATTGTTTATCAAGATAGAACTGCAGAGTCATGGGGGAAGGCAGTGGACAGAATGTTTGTTTAAGAAAGGAAGAAATTTTCCCGGCTGTTAAATTTTGCTATGTCTCTGCAAAAACAAAAACAAAAACAAACAAAAAAAATTATGTTAATTCAGAGGGGAAAAAGAGAAAGAAACAGCTAGGAGGAAGTAGACGTGAACTTCTTCAAATATAACCAGTTTTGCCTACTCACACTTCCACACAGAGGAAATTAACATCCAGAGAAGTAAAATTATAAGCAACCTGAGGGAGGGATTACTTCTTACACAGCTTAATAGTTCTCATCCACTTTGCCTGGTACAATGCTCAATACACCCATGGAGATGCCCCAACCTCCTGTTCTCTCCTAGAATGAGTTAATCTCCCTGGGAGTATGGTGGATGGAGAATATCAATCTATTCATATCTCCCTGGGAGCCACATCTGGACAGACTCATGTGAATGTATATGGGCAAAACACAACATCACTCCCACATCAGTAAGGACAATGTTATGTGACTAAAACCAAATTTAGCAAAAAATAGAAGGCCAATCACACAAGAGGCAGTACTGATCTGGAGCGGGAAGGGGAGAGGAGATATTAGGGGAGAATTTACCAATGTTCCTGCATTCCTAGAGGTGATAGGACCCGGCATCAATAAAACACAAGCTCATTGAAGTACGAGCAAACCCTGTTTATTGCACTTGCTTTATTGGCCTTTGAAGATAATTTTTTTTTTTTTTTTTTTTTTACAAATTGAAGGTTTCTGACAACCCTGTATTGACACCTTTATTGGCACAGTTTTTCCAAGAGCATGTGCTCTCTCCCTCTCCTTGGACCTCCGTATTACCAGAGACACAACAATATTGAAATTAGGTCAGTTAATAACCTTACAATATCCTCTAAGTGTTTACGTGAAGGAAGAGTTCCACTTCTCTCACTTTAAATCAACAGCTAGAAATATTGTGCTTAATGAAAAAGGGAAATCTCAGAGACAGACCGAAAGCTAGACCACCACCCTGATGAGTCGGCAGCCATTAACACTGAGGCAAGACCCTCCACCAGTAAAAAGATTAAGACTCACTGAAGGCTCAGATAAAATTTAGGGTGTTTTTTTTTTTTGCAATTAAGTATTTTTAATTAAAGTATGTGCACATTTTAGAAATAATTACAACTTATAATAAGTTATAATAATTATAACTTAATAGACTACTGTATAGTGTAAACATATCTTTTATATATACTGGGATATAAAAAATTTCCTGACTCATTTAATTGCAATAATTGCTTTTTTTGCAGTGGTCTGGAACCAAGCCTGCAATTTCTCCAAGGTAAGCCTGTATCAGAATAAAGTATAGAAGTTCAGTAAAGATGGCAAGCCAAGAGATGCTGCCTTTCTCTGAGGGCACTTTAACTGGGAGCAGTAAACTGACATCCTCATCTTCTCCCGCTTGAATAGCCCAGAGTAATTTGAATGGTTTAGCTTTCTTGACCAAGGAGAAGATGGGAGATAAATAAAAGGAATGAGGAGTGCTTCCCAGAATGATGGTAAATGTTTAACAACTGAACCTCCGGATGGGTGAATGATCACAGGTCTCAATTTCAAGTTTAATTTACATTATTAACACTTTTAAAAGTTTAGATAATCAACAAAACCAAATCAAGCCTTGATTTGTGGCATCTGCTAATTTCTGAAGTATAAATGCTCACACGGGTGGAAAAGCTGGATATATTTTCAGTGTAAACATTTACACTTAGGAAATGGGGAGACGCCACAGATTTAGGATTTGACTTACTGTTTTCTTGATTGTCTAGCCTTTAAAAAGTACACACTGCACACCAGCAGCCAGGTGAGCTATAGAGGCAGTATAGGGTGGGGATGGGGGGACAGAAGGAGATTGACTGTAAACTCACCATGAAGTGACCTGAAGTGTAAAACAAATCAAACCTTTGAGTGTAAAATAGAGTGAAGTACCTATTCTAGTAGCCTCACAGATAGTTTTTGTGTGGACAATGAGCCCTTGGAACCTGTACATAAACAGCAGAAGGTTTATATAAAACATAACTAGGATGAGGCAAGCAGTGCTTTGCCTTCCAGTACTGAATTTCAAGGGCACTGAAAGTCCTTTAGCAGCTATTGACAAAGAAGTTCCTCTGTTCTGTTCCTGCATCTGAGGATCATGCTTCTGATCTTGACTCCAGTTGCAAAAATTTCTGTCAACCAGAGGCTCTTAATGCCTTGATAAGCCTATAAGAATTGCAAAAGGGGTAGTAAGCTTCCTATATAATTTTTCTATGGGCCAGTCCCTTGAGATCTAGTAACTAGCACCATCTGCTGGAGGAGAATCAAACAGCAGACAAATCAATTGACATTTATTAAGCACCTACTTCGCTTATTAGGTGTCAGGCTCTGTTCTAAATACTGGGGATATAAAGACAGGCAAAAGACAGTTCCTGTCCTCAAGGAGATCACTAGATAGGTGAGACAACAAACATAAATATGTACAAACAAGCTATATATAGTCTAAATAGGAAATAATTAGGAGTCAGAAGGCACTAGAATTGAGAGAGGTTGGAAAAAGGCTTTATGTAGAAAATGAGACTTTAGTTGGGATTTAAAGGAAGGCAGGGAAGGTGGTAGGCAGAGATGAAGGACAGCCAAAGAATCCCCAGAGCCCAGAGATGAGAGTATCTAGACTGTGAGATGTCTGGAGGTCAATTGTTGCTTGATAGAAGAGTATGTGGTGGGGAGTAAGGTGTAGGAAGACTGGAAATGTGAGTGGCAGCTAGGTTATGAAGGACTTTGAATACCAAGCAGAGGATTTTGTATTTGATCCAAGAGGTGATAGGTGATAGGAGTTTATTCGGTAGGAGGTTAACATGATCAGACCTACATTTTAAGAACATCAAGAATTTTTAAAAGGAGATATACTTGAAGGCACTTTAGGGAGCCAAAATGGTGGAGCAAAAAGTCACTCTCACTCTCCTTTTGACCAATAAAAATCCAGAAAATATCATCCCAGGAAAAACCCTGGAATAGATGAGCCAGCAGAAGGAAGGGGTGTGGTGGTAATGTAGCCTGGAAAGCTAAAGGGATTAACAGAAAAGGTTCCTATCACTCTGGTGGAAGAGGAGAATGATAGGACAGGAGATGTCCTAGCAAGGCATTGGCAAGCCCCAATTCAGCAAACCAGGGGAGAGTCTGAGTCCCAGGGTGATGGAGCAGGTAAGCAGCAATACCATGAGTCACCAAGTAGCTTGTCAAAGGCAGGGGAACTGGTAGACTCCACCTTAGAAAACCACTACATGCAGGCAGGCATCCTCCAGCAGCCAAACCTTCCAGTACTTCAAAGCAGCCCACTGTGAGCAGGTGTCTTCAAGGCTCCAGACCCCCTACCCCCACCCAAGAGCTTCAATGTTGCTGACTAGAGCTTAGCACCAGGTCAGCTGCCAGATCCTTATAGCCTGCAGATGCCAGCACCTGATGGCCAAGGACTAGAAATTGAGAGAATGCCCATCCATTGGGGAATGGCTGAACAAGTTGTGATATACGAATGTAATGGAATACTATCGTGCTATAAGAATGATGAACAAGCAGACTTCAGAAAAACCTGGAAAGATGTATGTGAACTATGTGAATCAGAGAGAGATTGACCTGGAAGAGTAAATCCTGGCTCTCCCCCTTGCTGGGGACCCACCCAAAGAAGTACTAAGTGTTATAGTGACTAAATACATGGGTGGGGGAGCTCAAATGGATGGATGAATATCTTTTGACTCTATGAACTTGGATATGAATCCTGTCCATGTTCTTTATTGTGTAAATAAAATCATTCTAAATTTTGAAGCTTTGTGAATCTGAATACTTGTAAAGGTACATATATACCCTTGAGAATGCCAGGTTCTTGATGCATAGTAAAGTGAACATAACCAGAAGAATGATGAACACAATAACAGCAGTTTTGTTGGATGAAGAACTGGGAATGACAGCTATTTTCAGCAATACGGTGATGCAAGACAATTCCAAAGGACTAATGATGAAGCATACTAACCTCTTCTAGAGAAAGAACTGATATTGATTGAATACAGACCGAAGCGCACTATTTTTCTCTTTCTTTCTTTTTTCTTTTACTTTAGTTTTCTTGTACAAAATGACTAATATGGAAATGTCTTACATAATTCCATATGTATAACCTATATCTGATTGCTTACCATCTCAGAGGAGGGGGAAGGGATAGAATGTGGAACTGAAAACTTCAAATAAAAATGTTTTTTAAAATTGGGGGAAGGGGGAAAGAATGCCAGGTTTTGAAGTTTCCAAGTTGTAATGAGTCAGAGAAGTGAGAAGAAGTGAGAAACCTGTAGCACAAAGATTACTGGTAGAAAACACCATGAATGTTAAAGAATGGAGAAATCACAGTGTAGTAAGGAAAGTAGTAGAATTGCTGTGTGAGCCTGGGCAAGTCATTTCACATACTTCTCGGCTTCTTTATCTGCATACATTATCAGACATAGGAGGATGAATAAATCAATCAATAGGTTCTCATCAAGCATTTACTACTAGGGATTGTTCAAGAAACTGGCCAATTCAAAGATAAAATGATCCCTGTCCTCAGGAAGCCTACAAAAGAAATACATACATGTAAAGTTCTTTGTGGATATTATTTAATAGTACATTGTGCTCTACTACTACTACTACTTCTACCACCACCACTACCACTACCACCACCACCACCACCACCACCACTACTACTACTACTACTACTACTACTACTACTACCACCACTACTCCTACTACCACTACTACTCTTTTTTCTTCAGGAGATTAGGAAAGGGTTCATTTTGAAAAGCTGGCATTTGAGTTGAGCCTTAAAAGAATGATAAGAACTGATCAGGTAGAGCTTTGGCATAAAGGGCACTACAGGGAAAAGGAATATAATAAGGAAGGCACTAAACAGAGTGTTCAATAGGGTCAGTCAGGTAGTCACTTTTCCTCAAGAGGTACCTTTTTCACTTCAACTTTGTCCCCTAACCAGTAAAAGGCTTTCTACCAGACATGGGAAATCCTCTCCTCCTTCACCTCCTCTTTCTGCGTCCTCTTCCCCAACCCCCAGTGGAGGGAGAGGCAAAGTAGATCTTGGGAGCAGAGGAAAAGGAATTAAGAAAGAGGGAAAATCAAGAAAAGGTAACGACATGCCTGAGTACTCACTTAAGTCCCTCCTTTAAATAATGCCAACTGTGCATACCCTTTGATCTAGCAATACCACTACTAGGTCTATATCCCAAACAAATCATAAAAATGGGAAAAGGACCCATATGTACAAAAATATTTATAGCAACTCTTTTTGTGGTGGCCAAAAATTGGAAACTGAGAGGATGCCCATCAGCTGGGGAATGGCTGAACAAGTTATGGTATATGAATGTAATGGGATAATATTGTGTTTTAAGAATGATGAGAAGGCAGATTTCAGAAAAACCTGCAAAGTCTTACATGAACTAGATGTGGGGGCAGAGCCAAGATGGCAGAGTAAAAGCAGGGACTTGTTTGAGCTCTCCCCCAAAACCCTCCTAATACTTGTAATAAATAACTCTAAACAAATTCTGGAGCCATAGAATCCACAAAATGACAGAGTGAAACTAATTTCCAGCCCAAAACAGCTTGGAAGGTCATCAGGAAGGGTGGGAGAGGAGTGCAGTCTGGTGCAGACTGCATCAGCACAGACAAGGCCAGAGGAGGCCTAAAGGGACTGAATCATTGGTAGCTGTGGCAGTTTATAGACTTCTCAACCCACAAATGCCAAATGCCAAAGACAGCATAGAAGGTCAGTGAAAAAACTCTGCAGGATCTGGGTGAAAGAGAAGCAAGGTCCTCCTGGGGTTTGGTTCCAGTCGTAGGGCACGGGAGGCAGTAGCAGCTGTTTCTGGAGCTCTGGACCCACAGACCTACAGACATGGGGGATCCAGTGGTTATTACGAAACCCCTGAAGTCAGGGAAAGTAAACCTACCCCTACTCCCACCTCCACTGGAAGCAGAATCCTATCTTAACAAAATGTTAATTTGGCTGAGAAGATTAACAGATAACAAAAATACCCAAACTATAAAATCTTACTTTAGAGACAAAGAAGATCAAAATATACACTCAGAAGAAAACAAAAAAGGCAAAGCTCCTACAAACCTTCAAGAAAAATATGAATTTGTCAGAGGCCATGGAAAGTCAAGTAAAAGAACCAGAGAAAAAATAGGGAAGAGAAACAAGAGTGATGCAAGAAAATCATGAAAAAAGAAACAACAGTTTGCTAAAGGAGATCCCCAAAATACCGAAGAAAATAACACCTTAAAAAGTAGACTAACACAAATGGCAAAAGAATTCCAAAAAGCCAAGAAGGAAAAGAATGCCTTAAGAAGCAGAATTGACCAATTGGAAAAGGAGGTCTGAAAACTCATTGAAGAAAATAATTCCTTCAAAATTAGAATGGAGCAAATGGAAACTAATGACTTTCTGAGAAACCAAGAAATTACAAAACAAAACCAAAAGAATGAAAAAATGGAAGAGAATGTGAAATATCTCATTGGAAAAACAACTGACCTGAAAAAATAGATCCAGGAGAGATAATATAAAAATTACTGTACTACCTGAAAGACATGATCAAAAAAAGAGCAAAGATGTCATTTTTCAAGAAATTATCAGGGAAAACTGCCCTGATATTCTAGAACTAGAGGGGAAAATGGAAATTGAAAGAATCTCTTGATCACCTCTTGAAAGAGATCCCCAAAGGAAAACTCCTAGGAATATTGTAGCCAAATTCCAGAGTTCCTAGGTCAAGGAGAAAATATTACAAGCATCTACAAAGAAACAATTCAAGTGTTATGGAAACACAATCAGTATAACACAAGATTTAGCAGCTTCTACATTAAGGGATCAAAGGGCTTGAAATATGATATTCCAGAGATCAAAGGAGCTAGGATTAAAACCAAGAATCACCTACCCAGCAAACCTGAGTATAATTCTTCAAGGAAAAAAAATGGATGTTCAAAGAAATAGAGGACTTTCAAGCATTCTTGATAAAAAAGACCAGAGTTGAATAGAAAATGTGACTTTCAAGAATCAAGAGAAACATGAAAAGGTAAACAGGAAAAAGAAATCATAAAGCACTTTTTAAAGCTGAACTATTTTCATTCCTCCATAGAAAGATGATATTTGTAACTCATGAGACCTTTCTCAGTAGTAGGGTAGTTGGAGGAGATAGATAGATAGATAGATAGATAGACAGAAAGATAGATAGATAGATGGCACAGGATGAGTTGAATATGAAGGGATGATATCCAAAAACTAAAATTAAGGGGTGAAAGAGGAACATATTGGAAGAAGGAGAAAGGGAGAAATAGAATAGGGTAAATTATCTCACATATTTTTAGAGGCAAGAAAAAGGTTTCACAATAGAGGGGAAGAGGGAGGAAGTGAGAGGGAATGAGTGAACCTTACTCTCATTGGATTTGGCTTAGGGAGTGAATAACATATACACTTAAATGGGTATCTTACCCTACAGGAAAGTAAGGGGGAAGGAGATAAGCAGGGGAGAGGTAGGAGTGTGTGTTCATTCTTCGTTGCCGAAAAAGACCATGCCATCAGAGAAATGATAACATGACTTGTACTTGACCTTGTTTTGAGTGAGGGAAGGCTGTGCAGGTCACCAGTCTCACTTCTCTTCCAGAGTCATCTGAATCCAGTGACTGGAGATGACCCAGGATGAGGCAATTGGGGTTAAATGACTTGCCCAAGGTCACACAACTAGTGAGTGTCAAGTGTCTGAGGTGAGATTTGAACTCAGGTCCTCCAAACTCCTGCACTGGTGCTCTATCCAGTGCACTACCTAGCTGCCCCTGGCTAGGAGTAGGGAGAGGGAGGAAATGATAGAAGGGTGGGAAGATTGGGGAAGGAAGTAATCAGAAGCAAACACTTCAGAAAAGAGACAGGAGAAAAGGAGAAAATAGAATAAGTGAGGGGGGGGCAGGATAGCAGGGCAGGAAATAAAGTTAGTCTTTCACAACATGACTATTATGGAAGTGTTTTGCATAACTACACATGTATAACCTATGCTGAATTCTTTGCCTTCTCAATGAGAGATGGGTGTGGAGGGAAGAAGGGAGAGAGAATTTGGAACTTAAAGTTTTAAAAACAAATGTTAAAAATTGTTTTTACATTCAACTGGGAAATAAGATATACAGGCAATGGGGTATAGAAATCTATCATACCCTATAAGAAAGTAAGGGGGAAGGAGATAAGAAAAAGGGTGAGAGAAGGGAGGGAAGACTAGAGGAAGAGATAATCAGAATGCATGCCATCTTGAGGTGGAGAGGGGAGAGATGGGAAGAAAATTTGGAACTCAAAATCTTGTGGAAATGAATGTTGAAAACTAAAAATTGGTTAATTAGTTAATTTTTTACAAGATATTACATGAACCGATGAGACAATGCATTGGTGGAGTTGTGAACTAATTCAACCATTCATTTAGTGCTTATTTTCTTTTTTTCCCACTTAAGAGTATTTTATTTTTTCCAATTACATGTAAAGATAGTTTTCAACATTCTTTCATAAGATTTTGACCTTTTATAAGATTTTGATCAATTTTTTTTCGCTCCTTCCTTCCCTGCTCCCTAAGACAACACTCTGATATAGGCTATACACCTACAATCTTCTTAGGCATATTTCCACATTAGTCATGTTGTGAAAGAAGAATCAGAAGAAAAGGGAAAAAGATGAAGAAGAATAAAAGAGAGAGAGAGAATAGTGTTCTTTGGTTTGTATTCAGGCTCCATAGTTCTTTCTCCGAGTGTTGATAGCCTTTTTTGTCGCAAGTCTTTGGGATCGTCTTAGATCAATGTATTGCTGAGAAGAGCTAAGTCTATCAAAGATGATCATTATCACAATGTTGCTGTTATTTTGTACAATGTTCTCCTGGTCCTGCTCACCTCGCTCAGCATCAGTTCATACAAGTCTTTCCAGCTTTTTCTGAAATCCGCCTGCTCATCATTTCTTATGGAAAAATAGTATTTCATTATATTCATATACCACAGTCTTTCCCCAATTGATAGGCATCCCCTTAATTTCCAATTCTTGGCCACCATGAAAAGATCTGCTATAAATATTTTTGTACATGTGGGTTCTTTTCCTTTTTTTAAAAAATGATCCCTTTGGGATACAGATCTACTAGTGGTATTGCTAGGTCAAAGGGTGTGTTCAGTGCCATGCCAATCCAGCTACCAAAAATTATTTTATAGAGCTAGAAAAACTAGTAACAAAATTCATGTGGAAGAACAAAAGGTCAAGAATATCAAAGGAGTTAATGAAAAGAAATTCAAGGGAAGGTGGCCTGGTCATACCAGATGTAAAATTGTCTTTTAAAACAGCAATCATAAAAATTCTTTGGTAACGGTTAAACAATAGAGTGGTAGATCAGTGGAATAGATTAGGTACACAAGACACAGTAATCAATGACTAGTCATTTACTGTTTGATAAACCCAAGGACTCCAGTTTCTGGGACAAGAACTCACGATTTGACAAAAACTGTTGGGAAAACTAGAAAATAATATGGCAAACTAGATACTGAACAGAACAACATCTCACACTGTATACCAAGATAAGGTCACGATAGTTACATGATTTAGACATAAAGGGTGATACCATAAGCAAATTAGGAGAGCAAGGAACAGTTTACCTGTCTGATCTATGGAAAAAGGAAGAATTTATGACCAAACAAGACACTGAAAACATTATGAAATGTAAAATGAGTAATTTTGATTACACTAAATTGGAAAGGTTTTGCACAAAGTCAATGCAACCAAGATCAGAAGGAAATCAGAAAGCTGGGAAACAATTTTTACAGCTGGCATCTCTGATAGAGACCTCATTCTCTAAAATATATAGAGAACTGAGTCAAATTTATAAGAATACAAGTTATTCCCCAGCTGATAAATGGTGAAAAGATATGAATAGGTAGTTTTCAGATGAAGAAATTAAAGCTATCTATAGTCACGTGAAAAATGTTCTAAATCACTATTGATTAGAGAAATGCAAATAAAACAATTCTAAAACCTCATACCTCTCAGATTGGCTAATATAGAAAAAAGGAAAATGATAAACATTGGAAAAGATGTGGGAAAACTGGAACACTAATGCATTGTTGGTGGTGTTGTGGACTGATCCAACCATTCTGGAGAGTAATTTGAAATTATGCCCAAAGGGCTATAAAATCCTACATCCCTTTTAATGTAACAATACCATTACTAGGTCTGTATCCAAAAGGTGATAAAAAATAGAAAGAAAAAGGACCTATACGTACAAAAACATTTATAACAACTTTTCCTGGTGGCAAAGAATTGAAAATTGAGAGGATACCTATCAATTGGTGAATGGCTGAGCAAATTGTGGTGTGATTATGAAGGAATATTATTTTGCAATAAGAAATAATGAACAGTATACTCTCAGAAATACATAGAGACTTACATGAGTTGATGCAAAGTGAAATAAATGTACTGAGAACAAAGTAACAACAATATTACAATATAATCAGCTGTGAATGACAGCTATTCTCAGCAATACAATGATTCAAGACAACTCTGAAGGACTTACAAAGAAAAATTATATCCATCCTCAGAGAAAGAACTGATGTATAGTTTTTTTTAGTTTCTTTACTTTTCTTGAGGGTTTTTTTTTGGGGGGGGGTCTATATTTCTTTCACAATATGACTAATATGAAAATGTTTTGCATGTGTATCCTATATCTAATTGCTTGCTTTCTCAATAAAGGAGAAAGGAAGGGAGAAAATTTGGTTACAAATTATTTTCACATGTAACTGAGGAAAAATAAAATACTGAATAAAATTAAAAAAAAAAAGAAGTAAGGCATCAGGCTGGGAGAGGATTGTGGTTGGGTGGGAGAATGGTCATCCCCAACCCCACAGGTTCATTACCACTGAAAGTATAGTATCAATTAGGGATATAATACCCTAGAGACTTTGCTGGTCTTTGATAGCCCCAGGCAAATTGAGGCTTATTAACCTCTGGCCAAAAGAAGCACCTCTTCCCTCCCTAGAGTTCCTCATTCAATGAAATACCCTGTTTCTTCAGGTAATACCTTTGATCATTAAAAGCAATTCCTCCTACCTAGAGAAACCTGAGCTTTGTTCTTGGGCACCCCACTAGGGCCATCTCTCCGTAGGATTAACAAGGTTCATAAAAGTTCACATCAGCCCAGTCGTTACTCCCAAAGGATCCTGATCCAGTGTCTTCCTAATTCAACCTCTGCTACCCCTGCCTCCCAAACTGTCCTTTCTGTTACAAAATGCTGCCCCCCAAAATAAAACTAAAAAACCAAACCTCTGTTTTTGCCCTGATTGACAAAATATATTTCTAACACTAAGTCCACTCAGGGTATGTTCAGGAAATAAACCAGTAATACCGTTTGCCTGGAGCAAAGAGGGGCACATCATGCTCCCCAAAGAAACAAGGAGAGGAAGACCTGGCATAGCCTTACCCAGGTCCCAAATTCTGAGAGAAAGATTTCAAAGAATTCAGGCAAAGAATCAAAAGGGAGAATCCAGTGGTCTAATAATTCTATAGGGGAAGACAATTTAAAAAACATGGAAAGTTCACAGAATAACATTTGACAATTGGAAGGGAGTTCCCATCAAATTCAATCCATATGTGAAAGGCCTCCCCTTCTACTTGAAAGTCTCCAAATCAGGGAAACCTACCACCAGTGGAGTCCTCTTTGAAAAGCTCTAACTTTTCCTACTATCAAATCTCAACTTACCTCTTTGCAGTATCCATCCACTGCTTCTGATTTCTTCACTCTGAAGCCAAACAGAATGTCTCATCCTTCTCTATCACAACCCTTTAAATGCTTGAACACAGTGATCATGTCCTCCCAGAATCTCCTCTCTTCCAAGCTAAGCATTCCCACTTCCTTCAATTAATAATCATATGATGTAAACTAAAGGTTCTTTGCATCTAAATTGCTCTCTTCTGTGTACTTTCCAGTTTATCAGTCTTTCTGTAGGTCAGATTACTCATGAGGGCAGAGTACAGTGGGATTGCCACCTCTCTGTTCCTGGAAGCTATTCCTGTCTTAATACAGCCCAAGATTATATAAGTTTTTGTGACCATCCTATCAGCACTGCTGATGAATATTGAGCTTTCAAACAAACTGCTCACCCAGCTTGTACTGGAGAAATCAATCTTTTTGTAGCCAAGTATAAGACTTAAAATGTATCCCTATTGAATTTCATCTTACTCAATTCTGTGTCATTTGCAAATTCAATGGACACGTCTTTGATGCCTTTATCCAAGTCAATGACAAAAATAGTTTTTAGTTTTTTTTACAACTCAGTCTTCCTATCTCATGCAGGGAGGATTCCACTGCTGATCAGCAAAGAAGCCTAGACCTGCCCTCTTTCCAACTTTGGCCACTTGTCCCCTCCTTAGGTGACATGATGATGCCTCCTACATCAGATTGCACACTGTCTTGGGGAGGGGGGAGGAGGGAGAGAAAATTTAGGACTCAAAATCTTATGGAAGTGAATGTTGAAAACTTAAAAATAATTAATTAAAGAAAACCTAACATAATGGTACCTCATTCCTGGAGAATCCTCATTTCAATGAGGGACATAGTGCAGTTTTAGCTTGTTGCATTTCAGGATTCCAGAGCTCAAGAGCTCTGCTGTCTTCAGCCTTCTTCATTAGCAGGAATTCCAGACACAAGCCATGAAACCCTTCCACTAACAAAAATATTAAATAACAAAGGGTCAAGAACAGACCCTTTGGAGTACTCCTTTGGATACCTCCTGACACACCGACACTGAGCTATTAATAACCAGTAAACCCACATGTCCAACCAGTTCAGAATCTCTCTTTTGTTTATTGTCTAGCTCTCAACTGTCTCCACAAAAATAGTATGAAAAACTTTCTCAAGAGCTGATCTCTAAGGAATAAAATTCCAAGGACACGAACAGAAAAAAAATCCAATTTTTACAACTAGATGATATAATAAAAGAATAAATTGAAGATGGAAGAAAGAACCGATAAAGGAAAATAAATACTGCAAACACATGGCATGATCAAATACTAAAAATAGCATTGAAGGTGGCAAAGGTCAGAATGAGCATTTAGTATTAAGGTGTGTTTGTGTGTATTTGTGTGTGTGTGTGTGTGTGTGAGACAGAGACAGAAACACAGAGACAAAGACAGAAAGAAGAGAATGATAACGGTCAAATAGGTTACACATTAATTACACGTTAGTGTAATGGTATTCTATAATACAATTAAAACGGACAAATATTTTTTAAAAAGAAATCTATAGAGCCTATATGTGTGTGTGTGTGTGTGTGTGTGTGTATAGAGAGAGAGCCTATAATATAAAGTGAAAGAAGCAGAACTAAAAGAATACAGTATACACCCATGACCATATAAGAAGAAAAAAGAATGAAAACAAATGGACAAAGAATCCTGGTAAGGATTTAGAGGGAGTTACTAAAAAAGTATTGATTTTTTAAGTGTTGACATTAATCATACTAAATTAAAGTAGTTACTAAGCACATTTAGTTGGTGGTATTAAGGTTTAATGCTAAACATTTAATACAAGCCTAAAAATGACTAGAAGAAAATGAATTAGAAATCATAAATATGGAAGTTATAATAATCTCCCTATGATAAGGGCGGCCAGGTGGCACAGTGGCTAGAGCACCGGCCCTGGAGGCAGGAAGACTCATCTTCCTGAGTTCAAATCTGGCCTAAGGCATTGACTAGCTTGTGACCCTGGGTAAGTCCCTTAACCCTGTTTGCCTCAGTTTCCTCAACTGTAAAATGAGCTAAAGAAGAAAAACACTCCAGTATTTTTACCAAGAAAACCTCAAATGTCAACAGTCAGACATGACTAAAAAATTTCTGAGCAATGCAACAGAAATCATTAAAATGTCCATTAATAGAATTAAAAGCAGAATTAACATAATAGAAAGCAAAGCAATTTTTTAAAAAGTAGTGGAAACAAGAAAACAAGCCCAGCAAACAACTCAGCAGGAAAGAGATCTGGAAACAATGTGGCTAAAAGTCATGGTTTTATATATTTGATCAGATGAAGACTGGAATAGTCAATAAAGTCAGTAAACATTTATCAAATGCCTACTATGTGCCAGGGAATGTGCTAACCACTGGGAATACAAAAAGAGGCAAAAGACAGTCCCTGCCGTCAAGGAGCTCACATTCTAATGAAGGAGATAGCAAGCAAATAAATAGGTACAAGCAAGCTATAGACAGAATAAAAGGAAATAATTAAAAGTGGGAAGGCATTAAAGTTAAGAGGAGTTCCTTGAAGACATTGAAGAATAAATGAAATTAGTTTAAAAAAATTATTTTTACAAAGTTATAAAAGGTTCAACTTCAATTTAAAACTAAATTCTCTTAGGCATATTATGATTAAATTTTTAAAACTCAGTGACAAAGAAAGAAAATATTTCCTTATTTCATAAGGAAAAATATATCATGTAACAAGAAAGTAGAATGAGGCTCACATGAGATTTTTTTTAAATGAAAACTAGAAACCACTGAAGAAGTAGGAAAATAACAAATAACATTAAAAAAACATAGATCACTATCTTTTGGAGAATGGTCAAATAAACTATGGTGCATGAATGAACCACACTATTACTGTGCTGTAAGAAGTGACAAAGGCAATAAACACAGAGAAGCATGGAAAGTACTATATGAACTGATGCAGAATGAAATAAGAACCAAGAATACAATGTATACAATGACTACAACAATGCAAATGGAAACAAGCATGAAGCAGACACACACACAGATATAAAAAATGAATGCAGAGAAGTTTTAAAAGACAAGCATGATTTGAAAGAAGAAATATAAGAAGACATTCTCTCCAACCCTTTTATGGAGGTAGAAGATCCACAAATGCTTTTCGCTGAACTTATTTTCAGACCTTTTTCTAAATGTTAATTAATTATGCCAATTTTCCTTTTTTCTTTTTTTTATATTAAAACCTTTTTGTTATATAGGATGACTCTGTGGGAGGGAGAGATTATGGTGATTAAAAATTTATTAAAGATAAAAAATGAACCACTAATCCAGAATAAGTTTCCAACAAATCACAGTATGTTGTTTTGAAAGTTTGAAATGAATGTTTGAGGATCACAAGTTCTTTATAGAATTTACAAGAAATAAAATTTCAAAAGTCTGTGAAAAGGAACAGGAACCTTGAAAGCTGATAGTATTAAGTATTCAGAACCATATATATATATATATATATATGGTTCTGAATACTTAATACTGAATATATATACTCTTAAATCAGAATAAACTAATTAATTACTTAATACTATATATATATATATATATATATATATATATACTCTTAAATCAGAATAAACTAATTAAATGTGAGGCGTTTCATAATATTTTATTAACTAAATTGTTGAATTATTACAGAAGGGATTTTATGTAAGAAATGTCTATAGCAAAAAGGTCAAGAGGTAAGACAATTCCAAGGGATAATCAAACTATCGGCTACACCATTATTGAGAGGTCTTGGTAATTTTTTTTGGATTTTGCTCCCCGCTTCTTCTTGCCTCTAACATGCTCCCAATCTATTGCCTTGGAGTTTATCACTTTCCTCCCTACATTTCAACAAAACTACAGCATTCCATTACCATGAGCTGGAATGAAGAAAATCTCCTTTTGTTGGATTGGAACAAGTCCACCTATAAAGCCTTGGATTCCACACTCCTCCTTTCCTAGGATGAGATTCTCAGACCTTACGTTCTTCCCTTCTTTATTCATCAGATCTGAGACATTTACCTATGCATAAATGGTTAAAAGATCCCAATTGGGAATTCTTAAAAGAGAAAATGCAAGCTATCAATCAGCACATGGGAAAAAATGCTTCAAATAATTCAAAAGAAGAAGAATGCAATTATAAGGAAAGTTCAAATTGAAATAGATGTAAGGTTCTACCTCATATCTATCAGATGGGTAAAGATGACAAAGGAAAATGATAATTCTTGGAGGGTCTGTAGAAAGACTGATGCATTCACTATTGATGGAGCCATACAGTGCTCCAACCACTCTGAAAATCAGTTTAGAAACTTGGAAAATAATTTGGAAAGCAAAAAAGTAATTTTGGTCCAGTAATATAGACTGGTTATCATATATACTCCAAAGAGATCAAAGATAGAAAGGACTCATATATACAAAAGTATTCATAGCATCACTTTTTGTTGTTGCAAAGAACTGGAAACAAAAAGTCCATCAATCAGGATATGACTGAATGAATTTTGGTACATTAATGTGATGGAATATTATTGTGCTGTAAGAAATGATGAAAGGGATGGATTCAGAGAAACCTGGGAAGCCTTGTATGAACTGATACAGAATGAAGAAGAATCCACAGAACATTTTATATAGTGACTAACACTGTAAAAGACAACTTTTAGGGACCGAAGAATTCTGACTGGGAGAGAAGCCAAGATGGTGGAGTAGAAAGATTCACATATGCTAGCTCCGAAACCACAGCCCATAAATTACCTGTAAAGAGGAACCCCCAACAAATTCTGGAGCGGTAGAAGCTGCACAACAACAGAGTGGAGGAGATTTCTGTTACAGAGAGCCCTGAAGGGCTGACACCAGGGGACTGTCGCACACTGGACCCGGAGCAGAGCCCAGCCCTGCCTTGGCCACAGGGCACTGAGAGGACCAGATCTGAGCAGGCTTCAGGGATGGAATCTCCAGCAGTCATGCAGGTCCATCCACCCACAGACGCCAGAGGTGAGTGAGACAGCCTGTCTGGCTTGCCAAGAGGGGAGCGGGGTGTCCCCATGACTCGGGCCACCACAGGGGGGCAGCAGCAGAGGCAGTGGCGGACAGGGGCTTCTGGGGAAAGCAGGAGCTCGGATCCATTGTTGAAGGTCTCCGCATAAACCCCCTGAAAGAACTAAGCCCCAGGTGGAGGCCCTGCCCCCACCTAAGAACCTGAACTTAATCTCACACTGAATAGCAGCCCTGCCCCCGCTGAAAGCCCTGAGGCTGAGAAGCAGCATTTGAATCTCAGACCCCAAGCACTAGCTGGGCAGATCTGGAGGTGAGGCGGGTGTGGAAAGGAATCTCAGAAGTCAAGTAACTGGCTGGGAAAATGCCTAGAAAGGGGAAAAAAAATAAGACCATAGAAGGTTACTTTCTTGGTGAACAGTTATTTCCTC
>CM053772.1:72828083-72952547 GCA_028658325.1 Potorous gilbertii | reverse complement strand
ATGATAGAAGAGAGGGCAGATTGGTAATAGGGGAAATTAGAAGGCTCGGTGTATTGGGGTGGAGGAGGAAACAAATGAGGAGAAAATTTGGAACCCAAAATTTTGTGAAAATGAATGTAAAAAGTTAAATAAATAAATTTATATATATATATATATAATAAAAATAAATATACAATACTACTCTGTTTCTTACCCTACCCTGTCCTATTCCTTACTGTCTGTTTTACCTTGCTCATCATTTCACCTCTATGGTCCTCAGTTTCCTCAAATGTAAAATGAGAGGTCTAATCTAGATGATCTCTGAGGTCCCTTATAGTTCTAAATCTATAATCCTTTTGTGACCTTTCTAGCACTTCCCTAATGTCACAGACAATTTAGAGTAATTGACTGCCTAATAAGACAGATTTTAAGTTGGTTTTTCTAGGACTGGTTTTGCAAATACAAATGGGAAAAAGTTAAGGACCTCAAAAAAGGGCACTGATTTACCATCAGATTGGCAAAGATATAAAAAAAGTCAGCATCAAGAAGCTTTAGGAAAATGAAAAAGGTATGAGGAGATACTCTGATCAATAATTTTTTGAACAGTTTTTCTACTTAAAATTTTTCCCTTTTTGTTAATAAACTTCCTACCCCTCGACCATTTATCCAGTGGAGCTGGTTGCTCTTGTGTATTTTTGTAAGTTCTTTGTATATTCTTGATGTTTGAGTTGATTGTAGAAACTTCGTCTTCTTCTATAGTTTTTTAAACCAAAAGTTTAATCAGTTAAGTGGTTTTCTAAATGTGAGATGTGCAAATATTCATATGGACTCTTTGTGCCTGATCTGTGGTAGAGTCTTTTGAGCTTAATTTGTCTGATCAGGCACAGTCAGACACACTGTACCTTGACCCTGACTCATTTGAGTCCTCTTTGAGAAGGAAGGACAGCAACCATTGCTAATCAGGCAAATAATTAAACTTCTCCTGTTTAAGAAGCAAACACAAAAGGTCTTAGATTTCTAGATACCCTGTCATTTTTACTAACAAGGAAAGAAAACAAGGAAATAAGCATTTGTTAAACATTCACTATGTGTCACGCACTGTGCTAAATACGTGGTGTATTTCATTTAATTCCCACAACAACCTCGAAAGGCAGGTGTTTATTATTATTCCAATTTTACAGTTTACATTACTGAGGAAACTAAGGCAGACAGAAATTAAATGATTTGTCCAGAGTCACAGAGTTAATTAAATATCTGAGACTGCATTTGAACTCGTGTTCCTGACTCCAGAGTCAGCACTTTGTCCAATGCACTATTCTAGCTGCCAAGGATACATCTTTATCCTTTCCCTTGATCCATAATTAACATAGGTTTACAGTTCCTTCCTGTTGTGCTTAATCTAGTCTTACAAGGTAGTGGAAGTTCCAAGGGTAGATGTGCAGAGGTGTACAGAAGCCAGCTCATACTAGCTTAGAGTTGAGCTGATTGTTAAATTTTCAGCGTGAGCATTTACAACTCAGAAATGGGCAAATGCTACAAATTAAGATTTGATTGATTTTTCTTTGTTGAGACTTAAGAAAGTGACAGAAGATGTTAATAATTCAGATCATACTTAAAAGTATGTTCCATGGAGGGCTGGTACATTCAAGCCTCCTAACAGAACAGTAGTTCATGGGCTCTGTCCACAATGATACTATTGTAAATAAATTAATACAAAAAATGATACTATCAAAAAAGGGCTATTATTCCACTCCTCATCCCCCTTTTAAGTTGTTGTAAGTTGTATTTGATTACAACACTAACCTATTTATTTAACTTATTATTTGGATTTGACCATATTGGATGATTATTTTCATACAATGAAAAATCATTAGCAGCAATATTAATCACATTCCACAAATGAAACTTAAGAGTGCAGTTACTCCCCAGTGGCCCTCAAATCCAAACTTATCACAATTCAACTACTGTAGTTCAATTAAGGATGAAAATAAATGATATAAGAACACAGGAAAAAAAGGTATAGAATAATAAAAATTAGAATATGCACTGACCAAAAAACAAACCAGCTTCATCAACTTCTTTTTTCATATTAATATCTATAGAATTCTCACTGCGGACTTGAATGCCATGTCCTTAACTACTCTGAAGCACTATTTGAAGCAGACTGGCCCTCATATAACTCATTGGGAATTATTATCTGGAAATAGACTACCTAAATGCAGTTGTCATTTTGAACAGATTCCCTCTTTTAAAAAAATTAGAAATATTTAAGGGATTGGTTTAATGTCAGCAGCAGGTGAACTAGTAGCTTGGCTTGGGTTCCATGGCCTAAAGTAGGACAATTTGTCCCACAGATCAATGAGACATTTATCCAGTTGAAGTATGGCTGCCAAGCTTTGCTACCATCCCTTACTGACATTAAAATCTCCAGCAGCCCTACCACTTCAATTTCAGTCCAACAGAAAGAATACATCCAAATTACTATTACCTGAGTGGAGCTCACTGTATCCAAGTTTATCTTTAAATATAAGCTTTTTATTGTTAGCCCATAGATCCTACCCTATAATATGTGGATAGCTGTTCTCTTATCTCCCTTTTTCAACTCTTTCAATGATTATGAAATCATTTCCAACATTTTTCAACTCTTTCAGGAACAGGTAAGAACACTGACAACCATAAAGTAAAAAAAAAATGAACAAAAGTTAATTTTGTTAATCAAGATTATTCTTTACCATACAGACAATAAAAAACAACTGCCCTATAAAGCAATAAACTTTCTACCCACTAAATCAAGGTCAACTAAATTATGAGTCCATAATTTTTAATTTTGCTTGTAGGTTATACACAAGAGAATTTGTATCTTTAAAAATAATACACTATGGGACAAAATGTACATTATTTTTAATTTATATAAATAATAAGAATGAGCAAAATCAAAGTTCTTGTGTTGGATGCAAAGACATACAAAGCATCAATACATCCTTTCATAGCAAAACCATGAAAACAACTTTCTAAAAAAAAATTTTCTAAAAAAATTTCTTAAAATTTCTAAAAAATGTTTTACAAATTCTAAAAATTCTAAAAAAAAAGAATTTTCCTATGATCCAAAGATTGTAGGATCCTAATGATCCAAGAGTTCAAGCTTTGTACAAAGCAGAAAAATCAACCAATAATTCAACAAGAAGACAGAGAAATATGTATGAACTAATGCAGAGTGAAGTAAGCAGAGACAAGAAAGCAATACACACAGTGATTACAACAACGTAAATGGGAAGAACTATAACCTCAAAATGATTTTAAAAAATGAATGGTGCAAAAATCACCAAAGTTTGGACCCCCAAAAAAGATTTGAGAAGACACCGCCCCTGACTCTCTTGCAGATGTGAGGTGTCCTTGAAGGTAGATTGACTATAGCACCAGATTTAAATATAAGTAGATATAGATAGATTTTATCAATTTTTTTCTTTTTTAAAAAAATTCTTAGTTATATAGGATGACTCTCTGGGAGTGACGTAGGAGAGGGATACAAAGGGAAATTTAGGTGATTTAAAAACAAGAAAAATCAATAATTTTTCTTTTAAAAAAATAAGCATTAATTAAGCACCTCCTGGTGCTAGACCTTGTGTTAAGCACCCAGAACACAGAGATAAATGGCATACATTCTTCCTTTCAAAGAGCTTATATTCCATCAGAGGAAACAGTATGCATATATATCAGTGCATACAGAATAAACATAAAGTAAATACAAGGGAAAGAGAGCACTAGCACGAGGGGGATCAGGAAAGGTATGATAAAGAATATGATGCTTGAGGAAGTCAGGGATTTTATGAAGCACAAATGAGAAAGGAGCATATTCCAGGCAGGAAGCACAGCCAATACAAAGGCCCAGAGACAGGAGATAGAATGTTTTCTGTGGGAAAAAGAGAGCCCAGTTTGCCTGGAGTGTGGGTAGGGGTACATAGTATAGTGAGTTTAAGAAGATGGATTGGGCCCAGGAACAAAACAGAGGAGATGATATTTGATCCTAGAGATAGCAGGGAAGTATTAGAGTTAAATGAGTGACATAATCAGAGCTATGCTTAAAGAAAACCATTTTGAGAGTTGTGTGGAAAACAGATTAGAGAAAGGAGAGAGTTGAGGCATGGAGATAGGAGTCTATTAGAATGGCCCATGAGGGAGGGGATAAGGGCCTGTCTTAAGGTAGTAGCTTTGTAAGCATTTATTAAATGAAGAGAAAAGTGGTGATATACAAGAGAAAGTGTGAAGGTAGAAATGGCAAGATTTGGTAACTGATTGGATATGTGGGATGAGAAATAATAAAGGGTACTGATGCTAAGATTAATAGTACAAATGATTACAAAAATAGTGGTGCCTTCAAAAGAAAGAGGGGTGTTTGGAAGAGAAGCTCTTGGTTAGGGTTGGGGCAGGACGACTGTGGAGAATGAGTTCTGTTTTGGACAACAAAATACATTACTTAACAGTCAAGACATTATCCTTGAAGATCACATATTGGAATCTTCCTAAAACAAATGGGTCTACCTATTCCTTAGATTCACCTATCCCTTTCTCCCCTCTTATCCCCATTCCCTTCTATTGTCCTGTAGGGCAAGATAGATTTCTATACCTCATTGACTATATATTTTATTTCCTAGTTGCATGTAAAAACAATTTTTGACATTTATTTTTAAAGGTATGAGTTCCACTTTTTCTCCCTTCCGCCCTCATTGAGAAGGCAAGCAATTCAATATACATTATATATGTGTAGTCATGCAAAACACTTCCATAACAGTCATGTTAGGAGAGACTAGCTGTATTTCCCTCTATCCTGCCCTGCCCTCCATTTATTCTATTTTCTCCTTTAACATGTCCCTCTACCAAAGTGTTTGCATCTGATTACCCCTTCTCCCAATCTGCTATTCCTTCTATTATCCCCCCTCTCTTATCTCCTTCTCCCCTGTTTTTCTGTAGGGTAAGATAAACTTCTATACCCAATTGAGTGTGTATGTTATTCCCTCCTAAAGCCAAACCTGATGAAAGGAAGGTTCACTTATTCCCTTTCACCTTCCCTTTCTCCCCCTCCATTGTAAAAGCTCTTTCTTGCCTCTTTTATGTGAGATGATTTACTACATTCTACGTCTCCCTTTCTCTTTCTCCTAATACATTCCTCTCAACACTTAATTTTCCTTTTTAAATACCATCTCTTCACATTCAGCTTACCCTGTGCTTTCTTTCTCCATATATATATGTGTGTGTACATACACACACACATACACACATATATTCTCTCCAACTAGCCTAATATTGAGAAAGGTCTCATGAGTTACAAATATCATCTTTCCATGTAGGAATATAAACAATTCAACTTTAATAAATCCCTTATTGTTTCTCTTTCCTGTTTACCTTTTCATGCTTCTCTTGATTCTTGCATTTGAAAGTCAAATGTTCTATTTAGCTCTGGTCTTTCCAACAAGAATTCTTGAGAGTCCTCTATTTCTCTGAGTTTCCATTTTTTCCCCTGAAGTATCATACTCAGTTTTGCTGGGTAGATGATTCTTAACTTTAATCCTAGCTCCTTTGACCTCTAGAGTATCATATTCCAAGCCCTTCAGTCACTTAGTATAGAAGCTGCTAAATCTTGTCTTATCCTGATTGTGTTTTCACAATACTTGAATTGCTTTTTTTTGGTTGCTTGTGATATTTTCTCCCTGACTGGAAACTCTGAAATTTGGCTACAATATTCCATAGGAGTTTTCCCTTTGAGATCTCTTTCAGAAGGTGATTGGAGGATTCTTTCCATTTCTATTTTACCTTCTGGTTCTAAAATATCAGGGCAGTTTTCCTTGATAATATCTTGAAAGATGATGTCTAGGTTCCTTATCTGATCATGGCTTTCTGGTAATCCTGAATTTTAAAATTATTTCTCCTGGATCCATTTTCTAGGTCAGTTGTTTTTCCAAAGAGATGCTTCACATTGTCTTCTATTTTTTTCATTTTTTTGGTTCTGTTTTATAATTTCTTGATCTCTCATAAAGTCATTAACTTCCACTTGCTCCATTCTAATTTTGAAGTAATTATTTTCTTCAGTGAACTTTTGGACCTCTTTTTCCATTTGACCAATTCTGCTTTTTAAGGCATTCTTCTCCTCATTGTCTTTTTGGACCTCTTTTGCCATTTGGGTTAGTCTAATTTTAAAGGCGCTAATTTCTTTAGCATTTTGGAGGATTTCCTTTAGCAAGTTGTTGACTTGTTTTTCATGATTTCTTGCATCACTCTCATTTCTCTTCCAAATTTTTCCTCTACTTTTCTTATCTGATTTTCAAAATCTTTTTTGAGCTCTTCCAAGATCTGAGACCAATTTTTATTTTGCTTGGAGGCTTTGGATGCAGGAGCTTTGGCTTTGTTGTCTTCTTCTGGTTGTATATTTCGATCTTCCTCATCAGCAATGTTAGAAAATACCTCTTTACTGAGAAAGTAAGAATCTACAGTCTGTTTCTTTTTTCCATGTTTGCTCATGTTTTTCCAGCCAATTACTTGACTTTGGAGTTTTTTGTTAAGTGGAGATCTGTGGAAGCAGCCTTTATATCAGTAGTGGCTGCTGCCACCCTGGGGTTGAGTTCAGGGCTAGGGTTGAGGCCGGACCACATTCCCCTCTCAGCCAGATGAGAAACCCTTCTCACCAACCTTACACACTGTCTCTGACTTCTGTAGGTTGAGAAATTTGTAAACTGCTGAAGCCACCAGAGTATTTAATCCCCTAAGACCTGCTCCAGCTCCTTCTTTGCCTGGTGAACTGTGTTCTGCTCCCAGCCCAGCACGATAGAGCCTTCCATCTACGTTCCAGATTGCCTTGGACTGGAAATTTGCTTCACTCTGTCATTCTATGGCTTCTGCTCTTCCAGAATTTGTTCAGAGTAAATTTTTACAGGATTTTTCAGGGTTTGGGTGGAGAGTTCTAGCAGGCCCCTGCTTCTGCTCTTCCATCTTGGCTCCACCTCTCCCCACTAAAATTTATTTTTTAAATGCTAATAAAATTGATAAAACCTTAGCTAATTTGATTAAAAAGAAGAGAGTAGAAAACCAAATCAATAAAACAGCAAGTGAACAAGGCAAAATCACAGCAAAATGAAAAGAAATTAAAAAATAATCATAACTTAATGTATAGTTATATAGCAATAAAACTGAGAACATAAAAGAAATTGAGGAATACCTTCAAAAATATAAAATCCCCAAACTTCCAAATAAGGATGTTAAATAACTCAGTATCAGAAAAGGAAATCAATCTAGCTGTAAAAGAATTACCAAAGAAAAAACAAAAACAAAACAAAAACCCTGGATTTGGATAGATTCACAAGAGAATTCTACCAACTTTTTAAAGAATAGTTAGTATCCATACAACACAAATTTTGCTCAAAAACTTAAAAATAAAGAGCTCTACCAGTACCCTTTTATCATACAAATCCAACCCTAATACCTAAACCAAAGAAAGATAAAACATGGAAAGAAAACTATAGGTTAATACCATTAAGGAATACTAACTCAAACATTTTAAATAAAACCCTATAAAACAGATTACAGGGATTTATCCAAGAAATTATGCATTATTATAAAGTGGAATTTATAACAGAGATGTAAGGATGGTTCAATATTAGGAAAATGATCAGCATAATTAATCCTATTAAAACCAAAAACATCTCAAACCTTATGATCATCTCAATAGATGTGTATTTGATGACATACCATACTCTTTTAAGATAAAAACTCAATAAAGTATTGGCACAGAAGGAACTTTTTTAATATTGTGAAAAGAATTTATTTAAAATAAAAAATAAGCATCATATGAAATAGGAATACACTAGAATCTTTTCCAATAAATATAGGAACATTCTTCTTACTCTTATTTAATATGAGACTGGAAATGTTATCAATAACAATTAGATAAGAGAAACAAATTAAAGGAATAAAGATAGATGAAAAAGAGGTAAAACTATCCCTGTTCGTTGATGAGATGATGGTTTATTTGGAAAACCTCAGGGAATCAGCAAGGATATTGAATGAGACAAGAAGTAGCATTGGAAAAGTTGTAGGTTACATAATAATAAAAAAAATCAATGGCATTTCTATGTAATAACAAAAGAGAAGTAATAAAAGAAAGGGAAATCCCATTCCAAATAACTATAAAATGCATAAAATATCTGGGGACTGACTCTCCAAAGCACATAAAGTCTTGTATAGATTCAATTACAAAGTACTCCTTAAAGAATTACACAACAACCTAAATAGCCATAAGAATATTCAGTGCTCATGGCCAGGCAGTGTGAATATAATAAAAATGACAACACTACCAAAATAAACTTACACTTTTACTGCTATACCAATCAAATTACCAATAGGATACTTTTTGTGGTTGTTTAGTTGAATAGTTGTATCTAACTCTTCATGACCTCATTTGAAGTTTTCTTGGCAAAGATACTGGAATGGTTTGTCAGTTGAGGAAACTGAGGCAAACAGAATTAAGTGAAAGCCAAGGTCAGACAGCCAATAAGTGTCCGAGACCAGATTTATCCTGACGCCAAGGCTGACACTTTATCCACTGTACTACCTAGCTGCCCTTAGGATACTTTGCAGAACTTGACAAACTAATAAAATTCATTTGGAAAAACAAAAGATCCAAAATATGAAGGGAAATGATGAAAAGGATGAAGGAAGAATAATATTTCAAACTATATTATAAATCAGCAGTCATCAGACCCATCTATATTGGTTAAGAAATGGAGAGATAGATCAATGGAGCAGGTAAGACTTGGGAGATTCAGAAACAAACAGAATTCAATAATTCAGGGTTTGATAAAGTGGAAAACATACGTTCTAGAAGTAAAAATTCCCTATATAATAAAGACTGAAAACTGGAAAGCAGACCGGCAGAAATTAGGCTTTTCCCTACACTTTATACCACACTCCACAGAATATTCCAAATGGATAATTACATCATACTGGGTTATTTAGATGAGAAACAAATTATATGCCTCTCATGGCGGTAGATAGATATATTCTTAACCAAAGAGATAGAGGTGGTTACAAAAGATAAAATGGATAGCTTTGATCACTCAAAACAAAGAATTCTGCTTAATGCATCTAGGATAATAAGGGAAGTGGCTGAATTGGAAACAACACTTTGTATTAAATGTCTCTGATAAGTGGTATGCAAGATACATACATATATATGTATATATGTGTATGTGTATATAAAACTAATAACCCAAATCCCCAAATAGGTGAGATGGTGAAAGGGTATGAACAAATAGATCTCAAAAGAACCTCATAGCATATACAATCACATGAAAAAATGCTCCAAATCACTAATTATAAGAGAAAGGCCAATCAAAACACTTTGACAGCTTCACCTGATACCCTGCAAATTGGCAAAGATGATAAAAAAAATGACAACAGTCAATTTTGGAGGAGTTGTAGAAGGATAAGCACACTAATACATTATGGGCAAAGCTGTGAAATGGCACAGCCATTTTGGAAAGAAATTTGGAATTATGAAAATAAGGTTACTAAAATGTTCATACCCTTTGAACTAGAAACTGTATTATTGGCTTAAACCCCAAGACAGACATTGATTAGGAAAAAGTTCCCATATACAGTATTCCAAGATACTTTTAGTAACACTTTTTGTAATAGTAAAAATTTGAAACAAAGTAGATGCCCATCAGTTAGGGAATATCTAAATAAATTGTGGTACATGAATGTAATGGAATATTACTGCACTATAAGAAATTATGATTGTGATGAATAGAGAGATGGATTTACAGATCTATATGAATTGCTGTAAAATGAAGTAGTCAGAGCCAATATAAATGGAAAGAACAACACATCAAAAAGGCTAAAGTAAATGTCACAAAGTTATAAATATCAAGCTGGACTCTAATGAGAAGAGATGAGAAGATATCCCCAACTCATTCCTTGGAGAAGATGGGAGGGCCACAGATGAAACACATTGCATATAATTTTGACTTAATACATTGATTAGATATGCTGATTTTTTTTCCTTTCAACCCCCCCCCACACACACACACATTATTTTTCAAATGAGATGGTTCTCAGGAAGGGAAGGTTGAAGAATACGGGTGATACTTTGCTGATGTAAGAAGCAGAAAACATTAATAAAAATAATTTTTTAAAAAGTAGAAGAGCCACTTCATATAGAAGGAGCAATGGAATATTTATCCCCCATTAAAGATGTACAAACAAGACTCTAAACATATAAAACTATATCAGGTTTAGAAGATGATTTTTTTCAAAGTACAGATACTACCACCACGAAGAGCAAAGAGGGGAAAACTTTACCAAATCATATTATGAAACTGGTGGTTTCAAAATAAAAATTGACTTAATGATAAAAAGAAAAAGGGAGAGACAGACAGACAGAGACAGAGACAGAGTGAGACAGAGAGAAAGAGGGACAGAGACAGAGACAGAGAGACAGAAAGAGAATTAGCTAGAATAAGAGTCAATTCTTCTATTCACAAAATACTCCTGAATGCTTTTGTTTGTTCACAAGACAAACAAGTTACGGAAAGAAAATCACTAGAAAAAAATGTCAGCAACAATTTAAATTTACCTAATGGACTTTTAGAGTCACATCATTTACTTAGGCTCATAGCAAGCATAATGAAACTGTTGATTGAAATACTGAACATGGAGAACCACATCCGGGAAAATAAAAGTCAAAGCTAACAGCACAAAGCACCAGCTTTACTTGTTCACTCCATGTGAAGAAGCCAGTAAAAAAAAAAAAAAAAAAAAAAAAAATTAACATTTTTATGACCACGGCTTCTAGTCTGATGCTCAGAAGCTCAGGAGCAAGGGCTCATTTTGGGAAAACACAAGCACATGAATCTGGAGTGATTTGAGTTATAAAATAGAAGTGAGGGATCTGCTGTTGATGCCCAGGGACTTGTTCAAAGGGTACAGTTAATAAATACTGAATTAAGACATTTTCCCTCTCAACCAAAGAATTATGACAATACTCAGGTTCATCTTTATCTTGTTAAGAGCCTTGAATAGGGTTTTTTTGTTGTTATTTGTTGTTCAATCCTGTCTGATTCTTCATGACCCCTTTTTAGGGATTTTCTTGGCAAAAACATTGGCATGATTTGCCATTTTCTTCTCCAACTCATTTCACAGATGTGGAAACGAGGCAAATAGAATTAAATGATGTTCCCAAGGTCATATAACTACATGTCTTTGAGGTCACATTTGAACTCATGATTCCAAGTCCAACACTATTTACAGCATCACCAAGCTGCCCCTTGAATGTGGGTACTAAGCCTGTTTTTGTGACCTGGAGAAAATACTGTGAGGACAATACAGAAGAAACACGTTGTAGGTGGAGGGGCAAAGCCAGAGAGGAGCTTACTGGGGGCACAACCAAGAAGTAAGTTTGATGAAGGAATCTCTACAGGGTACTTAACATTTTTTGTGTCATGGATTCTTTGGGCAGTCTGGTAAAACCTATGGATCCTTCACAGAATGTTTTTAAATGCATAGAATTAAAATACATAGGATTATAAATGCATAGAATTAAAAATATAGGATTATAAAGAAAAGCAATTCTATTGAAATAATTATAAAAATATTTTTTGAAAGTTCATGAGACCACTTAAATTTATCTCCACCTTGGGGTATCTGTGGATCCCAGGTGAAGAAGCCTTGCCTTGTACTGTGTCTTAACTATCCTTTCCCTTACTTCTTCCCAGCCTCCACTCTCAAGGAAGGAAAGACTAAACCTGTTTTTGGATTAAATTCACTAATCTTAAAAGAGAGGAAAGTACTTCCCAATCCTGCTTCTAATCATTGAACTGGATGATAATTTCTTACCTGGCAAAAGACTTACTCACATGTTAAATGACAGGATTGGATAAGACCTTTTACAAATCCATTTGTATTCTCTGTCTTCTGGGGCACAGGGACAAAAGATTTTAAAAGAATAAATCCCATAGAAAGGGACTTCCACTCACCTTATTCATACCAACCTCTAAAGTATCTACATCTGGAAGAGTTCCAATCATTTTCCCTGCATCTGATCTCAGAAAACCATGGAGAACAAAAGGCATTTGGAAAATGCCCTCTCCCGCTGACTCTAACATACAAGCATAAGTTGTTGTCCAGTGGGTCACTAAATGGTTCTAACTCTTGACTATGAAAATAAAGTATATGTAATGTCACTTATTTTTTTTTACTGCATCTGTAATTTTGGTTTAATTATTACCCAAGCTGTGATCTGTCTTCCATGATGAACAGCCCAGTGGACAGGTTATAAAAATAGGGAAATGAAGCAAATGCCAAGTCTTCAAAGAAAACGGAGAGGAATTCTCAAGCAGCCAAGTTCTTTCACATTGTGTAATATGTACCAATTTATGATTAATGAGAAAGAAGAAAAAAACCTATAAAGAATTCAGTCAATGCTACATAGTTCAACAAATTAGAAAGTACATACTATTCTAAAATTAGATGTAGAAAATCAGGATATGAGCCAGCACCTTTAGTTGTTGCTAGGTAGTATAGTGGATAGAGTGCTAGACCTGGAATCAAGGAAGATGTGAGTTGAAATCCAGCTTCAGACACTTACTAGGTGGGCCTGAGTCAGGAAGACCCATCTTCCAAAGTTCAGATATGGCCTCCAACACTTACTAGTGGGAGGAAGATGCTATTACTATGCATATTTGATAGATGAGAAAACTGAGGCAGATATAGTGTAATTAAGGCTGGGTTGGACCTGGACTCAGGAAAACCTGATTTCAATCCGGCCTCAGACACTAACAAATTGTATGACCCTGGGAAAGTCATTTAACATCCATTTGCCTCAGTTTCCTTAACTGTAAAATTTGGATAGTAACCACCTACCTCTCAGAGTTTTTGTGGGATCAAAGGAGATAATTTGGTAAAGCACAGTGCCTGTTATATAGTAGGGGCTTAATAAATGTTCATTTCCTTCTGTTCATATCCGTTCTAGGGCCTATCCATTCTTTGTACTATCATGCCTCAAATAGATCAATTTAAATGGTTAGTACTTACTCTAACTTTTCATGTTCATATTTCATGAAAGAAACATGCCAAGTTTTTTAGACTTACTGAGAAAACCTCTTTTTGTAAACTGGGGAGAAGAGGCATAGAACCTAGGATTTCACTTGTGTAGGGAACCCTTCGATGAGGAAGCGCTCTTTATCCATCCATGTGGCTCCTTCTCTGCAATTTCTAGAGAGCTGCTAGAGAAGAGGTATCAAACCTACAGTCAGCCCACAGGCCACCAGAACCAGATTAAAATGAAATTGGGAAATATTTTACAAAAATAAATAAAAATACAACTTTTGTTGTTGTTGTTTAGTTAATTAATCATATCCAATTCTTTGTGACTCTATTTTGGAAGGTTTTCTTGGCAAAGATACTGAAGTAGTTTGTTATTTCCTTGTCCAGTTCATTTTGTACATGACAAAACTGAGGCAAGCCCACACACACCTAGTATCTGAGGCCAGATAGGAACACAAGTCTTCCTGACTTCATGGTCAGCGCCATCCAGCCATCCTCAAATACCATAGAACATGGATAATGTTAATATTGTGGTTTTGAACCAATGTGTGACCCACAGGGATCTTTATGAACAGTTTCATGCCATGTTTTTATTGGAATTTGACACCATAGAGCACCAAGAGATGTGTTGGGGGCATGACTGGAGAGAATAATAGCTAACATTCAAATAGGGCTTACTATGTGCCAAGTGCTTTACAAATATTATTTCATTTGATTCTCATAACAACTCAGATGAAGACACTGAGGCATTCAGGTTCAGTTACTTGCCCAATGTCACACACTTAGGCCAAATCTGAATTCAGGTGTTCCTGACTCCAAACCTGACACTCTCTTATCTGCACCAGCAAAGGTCTTCTTGGCTCTGAGGCCTGCTTTCTATCCACTGTATTATGGTCCTATGTAGTATGGCAGAAAGAAAGCTGGTCTGAGACAGTCAGAACACTTGGGTTCAGCTAGGTTTTGTGACCTTAGGAACTTTTCATGACTCTAGAGATAAATACATGAGTAGAATCCAGAGTGCAGGACAGCAGATTGGATGCGAGAAAAAAGAGTAAATGCTAATTTAACATTACCATGACCAAAGACCAAAGTCCTCCAAAGGATCGCTATGGATGTGGTTTCTTGGATGTGATAAGGAAGCTGCTTTTTATTTTTTCTTATCTGGAGGAAGAGCTGGACCAGTGACTGAAAAGAATGAGTTGAATGTAACAGCATTTTACAATGTAAATGTAATGTACCATTACAATGTAATGACCATCAAAATATTCCTTGAGGAATTCCCTTAGGAATCTTTGAGGTGAAAGTGAAGAAAAAAGAGTCTTCTGGATTTGGACTTTACTGTGCAAAAAGATGGGAGAGGGAAGGCCTTGTATAGGAAACAGAAAACAGTCATATAGGCTGGAACATAATGTGTGAAAGGTTGTATAATCTGTAATATGGAAAGGTAGAGAAGAGCCAGGTTGTGAAGGGTTTTTAATGACAGACAGGACTTTAACCTAGAGGCAACAGGGAGGTAGTGAAACTTCTTGGACAGAGGAGTGATATGGTTAAATTTGTGTTTTAGGCATATCATCGTGGCAGCTGTGTGGACAATAGATTGGAAATAGGAAAACAGCCCAGGTGAGAGATGGGCTGGAACTAAGGTAGTGACTCTCAGTCGGTTAGTCAAAAAACAATTCATTAAGAACCTACTAAGGTGGGTCTATAGGTGGCCCTCTGTCCGCTTCAGTTTCCTCTACTATAGAAAGGAATGATAATGACAACACCTACCTTATAGAACTGTTATAAGAGTCAAATAAGATAATGTTTGTAAAGCATTAAGCAAGTTACTTAACCCCAATTGCCTCCAAAAAAAAAAAGCAAAGAAACTGAAACAAAGTAGAAACCCAATGATTGGAGAATGTCTAAACGAATCATGGAACATGAATGTAATGAGGTATTACTATACTATAATAGGTGACAAATATGTTAAATATAGAGAAACATGGAAAACTCTACATGAACTCATGTTCATGTAATTTAAATCAAATTAAATGGGTCCAAGGAAACAACATACACAATGACTACAACAACATAAATAGAAAGAACAACCACAAAATAATCAAAAGTGAATTTTGCACCACATGAAAAAATGCTCCAAATGACTAATAATAAGAGAATTGATCATCAAAACAACCTGGAAGCTTCACATTATGCTCTGTATATTGGAGGCTTCACATTATACTCTGTATATTGGCCAAAAAATGGCAATAGTCAATGTTAGAGGGGTTGTGAAAGAACAGGCCCTAGTTCTAATTCATTGTTGGTGGAGTTGTGAAATGGTACAACCATTTTGGAAAGCACTTTGGAATCATGCAAATATAGTGACTAAAATGTCCATACCCTTTGAATCAGAGTCCTATTACTGAGCTTATACCCCAAAGGAACCATCGATAAGGAAAAAATGTCCCCATATACCCCCACCAATATCCATAGTAGCACTTTTCATGACAGCAAAGAATGGGAAATAAGGTAGATTCCTATTAAATTGAGGAATGGGTAAACAAATTGTGGTACATGAATGTAACAGAATTTTACTTTGTTATGAGAAATTATATGTGTGATAAATACAGAGAAGTATGGCAAGATCCATATGAATCGATGAGGACGGAAGTAAGCAGAACCAAGAAAACAATATCCAAAGTAACTACAACAATTTAAATGGAAATAACAACATACCAAAAAAAAAGTAAATGAATTATAAAGATCAAGTAGGAATTTAATGAAAAGCTATGAGAATATACCCCTAATCTATCCCTTCAGGGAAGTGATGAGTCCACAGTAGTTACATATTGCAAGTTTTTGGACTTTTTCTATATATCAATCAACTGTGCTGACTTTTTTCTTTCTCTCTTTCCTCTCCAAAAGTACTGCTTTAAATCTGGGATGGTTCTATGGGAGGGAGAGTGGGTGAGATACACGAAATACTGTGGTGATGCAAGAAACAGAAAATATCAATAAAATTTATCTTTTGAAAAAAGTGAATGTTGCAGAATTATAAAGAACAAAACAAGCCTGTTCCCAAAGAAGAGATATGAGAAAACACATTCCATCTCACTCCTTTGCAAAGGTGAGAATTCCCTGGATATGGAATACAAAATAATAGTTTGATTTTTTTGATGTACAGATAGGTTTTACTGTTTTCCCCTCCTTTCTGTGTGCGTGTGTATGTGTGTGTGTGTCTGTATGTCTGTCTGTCTCTCTTTAATATCTAAATCTTAAATGATTCTCTAAAGGAAGATAGGGATAGAGATGCTAGGAGAAATTTAGGTGATATAAAAATATGAAGATATGACAATTTTTAAAAAATAAAGCATTTGCTTTTAACTGTTATGGAAGACTGATAAGTTGAAGAGCTCCCAATTAGGAAGCTATTGAAATAGGTCAGGTAGCATTGACATGGACCTTAAGTACAGTAGCAGCTATATGAATGGAGAGAAGAGGATGAATTAAAGAGATATTGTGAGTATCTTCTCACCTCCACCAGACTGGTCTCCCTTTATGCACAGATCTGATCATGCTGAACTGGGGAACTTCATTTTTGCTCCGATTTTTAAAGTCATGAGTTGGAAAATATTATCATTAGAGGCCAAATATTTGCATTTGTACCAAGAGTCTAGCTGTAGAGGTTTCAGAAGTATTAAGTTAAATTCAGATAACTTTTATTGATGCAATGACCAATCATTTTTTCTGCAAGACCAATGATGAAACATGCTTCTCATCTCTTGGCATAGAGATGATGAATGACAGGTGCAAAATGAGACATACATTTTTGTGAATGAATTTGGTTTTTTAAAATAATATCTTACTTTTTCCCAATTACATGTAAAAGCAATTTTAATATATTTTTTTTAATTTTGAGTTCCAAATTCTCTTCTTCCTTCTCCCTTCCCTGAAATGGCAAGCAACTTGATATAGATTATACATGCACAATCGTGCAAAACGTATTTGCATATTAGTCATGTTATAAAAGAAAACTCAGACTAAGAAAAAAATGGAAATAAAATAAATTTTAAAATAGTATGCTTCAATCTGCATTCAGTCTTTATCAGCTCTTTCTCTAGAAGTAGATAGTATTTTTCATCATGAGTCCCTTGGAATTTTCTTGGATCATTGTATTACTGAGAAGAGGTAAGTCAATGAATTCTCTTTGCTTGATTTCACTAATTTGTTACAAGGAAGGGCTTTATTTTTTGTAAGGAAGATTTGTAATTGTAGGTGAGGTATAGTGCTAGCAAGACAAAATTAAACAAAGGAAAGGAGCACAAATGAAATATTTCTAAAATGCACATACAATGGTATAAGGAAATTCCTAAGAGTAGTGATACTACCATGTTAAATTTAATACATTTTAAAAAAGCAAGTTATGCACAATAGAGATTCATGGTTTCACATACAAGATTCTTTTTTAAGATCTTTGCATATGGAAATGGTCATGTTTATTAATGTCTGTCAGGTTCATAAGAAGAAAAATATTTTAAGAACATATGGATTTTAACTTTAATGTAGATTATCTCTTTCAGTGAAGACATGGGTCTAAATCCAGATTCTGTGACCTTGGGCAAGTCACTGATGAATGCAATGAGCAATTATGATTTCAGAACACTGATGAAGAAGCATGCTTATGACCTCTTGGTGCAGAATGAGACATACGACTTCAAAAACATTCAATTTATGAATTTGTTTTCCCTCAGCCTAAATTTCTTCATGTGTAAAGTGAGGGCATTGGATTAGATGGTCCCTTTCATTTCTAGATCTGTGACCCTCTGATCAAACCATTAAAACTAGCATTTGTATAGCACCCACTGCATTCTGGGCACTGTGCTAAGTGTTTAACAAATACTTTCTCATTTGATCTTCCCAGCAAACTTGGGAGGTAGGTGCTATTGTTATCCCTATTTTACAGTTGAGGAAACTGAGGCAAGCAAGATTAAATGACCTACCCAGGGTCACGCAGCTAGGAAGTGTCTGAGACCAGAAGGAAGAAAAAGAAAAGACAAAAAGAAAGAATTCCTTCCTGAAGGATCATATAGTTGATCCCAGAAGACATGCCTTGTGATCCTATGGGTTCAGTTCCAAACTACCACAATAAGTTGAATATGGAAATAAAACAAGTCACAGGAATTTATTGGTTTTCCAGTGCATATAAAAGGTATTCATGCACTATACTGTAGTCTGTATGCAATAGTATTATGTCTAAAAAAAATGTACATGCCTTAATTAAAAAATACTTTATTGCTCAAAAATGCTAACTATCACCTGAAGATTCAGTGAGTTGTAATCTTTATGCTGGTGGAGAGTCTTGCCTTGATATATCAATATCATTCCACTTCTGACTGATCAGGATGGTGGTTGCTGAAGGTTGAGGTAGCTGTGGCAATTGCTTAAAGTAAGACAAGAATGAAGTTTGTCACATCAACAGACTCTTCATTTTACTCCAACACTTTAAGGCCATATGGTAGGATTATTAATTGACCTAATTTCAATATTATTGTGTCTCAGGGAATAGGGAAACTAGAGGGGAGGATGAGACATGAGAACAGCTGGGGTAGTTAGAACACACTCAACATTTATCAGATAGGTTCTCTGTCTTATATGGTTGCGGTTTGTGGCATTCCTAAACAATTACAGTTCTAATATCAAAGTTCACTGATCACAGATCATCATAACACATAATAATAATTTAAAAGTTTGAAATATTGCAAGAATTGCCAAACTCTGACACAGAGACACAGTATGAGTACAATATGACCCATAGACTTGCTCGAGGCAGGGTCACCACAAACCTTCAATTTGTAAAAAACGCAAAATCTTCAGAGCAAAAAAATGAAGTATGTCTGCACGTCCTAAAGAAATGCAAAGTATCTGGGGATGGATTCCAAAAGGGGAAAGGAACTAGAAAAGACCTTATGAAGGGGGTGGTGTCTGAGCTGATTTTTGAAGGAAACAGGAATTTTAAGAAGGAGAAAGACTCAGCAGCTGGAGGGATCAGGGGGAGCATCAAAGAGTAGGCTGCATCTGTGTTGAGCATTTGAAGGGAAAGGGAGGATTTTAAATGTGGAGGTGAAGGAAGACTGTATCCCAAGTATGAAGGCAGTTGGCAATGCACACCTGTGAAAAGTGGAATAATCTCTGAGGTCTCTTTTTAATTGTCACTCCTACAACACTACGATTCTTCCTCTTCTGGGTTTTCTTGTCTACTCTTCTCCCCTTCCCCCCATCCCCCAAGTATGGAAAGTGACCTGAGTTAGAACCGCAATCTATGGTCACAGAACCTGACCTTCCCGGACTGCCCTATCTGAGCTAATTTTCTTTATTTAAACAACAGGAAGATGTTTTTTACAATGACGCATAACTAAGGAGCTCATAGAAAATTACCCTAAGGGTACATTTTGTTGGTTTTTTTTTTTTTTGCTAGAGTTTGGTTTTCCTTTTTCTATCACATTTTCACTACAGACTACATTAGCTAAAGAACCTGGAAGTCACTGCACTTTACAATTCACTCTGAAACACACAAGCATAGCAGCCCATAGCCTTTTTCCTCCTCACAACTTCAAGCAATAGATAACTTAGAGTAGATAACGTAGGTATTATCATTATTCCCATTTTCCAGATGGGAAAAGTGAGACTCAGAGACTTTTCCAAGTCAAACTTCCTCCTTTAAATGACGAAGTCACCCCTTGCGAAGAAGCCAGGTAACCATATCAACCAATTCATCACCATCAAACACTAGTTATTTTTCATTAATTGAGAGTGGAAGACAGTCATCAATATTGGTATCCTATACCAGGTACCAATTACCCCAGCTTTCTTCTTTTTTCTCCTACCCATCCTCATTAGAGATAACACAATAGTCTTTTCTCCCTGTGTAGGCGAAGCTGGGCGATTCAGTGGATTGAATGCTGGGTCTGGAGTCAGGAAAAACTGAGTTCAAATCTATCGTGAGATTGCAAAATCTATGACCCTGGGCAAGTCACTTAGCCTCTATATGCCTGTAAAATGAGGCTAATAGCAGCACCTACCTCCAAGGTTTGGTCAAATGAGATAATTGATATTTGTAAGGCACTTAGTACAATGCCTGGTAGTAGGTGCTTAAAAAACTTTGATTTCCTTCCTCAGACTTCCATCCCTGGAAAGCATTCACAAAGAAGTAACACCCCATTAGCTAGGACAGAACATTCCTTACTTGGAGAGATGATGGATTTTATGCAGCTCACAAGCGTGGTAGTCCCGGAGGCTTTAAAGAATAGGTTTCTAATTTGCCTTCCAAGCGAGAGAAACCAGTAGACACCCTGGGTACTGAATTAAAAAAGGAAGAAGGAAAAAAAAAAGCTATTAACGATACGGGGGAAAAGCCTGCTACTTACGTGGCAGGAAACTTGCGAAACTACACGTATTCAGTAGCTGGGGTGATGATAAGCACATCTTCAAAATCTATCCTTTTTGACACCAACAGAACGTTGCCACCTTTATAAGGCAGACATTCGAGATAGATTTTAGATATAATAGAGAAGGTAATGCGCACTGTAGCCTCTGAAAAGTGGGGGCTGGGGTACTCATCTTACTCAAGCACGGCTTTGTGTGGTCGCTCCACCGTACTCCGAAGCCGCAGGGTCCCCGGCCTGCCCAAGTCCCTTTGCCTCCTTTCGGCTCAGGCTGGGGCTCGATCTCAGGCAGTCCCCGAGCATCGGGAGCTCTCCGCAGTCCAAATGGAGAGTGCACGTCAGTGCTCCTGCCCCGCCCCCCGAAACAATAAAATCCCCAAGTGACCGAGAAAGAAGAGGGAGACAAAGGGGTGGTGCTAAAGCAGGTGGAGACAGAGGCTCAGAAGGGGAGGGACTGGAGGCTGCGTTGGGGGACCAAGGGGTCCCAGAAGAGAACGGGGGACGCCGCAGGGAGATCGCTCTCTTCCCGGTCTTCCACCCTGGACCCTGGCTCCCGGAGAGAAGCCTGTGCGGGGCTGTGCGGGCAGAAGACGTGCCCGGGACCTGCCTGGGGCTAACGCAAACTGCTGGCGTTCTAAGACCAGTCTCAGAGGGAAGGGAGCGGCGGCTTCAGCTCCGTACTTTGTTTTGCCTTTGCTTCTAAAGCAACAATTCCCCATCTTCTTTTGGTCCCTGTGCCCCTTGACTTTTGGCAAACCTTCTGTACCCTCACTCAATATGAAAGGTAATAAATTTGAAAATTTATCATATATATGTACATTAAGAAATGAAGATTGATTTATTTCAAAGGGATAATACAGTTCCCCAAATATTCTCCATGACTCCTTGACAAGCTTCCCAATATTCTAGTTTGAGGACCACTGCTCTAAAGGAAAAATGAGGTTGACAGGTTGCGTGGACAGAGAGGGAGGGGAAAGAAAAAGAGAGAGAGACAAAGACAGAGACAGACAGAGACAGAGAAAGGGAGAGAGGGAGGAAAACAAAAAGGGAGGGAGGGGAAGGAGGGAGGAAAAGAGAGGGAGAAGGAGGGGAAGGAGAGATGGAGAGGGAGGAAAGGAAAGAAAGATGAGAGGGAAAGAGGGAGGGAAAGAAAAAGAGGGAGAGATGGGGAGAGAGGAGAGAGTGAGAGAGAGAAAAAAAGAGAGAGGGAGAGGGAGGGAGAACATAGACTATGATACTTACTAGGTATGTGATTTTAGGTCACTATCTTCCCTTTTGTAGAGCTCAGTTTCCTCTTCTGCCAAAAGGAAGGTGTTGGATCTAATGTGTTTCTCTTTCAGCTTCAATGTTTCATCTTTCTTAGTACCCAGGCAACTGGTTCGCTGGAGTTGGGAGAAATGAATCCTCCACCATGAACAACTGACTAGTCTATGAAGAAGGGATGTTTGGCTTTTGGTTGGTTATATCCACACCTCTGATGGCAGGTGCATGGAAGATGACAATACATTAAATGTTTAAAGACAAAGACAAGAACACAAGACTGTCATTGAAGCCCACTCTCCTCCACCTGAAGCTTCCCGAAGTTAAAGTATCTCCTCTAGTCAGAGTGCAAAGGAAGTGCATGTCCCAAGGCAGAATGGGAATAGCCCCAGATGAGAGTGGGGTAGGGAGGCCAAGCCCCAGGGATTGGGGACAAAGAAAAGAATATTACTTTATTACTTAATCATACTCATTCCACCATGAAGAGGAAACTGCTAGGACTGGGGAAAATGCCAAATTTGGAGATCGAAGAGATTTCTTTTCGTTTCACTCATCTAATCTCCCGGTCTTAACTTCTTCATTTGTAAAAGGTGCACTCGGGGCCACTAGGTGACGCAGTGGATATCCTGAGTTCTAATCTGGTCTTAGATACTTACTAACTGTGTAACTCTGGACAAGTCACTTGACCCTCTTTACCTCAGTTTCCTCATCTGTCAAATGAGCTGGAGAAAGAAATGATAAACCTTTCCAGGATCTTTGCCAAAAAAACCCCAAATGGGGTCACAAAGAGTCAGACACAAGTGAAAAACGACTGACCAATAACAAAAATGGGCACTTAGCTGTCCCATACTATCTGTACATGCCTCTGCTCTTTATTCACTCGTGTTCCCATTCTTATCTAAGATCTACACCCTTCTGAGGCTTTCTATTTTCATTGGAGAGAAATAATCAGGAAGGAACTTTTAATCACCTATTAGGGCACTTTGTACCCATAATCACCTGACTTCTTTACTGCCACCTTCCCAGCATACTCCTTGACCCAGCAATACTACAAGGTCAATATCCCAGAGACCAAAGGAAAAGGAAAAACACCTACATACACAAAAATATTTGTAGCAGTTCTTTTTGTGGTGGCAAAGAATTGGAAATTTAGGCGATGCATGAGTTGGGGAATAATTGAACAAATTGTGGTATATGATTGTGATGAAATACTATTGTGCTATAAGAAATGACCAGAGGGGTGGTTTCAGAAAAACACGGTGTATGTAAAGAGGATTTTGTTATCCTTCTTAGAGCTAGTTTCTCAGGATCCATGGTCATGGGAATGTCTAGCTTCCAGGTGCTAGATAGTAACTCCCAGAATAATCTCAAGGACTCTAGATAGTGACTGTGCCATGAGATATGGGAGTGACATAATTAATATTTAATATGCTTGCACAGAATGATGATATTGCTAAAGTTAACCTGTGATCTTGATTTGTGACAAGATGCCTTTTTTGTCTGATGTCCTATAAAGCTGGTGACCACTGACACTGGTGGGAGGAAAAGCATGGGGAACTCTTAGGGGAATCTGTGTGTGCCTCAACTGGCCCCCATTGAGGTTGAGGGGATTTAGGGGAGTGCACAAGTGTGCCTGTCTTGACATCAAGACACAAGGGTAGTTGCTCCCCTACCATGGTCCCTTCGAGAAGGGTCATTAGGGAATGCTGTAGGAGCTGGTTCTCTCAGCAACCATTTGAGAAGACTAGACTAGAATAAAGTTGATTATTAACCCCTTCTTTGTGTCTTTCCTGTCTGACCAGACCAAGAGGGAACCTGTTAGAGGCTGGAGACTGAAAACTCGGGTGCCTCCCATGTGTTATCTGTGAAGCACACAAGCAAGACCTGTATAAGCAAAGTGAAGTGAGAAGAGCCAGGACCATGGTATACAGTGACAGCAATTTTGTAATGATGATCAACTGTGAAGGACTTGGCTACTCTGATCAATACAATGATTCAAGACAATTGCAAAGGACTGTTGAACCCCCAAACAAAGGTTTTTTCTAAGAAAGAGACAAAAGGTTAGATCGGAACCACGTTTTTATTTCTCTCACAAACTGGCAACATGAATTACATGGGAGTTACAGTCCAGAGCTAGGTCAGTCCTAAGGGGGCCAGTTCAGAAATAGCTCGATTTGGGATTTGAGAGTACAGAATTATATGCAGAGTAGGTGTTCCCAAGGGGTACCAATCGACTCTGATTGGCCTACACACTGGGAGGTGCGCTATATTAAAATGAGATCTTGAAAATGTGATTTGGATCATTTAATCTCCGTCTGCAGGGGCTGCTATCATCCCATCCTCAAGACAGAGGAAATACCTGTTCTGTCTGACCAGCCCCCATTATACCAGACCACTCCCAGTTAGGCTGTCTAGGCAGAAGAATCTAACTCCACCCGAGTCAGGGCAGATTAAATCAACTCCAGCATGGGTTTGGAGTTTGACCAGGATAAGACTCTTATTATCAATAACCCTCTTGTGATGAATTTTGAAGAAGGGGGCTGGAGGTGGAGCTCTGAATCTAGAAAATCATTTGTTTTCAGGACTTTCAATGAAAAATGCATAGAGAATTGATGAACTCAGTGTAAATTGAATTAAAATTTTCTCACTTTCTTTTTTTGAAATGTGGCCAATATGGAAATATATTTTGCATGATTTCACATGTATAATTGATATCATTGTGTTTGTTTTCTCATTGGGTGGGGAAGGGGGTGGAAAGGAGGGAGAGAATTTGGAATTTGAAATTTAAAAAAGAAAATCAATGCATGAATTTGAAAAAACCTCACAATTCTACATTTTCTTCCAGTCTGGTTGAAAGGGGCTAGGAATGATTACTCTTCCTTGCTCGTTCTACAGATGGGGAAAGTGAGACACTTGGTGATAAAAGAAACTTATTCTACAATACTTAGGAAAGCATAGATATGAAAACTTGGACAAAAAAAAGTGAAGCTATTTAGTGAAAACTTCAGGGGTAGTATATCCGTTCTTCTAAAGCTTTAATTGCTAATAAGTACAATAAATTAATTCTTAAAGTAACACCTACTTAGTACTCACTTTTCTACCTTATATCACTCCCACTAGTCAGTTGGATCCACAGAGGGGTAACTTAGTATTTCTAGGTTTCTAGGAATAACCCTGTGGGAAGCTGACTTTCTAAGTGCTAGTTCATGAGCCCCTGTTGTTATACTTTCTTTTGACAATCAGGTAGTTAATGGAATCAATTCTTTAATGAAGGCCTAGCCAGAACAGTAGTTACAAACCATTATTAAACTTCTCCAAGAGACAGTACTCTGAATGTAAAGAGTGGTGGCTTTGGAGCCAGAGTCTCTGAGTTCAGAAACTGTAACCACCATTTATTACCTCTCTGACCCTGGGAAAGGTACGCTTTCCTTGAGACTCAATTTTCTCATCTGGCCAATGAGAGGATTGGACTAGATGACCTCCAATATCTCTTCCAATTTTCAATCTATCATCCTATGATGTACCCATAAGATGCCCACTACTCCATCCAACATGCTCCATTATAACATTAAGAAATGCCAGATACAATTTGTATGATGATGTCTTCAATTGTTTTTTAAATATTGTTATTTTTTGTATGACTCTAATGATAACAATAGCTAGCATTTATAAAGAATTTTAAGCTTAGTGAAGTAATTTTAAAATATTATTTCATTTTATCCTCACAACAACCTTGTGAGGTAATATAAAAGGAAGCACCCCAATATACACAGGAGGGCCTGCTGTATATGTTCTTAGATCTACTTTTCTAAAAGGAAAGCAACTTTTGAGGAATCAACAATCACTTTAGTTAAGCACATATATCATTTGCTTAGTTCAGGGGAAGAAGCCAACACCCTGAACTTCAGAAAAAATACAAAGAAATAAGACTCAACAGACAGGGCTTTCATCTGTCTGACTGTAAGCAATATACATCACAATTCAACAGACAGATCCAACTCTCTGATCATACATACATAGTAACCAGAGATAGAAGCCACAGCATTTGGGTTTTCAAAGCCTTAGAGACTACCCAGAGTTTCTGACCAAGCAAACACCTCCAATGAGTAAGCCCCAAAATAAAAACTCACCTCAGAGTATTTATATACTTTTCAGAGCCAGAGGACACCACCACCCCTGAGAACCAGTGCCTCAATAGAAAATTAACGACAGATGTAAGCCTTCCCTAATCAAGCTTCTCCTACTGGGCAGGCTCAACAATGATCAGGGAAAATCTTTAACTCTTTAGCATTGCAGGTAGCTGCTGTTGTTATCCCCTTTTTATAGATGAAGAAACTAAGGCAGACAGAAACTATTTCTTAGTTTTATTCCTTCATTTTCCCTCCTGTTCTTTTGAAGAAAAGCTCATAAATCCTTTGAAAGTCTTTGGGGATACATAAATGCACTAACAAAAATATTCACTACTTTGTTACCAAAGAATGATACTCCAACAGTGCCTACCACTACTATCCACCAAGCAAGTGCTGCTTAAAAACTTGTTGAAACAATTAATTGTTGCTTTTCCTCCTTCATTTGTAGCATCACACAGTAATGTCTTGACTTGCTCATGAAATGGTTTTAATTAAGGCAGAGTTGCACAAAGTCATCAGACTTACTCTTTTTTGCAGTCATCGAAGTCCAGTGGCAGGACAAAAGTCAAGATGACTGGTGATGGGCCCAGGTTAAGTGGATGACCTTGGCATCTTCCATGTCTAACCAAGCTCTAAGCACTCCACAGGGTCTGCTTCAGTTTCCTTCATGGGACTTGGAACAATTTTGTTCCCATCCACCTTTCAAATGCTTGGAGCAGAAATCCCCCTAACTCACCAAAGGGTCTGAGGCCTGTCAGTTGATTACCCTCAACTTGATTTACCCCATTTGCTGAGATGGTTTTACCAGGGTGTGGCTGCTGGGCATGCTACAGCTTTTTGGAGCTTTAGTATAACAACAATTTAGGTTGTTTCCAAGAGTGGATGATGAGTTTTCTGTCATCTATCCATGCTTCATCCTTTTGTATTTTTTGTGATCAACTATACATATCTCTCTTAACCACCGGCCAGGATTAGGAGGTCTACATGCTTTGGTTCTACTTCCCCTCTTTTCATTCATTCTCCACCCTTCAGTGTCTGGTTTACAGTTTCATTACTCAATTGCAACTATTCTCTCCAAAGTTACCCATGATTTCTTCTCCTTATTTCTTTCCTTTTATTTATTTTAAATATTTGAGTGATAACTTTCATTCATTTTTAGATTTATCGCTCCCCCATTCTTTACCCAGCAAACCATCTCTCGTAGCAAAGAATAAAAAAGAGAGAGTAGGAAAAACAGTTGAGCAAAACTAACCATATCACCTGGGTCTGACTGTTTATATAATGTTCTATACCTGTAACCCTGTTTCTGTAAAGAAGATAGATTCATTTTTCTCATTTCTTCTTTGGTAACAAGCTTGTTCATGATGAGTGAGATGAAGAGATTGTGAAGACTTTTCATAATAAAAATATGGGGCATATTGTATTTTGTAAATAAAATTTCTTTTCCATAAGGCCTCTCTCCCTGGATACCTGAGTTTCAGTTGGACAGTCAGTTGGCCATTCCCCCACCCCTCCCACCACCCCTAGCTACCAGCTTTCTTTGTGAAAGTGCTGTGGCCTGTAACCAAAACTTGGAAGTTACTCAAATCTCCCCTTTGTTTGTTGTACCGTTGCTACATCAACATTATCAATTCCCCCTTCTCCCCTTTCCCTCCTTTGTAAAGCCACATCAACAGTTAAGTTAGGTATTAAATGAGGTAATTGTGTTGGGATAGGTGAAAATTTCCCGGGGTTTGTCTAGTTTTTCCCGCCTAAATTGTAAACCTGCCTCCAAGACAATGGAGAGGTTGGATAGTGGGGAGATGAGATTCTCTGTTTTAGGGTATAAGAATTGTAATCGATTTCTGTAAGTTGCCTCCTTCCATCAGCCCCATTCTAGTGAAGGGATACCCCTTTCTTGCAAGAATTGTAATAAATTATTTTCTGTTATCAAGAAGCCTTTCCGTTTATTTAAAATTTTGAGTAAGTTTCTTTTATCCCATACAAAGATGTTTAAACATAATTTAATTCCTGCCCTCTATCCCCTTTTTTGTTTTGCCTGTTTGTAGTGTTGAAGTCATTGTATTCATTGCTTCTTAGTTTGCTTACTTCACAAGGCATCAGTTCACAAGTCTTCCCATGCTTCTCTGATTTCTTTATAGTCATTATTTCTAATGGCAAAGTATGTAGAAATCATATTTCTTGCCTTCTCATTGGGTTGGGGAGAAGTGTAGGGAATGAATTTGAAATTGAAAATAAAAGTAAATTTAAAAATTAAAAAAAAATAAAATCAAACAATGAACTGCTGTTTGGATCTTAGTGATTTGCAAAATCTTTATGACTTTCTGGAGTCCTTGAAATTCTATACAACTGATACTCATGATCCCTTTAGTCAAAAATTCTGCTAATAATTTAAGACTTTATTGTAAACCTTGTGGTATTAGAGAATTTCTAGAATGTTATAGAAGGTTTCCACAAAGGTAAACAAGGTCCACTTTTCCAGTGACTTTGTATGTACTGGTGGGAGAATGTGTCACAGACTTTTGGGGGATGTTTTGTACCAACGGTTGTAACCATTCCACCTTTGTAAATATCACTTCCTAATGACTAATTAAGTCTGGATAACTAATTGATAACCATTGAAAATCAATAGGTAAAGCACACTGTTGAGAACAGTAGCATTAGAAAGAAATCCTAGATCTCTTAGAACTGCTCCCTACACCCCTGAGGGGAGACAAAGTGGCTGAACTCTAGAGACCCCAAAGCGCCAAATGGTGTTGAGGCATATTCTACATTACAAATCATACTGGTGAGCAGACTTGGTTTGCTTGCTTTGTATTCATTTGTTTGCTCCCCTATTAGACTAGAAGCTATTCAAGGACAGGGACTATCCTTTGTCTCTTTTTATATCCCTGGCACTAAACACTGTGACTAGTAGGTACTTTAATAAATGGTAATTGATTGATTTATTGGTTGGTTTCTTTAACAAAAAAAGGAGTTGGGTTCCCAAGAGAATCCAGGTGTCCAGATCAAACAAGCACTGTTTGATGTTGTTTCCAGCCAACATAAGCGTGTGTTTCCAGTTTCCAGTTTGGCACAATATTTGTCCCTTAGCCTGGGCATCCCAGAGATGGCCCAGGATGCAGTTATTAAAACATACACACCCATACACACTCACTTACCCTAATGAGCTATAAAATTTAGCTTCAGAACTAATTCTATTTTTGTTATCAGCATCACAGTTATCATCAGGGTCACTTTCTGATGGGCAAGAGCAACAGCTGTTCTGGGTCCCCTAGGTCCCCTGCAAAACTGGGAGGTCAAAGAGCAGATGGCTCTCTTCCAAGCTCTGTCAACTGCTATTTTGGGTGTACAGATCCTGCCCTTTATCAGTCTTCTGGGCAAAAGTGCTCAAATAACTTTTCCTAACACTCACAGAAAATACTTAGACATTCTATCACTAGTAATTATGAGCTATTCTGGGAGAAGAGCCTTTCTAAAGCCTATGTGATCAAAAACTGGGCCATGTTCAACTTGACGCATAGATGCCTTTTAATTCTATGCTACTATAAGAGTCAAAAAGGACAGACTTCAAAGTCCTTAACTGAAATGTGTCTTGAGATAAAAGGCTCCCATGGTATTCCTTTAAAATAAATCTAATCATAGCACACATTCTCTCTATTCTAACGGCTTTCCAGCTTTCTAAGTTTCTTTCCAGCTCTAAATCTTTGATTATATTATTGGAAATTTTTTTATCCTACAAAATTAAAATCAGTCTTGATACTCACATTTCATTAGTATCCTCTGTCCCTCTTAATGAACCTTGTGACTGGAAAGCAGAGCCACACGCTTCTAAAGTTCCTTTTAAGTTGGGAGCCCGACACAGTCTTCTACCCATTTCTCCCCAGCTACATTGCTTTTGTACTTCTTTGGCTTTGTGCATCATGCCCCCTTGCTGGTACCTTCTCCTGTTATGAAGCAGGCAGAAGGAGGGGGATAAGGCAGAAAGAGAGACAAAAAGAGAGACAGAGAGAGACAGAGTGATTAAACTAGTTAATCTCTAATGTATCTTCCAATTAAAAATTAATGATTTTATGAATATTTGCCTAGGGCTCTGAATTCTCACTATTATTTTACTGGACCTGAATTCATTCAAATTTCATCCAATTCTTTTACTTGTGACCTGGGTCGAGACACTTAACTTTCCTGGGTCTCAGTTTCCTAATCTGTTAAAAATGAGGAAATTGGACTAGATTATCTCTGAGGTCCCTTCCACCTCTAGACCTATGCTTCTAGGACCATCAGGCAGAACCAATAAGGCAGTAGTAATCTATTTGTTGCCTCTCCCCCTCCAAATATAGTTCCCAGTCTAAAACCAAAGACCCTTTGAAAGGGGGTGGGGAAGGAAGGCAAACGATGGAAAATCTGCACAACACTGGAGTGTTCCTTGGGGTACAGATTACCTGGCTGATGTCTGAACAAACTACACCTCTACCTATGCCCTAGGACTCCACCAATTCCTTTCCTTGGTCATTGAGATAGACTAAGGAGAGACTGGACATCTGCTCTGCTACTGCTTGCACAAATGAACTGCCCCTTTCTTGGGGATTAATGATCAAATCAACATTACCTTTGCTCCCATGAAAAGCATGCTTATTCCTTATGCTACCTTACTCCTAATCTCAGTGATTCATAGACTCTGTCACCTAGGCTGAAATTCCTTTAACTGGCAACCACTCTGCAATCCTTCATACTCCACCATATCGGTCCTTTCTCTCTCATGTCCTTATCCCATTCTACCCTAGCCTTCCCATGTGCTGTTTGGAGCCCATCATCCTATTTATAACTGATGGGGTACAAACCCAAACCAAGATGTTTTACGGAGAGGGTTTTTATCCCATTTTTCTGAAGGGCCCCAGAAAGCCTAGCCTTGGAGGGCTTCTTAGATTCCTCTTATTTGATCTGGCATTTTCTTGAGGTCCATTTCTCCCAGCCTGGATATCTTTTTATATTCCCTACTGCCACTTACTTAGCATTCTCTTGAAGTCCAAGTATCCCTTCCCTGGATTGTGGGATTGTGGATTGTCTGGACTACTGGCCAGTCCCATCAGGATTCTCCCTGAGTTTGATCTCCATTCCAGGCTGCCCTCCCTTATCAAGACCATCCCTGGGACGCCAGAGTACTTAGCAACACCTGGATTCTTCTCTCAGTCTTTTTCTGTATTTAAGTTCCATCTTGCCTCCATGAAGGTGCTTAGGTTTAATCCAGCACAGACTGTGTAGTTGAGATTCTATCTGACCAGCTTGTCAGTACGAGCATTACAAACCATTAGGCTCCTTAAGAGTCAACTCAGTATGGTGGATCTTTAATAAACTTTGCTTTTCTTTGGCTTTAAGAAGGTGTGTGTCGAATTCATTGGAGCAGGACTTGGCAGGTCAGTATTTTGGAGTCCCCACCACCCCAAACCTCAACATTACTACTCTTTTTATTAAACCTACACCCTTCCCTCCATTATTCCGTAAATGACATCACATATAAAATCACTTTGCAAATCATAAAGTCTATACAGGGTGTCCCAGAAGTCTTAGTGCTATTTTAGACTACAGCTAAAAATATTAAGTAATATAATAGTAAAATAATAGTTGTACTATAATATTTTATTAAATAATTATTAAAACACAACTAATCTAAAGCACACTGGTTATTATCACTGTCATCATCATTTATATTTTGTCCTTATACATGTCATTATGGTTGTCATTTCCTCTCCCACTGGAATGAAACTCCTTGAGGTAAAATGTAAGGTAAACTCCTTGACTTCATTTTTCCACCTCTTCTTTTTGCTAGAACTAGAACTGCTCTAGAACTTTGCACACATTTCTTACAGCATCTAGAACAATGATTGGAGGGAGTAGGCACTTAATACTTGTTGAAATTAGTTTGTAGATTCATAAAATTATAAAATTAAGAGCCTAAAGACTATTGAGTCCAACCCCATCATTTTACATAGGAGTAAACTGAGGACCAGTTAGTTAGTTAAGTGACTTGCCCAAGATAACTAGGCAATAATGATAGAACTGGTGTTAAAATCCATCTAGGTCTCCTTAATCTCAGGCCACCAATCCATGTACTCCATTCCATACTTGAAAAAGTATCCACTCCACAACACATCTTTGCTTGAAGAACATATTTCATAAGTTTGGTACAAGAGAATATATCAGTAATAATAGTAACTGACATTTATGTAGCGCTTACTATGTGCCCATAAGTACTTTACAATTATCGTTTCATTTAATTCTCACAGAAACCTTAGAAGGTAAGTGCTATTGATGGGATGCTTGGGTGCTTGTGCCTGACCCCCATTTCCAAGATCACATTTCTCTCTAGCTTCAAAACACTATCCTTGACGGTTTTCTCCCTAGTCTGAGAACACTACACCTAACAATAACTCATGAGTGGGCCCCAGTAAGACAAACTACCTTTCCTCACAATTATTCATGAGTGGGTCCCTAGTAAAGTAAACTATCTTTCCCCAACACAAGAATAAGCTGACTTCTGAAGAAATTTTCTTGCAAAAACAGGAATATCTTGTAACCACAGAATTATCATGTATTGATTTCCAAAGTTATGTCCAATCCAGAGGTCAAGCTATACACACCCACTCTCAAAGCTATCAAAGCTACAAACATAACAGACCAAAAATACACCCCTGAGAAACAACTTCCCCTGGTTTCCAGTAGTGAATGACGCCTGTGACTAAAGTTGTAGGTTATCACCTAATTAGCATATCTGCCTGATAATCCACAACTTTTCCTATGTAAGCTTTAGCATCACTCCAGTTAAGTTGCAAGTTTCTGAAGGAATGCAAATTCCCTAGTGAACTCTGCCCATTATATTGCCATTACAATAAACCTTTGCCACCTTGACTCGAAGAATGCTGAGTCTGTGAATTTATTCCAGATGACCCTCTCCTGTTCTCCAGTCTTTGAGGGGTCCTTCGATCCCCATCAAACCTCATCATTTCTTTGGAGCCCAATATGGAGCACAGTCTGAGGTCTCAAGCATTCTCCAAATCTTGGTAAGCTTCCTCTCTCAAGAAGCTTCCTAAGCTTCCTCAAGGCACCTAGGATGACTTGCGGGGACACTGGGTTGAACCTGCAACAGGCTCTTTTTGAATTCCCTCCTGATAAGGGACATCTTGTTTTGGGAAAACCTGCTGGTTATTTTCTTCCTCTTCCAGGACACTGGTTGACTACAGGAGCCCTATTGGCACTCCCTCCGCCTCCCCCAGCCCATCCACACCCATCTATAGGCTTATAGGCAAAAAAGATGAGCCAATTTCCCTTTACAAACTGGGGAGCCACCCCTAGATTATCTTAAAGGTTGATTTCCAAGACCTCAAAAAAAAAAAACAAACCAGCATCTTACCTGGCCTTTGTTACAATCTGGAGTGCCAAGCAAAAATGTCTGATTTGTGCAGGGGATTTCTGACAAGCCTCTCTGAGCTTTTGGATTCTCCCTGTCATTATCTGTATTACCCTGCATCTGTTCTGTGTTTATGTGTGTGTGATGCAAGTTGTCTGTGCATAACCTGACACCCTGTAAGGTTTAAATGTAGCCAGCCACCAAAGGTTATAGCTGGTCTTTTGAGAAATTCCACCATCTCTTTCTCTCCCCCTCTCCCTCCCTTCCTGATGGCAGCACCAGAGAGGTGGGTGTGATGAGGTTGAGGGGTGTTAGGGACCCCAAAATACCAACAGTCTGGGTCATGCTCGAATGCATTCGACTCAAGCCTTCTTAAAGCCAAAGAAAACAAAGTTTATTAAAGATTCGCCAAATTGGGTTGCCTATTAAGCACCCTAAGCATTGGTGACACTTGTATTCACAAGCGGGCCAGAGAGAATCCCAGCTAGACAGTCTGAGCTGGATTGCATCTGAGCACCTGCATGGAGGCAAGATGGAACTTAAATACAGAAAAGAGTATAGGAGGGGATCTGGCGGGTGGTCTGGTAGTCCAGGGTGATGGGAGGAGGGATTTAGGAACAGTCTTGAGGAAAAGTCCAAGGAGGGTCAAAGGCTGGAAATAGCTGGAGGCTATGAGGAGATATCAGACAATGGAGGGTTTGGGTGGGAAGCAGGTGGGGCAATCCAGAGATCTTGATAGGGGCAGTATAGGAGTGAATACAGATCTTGATGAGCTTCCAGAGACTGCCAGAACAAATGGGAAGATTAGATTTGAGTAAGAAAGACCAGATTAAGTGGGAAGATTCAAGGGGAGCTCAAGGAGGCTCCCAGAGTCCGAACCTCATCAGGTGGATGAGAGAGAAAAGTACTTTACTGTTTGGGTTATATGATGGGTAAAGGTAAGTCAAAGAGTGTAGCGGATGGCCTGCGTCCCTACACAGCTCGGTGATGTGGTTGAAAGAAAAGAGTCACCGGAGGCGGGAGAAGATAGACAAGTTCCGTTTATTGATCTGAGAGTTAGGGTTTATATAGACAGAATCTGCTCCTCTCCTATCCCAGTGATTTGGCCAGTTTTATTGTCTTTAAAGGCTATTAGCCTAGAGGACATCTATTTTACATATCCCTTGTTTTCTGTAGTTCCCACATTTGTCTCTGAGACAGCAACGTCTGAGGGGTATGGGGAGTCATTCTGGATGATAATGAGCAGAGTATCCAAGAACAGTTTCCCCGAAGGTCTTTCCTGATCTGGTCAACAGCACTCCACCCTGGCCCTCAACAAGAGAGGGTAAGAAGTATCAGATCAGAATTCGAAAGAAGACATGCACTAAAACAGCCTTAATCAAAGTGCACTAGAGGGACAAGTAGATTGAAGGAAAGGCAAGAAAGTTTAAGCATATTGGGCACCAAAGAACTGATGAGGTTTGAAAGGGGAGTATTCAGGGACCCCTTGAGCATGACATCCCTTGTCAGGAGTGTTTTGAGGCTAGGGAGAAAAGTGATCTTGGAATTGGGGTCCAAGCACAAGCACCCCATCATTCCCCCCATTTTGTATGTGAGGAAACTGAGGAAAAGAGAGGTCAAGTGACTGAAATGGATGGACCGAGAAATAATTCACAGACAAGAGTCAATTAGGAATTTCGAGAGCGTCATTTATTAGCCAGGCTGGCAGCTGCCTCATGGGAAAACCCCAAGAAGACAGCCCCGAACTAAGATAGGTATGTGCAATCTAAGCATTTTGTCGCTACTCGGTACCGACTTGCGGTTTCTACAACAAGCATAGTTCTGGCAGGGCAAGGGGAGGCTTATTGCTAGCCAAGAGCCCCCAAACAGAAGGTTGTTGTCAGGGTGCTACTAGGCAAAGGACCCCAACAGAAAATAGGTGCCAAGAAAGGGACCCAATCAGAGAATGGTTAACACTGAACAAAAAATGGTTGTCAAGAAGTGGGGTGCCCAGCAGAAGGTAGTTGCCTGGCAAAGGGGTCTAACATCAGGGGGGGCACGGATTGTTGCCATGCAAGGGGACTCAACAGAAAATGGCTGTTAACAATTCAACAGATATTTCACAACCCAAGGAGGGAATAACATTTTGACAGGCGCCCTACAAAAGCCTGTTGCTGGGCAGTTTATCCAACCCTGCCCAGCAACCTAACAGATATCTCTCAACCTAGGGGCCCCAGGGAGGAATAATGTCCACTTCAGTGACTTGCCTAGGATCATACAGTTAATTAAGTGTTGGAGGGCAGATTTGAACTCAGGTCTTCCTGATTCCAGACCTGGCACTCTATCCACAGAGTCACCTAACTGCTCCTACAATATATATGGATATAGAAATATATTGTATCTATCTTTATGTGTGTGTGTGTATATATATATATATATATATATATATATATATATATATGTACACACCTATATATATTATATATTATCTATATATATCATACATACATACATAGACACACATTACATATATGCCCATACATATATATACACACCTATATATATTATATATTATCTATATATATCATACATACATACATAGACACACATTACATATATGCCCATACATATTGAAATGTGTATATATAGATAGTGTGTGTGTGTGTGTGTGTGTGTGTGTGTGTGTGTGTGTGTGAGAGAGAGAGAGAGAGATTGGAAGGATAAGGTTTAGCCCTAGAGGCCAGAACTTGCAGGTGGAAGTTGCCAAGAGATAAATGTAGGATTAAATTTGAAAAACAAATCAACTTCCTGGTAAGAGCTATACAAAAGTGGAAGGAATAGGTTCTAACACTAATGGATTCCCTTTTCCTGGAGGAGGTAGCCTGTCAGTTAAATTGCAGAGGAGAATTTTTGTTTTAGGCATGTGTGGTAATAGGTAGCCAATAAGATTACTCCCAACTTTGAAATTCTGTAATTTTATGGGCTTTTTATTTTTGGTTAGGAAATGTCTTATTTATATTGTCAGCTTCCACAGAATTTGAGCTAAGAAAGACAAACCAAATTAGGTTGTGTTCATGTTTAATTTCTCTCACATGCTGACAACATGCATTGCATGGGAACTCCCATCTCTACGCCAGGTCTGGAATCAGGAAGACCTGAGTTCAAATCTGCCCTCCAACACTTAATTAACTGTATGATAGTCCAGAGCAAGGACCCCTCTAAAGGGGCCCGTTCAGATCTGGCTAGATTTGGGGATTGGAGTGCCCATTTTATATACCTTTTCAACAGGGGCTGATATCACTCCTCCATCGTCCAGATAGAGGAAATACTTGTTCTATTAGATCAGCCCCTAACCATACCAGACCATTCCCAGACTTGGGGTACCTAGGCAGAAGAATCTGTCTCCACCCAAGCCTCCTCCCAAGCTTGAGCAGAACACAATAGAGCTCCCATACCTTTGATAAAATCAATTTAGACTTTGGTTAGAGTCTGACTAGGATAAAGAGATTCAGTGCAATCTCATTATCAGTAATATCCTTCTAAAGGACTTCAGAAAATGGGGCTGGGAGTGGAAGTTCTGAATCTCCAAGATACTGATTACTAAAAAATCATTTTTTGCAATATTTCACTCTTGATCCAACGATCCTCTCCTTTTCCCCTGCCCCCATAAGATTCTTGAGTGTAGGGACAATCTTTTTGGTTTGCATTCACATTTTGCTAATATAGTTATATGGCTTAATGAATATTTTCTGGTTTGGAGTTTGAAAATATGCTACACAAGTTATTAAGCACCTACTTGATCCAGCAATTAAATTAGAATCTTTTGTTATTTTTGTTTTACTAAAAGTGACTCTGATTGAATAATGTGATTAAAGATCTTCCTCACCCATTGAGGGGCCTGCTGTTGAGTGAAGCTTGATTAGGGGAGTTGTTTTGTAGGAGGGGTCCAACTACCTTTTGCTTTTTCTATTGAGGCACTGGGTCTGAGGGTCATGCCCTCTAGCAGTGAAAACTGTGTGTGAGTTCATCCTTCCTTGCAGAAGACCATGCTATCAGAGAAATGATGACATGACTTGCACTTGACTTTGTTTTGAATGAGGGAGGGCTGTGCAGGTCACCAGCCTCATTTCTCCTCCAGAGCCATCTGAATCCAGTCACCAGATATTCTTCAGGATGACTGGAGATGGCTCAGGATGAAGGAATTGGGGTTAAGTGACTTTCCCAAGGTCACACAGCTGGTGAGTGTCAAGTGTCTGAGGTGAGATTTGAACTCAGGTTCTCCTGACTTCTGCACTGGTGCTCTATCCACTGCACCACCTAGCTGCCCCCACTGAAAAATGTATAAATATTCTGAGGGTGAGGTTTCACTTTGGGGCTTAGTTTTTGTAAGAAGGCTTGAGTGCCAGATGAGAGTCTGGGAAACCCCTAAGCAGCTCCCTGGCTTTGAAAACCCAGGTATTGGTGCTTCCCTCTCTGGTGTCTATGTATGTATTCAAATGGTCAGGCACATGGAAGCATGTCTGCTGATTTTTGATTTCTCTGAAATTTTGATTTTCTCTATACCTGTGCTTGATTAAAGTGATTGTTAACCCCTCAAAAGCTGCCTTTCCTTTTAGAGAAGCAGATCAAAGAATCTGTGATAGCAAGCTTCCCTGTGTATATTGGGATGCTTACAGATACACCATGGTATGCCAGGCACTGTTCTAAGTGCTGGGTGTACAAGTAAGAAAGGGCATTTCTTACTCTCAGTGAGCTCACAATCTAATGAAAGACAATACAATACACAAAATATCCTTCCAGAAAACTGTTCAGTGCTGAAAAGATATTCACATTTTTTCCCTGAAGTGACCCAAGTCCATGCAGGGTTCAAAAAATGTCATTTGTAGGCACTTTGTTTAGGGAAATGGGCTAAGTGGGTGGGGTAAACTATCCGGCACCAGGTTGATCAAGTAAGCAGCTCCTAAAGGGCCTTAGGAATGGTACTGCAGGAGTGAAAGCTTCATTTCGATGTACTTGGTTAGGTGAAACTTCTGGGATTCACAGTATAGCTAATCATCTAGGCTTATGAGTTGACTATCCTTTCTGAATAGCTCTGTAGCTAATAGAGCATTCAAAGACTGGCTAAATAATTAGTCCCTGGTGACAAAGGAGAAGAACAAAGAGGAAAACTAGCAAACCCACAGTATTTATGCTGAGGTTTGGGGATACTAGGGTCCTGAAATAGCGACTCCCAGGTCCTGCTTGAATGAATTCGATACAAGCTTTCTCTCAGCCAAAGAAAAACAAGGTTTATTAAAGATCTGTCACATTGGCCAGATGCTTAAGGAATCTGAATATTTATTTCTCTAACAGAAGTGGGACAAATTGAATCTGAGCTTCTTTGGGGAGGCTGAGATAGATCTCATATACAGAAAGACTGTGGGAGGGATCTAGGCTTGACCAAATAGTCTAGGGTGATTGGAGAAGGGGTATAGGGAGGATCTTGATGGGAGTGGCCAGTAGGCTGGGGTGACTCTCTAATTGGAGGCCAGGAACCAAGAAAATTGGGGTTAGATAAGATCAAGGAAGGGAAGTAACCGGAGGCAATCTGGAGCTAACAGTCAAAGAAGGCCTGGGCTAGATTAAGGGTAATAGAGAATTGGGCATAGAGGTAATGAAAGGCCAGTTGAGGGGATTATAGCTTCAGGCTAACACCAGATCAGAGAGAAAATTCAAGGAGAGTTCCTAGCTATTGAACCCAGGGGTGGAAAACTTCTACCTGAAAAACTGTTAGTTTAACTTTTGAGAAAGTAACAAGATCAGATAATCCTGCAGGTCAAACAAATTATTTTAATGGGGCTCTTGAACTTTTACTTCTCCCTATATTTGGGCCATGAAAACTTGCTTGTCAGATTTGTGCCTTGCAGATTCACAGTTGGTAGAAAACAGTTGGGGACCAGCCAACGTCCCCCTCACTGGCCCAGGATGCAACCTAGTCAACCTCCTCTTTGGGACCCTCCCCAAGGCAAGAGATAGCTCCATGCACTTTGCCAGCAGGAAGCAGTTTCAGAAGCCTAGACTTTTGCCCTTAACCCAAAAGAATTTGGGTCCTATTTGTTGGAAGGTGGAATGATGGGCGTAGGATCTAAGCTTCCAAAAGGACAAGTCTTAGGGATCTGGACCCCAAAAAGGAAAAGTCCTTGTACTTTCCCACTGGGCTTAAGTTCCTGGCATTCACCTGGGGCCACTGGCCCTTTCCAGTAAATTAACTGCCCTTTCATTTTCTTCTCCTGGACCCACCCTAGACCATCATTACCTTAATTCCATTTAGGTTTCTTCTCTGTTCCCACAGTCTTCTGTATAAAAGATCCATTTTGTCTCCATGAAACTGCTCAGTTCCTCAAGTCTAGCTAATATGGTGGATTTTTAGAATTACAGCCACTTTCTGCAGATGTTCTAATAAACCATGTATTTAGCTGAAAGAAAGTTTGGGTTGGATTCATTCAGGCAGGACCCACGTGTCACTCTTTCAGGGTCCTAACACTCCTTAACCTTAACACTCATATTCACTCTTCTTTTCCACCGTTACTCACCAATCTATGATACCTGATGGGTATTTGGGTGTTTGTGCTTGGACCCCAGTTCCAAGATCACATTTCTCACTAGTTTCATAACACTATCCCTGACAAATTACTCCCCAGTCCAAGGACACTATACCTAGCAGTAACTCATGAGTAGGACCCAGTAAGACAAACCACCTTTCCCTGCAATTAGTCATGAGCAGATCCTTTGTAATCCATCTTTCCCCATCACAAGAACAAACTGACTTCTGAAGAAATTCTCTTGCAAAAAAAAGACTATCTTGTAACCACAGAATTATCATGTACTGATTCCCAAAATTATCTTATTCAGTCCAGAGGTTCTAGCTATACACATCAACTCTCAAAGCTATCTTGCTACAGACATAACAGACTAAAAATACACCCCTGAGAAACTCCTTCCCTTGGTTTCCAGTAGCGAATGATGCCTTTGACTAAGATTGTGGTTTATCAGCTAATTAGCCTATCTGTCAGATAATGCACTACTTTTCCTATATAAGCTTTAGCCTCACTCCTGTTAAGTTGCAAGTTCTTTAGGGAATACAAGATCCCTAGGGAGCTCTGCCTACAGTAATGGCAGATAATCCAAATATTAAACTTTTGCCACCTTGAACTGAAGAATGCTTGAATCTGTGAATTCATTCCAGACCACCCTTTCCTGTACTTCAGTCCTTTCAGTGACCCTGAATTCCTGCCCCAAACAGCAACAATGCCCAACATTATGGGACCATGGAGCATAGTTCCATAATGTCTACCACCTCATCCACTTCCTTTGTGTTCACTCTGGACTCTGTAGTCATGCCTGCTCACTTTTCAAAGGATATGGGGCTCATGCCTGTGGAGGTGGATGGATTTGATGGGGATGCTTTTGAGGATATTTGAGGATGCTTTTCACCTTCCCCTAGTGTCTGCTGCTTTGTTTTGGAAGCAGGAAGCCCATATGTTCATGCCTGGAGTCAGAGTTTCTGATGGGATGTGCTGTTACTATTGCCAAGGCAATATGAAAGCCTCACTTTACAAGTGAGGAAACTGAAGCTCAGAATGGTTAAGGGACCTGGTCCAAGTTCACACTGAGTTAATGACAGAGGTGGGCCTAAGGCTCAGGTCAGTATTCTTTCCACTATGCCACCTATTATGAGTGTGTTTTCATGAGATTTCTTTTTTGAAAATTAATTTGTTTTAGTTTTCTACAATCTACAATCACTTCCACAAATCTTAGATTTTCTTCCCTTCTCCCTACTCCAAACTTGAGACAGCAATGTCATCCAATATGGGTTCTACACATACATTCTTATTAACTACATTTTCTCTTAGTCATGTTGCATAGAAGAATTAATATGAATGGGAAAAACCATGAGAAAAAACAAAACATAACACAAGAGAAAATAGTGTACTTCATTCTGCATTCCAATTCCATAGTTCTTTGTCTGGATGTGGATGGCATTTTGCCTCAAGAGTCATTGGAGAATGTTGCATTGCTGTGAAGGGCTAGATCTACCAGAAACAGTCCTTGAACACTGTGACTGATACTGTATATAATGGTCTCCTGGTTCTGCTACTTTCACTCAGCATCAGTTCATATAAGGGTTTCTAGGCCTCTCTGAAGTCTTCCTGTTCATCATTTCTTATAGCACAATAGTATTCCATTACATTCATATACCACAATTTGTTCAGCCATTTCCCAATTGGTGGGCATCCCCTTGATTTCTGGTTTTTGGCCACCACAAAGAGAGCTGCTATAAATGTTTTTGTTCAAGTGGAACCCTTTCCCATTTTTATGATCTCTTTGGGATACAGTCCTACAAGTGATATTGCTGGGTCAAAATGAGATTTCTTGAATTGTGCAATTTATTTTTAAGTGAATGTCTCTTGCCCCAAAATAAAGTCATTCAGTTGACAAGCATTCATTAAGTGCTTACTACATGCAAGGCACTGTGCCAAGGGTTAGGGATACAAATATAAGCCTCACCCCTCCAGTCCTCAACACCCCCTAAAAGTCTTATGGTATTTACATTAAGTCAACCTGCAATTCCACCTTTATATCTTTATTCTATTCAATCTATTAGATTTTGATTTTCTGGGTTTTGCTATTGACATGCAAATATGAGTGGGGAAGAAATTATTTTTGTTCAGTCGTTTCAGTCCTGTCCAACTTTTCACCACCCCATTTGGGGTTTTCTTGGCAAAGATTCTGGAGTGATTTGTCATTTCCTACTCCAGCTCATTTTGTAGATGAGGAAACGGAAACGGAGGCAAACAGGGTTAAGTGACTTGGCCAGTGTCACACAACTACTAAGTGCCTGAAGGAAGGATTTCTCAAAGCGACTTTGGAAAAGGATCCGTTTTTCTGTCTCTTTAAGAAACTTCCATAACCACTGAGGACCCTGCACTGCCTTCCTTTCTCCTTTAACCTTATCCCTGATGCCATTCTCCTTGAGGTCCCAAAGTACATCCATAATCAATCCCCTATCACTACAGCCTCTGATGTGTTGCAGGTGCTGACCAGACCCTAGGTAAAATGATCTACAGTTCCTAGGATTTCCCCAATCAGGTACGATCCTCATTGTGTGACAGGTTTCCACCTCCTCCTCCCCTCCTATTAATAAATTCTATAAGGCTCAATCACAGCATCTCCTCAAATGCTTGGTGAACAGGGATAAGCCTGGGAAAGATAATTTCCTTTTACTGATTGACTAGGAGTCCCTTAATAATGCTTGTTGATTGGATAACCTATACTACAGGAATTCTAATGTTTTCCCTACAGAGCTTTCCTGTTTCTCATGTCTAATTTGTTACCTCTTCCATTCCCGAGGTGAAGTCCCTATTCTTTAAGGCCCTGTGCCTCTCACCCCTCGCCTCTCCTCCTGCCAACCTGCCCTAACCACCCCGTGAGCTCTAATGCCTCGGTCGTCCGGTACGCATGGCACAGCCTCTGTACACCTAGATGTCTCCTGGAATCCAAGTTTGGGACTCATCTTGCCTCCTAAGTTGAAAGCCAGCTAAAAGTCGGTGCAGGACTGCAAGCCCTCCTCCGAATGCCCAGATCCAGTGCCCTCCCACTGTCTCTGTGACGTCAGTGGCCGGAACCTGGAATCCCAGCTGCTGGGAGGCCGGGCAGGGCCACAGCCGGAGCTGTCTCCCACTTTTCCTGCTTTTTCTCTTTCCTCCTCCTTCTCCTCTTTTCCAGTCGCGCAGCCATGAGTGACACTGCCTCCGTCCACCGCTGGGACGGCCAAAGAGATGGTAGGCAAGGGGGATAAGGGAGAACGGGGGGCAGGGGAGAACGGGGGGCCTGGGCTGCGCGGCAGCTTTAAGAATGTGTGTCTGAGCGGGATTCCCAGGACGGGACTGGAGAGGATGGGCAGCTGCCCTCCGCCGGCACCAGCTAGTTCCCAGGCCCGGGAGAAGACGCTGGGAAGGGGGCGACCCTTGCCCAGGGCACTCCTTGAGTCTGGGACGCAGGAGTCTCCAGAGAAGCTGTAGCTCCCTCTCCAAATCTGTGCTTGCCTTTCGTGAAATTTAAGAGGGGAAGGAGGGAATCTTTCTGGACGCTCTACTGACTGGACCCTCCAGGCATCTGGAAGTTTGGTCTCGTGGCTGGGCTGTTCTACCTTCTCGGGGAGCTCATTCCCTGAAAAACTTGCTTGAAGAAAACGTCCATGTCTAACGTGAAGCTAGAAGGCAGGCATCGTGGAGTAACTGAAAGGAAATTGACTAGATTCTCTAGTCTTAGCTCTCACACTTACCTACGTGTGATCTCAGCCAGACGAGTCACTAACTCCAGACCAGTTTCTCCATCCCGAAAAGTCCTCATTTACATAGAGCTTTGAAGTTTAAGTTTTCTCTACCATGAAGAGGTTGACGGGAATGAGCAGAGGTGGCCAACCTGTCCACAAAAGCAACTTTTAGTTTGAGGGGCGCCTTTCCCAATACCAAATCTTGATATTTACCGAAAAGTTTTGGGAGGTTCCTGGGTAGCTACCTAACATTTTAAAATCTTTCTGGCCAAAATTAGTTACAAGAAATGTAGTATCTTGTTCCGTTCTTAATTTGCAACTTTGTCTCTACCCCAGGGAGACATTTTTCTCCTTCATAAACTATTTATTCAGAATGACGAGAGAGTGTTAACGAACAGCAATTCTGGGTACTATGTTATTTTAAAAATCCAAATATTGAAACATTACTAAATGATAGAGCTCAACACTCATTTATTAAAGTGTTTAACGTATGTCAGGTACAGTAAGAAAGGAGAAAAAAATAGTCCCTCTCTCAAGGAATTCCCATTCCAGTTAGGGAGGCAACATATTAATAGTCATATGTTCATACAAGATGTTACCTGGAGTCCACCACTTTCCATCTGGCATCTCTGTTAGCATCAGGAAAGGGGAAAGGTTACCTGCAAAAGGTCGCATCTTAGGTAAGATTTGAAGGAAGCCCTGGGTGCCCAAGCCCTGAGATAACATTGAACTTTGTATATTCTGTGTATTACATGAATGTCCTCTAGGATTTAAGGGTTTCAGTACACCATTTTGAGCTTTGACTGCTTTTCATTATTCCTACTACTATTTAGGAAATTCACTAATTTTATTTTTGGATTCTGTTCTGGTAGTTCTCATGCACTGTGGAAAATAAGTATTTTTCAGAACAAATTTAAAGATGAAATTTAGAGATATTAGGATAGTGACCCGTCAAAACTTTTTGCCTTTAATTTATTTTCGTGGATAGAACATTGACTCTGGTAATTTAATGGCTGTGTTATGGACATTTCTTCTCTTTTGAAGTTCAGTTTTTTCATCTTTAAAATGAGGATAATCATGAATGACCTACTTCAAGACAGTGAGGAGGGTGGGAAGGGTAATGGAAGAATTTTATAGATCTTAAAACACTATCATGGTATTTTTACTAATATTGCTAAAATGCTGGCAACCCTAGGACTATATTATATCTCTGAAATCATGATTTTAGGGAATGTAAGGGAATTGATTACATATAAAGCACTGTTATCACTTCCTATGTGTGGGTATGGTTAATTTTTAATCTGATTTACTACTGTTTTTTGGAAAGGGGAAGACCCCTCTCTTCAGAAATAGTATCTGCTCAGAACGTCCAAAAACTACCAAACCCTTCTGGTTAGGCATCACATGTATTTCTTGGCACTTAAGGTTTCCAAGATGGCTTGTATTCCTGTAGAACAAGCATTCCCAGTTTGGTTTAGATAATGGGTTACAGGAATTGGCTTTTGGCTTCTCAAAAAAAAGAAACAAGAGAACTAGGCAAGAACTTGGCTGTAGAGGAAGGGACCAGAAGAACATTGGGCTGTCCCTGACAGCTAACTACAAGCAAAGGTCATTGATTTAGACCTGGGAAACACCTTGGATGTCAGGTCCTCTGATCCATTGCTCTCATTTTTTTTCCCATGAGGGTCCATAGTGTTTAAATGACTCTTATAGGTAGAATTGGAACACACTTCCTTTGGCCCTTACATTCATGTCTCTTTTCTACAACACCACACTACTCCATGTTTCCCTCTTCTTGGGCCACATGCCCTGTATTGAAATGAACAGGATGAAGTTTAAAACAGAATAAATTGTATCGATAGTTTTTTATTTCATTTTACCTGATATGTAATATATATGTAATATATAATTATATATACAAAATATATATATTATATATATAATATTATATCATATATAATATATAAGATATATTATATATAAATAATATGTAATAATATACTGTATATTCCAATGTGTCCTTCTTCTTCCCAGAGTCATCCCACAAATGAAAGAATAAAAAGAGGGAATAGTTCAGCAAAATTAACCATCATCCTGGAAAAATCTTCTGTTATACGTAGTTTTCTACACCAATAGTCACCTGCAAAGAAGCATGAGAGATGTGTCTTTTTATATCCATGGTCTGGGATCAAGTTTGATTATGATAAATTTGGTAGCATTCCATATTTATCATTTTGTGGTTATTGTTTCCCATTTACATTGCTCGAATCATTGTGTACATTGTTTGCCAGATTCTACTTATTTCACATTGCATAAATGAGTTTGTAGGAGTCATCGTACTCATTTTTTTGTACAACCCAGTCATATTTTGTTAAATTTCTGTACTACAACTTGTTTAGCCATTCCTGAACAATTGGGTCACAGGAAGAAATTAAAGATAAAGAAATGAAACTTTCTATTTTGAGGTTCCAAACTCAATGATACAAATAGAGGGTCAAGTACACAGTGAGGGAGAACTATATGGTCTAGGTGGCCACCAATTAGATAAGAGTCAGCAAGACCTGAGTTCATCCAGCTTCAAACACTTACTGGTTTGGTAACTGAGGAAGTCACTTAACCTCTACTTCAATTTCTTCAACTTTAAAATAATATTTAATAGCTCCCAACTAATAGGGTAGTTGTGAGCATCAAATTAGATAACATTTTTAAAGTACTTAGCACAGTGCTTGGCACATGGTAAACACTATATAAATGTGGTGATGATGATGTTTGATTGGGTTGGACCTGCTAGATCAAATCCTTTATGGAAAGAAGACCTGATTGTTGAGTAGGGGTGGTTTGAGAACAGCAGGGTCCATGTAAATCAAGGGCATGACATTGCTGCCCAAAAAGCCAATGCAATCTTAGGTTGATTTAATAGAGATACAATGTCCAGAACAAAAGGGGTATGGTCGTCTTGTACCTTTCACTGCTCAGGTCACATCTATAACATTATGCTTACTTTTGGATGTCCCACATCTACAGGAACACTAATTAAATGAAGCCTGTCTAGGGAAAAGTAGCCAGGATGACCTAACTGAAAGGTCAGATGTTAGAAGTCTTAAAAAGTAGGAAAGATCATGAAATGGCAGATTTATTCTGGCAGAGCTATGATTAGTAAGAATGTTACTGCAAGTCATGGCAAAGAATGAGTGAAATCTTTTTTTTAATAGCTTACATTTTTTTATTCTGTAATATTCTGTAACAGTTAACAAGTATTTCTGCATTCAAACAAGAACAGAATAAAATTGAGTTTATAGAAATCTCCAAATCTAGTTGGGTGTTAGAATGGATAGAGCATTGTGCCTGGAGTCTGGAAGATTTGAGTTCAAATCTAGCCTTAGCCACTTACCAGCTCTGTGACTCCGGGCAAGTCATTTAGCTTCTTTTTGCCTCAATATCTTCATCAGTAGAATGGGAAGGATAACAATAGCACTTACCTCCCAGAGTTGTTGTGAGGATGAAATAAGAAACTAATTACCAGTCTTAAATGCAATACTCCTAACTACCTACAGCTTTCCTTTTTTAAAAGTAAGAAATTTCTTTTTTTAAAATTAATATCATTTAATTTTTTTCAATTGTATTTTCAGTTCCAAATTGTCTTCCTCACCCACCTACTGAGAAGGCAGGAAAAATAAGGCCCTTTGTATGTTTTGACATACATAACAAATTTCTGCATTAGTTGTGTTTCAAGAACAAAAAATAAGCAAAAAAAGAGAGAAAGCAGAGTGAAGCATATTTTCTTTTGAGTCCTTTGGAATTGTGGTGGGTCATTGTGTTGATCAGAATTACTAAGTCTTTCAGAGTTGATTATCTTTACAATACTATTGTTTCTGTATAAAATGTTCTGGTTCTCTTCATTTCAGTTTGTATCAGTTCATACAAATCTTCCTACGTTTTTCTGAAATCATTCACTTGATCACTTACATCATTCACTTACAACACAATAATGTTTCATCACATTCATGGACTATAACATGTTCAACCATTCCGCAACCGTTGGGCATTCCTTCTGTTTTCAGTTCTTTGCTACCATAAAAAGATGCTATTAATATCTTTGCAAATATCAGCCCCTTTTTTCTTTTTGATGTCTTTGAGGTATAGAACTAGTGGTAGCATCACTGGGTCAAAGACTACGCACAGTACAATCATTTCTGGGAATAGTTCCAAATTGCTTTCCAGACTGGTTGGACTAGTTCATAGCTTCATTAACAGTATGTTAGTATATATTTTCCCACATTCCCTCCAGTATTTCTTATTTTCCTTTTTTGACATCTTAGACAATCTGTTGGGTATCAGATGATACCTCAGAATTGTTTTAATTTTGTAGTTCTTTAATGATTAGTGATTTGTAGGATTTTTTTTTTAATGTGGCTATTGACAGTTTTTATTTTTCTCCAAAAACTGCCTACTGATATCATTTGACTTGTTATCATTTGGGGAATAGCTCTTATTCTTTCAAATAAATTTCCTATATATTTGAGAAATTAGAACTTTATCAGAGAAACTTGCTACAAAGTATTTTGCCTCACTTTTCCTGCTTTTATTCTAATTTTAGCTGTATTAGTTTTGTTTATAAAACTTTTAATTTTATGCTATTAGAATTATCCATTTTACTTCTTGTGAGGCTCTCTATCTCTTGATTGGTTATAAACTATTCCCCTATGCATAGATCTGACAGGAAATTTCTTCCACACTTCATTAATTTGCTTGTATCACCTTTTATTTCTAAATTACATACCCATTTTGAGTTTATCTTGGTATATGGCATGAGGTTGGTCTATGCCTACCTAGTTTCTGCCAGACTATTTTACAGTTTTCCCTGTGGTTTTTGTCAGATAGTGAGTTCTTGTACAAGTAGTTGAGATCTTTGGGTTTATCAGATACTAGGTTACTGTGCTCATTTGCTTTTGTATATTGTGTAAATAATCTGTTCTACTGATCAAGCTCTCCATTTCTTACCAAATTGTTTTGGTGATTACAGCTTTATAGGATTGTATGAAATGTAGTATTGCTAGTCACCTTTCATATTTTAAAAATTGATTCCCTTTTATTCTTGCAGATGAATTTTGTTATGATTTTTTTCTAGCTCTGTAAAGTAACTTGATTGGTATAAAATTGAACAAGTAAATTAATTAAGGTAGTATTGTCATTTCTGTTATATTGGTTCAGCCTACCCAAGAGCAGTTAATATTTCTCTAAGTTTTTTAGATCTGTCTTTGTGTGAAGAGTGTTTTGTAATTATTTATGTTCATATAATTCCTGTGTATGTCTCAGCTGGTAAGACTCCCAAATATTTTTTGCTACCTGGAGTTATTTTAAATGGAATTTCTCTTTCTATCTCTACTTGCCGAGTTTTGTTGGTAATATACAAACATGCTAATGATTTGTGTGGGTTTATTTTATATCTTACAACTCTGCTGAAGTTGTTAACTGTTTTAATTAGCTTTTCAGTTGACTCTGGGGTTACTTTGACCCATAATTAGCTGAAACTGAATTTTTTGTTTCTATTTTTTTCCAAGGCCACAGACTGGAATACTGTATATGTTACAGGTCTAGTAATCTCGAATTATTAACAAGAAAAACAAATTAAATAACTTTGTTCTGCCTACAAGGTGGGGGAGGTAGTAGAAAGGAGATGGAATCTTGAGATTTTGAAAGTAAGGAATGAAACTTAATGTGAGGTTTCCAATTCCTGGGTCTATGATCTCTAACTAAGGTTATTAAGTACATTTTATCCTTTTTCATAACAGATTAAATCCATGCCCCAAAGTCTAGCTATGTTAAATAAAGGTTAATTTGAAATTCATATAAAAGGTTTGTTTTTGCCCTGAAGCAGTGTGATTTTTCAAGCTTACCTAATAACTCCACCCATCTGAGTCAATTTCCTCCCTTACAACCTTTTAATCTTCCTCTCAGTTTTTAAAGGGAATCTAGCCATTTTCCTCCCTTTTACAGCCCCATTCTGCTTGTCTGTTGAAACAATCAGATGGTTGCCAATCTCACCATTTCACTTCTTGAGGGAGCTGATTTTTTTTCTGACTAGATTCTGGGGTAGCCTTGAAACCATTACTTAATCTCTTTTTTTGTTCTGAACCAGCAGTTTCTAGTTTGAGGAGGGGAGGGGTGTGTGTGTGTGTGTGTGTGTGTGTGTGTGTGTGTGTGTGTGTCCAAGTTCCCTTGTTCTTTTTGTTTATTTTTTTTCCCCTCAGGAAAGGAGGAACAGAGGATCAACTTTGCTGTAACTTACTTTTTATACACCATTGTTTCTATCTGAGGCTATTCAACTTTGAGCACAAGGCTGGTCCACACAGTATTGGGTTCTAAAATTAACCTTGAGCCAAGACAATTCAGACCTTATAAAAGCAGAACTTCAGTCTAATGCTGTTATCTACAAGATGGGCATGTACACATTGTTTTAAATAATTTTTATTTAGTATTTTATTTTTCCTCAGCTGCATGTAAAAACAATTTTAACAATAAAAATAATTCATTTTTAAAACTTTAGTTCCAAATTCTCTCCCATCCTCCCTTCCCACTCCTTCTCATCGAAGTTATTCCATATAGGTTATATATGTGTACATGTAAAACACTTCCATGATTGTCATGTTGTGAAAAACTGTATTTCCCTCTGTCCTATCCTGTTCCCAGCCTCCTCCCTTCCGCCCCCATTTGTTTATTCTTTTCTCTCTCCTTTCACTCTGTCCGGTCTCAAAAGTGTTTTGTTTCTGACTACACCCTCCTTCAAGCTGCCTCTCCTATCACCTCACCACTTATCTCCTTTCCCCATACTTTCCTGTAGGGTAAGATAGATCTCTATACTCAATTGAGTGTGTGTGTTATTCCCTCTTTGAGCCAGTTCTGATGAGAGTAAGGTTCACTTACTCCCTCTCATTTTTCTCTTCTCCTTCAGTGAAAAGGCTTTTTCTGATCTCTTTTATGTGAGATCATTCTACCTCTCTCTTTCTCCTATCAGTACATTCCTCTCTCTCACCCCTTATTTTATTTTTCGGATATCATCCCTTCACATTTAACTCACACCTGTGCCCTGCCTGTATATACTCCTTCTAACTACCCTAATAATGAAAAAGGTATCATGAGTTACAAATATTATCTTTCCATGTAGGAATGTAAACAGTTTAATGTTAATAAGTCCATTATGATTTCTTTTTCTTGTTACCTTTTCTTGCTTCTCTTTTTTTAAAGATATTTTTATTGTAAACATAGTATCAACAAAAACTAATATTGTAATCAAATGTAAAACAATCTTACATAAAACTCTTAGCATTTTACAATAATTATAATAGCCATAATTTATGTAGTAATTTCCATATATTACTCCAACCCCATTTGATCCTTCCAATAACCCAGGGAGGTAAGTGCTTTTTTTTCCCCCAAATTTTCTTATTCGTTTTCAATTTTCAACAATCACTTCCGTAAGTTTTAAATTTTCTCCTCCTTCCCTAAAATGGGATGCAATCTTTTACGGACGCCACACGTACATTCTTTTTAAACACATTTTCACATTAATCATGTTGTACATAAGAATTAAAATGAATGGCAGAAAGCTTGCAAAAAATTAAACAAAATCAAACATAACAAAAGACAAAGCAGTCTGCTTCATTCTGCTTTCCAATTCCATAGTTCTTTCTCTGAATGTGGATGTGAATTTGCATCTGGAGTCCTTTGGAAATGTTTTAGGTCTTTGCATAGCTATCAAAAACAGTCCTCACACATTGTGGCTGTTACTGTGTATAATGTTCTCCTGGTTCTGCTCATTTCTTTCAGCATCAGTTCATATAAATCTTTCCAGATTTTTCTGAAGTCCCCCTGTTTGTCATTTCTCATAGCATAATAGTATTCCATTACATTCATATACCACAACTTGTTCAGCCATTCTCTAGTTGATGGCCATGCCCTCAATTTCCAGTCCTCGGCCACCACAAAAAGAGCTGCTATAAATATTTTTGTATGTGTGGGGCCTTTTCCCATTTTTATGATCTCTTTGGGATACAACCCAAAAAGCAATATTGCTGGGTCAAAGGGTATACACATTTTTATAGCCCTTTAGCTATAATTCCATATTGCTCTCCAGAATGGTTGAATCAGCTCACAGCTTCACCAACAATGAATTAGGGTTCTGACTTTCCCACATCGTCTCCAACATTTATCATCTTCTTATTTTGTCTTGTTAGCCAATCTGATAGGTGTGTTCTGGTACCTCAGAGTTTTTTTGATTTGCATCTCTCTAATCAATAGTGATTTAGAGCATTTTTTCATGTGACTTGATAGCTTTAATTTCTTCATCTGAAACTGTTCATGTCCATTGACCATTTATCAGTTGGAAAATGACTTGTATTTGTATTTTTGTAAATTTGACTCAGTTCTCTATATATTTATTTTAGAAATGAGGCCTTCTTCACAGACACTAGCTGTGAAACTTCACAATTTTCCTCCTAATCTTGGTTGCATTGCCTTTATTTGTGTAAAAACTTTTCAATTTAATGAAATCATAATTATCCGTTTTACACTTCATAATGTTTTCTACCTTTTGTTAGGTCATAAATTTCTCTGTTCTCCATAAATCTGGCAAACAGACTATTCTTTGATTCCCTAATTTGTTTATAGTATCAGCCTTTATACCCATTTGTACCAATTTGGGCTTTATTCTGGTATGTGATGTCAGGTGTTGGTCTGTGCCCCATTTAAATCATACTATTTTTCAGTTATCCCAGCAGATTTTGTCAAACAGTGAGTTCTTATCCCAGAAGCCAGGATCCCCTGGGTTTATCAGACAGTGGACTGCTATAGTCATTGACTACTGTATCATGTGTACCCAACCTATTCCACTGATCTACCACTCTGTTTCTTAGCCAGTACCAAGTGGTTTCGATGATTGCTGCTTTATAATACGGTTTAAGATCTAGTATGTCTAGGCCACCTTCCCTAGCATTTCTTTTCATTAATTCTCTTGATATTCTGGACTTTTTCTTGCAGATGAATTTGATAATATTTTTTTCTACCTCTATAAAATAGTTTTTTGGTAGCTTGATTGGTATAGCACTGACTTTGTAAAGTAATTTAGGTAGAATTGTCAATTTTATTACATTAGCTTGACCTACACATAAGCAGCTGATATTTTTCCAATTATTTAGATCTGACTTTGTGCTAAAAGTGTTTTTAAATTATGTTCATGTAGTCCCTGCATTTGTTTTGGCAGGTAAACTCCCAAATATTTTCTAGTGTCTACAATAACTTTAAATGACATTTCTCTATCTCTTGCTGTTGGGCTTTGTTAGTCATATATAGAATTACAGGTAGGTTTATTTTGTATCCTACAACTTTTCTAAAGTGGTTTATTATTTCAAGTACTTTTTTACTTGATTCTCTAAGGATATCATCATATATGCAAAGAGTGATAACTTAGTTTCTTCTTTTGCCTATTCTAATTCCTTCTATTTCTTTTTCTTCTTTTATTGCTAAAGCTAACATTTCTAGTACCATATTGAATAATAGTGGTGATAATAGATCTCCATGTTTCACCCTCAATCTTACTGGAAATGCATCTAGCTTATCCCCATTACATATAATACTTGTTGATGGTTTTAGGCAGATGTTACTTGATATTTTAAGGAAGGCTTCGTTTATTCCTATGCTCTCCAGCGTTTTCAATAGGAATAGGTATGGTATTTTGTCAAAAACTTTTTCTACATCTATTGAGATAATCGCAGGGTTTCTGTTAGTTTTGTTGTTGATATGATCAGTTATGATGATAGATTTCCTAATATTGAACCAGTCTTGTATTCCTGGTATAAATCCTACCTGATGAAAGTGTATTATTCTCATCATTAATTTGCTGTAATCTTTTTGTTAATATCTTACTTAAAATTTTTGCATCTATATTCATTAGGGAAATTGGTGTATAATTTTCTTTTTCTGTTTTGGTGCTTCCTAATTTAGGTATCAGCACCATGTCTGTATCATAAAGAGAATTTGGTAGGACTCCTTCTTTGATAATTTTCCCAAATAGTGGATTGCCCCGTCCAGCGGGGTTAGTTAATTAGTGGGTGTCGGGAGGGACCCAGCCTGAGAGGAATGGGCCAAGAAGAAGAGTGAGACCAAGTGAGTGTTAAGCAAGGTCTGATGTATTTTACTGCATGCCGGGCTTATATTCAAGAGAAAAAAGAGAGAGCAGGAAGATGGGAGGGGTAGCGAGAGAATTTCCAGGGGCGGGTGCTGAGACATCCCGTGATGAGCTTGGCTGATTCTCGGATGATGGTGCTCGGGTGTGGCTTTCTCATGGGGAGAGAACTTATGCTTAGGGCAGGGCTCCCAACATTGGATATAGTATTGGTATTAATTGTTCTTTGAATGTTTGATAGACTACACTTGTAAATCCATTTGGCCCCTGAGATTTTTTCGTAGGGAGTTCATTGATGGTTTGTTAAATTTCTTTTTCTGAGATGGGGTTATTTAAGAATTTTACTGCTTTTGTTAATCCGGGCAATTTATATTTTTGTAAATATTCATCTATGTCACTAAGTTTGTCAAATTTATGGGCATATAGTTGGGAAAATGACTTCTCGTTATTGTTTTAATTTCCTCTTCATCGGAGGTGAACTCACCCTTTTCATTTTTGATACTGGTAATTTGGTTTTCTTTTTTTAAATCAGATTGACCAAAGATTTTTTATTTTTATTGTTTTTTTCATAAAATAAGATTTTAGTTTATTTATTAGTTTAATAGTTTCCTTAATTTCAATTTTATTAATCTCTCCTTTGGTTTTCAGTATTTCTTCCGAGAGCTTAGGTGAGTCGTTGCTCTCACTCCGCCATCTTGGCTCGGCACCCCGGTTTTCAGTATTTCTAATGTGGTATTTAATTGGAAATTTTTAATTTGTTCTTTTTCTAGCTTTTTCAATTGCATGCCCAATTCATTGATCTCCTCTTTCTCTATTTTATTCATGTAAACATTCAGAGATATAAAACTTCCCCTAAAAACTGTTTTCACAGCATCTCATAAATTTTGGTAGGTTGTCTCGTTGTCATTCTCTTGAATGAAGTTATTGATTGCTCCTATGATTTGTTGTTTGACCCACTCATTATTTAGGATTAGATGATTTAATTTCCAATTAATTTTTGGTCTGTCTTTCCATGGCCCTTTATTACATACAGTTTTTATTGCATCATGATCTGAAAAGCATGCATTGAATATCTCTGCCTTTCTGCACTGGATTGTGAATTTTTGTGTGTGTGCCATGTATATTCCTTTCTATCCCCATTCATTTTTCTCCAGAGGTCTATCATATCTACCTTTTCCAGAATTCTGTTCACCTCCTTAACTTCTTGTTTATTTTGAGGTTATATTTATCAAGAGGGGGAGGTTGAAGTTCCACACTAACATAATTTTGCTGTCTATGCCTTCCTGTAACTCCCTTAACTTCTCTTCTAAGAATTTGAATGCCATACCACTTGGTGCATATATATTTAGTGATGATATTACTTCATTGTCTATGGTGCCTTTTAGCAGGATACATTTTCCTTATCTCTTTTGATTAGATCTATTTTTGGTTTTGCTTTGTCTGAGATTAGGATTGCTACCCCTTCTTTTTTTACTTCAGCTGAAGCATAATATATTCTGCTCCAGCCTTTTACCTTTACACTGGGTATCCCTCTGTTTCAAATGTGTTTCTTGTAAACAACATATTGAGGATTATGGTTTTTAATCTGTTCTGCTCTCCTCTGTTTTATGGGAGAGTTCATCCCATTCCCATTCACTGTTATGATTACTATGTGTGTCTTTCTATCCTATCTGTTTTATTCTCCTCATTCTCTCCACTTCCACGTAGTCCTATATCTTTCATAGGTATTAAATACTTCAAAGTGCTTATAACTTGCCACTTTAAAAAAAAAAGAACTTTGTAATAGTTATCAATAATCAATAACATTTTAAACTATCTACTATGTTCCAGGTTCTATGCTAAGTGTTAGGGATACAAAAAAGAGGCAAAACATAGCCCCTTTGCTCAAGGAGCCCAATGAGGGAGACGACATGCAAACGAATATATACAAAATGACCTGTACATGACAAATAGGAAATAATTAACAAGGAAGGTGCTGGAATTAAGATTTGTTGGGGACAGCTTGTAGAAGGTGAGATTTTTGTTGGGACTTAAAGGAAGCTAGAGAGGTCAGTAGTTGAAGCTGAAAAGGGAGAGCATTCCAGGCAGGAGAGACAGCCAGAGAAAATGCCCAGAGGCTAAGATTCTAGGATCTAGCTGGAAGGGATTCTAAAGATCTACTCTTTGACTGTATGTGTCATGGATCCCTTGGGCAGCTGCATTCATGAAGTCTGTTGGCCCAAACTCAAGCCATCATTTATTGAGGAGAAACTATGCAAACAAATATGTGCAAACAAGCTATGTAAAGGATAAATAGGAAATAATTAATAGAAGGAAGGCATTAGAAATAAGAGGGTTAGGGAAAGCATCCTGAGATGGCATTTTAGATGGGACTTGAAGGAAGCCAGGGAGCTCAGTAGGCAAAATAGAGGAGGAATAAGGATGGGAACAGTTAGAGGAAATGCCTGGAGCTGAGAGATGGGCTGTATTCTTGTGGAACAGCCAGGAAGCCACTGTCAGTGAATCAAAGAATATATGTTTAGAAGTAAGGTGTAAGAAGACTGGAAAGATAGGAGGGGGCTTTGCTGTGAAGGACTTTGAATGCCAAATCGAAAGAACCCTTTGTATTTGCTCCTGGAGTTAATAGGAAGTCAGTGGAGTTTTGTTAATGGAGGTGGGGGTGGTGTTGTGTGTGTGTATATGTATGTGTATGTGTGGGGGTGGGGGTGGTATGTGGTGATATGTTCAAAACTGTCAAAAATTCTAAAGAAAGGCCATCTGTACCCTTTGTCTCCATTTCCCCATCTTCCACTTAGTTCTCAAACTCTTGCCACCTGTCTTCAGATTCCACCACTATTGAAACTACAAGGATATTCTTAACTGCTAAGTTTTTTTTTCCCTTTTTAAAGTATTTTTTTAAAATTTAAATTTCAAATTTCCCTTTTTAAATATAATATTTTATTTTTCTCTCAATTACATGTAGAAGCAAATTTTAACTTTACTTTTGAAGTTTTGAATTCCGATTCTATCCTTCCTTCCCTGAGATGGTAAACATTTTGGTATAGGTTATACATGTACAATCATGAAAACATTTCTTTATTAGTCATTTTATATAAGAAAATTCAGAAAGGATGGAAAGAAGGATGAATGGAAGAAAAAGAAAGAAAGGAAAGAAGGAAGGAAGAAAAGTAGTATGCTTTGGTCTGTATTCAGACAGTAACAGTTCTTTCTCTGGAGGCAGGTAGATTTTTCATCATGAGTCCTTTGGGATTGTCTTGGATCATTGTATTGCTAAGAAGAGCTAAGTCATTTACAATTTTTCATTGTCCAAAATTGCTGTTGTTACATACAATGTTCTGGTTCTTCTCACTTCACTTTATATCATTTCACATAAATTTTCTAGTTTTTTTCTAAAACCATCCTGCTTGTCATTTTTTATAACGCAATAATATTCCATTACAATCATGTGCCATAACTTGTTCTGCCACTCTCCAATTGCTGGGCATCCCCTCAATTTCCTGTTCTTAGCCACTACAAAAAAGAGCTGCTATAAATATTTTTGTACAATAGGTTCTTTTCCATTGTTTCCCCCATCTTTTTGGGATACAGACCTAGTGGTAGTATTGCTAGATCAAAGAATATATACAGCTTTATACCCCTTTGGGCATCCTATTGGCTAAATTCATTCATTCAATAAGCACTTACTAAGTACTGGGGGATATTAGGTTTTGGAGATCTGAAGACAAGAGCAGTCTGATGGCTTTTTCTTGTCACTCGTAGGGAAAAAGATGTGTTGCAGTGGAAAGAATGGAAAATTCAGAGTCAGGGACTGTGTTTAAAAACCCTGATTACTACCAGTATGATATTGGTAAAGTCATTTAAGCTCTCTCAGCCTAGATTTCTTTATTCTTTTTTTTTTGAAATCAGGAAAGTTTTTATTAATCTTTACATTAATTCCCCCTGAATGAATGAGTAGCTCCCAAGTAGAGCTATAGGAAGACTACAATTTGTTCAGACAATGCAAGTCCCTTTATACTGTTCCAAATTTTGAACTTCCCACCACGCCACCTTTGGCCACGTGACTTCATGTTTTCCTCTCTAATATACTTTCTCTCAAACAGTTCATTAAACCTGAGTGCAAGTTTCTGACCTTTTTCTTGACCACACTAGGCACAACTCCGATTAACTTCTATCACTCAAAGGTAGGAGGAGTTTTAACCCTGTGGAAACAGAATTCCTTCCTTTGTTTCCCACAAACTCCCCTCCCTTTTTGTTTTTTATTAAAATTTTTGTTTCCACACCTAAATTCAATTAATACCTCCTTACTTTCTTTCCCATATAAATTGTTCACTTTGTTTATCTCCCCTTTATATGAATATGGGAAGGAAGGATTTTTTTATTCTTGATAAGGAGTAGGACTGTGTGCCTTATGAGTAAAACCTCTTTCAATGATTCATCATCAAGTCTGTGAGTCTATGATCCTATGATGCCATAGCCTAAGAATGAATGTTAGTATTCATGTATTCCAGTATAATCATTCTGTGAGTGACCTATGATGAACTATTCATTGTAATAGAATAGGATCAGGAGACTTGTATTCTAGTCTTGGCTTTGCTACTAACCCAATGTGTGATTTTGTATTTAACTCCCTCTGGGTCTTAGTTTCCTCATCTGTCACTCAGGGGTAATGCTATTGGCTTTACCTCAAAAATCCTATTATTGGGGAATATATTCCTCCTGAGTGACAAAAACTTAAAGTGAGCTCTTTGAATATTTTCAAAGTTGAATTATTTATCACTTACAACACACACACACACACACATACACACAAGCTGAAAGCTATTTAAATGTCCAACGATGGAGAAATGATTAAATAAATTGTGGTACATTCATGTACAGTGTAGTTAAGACCAACAAATGAGAGAACTATAAAGACATTTTCAAAGTACTTTATGAAATAATGATGTGGTGGAAAAAGTAGAACCCCTATGATATAATACATAGGAACTATAGATATGTAAAACAAAGGTGAGTAAACATAATTTGACAGTGGATCCTGATAGATTGAGACTTAGAGTGTTGGAAAAGCAATGATTTATACATTGAAATTAATTTAAATACAGAGTGTCCCAAAAGTCTTTATGCAGCTTTAAATTTCAATAACTTAAAATTGTACTAAGTCTTGGTCTACCCTGCATATGTATCTATGAAGTATATTTGATCTTATTGACATTTAATATTAAGTTTATGGTAAAATATTTAAAAATAATATCTGCATTAACTTTTATTGTGCTTATGATCAAATGAGATCATAGAAATATAAATTTAAGAGCTGAAAGGAACCTTAGAGACCTTCTGGTCCAAATTTCTCATCTTTAAGATTAGCCTATGAGAGAGAATAAATGGCTTATCCATTGTCTTACATCTAATTAAAGCCAGGACAAGAAACTATGCCCTCTGACCTCCAGCCAGTGTGTGCTTTCTATATCCTTTAAAACATAAAATATTGTGATTTTTCTTTTAACATAGCTATTGTTCACCTACCTTTAGGAATCTCTCACTTTTTCCTACCAAATAGATGTTCAAGAAAATAAAAGAATTTTAATAATAGTTTGAAACAAGAGAAAGGTAAATCTGTTGTTAAAATGTCATTTTATGTCATTTCAAAGGCAAAAACAAACTTACAAAGTTTATAGTGTTATGATATAACATTTACTTTTAGTATTTATAAATTATATATATTATGTATAATATATAATATATATTTTATATATTATGTATAATATATACATATATATATTTTATATATATGTATATATTATAGATGTTATTCTGGTTCTACTTTCTCTCTTTTACATAAATTTATGCAAGCCTTCCCAGGCTTCTCTGAATCCATCCGTTTAGTTCTTTTTTTGTACAGCAAAATAGTATTTCATTACATTCATAGAGCATATATTTCTTCATGTATTCCTCAATTGATGGGTACCCCCTTTATTTCTAGTTCTGTTATGAGAAAAAGATGCTTCCATAAATACTTTTCTATGGATGGCTCCTTTCCCTCATTCTCAGATCCCATTGAGGTATAAATACAGTTGTGATGTCATCGGGTCCCAGTTAAGTGACTTTTTTGGGTAGAGTTCTGAATTGCTTTCCAGAATACTTAGACAAGTTCACATTTCCACCAACAGTGCGTTCTTGTGCCTGTCCTCTCAAAGTTTCTCCATCAATTCTCATTTTCCTTTTCTGTCATCTTTTTCAATCGGATGGGTATAAAGTAGAACTTCAGAGTTAATTGTGTTTTTCCTATTATTAGTTTGGATCATATTTAATATGGTTGCTGATAGCTTGGTTTTTTTTTTTAACTGTCTTTATATCCTTTGCCTATTTATCTTTTGTGGAATGGCCTTAAATGCTTTTCGTTATATTGTCAAAATTTTCACTTTAATTTTCATTTCATTGGGGAGAAGGGATGGTCATGATTTTGGAAATTGTGGGAGAATGTAATGTCAGAAACCAGGTAAACCTAATCAGCTCCAGAAAAAGGTTATTGGTGTAGCTAAAAGAAGTTTGAACTTAGTGTGAGGTGATCTGCCTCATAATTTCAGCCCTACTACAAACTTTAAGAAAAGGTACATTGATGTATTTTATTCAACACATACAGACTGCCAGTGTGCTTCCATTTGAATCCCCCACAGTATATAATACGTGCACACTCTTACTTTTCATGTAAACCTGGGTATGCTACTTAAAGCACTTGGAGGCCACGGTCGTCATATGAAAAATCAGGATAGTTAAGTTAATTAACATTTGTCAGGTGCCTTCTATATGCCAGGCACTGTGCCAAAATGCTGGGCATACAAATAAAACGCAAAAATTTCCCTGCCTTCAAGGAGATCCCAGTCTAATGGGAGAGACAATATGAAAACAGCAAACTATCAGCACATTTAATTGGAGATACTCAACAAAGGGAAGGCACTAAGGGGGATTAGGAAAAGCTTCTTTTGGAAGCAAAAGTGTTTTGTTCCTTTTCTTTTCTAACAGAAACACTGAAGGATTCCCTACCTTGTCTTTTGCAGTGAGATTTGGAGAGGGAAAACTATTTATTTGCATGTTTCTAATGGAGAAAATGCACAGCATGGCTGTTGAGTAGCTTCTGCTTTCTGCGTAAAGATTTGTCTTCTTTGTTAATAAAACTCTTTTGTTTCATGAGATGGAGGGAAATGACTGCTTGTCCTCAGAGCGTGGTGCCATTATGGAGCAAGCTTGGGCCCCTTTTTTGTAGCAAAGGGACCAGACAGAACACAATTCACTTTTGTGTGTGTGTGTGATGCCAGGCAACAGTGCCAGCTGGTAAGTATGACATGTCTCAGTGTGCCAGCCAAAAGAAAGCTTAGTGCATAGACCTTTGGAATGTTGATTTTAAACGCTAGCAACATGTATTTATCTACTTCTTTTTGTTTTCCAAAGTAGTTTCGCATACATTATCTCAATTAATATATGTTATATTATATACATTATACATTACATAGAATATATATATTTAATCTCACTCTTTTAAAAAATTGTATTGATTTTTTTTCCCCTTTAACTGTCCAATAATACTTCTCTCAACAATCTTTTGCCTTCTTCCCCCAAATGAACCCTCCTTTGTAACAAAGAGGTACGATTAGGTAAAACAAACTGACTTAGAGTCTATCCAAATATGCCTCATTTTGAACATATGTATGGGCCACCACCCATTAGATGAGAGGAAGAAAATATGATTTCATCATTTGTACTCTGGAGTAAAGGCTGTTCAGTGTATTGATCCAAGTTTTTATTAACAGTATTGCTTTCTTTTGCATCAATGTGGTCATTGTATATGTTATACTCTGCTTACTTTACTCTACATCAGCTTGTCTTCCCAAATTTCTCAGAAATCAATAAACAGGCAAGAATTAATTATCTTTATTTGGCAGATGAGAAACAAATGAGATTAAGTACCTTGTCCAGGGTCACATAAGTAGGCAAAGAGCCTGGACACCATGTGAAATCTAACATTCCTTAAGACCATTAGCTGTATAATCATGGGAAAATTACTTATCTTTCAGACCCTCAGTTTCCTTAGCAATGAAATAGATGTAATAGTACTTTCACAACTTCTTCTTTGGAATGGTTAAGCAAAGCATTTAGCAAGCTTTAATGTACTTTACAACATCACAAAATCAGTTATCATTAATAGGCTCAAACTCCACCAGTAGACTGTCAACAGTTCTGAGAGGGGGTACTGCGTACAGAAAATAAATCAACCTGCTACGTATGATGAGATTCCCATTTCTTCCTTTGATAGTACAAAGTGATGGCTAGAGGGCTAGAAGTGGAGTCAGGAAGATCTAAGTTCAAATCCTGCCCAAACATTTACTAGACCCTGGGCAAGTTAATAAACTTAGTTTCTTTGAACCTAGTTTCCTCATCGGTCAAATGGGAGTATGTAAGCACCTAGTACTGTTGTGAGAACCAAAGGACATCATGAATGAAAAGTGCTTTGTAAACTTTAAAGCTTCATATAAGTGCTAGCTGTTATTATTGATGCTTCTACAAATGATTTTATTATTATTTCTTCCTTCCCAGTATAGCAGTTAAATGAGATCAACATGATTTGTCACTGACTCAAGGAAGTGAGTTTTACAAGGCTGGTTATGGTGTAGAAGCTACTGCACTGCAAATTGTTGTTAGAGTTGTTCTTGTTCTATTGTATCCAATTCTTTGTGACTCCATCTAGGGTTTTCTTGGCAAAGGTATTGGAATGGTTTGCCATTTCCTTCTCCAGTTCATTTTACAGATGAGGGCAACTGAAGCTATAAATAGGGTTAGTGACTTGCCCAGGGTAACACAGCCAGTAAGTGTCTGAAGCTAGATTCAAACTTAGGAAGATGAATCTCTCTGACCAGGTCCTCCATTCCATCCACTGCATCACCTAGCTGCCCTTTACTCATGAGAAAACTGAGGCAAATAGGGTTAAGTGATCTGACCAGGGTCACACAGCTAGTAAATATCTGAGGCCAGATTTGAACTCAGGAAGATGAGTGCTACCTATCTACTGTACGATTTAGCTGTCCCATTATTTTATTTTGATGTCATTGATGTTATTTCCCATTTGATGGTGATGTTTTCTCTTCCTTTGTGTTTTCACAGACACCCCAGATTACAACCTCTTGACTTCAATGACTATGAGCTTCCTTCAAGAGTTGCCCAGTTACCGGTCCATTGCCCAGAGAAGGACTACCATGCTTTGGAGGGATAAATCAGGAGGCACTTTGCTGAAGCCAGCCAGCTCTGAAAACAGGTCCTTTTTGGAAGCAGGAAAATTAGAGAAGGAACACCTTGGGAGCCAGTCCATCAGAAAATATGCATTGAATATCTCTGAAAAGAGGAGACTAAGGTTTGGTCCACAGTGATTTTTCAGGTTCATTCAGAACATGTTAAAAAATAGTGTCATGGGGTATGAAGATTCATTCAACAAATATTCATTGAGCTCCTGCCACCTTTGTTAGGGGTTATGGAAATTACAAAAGTATAAGACATGGATCCTGCCTTCAGGAATCAATCAGCATTTATTAAGCACCTATTCCATCAGACTCCACTCAGTGCTTAGCAGAATTAAAATTCCTTGAGGGTAGGGACTTTTTGCTTTCCTTTTTGATATACAGTAAATGCTTAGTAAATGGTTGCTTCCTTGATGGATTGATAAGTACTGAGGTTACAAATTTAAAAACAAAGTATTTATCCTCTTCAGGAGCTAACATTTTATCTGAAGAGGAAACACGTACTTATATAAGATAGATACAAAATAAATAGTAGTTGTAAGAACCAGCATTTATATGGCTATTTCAGTTTTGCAAAGCACTCTCATGATACTACTATATCACACTTTAAGGTTACAAAATGACCTATAAATATTTTTTCATTTGATCCTCACAACAACCCTGGGAGGTAGATACTGTTATTATTCCCATCTTACAGATGAGGAAACTGAGGCAAATAGGTTAAGGGATTTAGTCCAGGGTCACACAGCTAGTAAGTGGCTGAAGCTAGATTTGAACTCAAGTCTTTCTGACTCCAAACCCAGTTGCTCTGTTCACTGTACTACCTAACTGTATTTGGAGATTTCTATAAACTTGATTTCATTCTGTTCTTGTTGAAATGCAGAAATAATTGTTAACTGTTGTGTTAGTACAAAATAGGAAAAAGATTTAAATTTTTTAAAAATAAAAGTGTCTGAAGTCCTATTTGAACTCAGGTCTGCTAACTTGAGGTGACACTCTTATCTGCCATGCTATCTTGCTTCCTAGGGGATTAATTTTTGATGTTTTAAATATTACATATATTTTAATGTATTTATTTAATATCTATTTTGATATTATATTTTAAATGCAAGGTTATTTGGTGGTAGAATAACCAGAATTTGGAGGGAGGTCAAGGAAAAACCTCATTTTAAGAGGTGGGTCTTCGTAGTCTAGTCTGAAAGATGGAAAAAACACACTTGAAAAGCACACTTGAATAGCAGTGTAACATTGTATATGATTGTGAAAAATGAAAGGTATAGGTAAGTATTTTAGTTATTCAGAGATGGGAAGAGTCATTGGGTTAAAGGGGTATATGTAGGTTTTCATGGTACAGGTCAAATTTTAAGAACAGGAATTCCCTAACTGGGGAGAAGGATAAGATGAATGAAAGCATATTGAATAGAGCTGGGCAAGATGTGTTCAGGATACAGTTAAGTAGACCAATCTGCTTGGATCACAGGATTCCTGACTGAGGTTTCCTGAAGATAAGATTGTAAATGTGGACAGATTTAAGAGGGTCTCATATACTAGTTTTGATATCCTATGTTTTTTTCTACATACCTTTTTAAAAAATGTGACCCATTTTTATATTTTTTCCCAATTACATGTAAAAGAATTTTTTAACATTTTTGAAAAATATTTCGAATTCTAAATTCTCTCCACAAGTCATATAGGGTTACACATGTGCCATCAAGCAAAACATATTTTCCTCTCTTTTCATATACCCTTAGCTAAAGCCAAACTAGACTACAGTGACAGAATCACAGATTTAGAGCTGGGGGTAATTTTAGGAATGTCCAGAGATTCGCAACCTGGGTCTCTCATAACCCTAAGTAATATGAAAAGGTTATCAAGAGTGTACAGGGAATATTTTGATTTAATTGAAAAAAAATAAATTTCTAATCAATAAAGGTAAGAAATTCTGCTTAAATTGATTTATTATAGCTCAGGGCTCCTCTAGGTACTTAAAAAGAAAGCCACTAAATCACTTTATTTTATCTCATATGTACATATGTGGGGCAAGCTCTAGAACTCATTCTTTTCATATTGAATGGGGAAACTGTAAGGTTTACTGCTATCCAAGGAGTATGAGGACTGAAAACTTTGGAAACCCTGATCTAGTCCAGTACTTTCATTTCACAGACTAAGAAACTGAGGCCCAAAGAGGTGATAAGACTTTGCCAAGGTCACATGGCAGTAAGTGGCAAGGCAAAGATTTGAACTTCAATCTTCCAACTTCAAATTGAAGAAGGCACACAGCTTCCTCCTTGGCATTCCTGTGATTTACTCTTCTGCCTGCCTGTCTCTGTGCGTGTGTTATTCTTGTCTAAAATGCCCCTTTCACTACTTCTGGAACTTTACCCATTATTTAAATATCAATTCTTTAATGATAATAGCAGCATTTAAGTAGTGCTTTAAGGTTTGAAAAATTCTTTACAAACATTTTCTCATTTATCCTGACCACAGCTCTGAGATAGGTACTGTTAGTATTCCTATTTTACTGATGAGGAAATTGAGTCAGGCTGTGGTTAAGTGACTTGCCCAGGGTTATGCAACTAGTAAAGAGGAGAGATTTGAACTTAGGTCTTTGCCCAGCATCACCTAGATAGCTCTTTCTGGAAACTTTCCCAGAATCCCCAGTCCAATAATCATTTTACCCCTTTGGACTTCACAGTACTTTTTGCTTGTGCCTTATGTATCTACTTTCCACGTATTTTTTGTTTTGTAATTATTGATGTATTTTATGTGCTCCACAAAGAATTTAAATCTCATGAGGACAGTGTCTTAGTAAAATTTTATACCTCACCCTACACAGTAGATGTGTGTTTAGTTGAATTGAAGAGCTTCTTCCTATTATCGAATAATAATAACTTTTTTTTTTATTAAAGTATCTTGATGGCATAGTGGATAGAGCCCTGGGGCCGGAGTTCAGAAGACCTGCGTTCAGATTTTGGCCTCTGACACATATTAGTTGTATGGCCCTGGGCCGGTTATTTAACTTTTGTTTGCCTCAGTTTCCTCATTGGTAAAATGGGTATAATAGTAGCATCTGCCTCACAGAGTTGTTTTGACGGTCAAGTGAGATAATATAATATTTAGCATAGTACCTGGCACTATATAAATGTTTCTTCTCTTCCCTTTTGAAAAGGTTCCATTTTGTAATGGACCTAATGAAACAAGCCTGAGATTCTGAAGTGGGAGAATTCTTGCTGGCTGCTGCTGGAACCCCTGGTAATGGACAAGGCGATGGTCTTCTTGCTTAGTTTCCTCAACTTTAGTATCCTACTCCACTTTGGGATAAAGTTTCTTTAAAGATCAAGAGTATGCTTAGATGTCAGTGTATTTGGTAGTTGATTTTTTTACCCTCATATCCTTCATATCTCTTAAGTTTCTCCTCAGGAAGAGCAAGCATTCTGAGAATTTGTTTTCATTTATTATTGTGGTACTTGGGTTTGAAAAAAATCTAGATAGCCAAAGTTATATAGCATTTTTAACATTGCTATTGGGTGTCTATGCATCATGGCAGATTTTATTCTCTAAAAGGTTAAACAACTTGACCTGTAAATAAATATTTTGGTATTTTTAGTGTACTCATCCTGTCATGTAGTATTTGGGTATGGAGCAATGTTTAATTCTTATAATCCGGGACCATTTCTCAGCTCTAATACCTAAGAGGAAGGAGGAAAAGCCAATTTACTTCAAAATGCTTAAAAGATCACTTAAAGAAGTGATTTAGTCACACTACTTTCATTAGCTGTTTTCTTAGAGAAGAGGTGAAACTTGAGTTAACCAATAACAGTTCTTGGAAAATTGTGAAAGGTTGTTTCATTCTGAAGCAAAGTAGAGAATCTCTGTCCTGCAGTCTGGATCTGGTCCCTAGTTTAATTTCTTGGAGGAATTAACGGGAGATAATCTGTTTTATGCCTATAATTGTGAAAATCCATTAGGGCTTTAAAAGTCTTTGGTGGCATTATCTGAAAAGGCCATAATATGAGAATACTCCTGAACTGGTCTATCTCTCGGTCAAAAAGCCCTCATTCTGCACACGTACGTCTGTGTGTCTTATTATAGAGATCATTCTTATCTTCTGTTTTCCTCTTGTGTTTTCTTTCTGTTTTTGGTGGGATTTTTTTTTCTGTATTTGCTTTTTAATTTTTTCCCCTTTATTTCTGCATTTTGTTCTGTGTCTTGGTTTTTTTTACCTCTCAGAATTAAAATACCCTTCATTGCTAAAACAAATTCCTTTACTATCTGATAGGGGTCATCAAGAGCTTTAGGTGGATTTAGCTGTTTCGCTCTATAGACAAACTAAGAGTGTTAGATACTGAATATTGAATAAAGCCAGGTCAGTCATCTAACACATAAGTGGATAGATAAGTAGGTTCCTCTTGTTTTTGGCTTTTATGAGATGCCAAAAAAACTCCAGTTCTACTGAGATGCCTTCTTTTTCTACAAAGACAGTTCCTTAAAGATTAAAAACATGAACTGTAAAGCCAAGATCAAGTTTTTAACCTGGAGTTGGTGATCTTAAAAATAAATCTTTAAGGAGATAACTATTTAAATACATTTGGTTTCCTTTGTAATCTTACGTACTTTATGCATTTAAAAACATTCTGAGAAGGGGTCCATAGACTTCACCAGAGTGCCAAAGGATTCCATGACACAGAAACAGATAATAACCTCTATCTAGATCTTCTGATAAGCTATGATTGCTTGTCTGTTGGCATGCTGCTTACCTCTTGGCTTGACTCTCTAGTCTAGCTATTTTTTGGCTCTGAAGTTTCCTTTTCTCATCACTCTTTTTTTTTTTAAAGGAAGGATAAAGTCACCTTGAGAATCAGTTAACTTCTTAAGTCTCTTTTGACCCAGACTCTAGCTACATCTCCCTTAGTAGGATACAAGCTGAGACATGGTCTTATGTCTTTATATTCCCACATATGCCTTGCGTATAATAGGCATTCAATTAATATTTGTTGAATGAATGAATGAAGGAAGGAAAATGTCCAGTCTTGTCCTTGTGATTCATTTATCACCCAGAGGTTTCTGGCATCCTGACATTTCTGACAGGGTTTCAGATATCCCAGGCTGTTTCAAATGCTCCAGTTTTTGTTAATATTGCCTCACCAACTGGAATGGATTTGAACCAGTTTAAACATAGAAAAAATTGCAACCTCTGTTTGCCTTAGGAAAAGAGGTTGGGCTAAATTTCTGTATAATATCATCTTACCTGGAAATAGGTTCTTAGGGGGAAAAATAACTATTATAGATTTATGTGTCCTCTATTTCTCAGATACAGTTGAAAATTTGGTAATCTTACTGTTAAATTGTTGCTGTTTTTATTAACTTAGGGAAATTCAGGAGGCCCAGGTCAAATATTTATCCGAATGGGACCAGTGGAAACAGTACAGCACCAAGTCATGGAAAAGATTTATTGAAGAGACCAAGGAGCTGTTTTCCCACTTGGAATTGTGGAAAAATGACATTCGCAGCATAGAGGGTATTGATGTGTCACGTATAGTTGAATAGCACTGCTCATGGAGTTCTTATTCAGAAAGTAATGTCAATGGGTTGGAGGGCAGGTTCTTACTGGGATTTTTGGGGAAGGATCTTGCATACATATATAAATATGTATACATACATACTTGCCTATCCATTTATCTACTTACTTATTTGTTCAGTATCCCTCTTGCTCCTTCTCTCTCCTCCCATGAAAAAGAAAAAGAAAACCCTCATCATAAACATATAGTTCAGAAAAACAGATACCTTCATTGTCAATGTTTAGAAATATGTCTTATTCTGCATTTTAACCTCAGCACTTTTTCCTTTTCTTTTTTAAAATTAAAATTTTAATTTTTAGTTCCAAATTTTATTCCTTCCCTCGTTCATCAAGAAGTCAAGAAATATGATACTCATTATAAATATGAAATTATGCAAAACGTATTTCCACAGTAGCCATTTTGGTTTCTCCCCCTGTCCCCCAAAAAAAGAAAAGCAAGGAAAATAAGTAGAAAAAAAATAGGCTTTAATCTGCATTGAGTCTGTCAGTTCTTTTCTGGAGGTGGATAGAATTTCTCATCATGAACCTTTTGGAATTGTCTTGGGTCATTAGATTGATTGGTGCTGGGTCTTTAAGAATTGATCGTCATTATAGTATTACTCTTGCTGTATACATCGTTCTCCTGGTTTTGCTCACTTCACCTTTCATCAGTTCATATGTTCTTTCTCTGAAACGATGACCATCTTCATCATTTCTACAGCACAGTAGTATTCAGTCACAATCATATACCATAGCCTGATTAGCCATTCCCCAGTTGATGTGTGTCGTTGGCTTACAATTCTCTGCTATCACAAAAAGAGCTGCTATAAAATTTTTGTACACATGGGTAAATACATCAAAATGGTTTTTCTTCATAATGTCATTGTATATTTTCCTACTTCTGCTCCACTTCACTCTGTGTTATTTCATTGATAATATTCACATTTTCCTTTGAAACTGTTCATTTTGTCATTTATGGTGCGATAATCACAATACGTCACACTCGTAGACTAATTTGCTTATCCATTCCCTATTCATGGGCACACTCTTAGTTTCTAATTTTGAGTTAACCTGAGTAACATATAGATCCTTTTTCTCTTCTCTGATCTTTTAGGGGTATTAGCTTCATAGTGAGTCACATCATGTGTATAGTCTGGTGACTTTGGCAAATTGTTCCAAATTGCTTTATAGAATGACTTGGACCAAGTCACAGCTCCACCACCAGTGCATAGTCTGCCTGTTTTCCTGATGCCCCTCCAATATTTGTCGTTTTCCTCTTACTGTCTTTGTTAATTTGATGACTGTGAGTGGAACTCAGACTTCTTTTAATATGCATTTTTCCATTTAGGATTTGAACTATTTTTTCATACCATTTTGAGAGCTTTATTTTCTTCCTTTGAAAACTACCTGTTCATATCACACCCTTTGACCATTTCTCTATTGGAGAACATTTATTAGTTTTGTAAATCTAAATTGTTCCATATTTATCTTGTAGATGAAACTTTTTTGAATATTTTATTTTTTTCACAATTGCATGTAGAAATAATTTTTAACTTTCATTTTTTGAAATCTTCAGTTCTAAAACTCTTCCTTCCTTCCTTCCTTTCTCCCCCTGCCTTCTCCCCTTCCCCTCCCTCCCTCCTTCCTTCTTTCCCTCCTTTTTCCTTCCTTCCTTCATCCCTCCCTCTCTCCTTCCTTCCTTCCCTCCCTTCTTCCTTCCTTCCTTCCCTGAGATGGTAAGTCATTTGATATAGGTTATACATGTGCAATTATATAAAACATATTTCCATGTTATTCATGTTGTGAAAGAAAACACAGACAAAAAAAACTTCACCAAAACACCATGAAATAAATAAAGTAAAAAGTAGTTTTGATCTGCTTTGATCTGTATTCAAACTCTATCAGTTCTTTCTGTGGACATGGATAGTATTTTTCATCATTAGTCCTTTGGAATCGTCTTATATTCATTGTGCTGCTGAAAATAACTAAGTCATTCACAATTGATCATTGTACAGCGTTGCCATTAGCATGTGATGTTCTCCCGGTTCTGCTCACTTCACTTTGATGAAGCTTTTCTTAGAGAAACTTGCTGCAAATGTTTTTTTGCCAGTTATTCTCCCTTCTCATTTGAGCTGCATTCATTTTCTTGGGGCATCTGTTTGTGTCATCAGTTTTCCTCTCTGTCCCTTTTTTGGGTATAAACTCATCTAATTGATGAATTTTTATACCAGATTATATATCCTATTACCGTCTCTTGTCTTGTTCTTCTTTATTGGTCTAACCCTCATTGGGGATTATTAACTCCCACAGAAGGTGGGAGAAATCAGAGCCTCTTTCTAATTGGCCTTTGGAGGGTAGTATGCTTCCCCAGGCACAATGAGACCCAGGGAACTGTGGGCACCTTCCCCTGAAGTACCTTTGATTTTGGAGGACAATTGATCCCCTCCTGTGCCCTCTCAGTCCCCACATTATCTCCTTGCTTCTTGTGCCTGTAGATTTAGTCACTAGCTCAGGGGGAACCCCCTGCCAAAAAATCACAGGAAGGAAGCCTTAACTCTCTCCCCAAACACAAGTTTTAACGTCTCTTGCATGTTATTTTAGATAACTGACGGTTACGTCCCCAATATTCTCTATGGCGAGTGAAGGTTACACTTCTCATTCACTGAGGGTTCATTTTTAGTACTAGGGCCATATCAGGGTTGAAGGCATGATAAAAGGATGATATTTTTATTGCTGTTGCCTCTTGGTGACCCCATTTGGGGTTTTCTTGGCAAAGATACCAGAGTGGTTTACCATTTCCTTCTCCAGCTCATTTTACAGATGAGGAAACTGAGGCAAACAGGGTTAAGTGACTTTCCCAGAGTCACACAGCTAGTAAATATCTTAGGCAGGTTGTGAACTCAGGTCTTCCTGACTCCAGACCCAGGGCTCTGTCTGTTGTGCCACCTTGCTACCCTAGCTCTAATGTGAATGATCGCTTATTATTGATGTCAAATACTGATCACCTAGGAATGACGTCAGTGAAACCAGGAGTGATTAGTTTTCAAGAAAACATCCGCAAAGTACAGACATTTGCATTATTTATTTGTATGATTATTGTTTTTGCTTTGTTTTTAGTATTTACTAGTACAGTGAAAATAATGTTGAATTTGTAAACAAAAGATGTGAGTATGAATGATGATTGCCACTATAGTATGTGCAACTATGGATAATTTCTCCTCTTTCGTCCATGGTTTCCTCATCTACAGAACCAGAGCATTGGACGAGGTGACTTCTAAGATCTCTGTCAGCTCTAAATCTGATTGTATTTAGCTCTAGGCAGGACCAGCTTATGATGGCTTTTAAGAGCCCATTGTGGAATATTCAGGGTGAGCATTGACATCTAAGAAAACTATCAAACTGCTACAAATCATGGCTTGGTTTATTGTTTTACTGATCATATAGACTTAAGAAAGTGATGAAGTAAATGTTAATGATGTAAATGAAACTTAAAAGGGTCTTGTGGGTACATTTCCCTGCGGAGGTAGTTGTTAAGCATTCACCAGCACCTCCCTGTTTATATTTCAGAAGTTGTTGCTGTGTACAAAGTTCTCCTGGTTCTGCTCCTTTCACTCAGCATCAGTTCATAAAAGTTCTTCCAGGCCTCCCTGAAGTCTTCCTGTTCATCATTTCTTATAGCACAATAGTATTCCATTATATTCATATGCCATAATTTATTCAGCCATTCCCCAATTGATGGGCATTCCCTTGATTTTCAGTTCTTGGCCGCCACAAAGAGAGCTGTTATAAATATTTTTGTACGTGTGGGACCCTTTCCCATTTCTATGATCTCTTTGAGATGGAGTCCCAGAAGTGATACTGCTGGGTCAAAGGGTATGCACATTTTTGTAGCCCTTTGGGCATAGGAGAAAGTTGTTTTGCATCTTTATGTGCTTGACTTTGCCTCCTTTTCAGGCTTCTCTCGAGTCCAGGCCAGCTAGGTGATACCGTAGGGAGAGCACTGGGCCTGGATTCAGGAACTCCTTAGTTAAAATCTGGTCTTAGATGATAGCTGTATTTGGTCATAGCCTCAGTTTCCTCATCTGTAAATTGGGGATAGTAATAGCATTTATGTTTCAAGGTTCTTGTGAGGATCAAATGGGTTAATATTTGTAAAGTGCTTATCTTGGTATCTGGCACATAGTGAACATCACATAAATGTTAACTATTGTTATAATTGCCAGAATTGCTGCACAAAACTTTTTGGAACCAGAAATGACCTCAGTGAAGAGAGATAGAAATAGTAAAAAAGGCCAATAAATTAAATATTTTATAATAATGATAGTATCCCATGGAGCAGGGAATTGAGGTAGAATATTGCAAAGAAACACAATAAAATATGGTCTCTCCTATTTTCATCTTCCATATCCTGTGTTTCTACCAGCCTAAAAACTAGCAGGGGAATGCCAGGAGGAAAGGGGAAAGGGTATTCAAATTAGAGATTTTCTTTTCCTTCTAAGGCCATATATAGAATATACTCACTTTGAAGTCACAGATTATTTCCATTTTGTTTTTGTTTCTCTATTTTTTAGCATAGTATCTGGTATTTAGTAGGAGCTCAACAGATGCTTGCTTTGTTAAATTTTTTAAAAGTGTGTGTGTGTGTGTGTGTGTGTGTATTTAAAAGTGTGTAAGTGTGTAGAAGGGACACGCAGGGGCAATATTCAGAAGAGGAAGGAAATTAAAGCACTTAAAAGAAAAAAACCCAAAAAAGAATTCTTTCCACCTGTTTCCTTGCTTCTCCTATCACTCCAACCATCAGTCTTCGCCTTTTCTTAGGATACCAGGTTTATTTGGCGTAATGTGACTAACTGGGGTTTGCTTTTCTGTTTTCCAGGAAGATTTGGCACAGGGATTCAGTCTTATTTCTCTTTCCTTCGCTTCCTGGTGATATTGAATTTGGTGATATTTATTATCATTTTTTTGTTTATTTTGCTCCCGATCATCCTTACCAAGTACAAGATTACTGACAGCACCTTCTTGATTGTCCCATCTAATGAAATAGGTGAGTCATCTAACAGATACTTGGTTAATTTCCAAACCCAAACTTTGTTAATTTCCAAACCCATACCTTGGTTTCCAGGGTGTTCATGTGCCCAAGAAAGCACCACCATCCTATATAGTATGATGGGAAATGTACCGTCAGGATAGAAGCATAAACAAGGCCTATCTGTAAAAATGGGATAGATGCTTTTTCCCTAGACTTTAGTTCCTTCTTTTCTCCCTTAAATTGTAATTTTTGCTTTTTTTTTTTTAAACAGACATGCGATGCAAAGTATACCCAATGAATAGCACCGGACTTGTTTACTTTTATACATATACGATAGATTTGCTTTCAGGCACTGTAAGTATTTAGGTTAAACATCCTATTTGTGTGTTTAAATTATTATTTTGGAGGCAATCAGGGTTAAATTACTTTCTCAAAGTCACACAGCTAGTTTTTGAAGTAAGTTTTGAACTCAGGTCCTCCTGACTCTATCCATTGTACCACCGAGATGTCCAGTGTTCAAATTAAAGTAGAAAGGAATTTCATTTGGACAATCATTTCTTACATTTTTGGCAAAAGAACACATGTTAATGAGCATCAACTAAAGAAAAAAATCTGCAAATAATAAGTTCTTTTGGGGACTTCAGGTTGAGAACCTGGAGCACACGGATTCCAACACAGAGCAGTAACCAGTTCCAAAGCTGTGGGATGCAGAATGGATAGTCAGTAGAGGTCATAATAGCCACCACAACTAACATTTATATGATACCTATATGTGCCAGGCACTTTATTATCTCATTTGAGCCTTGGGAGGTAGGTGCTGTTGTCTCCATTTTGCAGATGAGGAAACTGAGGCAAATAGGTTGACATATCCAGGCTTACACAGCTACCAAGTGTCAGGGACAGCATTTGAACTTAGTTCTTCCTCACTCCGAGATCAGAGGTCTAGCCACTACACCACCTGGTTGCTTCAATCCTAGGTACAAGATGACCATAAGCTATAAACAGGAGACCAGGCAGCATCCATATCCTGATAGAAACTGGAAGTTTCTAGTAGATGGTGAACAAAGATCTCAACTTCTTTAAATAGAAAAGAAAAAAGAAAAAAAAACCAGACTGATTATCGGAGAAACAAAAAATTAGAAAACAAATACCCTCCCTGGGTTCTTTGAGGGACTGGGATCTTTGGTCTACCATACCCTTCTCAAAATCTTAAAGGGCCAGTCCCTGATTGAAACTAGTCAGTTAACAAGGATTTACTGTATTTATTAAACACATACGCACACATATTTAAAAAAAGCCAGGGAACCTATAAAGTGAAAATTAGGAGGAAGAGCAAAGAGCATTTCAGCCTGGGGGAAAGGAATTGAAAGATGGATTGTCTAGTGCAAGAAACAGAAAGTAATGGCTCTGTGGCTAGGTTATAGAGTATAGGTGGTGGGGATAAAGTGAGAGGATGGGAAGGGGAGTGAACAAACATTTATTAAGCGCCTACTGTATACCATGCACTGTGTTAAGCACTTTACAAATATTATGTCATTTCATCCTCCCATCAACCCTGAGAAGTTAATATTCCCATTTTATAGATAAGGAATTTGAGACCGCAGAGTTAAATGACTTGCCCAGGGTGACACAGCTTGTAGGTAACTGAGGCAGGATATGATCTCAGGTCTTCCTAATACAAGGCCTATCTGTCTATATCCCCTAACAGCGTCAGATTCTAGGATCTAGAACTTGAAGGGACTTTAAAGATCTTCTGTGGAATTTTTGTGTGTCATGGACACTTGGGCAGTTTCATGAAGCCTCTTAACCTAAATTTGGAATAATGTTTTTAAATATTTAAATGTATAAAATAAAAATACGTAAGACTATAAAGGAAACCAATTATATTGAAGTAATTAAGTATTCTTTTCCGTCCACATTCATAAATCTCCTGAAGTCTGTGTGTAGCTTATAGATTAAGAATCCTTTATCCTACTACAATCTCTTCTCTTTATAGATAAGGAGACTAAGATTAGAGAGGTTAAGTAAGTTATCCAAAGTCATACATCTAGTACATAGTTTAGTGGTATTTTGTAAGAGAATAGTTTGTGATAAATCACCTTAATTGAGAATAAATCTCAATCATGGAGTGATAAGGTTACATAGATTAACTTATAATTTTAATTTTTTTTAAGCAATACTAAGAAGATAATATTTTTCCCATAAAGAAGTTAGTCAATAAACATTTATTAAGACTGATCCTACCCTCAAGGAGGTCATAATCTAATGTGAGAGATAATAAGCAAACAAATATGTACAAACAAGCTACGTACAGAATAAATAGAAAATAGTTGACAGGGGGAAGCCACTAGAGGGTAAGGGCCTTAAGGCTTTTTGCTGAATGTGGTATTTTCATTGGGCCTTGAAGGAAGCCAGTGAGGTCAGGAGGTTAAAGTTGAAGGGGCAGAAGCATGGGGACAGTCAGAGGAAACTTGGAGCTGAGAGATGGAGTGTCTTGTTTGTGGGATGGCCAGTGCCAAAGAATACCTGGTGGGGTGCAAGGAAAACTGGAAAGATAGAAGAGGGCAAGATGGTGAAAGTCTTTCACACTCTCCACAGTACCATCTAGCATAAGAAGACTGGAAAGGTACAAAGGGATCAGGTTGTAGAAGGCTTTACAAGTCACACAGAGGATATTATATTTGATCCTGGATGTAACATGGAGCCACTGAGTTTATTGAGTTGGGGGTAGGGGTGATAATGGTTAGACAAATACTTTATTTAGGAAGACCATCTTGACAGCTGAAAGGAAGATGGTCTGGAGTGAGGAGAGACTTGAGGCAGGTAGACCAACCAGAAACCTGTTATAACACAGAGGGTGAGATGATGAGGGCTTGCTCCAGGGTGACTGTGACCCATAGTTATGGGGATTGACTCCAAGAGGCAAATGTTACCCATGCATACCATCTCATCTTGTGTAATATCATCACTGCAAAAATCTGCAATAGAGAAAATCTGAAGCGCAAAATTCCAAGTATGATCAGTTTATTAGCAAGGCCAATAAAGTGAGATCCCAAGCCTCTCAGTGGCCATTACATATACCAGCATATACCGATAATTACATATATATACATACACAAGCAGAGAAATAAAGACCAACAGACTGCTTCTGTCTGACCAAAAGCAATACATACATCACGGATCAACAGACTGATCCAACTGTTTGACCATTACATAAATACATAGTTACCAGAGAGAAGCCCCAACATATGGGTTTTCAAAGCAGGGGAGGACGGAGCTCCTTAACAGCTACCCAGACTCTCATCTGGCACACAAACCCTCTTCCAAAGATTGAGCCCCAAAGCAAAACTTGCCTCATAGTATATTTACTTTTCAGAGCCGCTAGGCATCATAACCCTCTTGCTTCCGTGCCTAATTAACAAAAAGTGTGAAAGCCTTCAAGCATGCAAACAAGCTCCTCCCCAGGGGCTCCACTGGAAGCCTATTAATGGGTGGAGAAGATCTTTAACTACATTAACATAAATTCCATTCCCATTACAGGATGCTGTCATTCCTTATTGAGATTTTCTTAGATTTTAATAGTATTTATTCTCAGGGTGGTTGTGAGAATTAAATGAGATAATATTTGTAAAGTGCTTTGCAAACCTGAAAGTGCTGTACAGGTCCTGCTGTTAATACTGTCATTGATAATGCTGTTATTGTGATTATATTATATTTTGATTAAGTAAACAAGTTTGCCTTTCTTTGTAATTCCCAGAATTTAGCATAATGCTTGATAGATACTTTTTGACTGACTGACCTCAAAGCAATAAACCTCTTAACGTCATAAGGAACCTTAGACATCATCTGGTCTGTCCCCTGCATTTGACTAAGGAAAGATCAAGTCTAGAGGTTTGAAGAGCTCAAGGTCTCAAAGCTAGCTAATAAGCAGGTTAAATTTAGAGCTCAGGTCGCTTCTAGGTTGGTTCTCTTTCTACTGTGCCTCTCTGATTGATGGATGCAGAAAATGGGAAAATGAGTCCTCTCCCAAGGATTGAACTAGAATTTTTTGGCAAAGCTTAATAGGAAGAGCTTTTCTAGATCAAAAGAGCTCTGATTACTAACCCTTCTAACCCTTTAGGGAAATAATCTTACACTGTGCCCTTTGCCCTATTTTATTCAGGGTTTCTTGGAATGGACCAGCCTGTTTTATGGCCATTACACCGTAGATGGGGTAAAATTCAAAAACTTCACGTATGATTTGCCCCTCGCCTATTTGCTTTGCACAGTGGCTTATTTGGCATTGAGTCTTCTCTGGATAGTAAAAAGGTACTATTGTTTCTTTATTTCTCAAGACTGATGCACTTTGCCTCTTGCCATGGGCAAGAGGTTCCATTAACCCAAAGTGGGTGGGCCTGCCAAAGATATCTGGGTATTTCTGCAGAAAAGTATTGGAATATGTCATGTGATAAGCTATGAATCACTGGGGAGAATGGTGAAACTGTTTGGCTTGTGCCATCCACCCTTTGGGGAGCCTTGGATAACTATCCAGGCATATGCTGCCTATCTCTGAGCTAGCTCCCCAGTCAACTGTGACTTTTTCCCCTACCCCCACCTTGTTGTCTGTTCTAACCATCTAGGCAAAGGGAAAGGTAAGAAGGAATCCTTTTCCAAGCCAGAGGTCACAGTCCAGTTAGTTACGTAGTCTGTCAACAGTTGGTGAACTAGTGAAGTCAATGAATGTCTTGGGAAGAAAGTCAGTGGGTCCAAGGACAGAGTATGTGGGGTCCTTAGTGAGCTAGCTAGTTTCAATCTGTTCTCCAGCCATTGACTGAACTTTTAACTTCAGTTATGTTATATATATGGTCACAGGAATTGGGCTGGATTAGAGGAAGTTCATTTCTACTCCACCAGTACTACCACTACCATCATAGCCCCAGTAGAATAACAAGCCAAAATACATGTTCTCTTATATAGTGGGTTTCTAGAGTAAGGTCTTTTCAAATCATTGGGGACAAGTAGGTATTTGCTGACCAAGTTTTTCCTAACCTTTTAGAGAGGTGCTCTTTGCTCTGTTTTATTCAGGGTTTCTTGGAGTAGACCACTTTGTTTTTTAACCCACTGTATGATATTAGGTGTCAACTATATGACACTTTTCCTTCCTGGGCATCACTTTCCTCATTTGTAAAGGTGGAGCAACAATGGAAAGGGTTGGATTAGATAATCTCAAAGATCTATTATAATTCTAAAATTCTTTGATATTTCTTAATGTCCCCAGTTACTGTACAAGCCTTCTTTGGATCTATACATATTTTGAGGGTTCTTAACCTTTATTATGTCATGGATACTTTTGGCAGTGCGGTAAAGCCTATGGATTTTTACTCACAAGAAAGTTTTAAAATGTGCTAAATAAAATAAATAATATTACAAAGGAAACCAATTGTATTGAAATGCAATTTTTAAAATATAAAGTTTATGGACTCCAAGTTAAGAATCCTGATATAGAACTGAATTTTAGCATTTTGCTTTACTTTTTTACATTGTGACCCTAAAAGTTATAATAATCCTGGAACATGAAGGGAGAAAGACATTTTCACTGGGGTAAATGGAGCATTCATTGTGTTTGACTAGCACTGACATTCCCATTCACATAGGGATAGTGTCTGGTCCTTTGATTTCATTAATATAAGGAGCTCCCAGATGAGGGAACTCCCTCCTTCAATGTAGGTCAACATCTATGAAATTTATAGTTTTAAATAGTTGCCTAGGTCACTGAGAGGTTAAGTGAGTTTGTGAAAGTCACCTTGCCTGTATGGGTCATTGGCAGAGCTTACATTCAAGGCCAGCTCATTTACCTCTATACAGTGATGCCCCTCCATATTCATTAAGGCCAGTAGAATATGAATATTTGTCTGATACATTGCAGAGAGAATTCTTATTCAGGCACAGTTTGGACTGGATGTAGCCTCCAAGGTCCCTTCAGTCATCCTGTGATCTTTCATACATGGAATGTACTCCCTCTCCCCCTTATCTGCACCCTTTTGAAACTTTCCTCTTCCTTCAAGCCTCAACTGAGGAGCCTCCTCTTCCACAACACAAGTTCGAAGTGATCTATCTCACCTCAGATTTTTCTAGTATATTTTGTCTGACCATCTTCTTTGCCTTCTTATCACATTCTACCTTGTTGCATATTTATTTGTGTTCATTTTCTATCCCATTTTCTTCACTCCCAATAGATAATAAAATTTCCTTGGGTTCAAGGGACTGTGTCATTTTTCATGCATCTTGGCATTTTCAGTGCGTAACATAATGTCTTGTTGATTCTGAATAAGTTTTGCTAAATTGAGTCAAATGGGTTGTTCAGTTGTTTCAGAAAATGCTAGAAAATTTAGTTTCTAAAAAAGGAACCATTTTATAATTTTTCACAGAGATAATGGAAAGTACTCTGTTTCAGGGGCAGTTAGGTGGAGAAGTGAATAGTATGCCAGACCTGGAGTCAGAAAGACCTGGGTTCCAATCTGGCTTTAGATGCTTACTAGCTGTGTGACCCTGGGCAAGTCATTTCACCCTGTTTGCTTTAGTTCCTTGTTTGTAAAATGAGCTGGAGAAGGAAGGGACAGGTCACTTCTAGTACTTTGCCAAGAAAACCCCAAATGGGATCATGAAGAATAAGACACAACTGAAAAAGAAATTCTTTCTGTTGAATGGAAAGAAAGAAGCAGAGGAGGAAGGAAGGAAGGAAGGAAGGAAGGAGAGGAAGGAAGGAGAGGAAGGAAGGAGCAGAAGAAGGAAGGAAGGAAAGCATTTATTTAGCACTGTATGCCAGACACAGTGCTAAACACTGGGGATAGAAATACAAAAAACCAAGTCCTTGCCTTTAAAGAGCTTGCATTGTAATAGGAGAAGAAGACATATTTAGGGGAGGAATGACCAAGATGGGATATTTTGATTTGGAAAGTTATAAGGATGGTTTGTGGAGTCTTAAGGGAATGGATTGATAAACCCTTTCCTGGAGCAATGACAGTTCATAGGAACACAAATCTAGAGCTGAAAGGGATCTCAGAGGCCATCTCGTCCAACCTCCTTTTTTTTTTAACAGATGAGGAAAACTGAGGCCCAGGAAGGTTAAATGAATTGCTGGAGGTCACAAAAGTACTAAATGTCAGAGGTAGGATTTGAACTTAGATCCTCTCACTCCAGAGCCCATGTTTTGAGGTGATTCCAAAATTGGAAAGGGTTGAGGGAGGGTCAGAGGGCATGAGTGCTGCTGCTTAGGGGCCGGCAAGGGAAGGGCCAGGGAGTGCAGGGAAGCATGCCTCGAGCTGGGCATAGACATGGTGGGGCACTGAAACAACCATGCATCAGGTTCTTAGGACAGACTCCCTATTCGTCTCTCTCTCTTTAAACAGGTCTGTGGAAGGATTCAAGCAAAACTTGGTGCGCAGTGAAGAACAGTTTCAGAGCTACTGTAACAAAATCTTTGCTGGCTGGGACTTCTGTATCACAGACGAGTCAACCGCCAGGCTCAAGCACAGCAGTATACAGTATGAGCTTAAAGTGAGTCCTGTCAATGTTGACTGTCTGTGGATTCCTGAAAGGTTAAATCAGCTTTAGGTTTTGGGGGAGGGGACAAGGGCTGGTGGAAATCTTTTTAACTCTTTAATAGATCATTGTCTGTACATTATCCCTGAGATACAGCAGATTGGAGTACTGGCCTTCAAAGGGACTCATTGTCTGGAGATTAAGGAGTGATTCAGGGAGGGAAAGAGGTAGGATAGGAAAAAGAGGTGATGCTAGCTACACCAAACACCTCCCCCCACCCCTCCAAAAAATAAAGCCATGACAAAACAGCCAACATCTAAGAGGATTAATTAATTAATTAATTAATAGTCCCCACCTGGTACTAAACCAGTGCAGACATGACTGATATTGCCTAGGTAACAATTTCTTCCTTCTTCCTCTCAGCCATTTCCTTTCCCTCTTTTCCTTTTTCCCTTTCTTTTCTCTCCTTTTCTTTTCCCTGTCTTCCCTTTTTCTCTTCAAAACTTCTTTGCTAACATTTTAATGTGATTTCACCAAGATAAAAATGTTCAAAGTTATGTGTTGGAGGAGAGGCTGGTATATCCAGACAGTGTGACTATTTTCACGTGCTTAGACACTCCCCTCTCTGCCTTGAGCCTCTTGTTTCCTACATACTGTGAAAACGTGGGACACAAGAAGCACAAAGTATGATACAAAAAGCCCTCCTAGATGGAGGAAGAAAGGAGACAGATTATAAATGAAAGGGAGATGCTTTTCTAGAATGTTCTTTTAAATTCTAGAATGGGATGGTGGCATTTTTCATTCCAAATCTTAATCTGTGGTTAAGATTTCATGGGAAAGACAATTTAATTTTTATTTTCATTAATCTCGATTCAGCACTTCCTTCCATTAAGATTTAAAAGGTTTTTTGTTTTTGAGAAAGGGTCTCTCACCTTTCTCATATAGCCATTACACACCAAGTTAAAAATGTATAGCTCTAGACAGGCTCTGTTCTGTAAATATAAATTCTGGGTCTCCTTTCTAGCCCATTGCCCAAAGAAACATCCTAGACATGCAATGCTGAGGAAGATTGGTTGGTTGTTGTCCTCCATGCTCAGAGAGTACCAAAATGACATTACTATGTTGGGGCCAAGGTACAATGTGTCCAACTGTGGCTGATGAGACCAATATGAGTTCTGAAGGCTCTAGCACAGGTAGGGTATAGTTCATCTGAACATTTGGAGTAGAGCTGTCTTAGTCTGTGCATCTCACATTTCGTTTGAGCTATTGAAATTCTGCTTTGCCTAAAGAAAACAGCATCTTCTTTGATGGAGGCACAACATGTTGGGCAGTCTTTGCCATTGTCTCCCACATCTCACAATCCACAATTCTTTAGACAGATGTTGAGTGTCCTTGTATCGCTTCTTCTGATCTCTGTAGGAGCTCTTGCTTTGTGTGAATTGTTCATAAAATAGTTTTTTAGGCAAACATATATTTGGGATTTGAGCAGTGTGACCAGCCTATTGGAGTTGTGCTCTCTGTAGTAGAGTTTGAATGTTTGGCAGTTCAAGAAAGAACCTCAGTGTCTGGTATCTTATCCTGCCAGGTGATCTTCAGAATCTTCCTAAGACAATTTAAATGGAAGCAATTCCATTTCCTGGCATGGTGCTAGTTTACTATCCAGGCTTCACAGGCATACAAAAATGAGATCAACCCAATAGATCTGTAGATGTTGTTTTGTAGGTAGTCTAATACCTCTTCCCTCCCACACTTTTCCTGTGGAGGTTCCCATACACTAAGCTAGATCTGGCGATGTGTGCATCAGTCTCATCATCTATGTGTATATCCATGGAATGTATACTGCCAAGGTAACTGAATTTGTTCACAGCATTCAGAATTTCTCTTGGGAGAAAACCTAGTAGGGGGAACCTCCTCCTTGAACTTTTACATTCTCTGGAGGTTTCTTGGGGAGTAACTGTGCCTAAAGCTATGTTCGTATGCTATCTAATTCAAAGGTAGGTAGCCTCTGGTCAGATGCCAAAGTATAAATTTAGTCCGTCATTGGTGGCCTTCTATGATCCCTTTCTCCTTGACCCATGCAATTGAGTCAGTTAGGTATTATATAGCCTCACTAATGGCCCTCAGAGCCAGAGTTTCCTGATGATTGCATCTTAACTCATGCATGTCCTTCATTGAGTGTATACTCTCTTCTCTTGGTTGAAAATCCACCTGTGAGTTTTCCTTGTCTTCTTTATCTTCCCTCTTCATCATGTAGACATTTAGAAATATTCAGCTAGGCAGCAAACCATCAGAGGGAGGGCTGTGCAAAATCTGTGAATAGACACAGCTACCTGAATGGGGACCCAGGTAGCTGAGTAACTCAGCTCTTCCTCTCCTGTTTGTCTCATCTAAATTTGGATGGCCAGAAGATGCCCAGTTAACTTGGGTTTTACTGGCTAATAAAACTTTCCTTCCCTTCCCTTCCTTTCCCTTCCCTTTTTCTTTGCCTTTTCCTTCCCTTCTTTTCTCACAACCTTAAACCTACTGCACTCTGAAGCTCACACATAGGACATTGCCTAAGGACTGTGTTCTGGACCCTAGTGTCTTAAGAGTGATAAGTAACTGGGACCAAGTTCTCCCATTGCATCCTGGATCATCTCCAGTCATCCTGATGAATATCTGGTCACTGAATTCAGATGACTGTGGAAGAGAAGTGAGGCTGGTGACCTGCACAGCCCTCCCTCACTCAAAACAAAGCCAAGTGCAAGTCATGTCATCATTTCTCCAATGGCATGGTCTTCTTCAGCAACGAAGGATGAACACAACAACAAGAAAAAGCTAGGCAGCAATTGGAGGCACTCTAACAAATCTTCTCCCACAATCCAACACTTCTGTAGCCTTTCCTCTCCCCCTCCAACTTTAGATAATCAAAGAATAATGCTGATTGTGCATCTGTTGAGTGGGAAGTACTTGACTCCATGTAAAGGGGAAGCTACAAAGAAAGAAGATACCAGATCCAAGACCTTGAAAAGCTCCAAATCTAATAAAGGAGGCAAACTACAGAAAAATTGTATCTAATACAAAGAATAAGGAAAATAACATATACATAATCAGAGCTACATAAATACATATCTGGCCATTCAGTACAAACACTGACCCCTGTAAGAACAAAAACAAGGACATGAATTAAGGTTTTGTTAATGCATTGATGCTGACTCACTTTGGAGTGAATATGAGGTTCAGCTTTGGCTGAGGCTGTTAGTGGCCATGAGAGAGAGTTGGAAATCATGGGTTTGCTGAGTCATGAAGTCATTCTTTAAGGAGAGAAGTTGGACTTGGATTTAGACTATATCTATATCTATGTGTGTGTGTGTGTGTGTGTGTGTGTGTGTGTGTGTGTGTGTGTATGTATGTATGTATACATACATATGAATATATGAAAATGTTCCTTATTGTGAATCCAGTACTCTTAAGAATGAATTTTTTTTTGTGGTCCTTAGACAGACTTGGAGGAAGAAAGAATAAGGCAAAAAGTGGCAGAGAGAACTCCAGAAGAAACCCTACGGATTTACAGTCTCAGAATGTTATTGAATGCCTTAGTTATAACTGTCCTGGTAACATGCTTTTATGCCATCTATGTAGCAACTGTATTCTCCCAAGAACATATGAAAAAAGTAAGTAACTCGTTTCCCCAAAAACTTAAGACATAGTTCAAAGAATTAACAAAATAGAACACGGGCTTTATTTAGGTCCAGAGTTGGGGACCCAAAACACCTGCATTTTCTTCCGATTTATGATTCCCTATGCTGATCATTTAAAGTCTGTGACACTAATGATTAGTCACTCAACAAGTATTAGACCCTTGCTACCTGCCAGGCACTGCTAAGCTCATAGAATACTAACACAACCAGAAAAAAAATGAGTCCATGCCCTTAGATGCTTTATATTCTAATGGGTATAGACCATACATAAAAGGAAGCTGAAAAGGAGAGGAAAAATAAGAGGAGGGAAGAAGAAAGTTCAAGTCCAGAATGCAGCCTAGAGAAGATGGTCAGGGGCCTTCCTAAAATAGAAGTTCTGAGAGGAGCCATCCCAAATCATAGGGTCCTTCCACTGTGTGAATTCCAGGGCTGGAGTGAGACTTCAGGATGAAGAGCTAGGATGTTGTAGATACCTGGAATGCATCCTGGAGGGGAATAAAGCAGAGGATGAGATTATATAACTTAAAGAGAAAAACTAGTTGTAACTTTCAATAGAGTACATTAGGCAAACAGAGCCTTTGTAGAAATGAATGGAAAATAGGAGAAGTGTCAAAATTCTTACTGGTCAAATGGTAGTTGTGATATGGAGATCTGGGTCCAGGGGGACATCCTGGAGGATGTTACTGTCAGAAAGCAGCTTCCCGTAGCATAGAGAGCAGTTAATTAGAAGGCAAGACTATATAGTTCTGTCACTAAGTGGCTAGGTGACTAAAATTAAGAAACTGAACTCAGTGGTATTTAAAGTCTCACCCAGCTCACGGGTTCTTTGGTTCTGGGACCGCATTGTTTTTCAGTCAGTCATTTTTCTTGACACAGTTGGAATCTTTTGCCCTTCTAGGAGATTAACAAAATGGTATTTGGAGAGAACCTTCTGATCCTCTACCTACCCTCCATTGTAATTACACTGGCCAACTTTGTCACTCCCATCATATTCTCCAAGATCATTCACTATGAAGACTATTCGCCAGCCTTTGAGATCAGGTTGACTCTTCTCAGGTAAGTGATAACTCAGTTCAGTCAAGTCATTGTATCAACACTGGAAAGTTCTTTGCCAACCTTAAAGTGCTATAAATTGCTCTTCTTATCCATTTAATTCAAAGACTATTAGTTGAGCATCTACCATGTGTAGCCTTCTTTACTATGTGACGTTCTGTTGGAGCTGGAGGGGGAAAAGTGTACAGAGGTGGGCAAAAGGATAAAAAGACTCAATTTTTGCTCTTAACCAGTTTATAAGTTATGGAGTCACCTGCCTTCTTTTTCTTTCTGTGTTTGTTTATTGCTCCTGGCTTCAAAGTTTTTCATAGGGTGAGTCAGCAGAGTAGGGTTCTAAGCATCATGCTTAGGGGAGAGAGGAAGGAGAAGAAAAGGAAAAGATTAGCACCCCCATCTTCCCTTAGAGACCTGGAAAATCGTCTACCAGGAGCACACCTGGGGCAAGACTTCTTATAGGCACAGGACAAAGCATCAACATACAATTAATTTCAGTAAATAATTATTAAACCCCTGCTATTTGTGAGGTCACGAGTTAGATCAGGCTTGCACAACCTACTTACCATCAAAGGATTTCCTCTACATGTTTTTGAGGGCTGCCTGAAATTCTTTGGTGGCCCATAAGGCTGTAGGTTGTTCAGGCTTATGCTAGATTGTGGTAACGAAAAGCTAAAAAAAAAAAAAAGAAATGATCCTTACCCTCAGAGGGCTTATAATTGGAGGGTGGAGTCCGAGAATACAATATGTACACAAACAAATGAATACAAGATAATTTTTTTTACCACTAATAATTGAGGAAGATTATTATTATTTTTAAAGAGAAGGTGCTACCTGAACTGAGCCTTGGTGGGGATTCTAAGACAGGGAGGTGAGGAGGTAATGTATCCTATACTTTGTGGATAATCTAGGGGTGGAGTATTCCTTTGATCCGGCTGAGCTCTCATCCAGTCACTATTCATCTCTCTTTCCTTGACGATTTCCTTTCTTTCATCAACTTGACAGCTAAACTTCTTAAAAAGTTGTCCATTCTCTATAACTTCAGACACTTGCAATCTGACCCCAACTCCTAGCACTCAGTTGAAATTGTTTCTCAAAGGGCACTACTGATCTCCCTAATCACCAAATTCAATGAGTTTTTTCCTTTCTCTTAGTCTTTGTCCTTTGGATGTGCTAGAGAAGAAGATTTTACTTGAAGAAAATAGCCAGAAAAAATTTTTAAAATTCAAATTACAAGTTTTATCTCTCTTTCTCTTTTTCCATCTCTATCTATCGCTTTCTCTCTCACCATTTTTATCAGACCAAAAGAGTTGCTTTGTTAATTATGTGTACTGGTATTCATAAATGTGTGTTTCAGCATATTAACAAGCAAGTTACATACTCATGTAATGTACATACATGTTTCATAAATACATTTACATACATGTGTACACACAAATATATATATATCAATATATCCGTATCTGTCCATATCTATATATGTTACTTTTCTTCATGAATCATGATGTTTGGCAAATTTAAAGAAAAATATTCCTCAAAATAGGAATATTGGGTGAGGGGTGAGGATATTTTTTTCCTAATTTTTGTGGGAAAACAATAAAATTATTGGAGGAAAACATTTTTCCGTTTTTTTTTTTTTGGTCCTTTGTATCTTTATCCATAAGTGCTAACAGATTGTGTAGGCAAAGCAGTCTGATTGACTTTCTCTCCTCCTTTTCTCTCCTTTTTTATCCGATACAGGTGTGTCTTCATGAGATTGGCCACGATTTGTGTGCTCGTGTTTACGCTGGGGTCCAAGATAACCTTCTGTGATAACGAGGATTGCCGAATCTGTGGTTATAACCACAAACTCTATCCAGTAAGTCCATCTGGCTATTGTAATGTTTTTGAACCCTGTCAGTTGTTCACCAACCCAACAGAGTCCACATAAGATCCATTTTGAGTCTAGATTAAACTGGCTGGCCTCGTTTAGTTACTGCATTGGCTAAATTATGGATTTCACTGTAACGGTTTTAAGGATAAGGGGGCAAATGGCATAGAGATCCTTTAAGTATGATCGTAGGAACCACACCCACAGGAATCTAGCTGTCTCTACCTCTTCCTATTCCTATCACCTGAAAGCCAGAGTCCAAGCCTAACTTTCAGTCCCACTGAAGCAGTGAGAAAGTGGGAGAATTAGCTTCCATTCATCTTCCCAGTCCCCCTGGGCCAAGAAAGGTCTGTGTTGAAGTTTCCACTATTTAAAAGTATTAAAACCACCTCTGACTTCAAGGTTTCTTGATACAGATTTTCAGCTGACACCAGCTCTTGATGCATCTATCTTGGGGCATACTGAGTCATAGCCCCCATCCTGGAAGAATTCCTCATTGTTTCTGAGACATAAAAGTTTGGAGAATGTAATGAGTCACTTAGAGATTTATGGGATTTCTCAGCCTTAATGTATAACTCATTGGGTTCTCTCCCATGAAAATATAATTGACTCAAGGAGACATTTCTTTTCAGTCCTTTGTCATGAGCTGTCCACATGATAGCTTCCAGTGCTTAGGAGCCTAGTCTCATGAACAAATGAAGGAGGTTGGGGTTTGGGATAACTCTTGCAGAATTGTTGGCCCTAAACAAACTACAGAGCCTTCATTAGGTGATTCTCCAAGGTTGCCCTATTATTATGACTCAGGAGGCCACAGGACAAAGTTGAAAAGGGCTTTGGCACTCAGATAGAGAGGAGGAGGAGGAGGGCTGGCAGGTACCCTAAGTTAGGCAAATCAGTGGCCAAAACCAGACCAATCAATTCCAAAGGAGTAAATAGGAAAAGAAAAGTGTATTTCTAGTCAGCTCATAACTCACATCTCTATATCACTTTGAGGCTTATAGAGTGCTTTCCTCACCTTCCTTTCAACTTATAGCCTTAGATTATTGGTTTAGAAGAGGACTAGGAGGTTAATAAGTGAGCCAGTACATGTCAGAAGAAGGACTTGAACCCAAGACTTCCTGACTTTGAGGCTAGCTTTATGTCCACTGTACCATGATATCTCTTTAATAGTTCAGTAAAGCTTCATCAATTAGGAATAAAATTAGCTATCCACTATATCACACCCCTTCTCCTTCTGCCCTTCACTTCCAGCCTAATCAGTCTCCTCTCTGGAAACTCAGAATCTACCACTGGGCTCTGACTTTTCATCTTATTCTGCTAAGATGGCCGCATCTTGTAACATTTTCCAGCCTTCATAGTACCCCAGTGATGGGGGAAACCACAATACCTTCCTCTTCCTCTTTCCAGCACTGAGATAAACAGCATAGGTATTATCAACCTCATTTTATAAAAGGGTAATAAGAAGATGAAACTATAGAAGTTAATTGATTTGTTCATGGTTGTATATACTAAGTGTCTGAAGCAAGTTCAAAATTTGGAAAGGTTGGGGAGCATGGAGTAAGGAACCCTGGGTAGGAGACGATGGAGTCAAAGTATCAGGCATAGGGTCTTGGTGACCAAGGGCTCAGTATCCAGGCACTGTGTACCAGCAGAAGAGGATGGAGCTGGTTGCTAAGCCAAAACCTTTGTGGTCCATGGATTCTTTGTATCCTGGCTGCCTAAGACCAGAATTGGTTTCATAGATAGAGGCAAATATGTGTGTACCTAGAAGAAATAAATAGCCCCCATAAAACCATAAATGGGATCAAGAAGGCCTAGTATGTGATCATCACATGGTAGGTAGAGAGTGCCTCTAGAAAGTGGATAGGGCAGGGGATGAAGACCCAAGATCTGGATTTCATGACCTAATGAGAGAATGGATTCCTTTTGTTTATTTTTGGTTTCAGTGCTGGGAGAATCAATTTGGACAGGAAATGTATAAGCTAACCATCTTTGACTTGATTATCAACCTTGCTGTGACTATATTCGTTGAATTTCCTAGAAAGTAAGTATGAGTTATGTTCTTACTCAATACTATAGTTTTCATTTATCTACTCATTTATTCAACAAACATTTTTCTAAAATTTAATTTTTTTCAATGAATAAGCATTTACTTTATCTCCTCACCCACTCCTAATTGAAAAAAATAAATAAAACAAAATCTTTGTGACAAATATACATAGTCAAGTAAAATAAATTCATTGGCCATGGCTAAAAACATGTCTCATTCTGCCCTTGAGGAGTCTGTCACCTCTCTGTCAGGAGGTGGAAAGCATGCTTCATCAGGGTTCTCTGGAGTCATGACTGTATATAATGTTGATTAGAGTTCTTAATTCTTTCAAACTTGTTTTCAAGAAGCATGTACTAAGCACCAGCTATTTTCAATATATGTGTGTGAAAATAATAGATGCTTACCATAAAGAACAATCACCACTCCAGAGTGCCCTGATGAAGCATGTTTCGCCTCCTGAGAGAGAGGTGATGAACTCCTCAGATGAAGAATAAGACCCGTTTTTAGCCATGACCAATGAGAGAATTTATTTCACTTGACTGTGTATATTTGTTACAAAGGTTTTGTTTCATTTACTTTTTTTTCAGTTGGGAGTGGGTGAAAGGGATGTGTTTTATCCCATGTAAAATACTAAAAGAAACAGAGGACAATCTCTAGCATTGATCTTACTGGACAAGGGCTCGTAACATTTTCTATTTTATGGATGACTGTTTGGTGAAGCCTATGGACCGCTCCTCAGAATGATGTTTTTTAAATAAATAAAATGAAATATACAGGATTATAAAGCAAACCAGTTATATTGAAATACATTTATTAAAATATTTTAAAATATATAAGTCCATGGACCCCAGGTTAAGAACCTTTACTCTAGAAGATTTATATAAAGATTTGGACAAATAGAAAGAGCTTTAACTTTGTGCCAAGAATCTGGCTAAGGGTTGGGGATAAAAATCAAAAAAGACAAGACTATTTCTGTCCTTCTGCCTCCAAAGAAAAGGGTGAGTGGGAACAGCTCCCTTAAGTGTGGAGAGGGTCAAGAAAGGCCAATTTGATGAGACAAGGCAAAATAATACCTATCACAGCCCAGTGAGCGAATACAAATTTCTAGCGAGGAGACCTATTAGGTTGGAAAGTGAAGGATAGTATGAAAATAGCAGTGTGGTACAATGGATAGAGAGCTGGTCTCAATGCCAGGAATACCTAGGCTCAAGGCCTATCTCTGCCATATACTTGTTGTGTGATCCTGGGTAAGTCATTTAACCTCTCAGTGTTCTAAGCATTTCTCTAATAGTGTAAGTTACAGAGGTGGTGCTACCCTGCACTGGTGGATGAAGTTTTCTTCTCTGGTGGTTCTTTGGACCAATGAATTCGTATATTCCTATGGACAGAATCGTACAGGAGAAGAAGGGATGTTCTTGATTGATGGAGAGATAAACCAAATGGATAACATCATGGATCCACCAAACTATCAAGTTATAAATAAGTGCAAAAATGTTATAGATATGAATGTGCGTATAAACAAACACATATATTTTGTATGCACACAAACATACATTTGTGGATGTATGTTGTGTGCATCTGTGTATAGAGATAGGTAGGTGGCACAATGGATAGAGTATTGGAACTGGAGTCAGAAAGAATTGAGTTCAAACCCTGCCTTAGATACGTACTAGCTGTGTGACCTTGGGCGCGTAAGTGACTTAACCTCTGCCTGCCTCAGTTTCCTCATCTGTAAAATCGGGATTATAATAACACTAGCCTCCCAGGATTGTTGTAAAGATCAAATGAGGTATTTGTAAAACACTTTGCGAACCTTTAGGTGCCATATAAATATTGCTGTTATTATTATATACCAACACTCCACAAATTCACTTGGTCTGAGATCCAGATGAATTTTTCAGTTTTCAAAGGGTATGTTTGTATATGTAGGTACAGGTGTGTGTGGGTTGGCATACAAGAAGTAAATGTTGCCTTAGAGGACTGATTTCTAGTATCTGATCAAATGAGATTGACTGAGGACCTAAAAAAAGGCCTTGAAAGGTCTTCACTGACTTTGAGTTGGAACTGTTCATATTTGGCCAGGGAACTCCCTGGGCTATATAGAAGGTGAGCAGAAGTTGTGGTGGCCAGTATTTCCCCAGCTCTACTCCATCTATTCACTTCCAATTAATTCAAGGAGGGGAGTTTGAACCTGAGTGAGAGCTGCTGCAAAGTCCAAGGTTTACCTGCTAGGTCCTCTGTAATGTGGACTTCTTTTTCAGTTTATCTTGATAGTAAAACCCAAATAAGCATAACTAAGAGTGAGAAGTTACAGTACCATCTCTTCCCTTGTAAACATGGTTTTGCCTCTTCTCTGGAAATGGCGACATTCATAAACCTGGAGCCTCTGCCATCCCATTTATAACATTGTTCCTGTAAACGTTTATCCTCCCATGCTGTTCAGTTGTTTTTCAGTCATGTCTAACTCTTTGTGACCCTGTTTGAGGTTTTCTTTGCAAAGATTTTGGAGTGGTTTGCCATTTCTTTCTCCAGCTTCTGTAATAGATAAGGAAACTAAGGTAAACAGGGTTAAGCAAGTTGCCCAGTGTCACACAGCTATTAAGTATCCGAGGCTAGATTTGAACTCAGGTCCTCCTGACTCCAGGGTTGGTGCTCTACCTACTGTACCACCCAACTGCTTGCCCTCCCCTTCTTCCTCCCCCCCCCAAAAAAAACCCCAGAGAAATCAGGGGATAATTTTGCAAATCTTTTATAAAAGCATTTTTCATTTGACAAGAAAAAGTATTCCTCACAGGTTTCTGAATAGGTAACAAGTTCTCATGTATTTAAAATGTGAGCCAGTGACTTAAAATTAATATATGACTTTTTGGAACCATATCTATCATGGTACCCTGGCACAGAACTTCTAAATAGTATTTAGATTGTGATCTGTATTTATGATGTGATGTGTATTTAGCATATGTTTTCTTTCTTCCAGAGGATTTTTTTCCCTCAGTATTTTTGAACCTTCTCTTTTAAGCTTCTGGGAAGTTTTAGTGCCAGGTTAAGAAGACCCCAGAAGTGAGAGGAAGAGAAAATTAATTTTAATTAAAAAAATTTTTTTTAAAGACAGTTACCTTCATAATGTTCCTTCAACAGTATCTGTAAATTTGTTCTCCAAGGAAATTCCTCATTCTTTGACCATGTTTACATTGAGGACCAAACTCTAGTTCAAGGGAGAGGTCACTATTTTGGACTGAGTTCCTGGTTCTGGTTCTGTCTTTTTCTACTTGTAAAACTTTGGGTAGATCACTTAGCTAAACCTCAGTGTTCCATATTCTTCATAGGTTTGTTGTGAGGACCAAATCAGATGACATACAAAGTCTTTTTAAAAACTGTAAAGCTTCCCTCTTTCCAGCTGTCCCTTATGTATTCTCTTTCCCCATCAGAATGTAAAATTTTTGAGGTCAGGCACTAGCTTGCTTGCAGGTGAGCGGTAAAGTAAATAGAACATTTAGTCTAGAATCAGGAGGATCTGAGTTTAAATCCCACTTGAAACATTTAATAGATGTGTGACCTTGGGCCAGTCTCTTAATTTCTTTCTGTCTCAGTTTCCTTATCTGTAAAATGGAGATGATAATTGCACCTTGTTGTGAGGGTTGAATGAGATAATATTTGTAAAGTACTTAATATAGAGCTCAGCACATAGTAGGTGCTTAATAAATATTCTTTCTTCCTTGCATTTATATCCCCAGCTTGCTATTCTATAGCATCTCTTAACTATCACATTTGCTTTTAGGTTATTGGTGACCTACTGTTCTTCTTGGAAATTGATTCGGTACTGGGGGCAACAGGAATTTGCCATTCCTGATAATGTCCTGGGGATTGTTTATGCGCAGACGATCTGCTGGATTGGAACCTTTTTCTCCCCTCTCCTCCCTGCAATTGCAACTGTGAAGTTCATTATCATCTTTTATGTGAAAGAGGTAATGGCAAAAATGAGACGGACCTAAAAATGATGGGCAAAGGGGCCTCCTAGGTGCTGGACCCTGTACCAATGATACAAAGACAAAAAAAGAAGTCCTGCTCTTGAATAGTTCACATTTTTTGGGGGGAAACAACTGATACATATCTAAGTATTATATGCACATATGTTTATGTATAGTATACATAATATTTACTTAGCTGTGTCTATTATTTCTCTCAATAAAATGTGGATTTTATTGTGTGTATGTGTACGTGTGTGTGTGTATATTTATGTGTATTTGTAGGCACACACCTATGTATATGTGTATGTATACATACACATGTACGTATATAAAGAGTAATTTGTTACGGAGGTGTAACAGCAAGGACCTCAACATATGCAGAAAAGTCTGCTGTACAGGTTCTCAGATCTGCTTTTTTAAAAGGAAAGCAACTTTTGAGGGGTCAACAATCTACTTTAATCAAGCACATATATCATTCACTTAATTCAGGAGAAAAAGTCAGCACCTTGAACTTCAGAGAAAATACAGACAGAAATTATAAACAGAAAGACCAACAGACAGAGCTTCCAGTTGTCTGACCATAGACAATACATATATCGGTACCAGAGAGAGAAGCACCAACATCTGGGTTTTCAAAGCTGGGGGCTCCTTAGTGGCTACCCAGAGTCTCATTTGACACACGAACCTTCTTCCAAAAAATAGGTCCCAGTATGCTCTTTTCAGGGCCATAAGGCATAACTTTTGTGACCCAGGGTCTCATTAGAAATTAACAAAAGATGTCTGAGGCCTATGAATGGGTGTGGAAGATTTTTACCTCTCCCTCCACTCCCAACTAACCTTACAAGGAGGTACCTAATAGTGGAGAATTTAAGATCTGATATAGGAGGTAACCCTTGAGATGTACTTTGCAGGTGGCACCTTGTCATGGTATATATAGATGTCATCGACATATAGATGAGAGGCAAGGTGGCATAGCTGATAGATCCAGGCTTGGATTCAGGAATGCTTAGGTTTAAGCTCAAATTTTGCCTCTGATAAATACTGGCTTTGTGGGGATGGGGGAGTTTAACCTCTCGGTGTCCCCAGGCAATTCTAGGTTTCACAAGAATTTCTGGTCTGCATGAATGAGGGAGTTTCCACATCAGGAATTCCTTACATTGGTAAAGGTAGACTTTTGAGGTTTAAAAAAAAAAACTTCTTTCCCCAAATCGGAAAGGGTACATATCCTGAGGTTAGGTGCAAATAAGCCTTCCGGTCCCTGTATCTCAGCAGCTCTAGAAAATGGGCAGTACAATTCATGCCATGTTGCTACTTAATCAACTAGACTAATGAACGCCACGGTGATGAGATGATCTCTGCCTCAGTTAAAGAATCATTGGGTTTAGGATATACCACCTAGAGTATGATGTCAATTTTCTGGTCTTAGACATAGGAATAACACTTTTTTTTTAGATTTAACTGAGTAACTGTTACGCTGATCTCTCTCTCTCTCTTAGAATTGTGGAAGGGGTTACAGAGAAAGTACTTGAATAGGATTCAATTTGGAATTAGAAAAATTGGGTCCAATCTCAACTCTGAGCCACTTAACACCTATGTGACCTTGGACACATTTGAGCTCTCTGAACCACAGTATTGTAAAATATAGTGAAGACATTTCACTACCTGTGAGGTCCTTTCTAGTTCCAAATCTATGATCATGATCTATTATGTTGTTATTGTGGGACTCTGTGCAAATCATTTAACTTCTTTTTGCCTCAGTTTCCTCAACTGTAAAATGGGGATAATAGCCTTGATCTCACAGGTTTGTTGTGAGGACCAAACAAGATAAAGTATTTAGTACGTTATCTGTACTAAACACATAGTGGTGTTTAATAAATACTTATACCCTTTATTCCATTAAATTGTAAGCTCCTTGAGGGCAAGAACTGTCTTTTGTCTCTTTTTGTATCTCCAACACTTAGCACAGTACCTAGAATACACTAGGCATTTAATAAATGTTAATTGAATTGAATTCCCTAATACAAGGGCACTTCTAATATGTGAACTCCCTCCACCAATTACAGATCATCAGAACAGCATAGCCTGTTACTTAGTAGATAAATCCTAGAGAGTGTCTTGAGGTGTTGACTTCCCCAAGATCATGCACCTAGTAAGGATCAAAGGTAGAATTTGTACCCAGGTCTTCCTAACTCTAAGCCCAGAATTCTAGACATTACACTATATGCTGCCTTTTCCTGAGATAATATTTGTAAGGTAAATAGGGTCTTGGACTTTTGAACCAGAAGGATGGCCTTAGAGGCACATCTTCAGGGCTGATTTTGGGAGCTTTCTTTCGGTGTCTTTAAGTTAAAAACTATATAAGGGTTAAAAACTATATAGGAATTATGGCAGGAGGTAGGTGGGAGAATTTTACTGAAAGGAAATAGCATTTGAGTAGGGAAGATAGGATGAAATAAGGAAAAGTTTAGTTCTTAAACTCATCATCCTTGTTTTCCTTTCAGAAATATTAGATGGAATCTAAATTAGAGGTCTTTCTTTCTCTTCTTTCTTTCTTTTACAGATAAGCCTGATGCACACCTGTAGACCCTCCACAAGGCCTTTCAGAGCATCAAATTCTAATTTTTTCTTCCTGTTGGTGCTGTTAATTGGACTGACATTGGCCTTCATTCCCCTGGGAATCGGCATGACGCAGTAATTAATGAATTTGTCTTCTATAACCCTTGCATAGATACTTTGGTTTGTGGACTGGGGTTTTTTGTTTTTAGTTTGAAAAAGAAGTTTAAAATGGTATCTGATATACTTCTTTGCTTAAATTAACGTATTATTTTGCCTTTATAGAAACTTATTAGAGTAATAGGAGTAGTAAGGAGTGTTCAGCCTTTTGTTGACTTCTTATTTTTATAAAGAAATTTTTCTTGAAATCCTTTGTTTTTTACATAGCCTACATTTCCCCTTGTATCTATGCTCTTCCAAAGAATCACTCCATATATCAAAGAGTTTAAAAAAAGGAAAGATCAGCAAAGCCTATCAATACACTGAAAAAAATCAATAAAGCCTGTCAGTACATTGACAATATATACAATATTCTGCACCCATGGCTTCCCCACCTCTGTCAAGTAGTAGAAGGCAAGTGTCTTCTCTTATGTCTTCTTTGGGGTCAAACTTGTGCTTTGTAATTTTGCAACATTTTTTCTGTCACTCTAGTCAACTAGCATTTATTAAGCATCTACTATGTGCCGAGTACTGTGATAAGCACTGGAGAGTCAAAGAAAGGCCTAAAAAAATCCAGTCCGTATTCCCAAGGAATTCACAGGTATAAAGGGAGAGACAATATGTAAAACAACTATGCACAAACAAATTATATGCAGGATAAATAGGATTAAGAAGGATTGGGAAAGGCTTCTTGTAAAAGGTTGGATTTTGGTTGGAATTTGAAGAAGCCAGGGAAGTAGGTAGGGCTGAGGCATGGGGGCCAGCCAATGAAAATTCTCAGAGTGGGGAGATAAGAGTGCTGAGTGGGAGGAATCTCCAGGTACAGGAATGTCCCTAGAACACAGAGTATGTTATTGGAGGGGAATAAGGTGTGAAAGACTGATAAGGTAGGAGAGGCCAGCTTTTATGAATGACAAACTTTTTTATATTTTATCCAAAAGAATTAATAAAATCCAAAGTATTTTATATTTGAGGTGAAAGGGAGCCACTTCAGTTAATTAAACAGGAGGTGATATGGTCAGTTTTGTGGTGGCTGTTCTGTTCATTTACATCATTGCCAACATTATATGTCTTGCTTTCTCAGCTATGTTTACTTCACTTTACCTCTCTTTGTGTAAATCTTTCCATGAGACTGTTGATTTGAGTGCTAATCTTTTAGGTGGTTGACATGAATATAACTGGTCTTTTTCAACAGCATTCCATCTTCCAAGGCCTGTGGACCCTTCACAAATTATAACACCTCCTGGGATATTATCCCTAAGACCATAAACACTTTTCCAAGTGCTTTTCAAGCATTCATCCGTAGCATCACTTCAGAAGCATTTGCTGTGCCTTTCTTTATTGTTATCTGGTGAGTAAAGCACATGGAAATTTACTTTTTGCATCAGTAAAGCAGATGTCAAGTTAAGCAGGGGAACAGCATGGAAGGTTATAAAGGATGCTGTAATAGAAGTGAAGAGACCATGGTTTAGTGGGACCAGCACTGGCTCTGGGAATTAGACCTGCCTCATGCGGATCTTGTGAAATAGTGTTTGTAAAGTGCTTTGTAAACTATAAAACATGATAGAAATGTAAGGCCAAATACTATTACCTTATGGGATCCTAATTTCCTCACCTATGAAATGGAGAGGTTGGATTAGCTCTAAAATTTTATGATTTATTTTCTTGTACAGGAATGATAAATTTTTTTCACAGTGTCTACCCTTCTTGCTTGTAGTTGGGTTCATTAATAATGAAAACGATGATGTTTTCAGCATCTAGCATTTAAAGGTTTGTAGAGAACTTTATATTTATGTTATCTCCTTTCATCCTCACAACCCTTTGAGGTAGGTGTGATGATTATCCCCACTTTATAGATAAGGAAACAGGCTGAGAGAGGTTAAGTGACTTGCCCACTAACTAATGTAGGAGAAAGCATTCATGGTTAGGTTTTTCTGACAAGTTAACACTCTACTGACTATGCTACTGTATCACCAAGGTGATATTCACAGCATTGAGGGCGAGTATGAATATGCCAGTGTAGTTCTGTACTACAAAGTATAATGAACTCTCCATATAGAAGGCAGAAGAAAAACATTTATTCAGACATCAGAAAGCCAAATCCGTCATAGTAACCAAGAAGTCAACACACATTAGCAGTGCAGGGGCAAAGTCATTCCCCAAGCCTTCCCTGCCCCTGTTGGGACCTTCCCACAAGCAAACACAAGACTAGCTGTGCCTTCCTGCCTTCCTACGTCCTCTCTCCTCTGCCCTAACCACTTTCACCAACTTCCTCCCAGTTCTGCTCCATTGTTCCTGTTCTACCCATCCATCAAGCTCCTCCCCTCACATGTGACTTAGGTTTCCATGTGATTTAAGCAGGAAACATGGGCCGATTAATGAATGGGAAAGATCTTCCCATTTAAATTGCCATTACAATTGCTTACATGCCTAGAATGGGAACACAGCAGAAGACAAGACTTTTTTGAAGGCTATTGCAGTAATTCAGGTAAGGACCTGAAAGCATCATGAAAAAGTGAGAAGGAGATACATATTGGGAATCAACAGGACTTGGCAGTTGATTGGAAGTGGGACATGATAAAAAGGGAAAGGTCAAAGGTAATCAAACCATGTTTGACACATGAGAGATTGAATGAAGAGGCAATACCAATGTCCTTGCCTATAATTAAATATTGAATAGTGTGATATCATCTTTTAGTGCTGCAGATGTTCAGAGAAATGGGAGGTTCAGTTAGGGAAGGCATCATGGAGCTGAGCCTTTGAAGTTTCACTGTGAAGAATGGGTGGGATGTATAGAGTCAGAGGGGAGAGAAAACAACATCCCAAATACGAGGGGCAACATGAGGCAAGGAATTGTACTGGGAATTTTGTTCAACAGACATCTTACGAAATGCTGATTTGTGCAAGGTAGTGTTAGGGATACAAAGATATAAATACAACTGTATCTCTGAGTAATTTAACAATCCCAGAGAATTGGGGGCATCTAGTTGACACAGGAGAGAGAATAATAGACCTGGAGTCAGGAAGATCTGAGTTCAAATCCTATCTCATATACTAACAAGTTGTGTGACCCTGGGCAAGTCATTTAACCTTTGTTTGCCTCTGATTCTTCACTTGTAAAATGGGAATAATCCTACTTTCCCGGAGTTTTTGTGAGGATAAAATGAGATAATATTTGTAAATTGTTTTGTAAACCTTAAAGTGCTATATAAATATTAGCTATTATTATTAGTGTGGCATGTTTATGGGACAAAAAAAGAATCTCATTAGATTGGAACATGTACATTGTGAAGTAGTAGGAAATTGGATTATATAGATTATGTAGGATTAATAGGGATGCTTTAGATTATATGAAATAGGTAACAGAAGGCCTTGGCTAAGCAGTGGAATTTAGGCTTAATGCGACTAAATGCCGCTTAAGTAAAGTGACCTATCATATGCAAAGTATTACATTTCCAGACCAAGTGCATAAATTACTATGTTTCGATTATTTACCATTTTTACAAGAGCATCATGGCATAGTGGATAGCTAGTTTCAGGCGATAAGAAAACCAGGGTTCAAGTACCACCTCTGAATGCATGTTGGCTGTGTGATGGAGCAAATTACATAAACTCTTAGTGCCCTGAGGCAATTGGCTGAAGACTGTTTCAGAAAAGGTGCCATCTGCATTGATAGAGGGAGTCCCTTCATTGCGAGTTTTCTATACCCATGAAATAATAGGTCAGAACCAAGGGAGGAAAATCTTCTATTTTTATATCATATGTGACTTGCTTTCCATTAAGGTGGTAGATATGTGAAGAGTTCACAGGAATGTCACATCATGAAGTCTTTCAAGGAAGGGTTTTTTTTTTTATTAGTTGGCTGTCTTACTCATGTATAACTTGATGTCTAGGGTGGGGTCTTTATATTTCATTGCCAAAAATGTTTGTAAAGGGTTTTTTCTGATTTAAAAAAATTTTTTTAAAGTAATTTTTAATAATTAAGTAATTTTTTTGTTACATTTTAAGTTTTGAACTATTACCCTTCTTCCCTCTCCATCTTACATGAGAGAAGCCACCCTTTCACCCCTATGTGTATAAAATTATTCTATGAATATTTCTATTTATCATTTCTTTCTCTGGAGATGGATAGTATCTTCCTTCATAGGTCTTTCACTGTTGATTTGAGTATTCATAATACTCAGTGTAATTTGGTCATTCTCAATGTTGAACAGCTGAACAAATTAAACAACGTTGTTATTGTATCCATAGTTCTCTTAGTTCTTTTTATTTCATTCTTCATCCTTTCATGAAAGTCTTTCTATGTTTTTTCTAAAATTAACCTGCTTATCATTTCTTATAGTATAGAAATAATTCTGTCACAAATTATGTGCCACAACTAGTTCAGACATTCCCCAATTGATGGGCACCTCCTCATTTCCAGTTTTTTGTCACCACAAAGAGAGCTGCTATAAATATTTTAGAACTTAAACGTTGTTTTCCTTTTTCCCTGATCAACTTGGGAAACAAAGCGAAGGCTATTGCTGGGTGAAAAGGTATACACAGTTTTATAACTCTTTGGGCATAATTCCAGGTTGCTCCCCACAATGGCTGGATTATTTCACAGTTCCACAAACAGTGTATTAGTGTTCCAGTTTTTCCACTTTCCCTCCAACATTTGTCATTTTCCCCTTTCATCATTTTGGCCAATCTGATAGGTGTGAGATATCTTAAAGCTGTTTTAATTTGCATTTCTCTAATAGACTTAAAGCATTTTTCCATATGACTACATATATAGCTTTTATTTCTTCATTTAAAAACTGCCTCTTCATATTCTTTGACCATTTATCAATTGGGGAATGACTCATATTCTCATAAATTGACGAAAATCTCTATATATTTGAGATAAGAGACTTTTATCAGAGAAACTATTGTAATGTTCCTGCCCATTAATAGGTCTAACACATGGAGCCTGTGATCACGTGGAGCCTGTGGTCACATGGAGCCTAAGTCACTTGGAATAAGACTGGGAGGAGCTTGTCCAAGGAGGAGAGAGAGAAAGAAACAGAAAAAGAAAGAGAGAGAGAGAGAGAGAGAGAGAGCACAAGCAGAGGGTGAGAGCAGGAGAGCAGAGAAAGAGAAACAGGCTGTGATTGGGGTAGGGGGGAATTTGTCTAGGGGAGTTGTTTTTGTGGGGTGACCTGACTGAAAGAAGGTTTAAGATGTTGGCACTCCCTGGATTAGTGATAAGTACTCTATTAAATCTTATCTCTTGGTATTTTAATGATGTCCCAAATAAATATTTTGGTTTTGCCTTTGAGAAAAAGTATGTATTATATTTTGTGAATTTACCCTGGAAATATGCATACTTATTCATAGCAGCTGCTATGGGTATTGCATTGGCATTACAACTGTCTATAAAATCTTTTCTCGGTTTTTCTGCCTTCCTTCTCATCTTGGCGACACTGGTTTCATTTGGACAAAACCTTTTGAATTTAATGTAATTAAAATTACTCATTTTATGTCTCATGATTCTCTCTATCTCCTGTTTATTCTTAAATTCTTCCATGAGTCTGGTAGGTAACATGTTCCATGTTCTTCAGATTTTTTTGACACATATCCCTTTATATCTAGATCATGTATCCATTTTGACCTTACCTTGGTAAATGGTGTAAGACATTGATCTATACCCAATTTCCGCCAAACTGCTTTCCAGTTTTCACAACTATTTTTTACCAAATAATAAATTCTCATTCCAAAAACTCATTATGTTTGTCAAACACAAGGTTACTATAATTATTTACTACTGTATATTGTATGTTTACTCTGTTGCACTGACCTACCTTTCTATTACTTAGTTGGTACTGGATAGTTTTGATGAATGTTGCCTATAAAAAAGTTCTAAGATCTGGTACTGCTAAACTTTCTCCATGTTTTTTTTCCTATTAATTCCTTTGATATCTTTGACCTTTTGTTCTTCCAGATGAATTTTTTTTTTTTTTGCTTTACTCAGTTTACTATTACTCAGCAATTTTTTTTTTTAGTTATTTAATTGGGATGGCATTGAATGAGAAGATTAAGTTAGGTAGAGTTTTTTTTTTTTATTATATTAGCTCTGCCTATCCATGAATAATTAATTTCAATTTTTTAAGTCTTTTATTTATTTGTGTAAAAAGTGTTTTATAATTGCATTCAACTAGTTTTTGGGTTTGTCTTGGCAGGTGTGCTTCCAGGTATTTTATATGCTATTTATGGTTATTTAAAATGATATATCTCTTGCTATCTTTTCTTGCAGGGTTTTATTGGTAATATATAGAAGTGCTAATGATTTATGTCCTTCTACTTTGCTAAAATCATTAATTGTTTCAATTAGCTTTTTAGTTGTCTCTAGGATTTTCCAAATGTAGCATGTCATCTACAAAAAGACACAGCTTTTATCATCTGATTGCCCATTTTGATTCCCTCAGTTTCTTTTTCTCTTCTTGCTGTTGCTACTATTTCTAGTACAATATTGAATAACAGTGGTTATAATAAATCTCTCTGTTTCACTGTTGATATTATTGGGAAGGCTTCCAGCATATCCCTATTACAAAAAATGTTTGCTAATGGTTTTAGGTAGATGTTTTTATCATTTTAAGGAAAAACTCGGTTATGCCTCTGCTTTCAAGTTTTTTTTAAATAGAAATGAGTGTTGTCAAAAGCTTTTCCTGCATCTATTCATATGATCATATGAGTTTTGTTATATAATCCATTATGTTAATAGTTCTCTTTATGCTAAACCATTCCTGCATTCCTGATACGAATCCTGATTGGTCACAACATATAATCTTCATGATATATTCTTTTTATCTCCTAACGATTATTTTATTTAGGATGTTTGCATCCATATTCCTTGGTGAAATTGATTTACAGTTCTTTCTCTGTTTTTATTCTTCCTGGCTTAGGCATCAGCTCTACATTTATTTCATAAAAGTAATTTTGAAGTTTTTTTGCTTATTATTCCAAATAATTTAATATTGGAATTAGTTGTTTTTTAAATGTGTGGTACAATTCACTTGTAAATTCATCTGGTGCTGATGCTTTTTTCTTAAGAATCTGCTCATTTAGGGCCTGTTTGATTTCTTTTTCTAAAATTGGTTTATTTAGATATTCTGTTTCCTCTTCTCTTAATCTAGGCAGTTTATATTTTTGTAAGTATGCTTCCATTTCATTTAAATTGTTAAATTTATTGGCACATGACTGGGTAAAATAACTTCTAATAACTGTTGATTTCATCTTCATTAGTGGCATATTCACTCATTTCATTTTTGATACAATTGATTTGGTTTCTTCTCTATTTTTTAAAAATCTTATTAGGCAGTGGTTTATCTATTTGATTTTTTTTTTTATAAAACTAACTCCTAATTATTAATTCAGTGGTTTTCTTCAACTTTGCTAATGTCACCTTTAATTTTTAGGATTTCCTCTTTAATGTTTAATTGGGGTTTTTTAATTTGTTCTTTTTCTAGTTTTTTAATTGCATAGCCAATTCATTGATCTATGCTTTCTCTATATTATTGATACAAGCATTTAGAGATATACATTTTCTTCTAATTACTGATTTTACCCCAAATCATGTTTTCAAATCCTTAAACTCATGTCATATACCTTGTTTTTGCTCCCTCTCTTACTTTTGTAGCCTCATCATGTTCTACTTCATTGCCCTGGCTGGAGCACACAAACGGGTCGTGGTTCAACTCAGGCAGCAGTTGGCTATGGTAAGGTGGAGTCCAGAGTGGAATGATCCCAGAGTACAGAGGGCCCATACTTTTCTCTATGGCTTATGCAAAACCTATAGTTTTCAAGGAAGAAGTAGAATGACTTTCTAGAAACTCTGCCTATGACCCAACCTAATGGGGACTTGATTAACTAGTTTTTTATACAGGTTGTTTCACCTTGATCAGATAGGAGGTCACTATCATGGCGGTTTTTAATCCAGTCTTCTGTCTTCTATCTTGAGTATGAACATGCTAAGACGTGTGACACTTAGGCTGATCTACTTAGCAGTAGTCATAGGGATACAGACTGGCAAGTAGAGCAAAAATCTCCCCAGAAAGACAAGAGGATAAGTCTCGTCTGCCATACTTTCCTAAAGGAAAATCTGGCTAAGATCCTGACAGTGTTCACTTATATAAAGTGAACAAGTGGCTGCTGACTTCATTGTTATTAACATTTATTAAGTACCAGAAACATACGTGGTACCTGGATCAGCTATTCAATTAATGAACAAATATTTCATAAGCACTTATTACATTCCAGGCATATGTTAGGTACTAGAGATATAAACTGAAAAACAACCTTCCCTGCCCTCAAAGGTCTTTAGTTTCATAGGCATCTGGAGGCAGTTAGGGGAGGGTTAGTTTTGGAACAGAGATAATGATATCCTGGACCTTAGGGAATGTAGAAAATACCAGGTGTAGCCCTAAAAGTTTCATTATCAATTACATGTAGCTGTGGAATGTAGCACAGGGAAAACTCCTAGTCAGTCAGGTGCATAGGAGTCCATGCCTTCTTTCTATTCAAGTGGGAAACTCTTTAAGCACTTTTTATTCCTCTTAAAATTCCTGTGATTTCTCATTTTGAAATTTCTTTGATAGCTCCAAGCAAATGTCAGTCTTGATCTTGTCATCTAGAAGGTAGCATGGTAGAAGATCTCTGCATTTGAATCAACAATTAGAAGACGATGGGGCACAGGAAAGGGCTGGGGAGTCTGGGAGGTGTCTCACAGATAGTGAGTATATAGAATTCCAGAAATGCCCAGTGTCAAGGAAGGGTTAAAAAGATTTAGGGCAATTCTTCCTCTATACCTCATCTGTCGCTACCCTTCTGTTTATACTCTGTACTTCTCCCCATCTAGTACCTCTTTCTTCAGTTAGATCCTTTTCATTAACACTCAACCACAAGCAAAGTCAAACTCTAAACAACTGCTTATCTTCATTTTGCTCAACTTCATTCCTTTCTTTAAAAATTGTTTAACAACTTTTTTTATTTTGAGTTCCAAATTCCTTCCCTCTCACCTCTCCAACTTATTGAGAAGTCAAGCAATATAATACCTATTATACATGCAAAGTCATGCAAAACATATTTCTGTAACTTCATTCTTAGTCAATGAATCAAAATGTACTTAAGTACTTACTACATGACAGGTATAGTTCTAGGGACTGGAGAGACAAAGATAAATATGAAATGGGCCTTGATCACAAGAACTTATCATTCTGACAAGGATAATTCATTACAGAATACAGAGTTTAGTTTGACCAAATCAGTAGAATGGGAAATCCATGTTAGCAGATGACTATCTTCTGCTTCTTCGTTGGAAGTAAACAAGGAAGTCAGAAGGAGCAAGTACTATACTTAAACAGCAAATACCTTAAATGTATAAAGAATCAAGTCTGCAAGCATTTATTAAATGTCTACTATATGTGTGCCACTAGGCATATAAAGAAAGAAAAACCACTCCCTGCTTTGAAGAAGCCTCATCTAATGGGAGAGATGACATAGAAATTACTTTGTACAAACAAAATAAAGACTGCAAGAACTGGAGATCATTTCAGAGGGAAGGCCATGAAGGACAAGGCCTCCTGAAGATTTTATCTGGAACCTAAAGGAATTCAAGAAGCTAGGAGGTAGAGATAAGGAAGGAGAGTATTCTAGGCATGGCAGCCAGCCTGCGAAAATGTGCTGAGGTCTGGAGATAGTTTGTGCCTGGATCACAGAATATATGACAGTGAGTTGTATATAAGAAGACTGGAGGGGACCAAATAAGGAAGGACTTTAAAAGTCAAATAGACAGTTTTTGTATTTGATCTCGAAGGAAATAGGGGACCACCGGAGTGGTGACATGGCCAAACCTATGCTTTAGGAAGATCCATTTGACAGATGCATGACCTGGAGTGGAGAGAAACTTGAGGCAGAGAGACCAGCCAGCTACAAGAGCCCACATCTTAGTTCAGCTAAGTTAAAGTGTAGAATATGTGCTTGTTTTCATCCTCCTCAACAGCCCATACTGATGCTGCCCTGCACAGCTTTGCAGACTGAGGGCAGCTAGGTGTCATGGAGCACTGGGCCTTGAGTCAGGAAGACTTGAGTTCAAATTCAGCCTTTGATGTAATAGCTGTGTGACTCTGGGCCAGTCTTTTAATCCTATGTGATTCAGTTTCCTCATCTGTAAAATGAGCTAGAGAAGAAAATGGCAAGCCACTATGATATCTTTGCCAAGGAAACCCCAAATGAGGTCACCAAGAATTGGACACAACTGAAAATTGACTGAACCACAACAAGTAGACCACATGGTAACATACCAGCCATCATTCTGGCATTAGCGTGGTCTTGGTTTTAACTTTCTCTTTCTGGTATATTCTTTTCTTCAACAAGTCATGTCATTTGATCAAGCATTTATTAAAACCATACTATTATAGAGCACTGAGTAAGATAATGAAATTTAGATACAATATCTTTGTCTTCATGATTCTTACGGTCTACTACCTAGCATGGAACCCAAGTCAGAAACAGAACAGGCCAAAATTTATGAGTTGTATGTAAGGAGGATTTTGTTACCCTTTTTAGTTTAGTTTCTTAGGATCCTTGGCCATGGGTACATCTAATTTCCAGGCATTAGATAATTACTCCTAAAATAATCCCAAGGATTCTAGATAGTAGTTCCTAGAATCATAGAGACAGACAGTCTATGTTGTGAGATAAGGGGTGACATAATGTGATATTTACTGCACCTGTCCACAATGATGATATTGCTGAAGTTAACCTGTGAGCTTAATGTTGGCAAGATGCCTTCTTTGTCTATTTTCCTATAAAACAGGTGAGCATTGGTCAATGACGGGGGAAACCACAGGGAATCCATAAAGGGAATCTGTGTGTGCCTCAACTGGCCCCCATTGAGGGTTGAGGGGATTTAGGAGAATGCACAAGCTGTGCCTATCTCAATTGATCCCATTGAGATGTATGGGTAGTTGCCCCACTTCTTGCTGGCCCTGCAAGAAGGGTGATTAGAGAATGCTGTAGAAGACTAAAACTAGAATAAAGCTGATTATTAACCCCTTCAAAGCTGTCTGCTTGTCTGACCAGATCAAGAGTGAACCTGTTAGAGGCTGGAGACCGAGAACTCCAATGCCTCCTGTGTGTTATCTATGAAACGCAAGTCAATTGTCAGTAGGGTCAGAGAGTGGTCATGGCATTTCCAGCCTGGGTGAGATAGGGAGATACAGTTAAAGATAAAGATGGTTTAGTTTAAGATCATCAATTTTCTTGTCCTAATAGAGATTTCACACATTCATACGAGTGGAAAATGATGAGATATAATGTAAGACTTCAATAGTTAAGTGTTTTGTTTTATGCCACCCCTTCAAAATTCAATTAATTATTGTGAAGGTACCTGGTTGTAAAGTGTTTGAGGATGGGGGGTGAATAAGTGGCAGGGAAAGCGTGTTGTCAACTGGGTCTAAAATCCAACTAATTCCCAGTCAGTTAATTGTGTGGCAAATGTCTCAAAAAGAAGGTTATTGTACCTCCAAACGCATTTATTTATTTATTTATTTTTAGGAAAGTCGAGACAAACTCTATCTAATTCGGAGACTTACAGATGTTCAGAAAGAGATGAGAAACCGATCAAGCTGATTCTGAACACAATTCTTGTTCCTTCTGAGATGGCTGAGCTACTATACTGAACCTCCAAAACTCATCTGTAGAATTTTGTACAAATACTAAATGTATTTTTCTAGAATTCAGGCATTTTCTGCACTGTGATCCTGTTACTGCTGCTGCAGTTTTGGATTGTGTCAGTGTTTACATAACCAGTTTCTATTGGATGATTTTGTAAACATGGTAACAGTTTGAACTGAGTCTTTGCTTGTAGGATCTCAGCTCAATGACTGAAAAATCTTTTAGGCTTAGGCTACTTAAGTTTTTGCAAGGGAAACGGGAACAAAGAGAACTTTATCATTTTTTCAGATAGTTTGAGAAATTTTGTTAAATTAAATTTGAAGGTCATTAGTTCATGAGACTGGACTCTCATGTTAATGAGCCAAATTCCAATGGCATAGAATGAACAACTTTTCCTATGACATTTTTTTATACTTCAGGGATATGCTAACCTTAAAATAGAGGTTGCTTTGTAAAATAAGATAAACTCCTAACCTTATCATGTTGTTAGTAGTTGGTAAGAAAAATTTAAAAAATAGTTATATAACTAGCATTAAACTTTTAATTTTAGCCCTAGTTTGGTAAGATGAAATGCAAATATGTCCGTGTCTCAGTATTAGTTATATGGAACTCCTGCATGACTTAAAATTATTTTTAGATAAGATCATAGATAACACTAGCCATGCTTTCTGAACTTTTGTGACACTGAAGGAGCAGAATAGAAAGTTGTTTCAGGGAAATAAGTGTCCTTTGAACTTTTACCTCTCTTTTAGGGCTGATCTGTAGTTTCTGGAGATAATACTCACTGCTTCCAAAAGTGAGAGGAGATAGAGTCTTCCTTGATTCTCTAAGGTCTATTTCCTTTTAGTTTTGTAGGCAGTACTTTTAAAGGACATTTGAAGCTTCAGGGGTGTTCTGGGAGGATGTTTTAAGATATGTTTTATATTCCAGCTTGGCTATGGATAGATAATTCGGGATTATGCTGTCCTTCTTATTCCAGACTGTAATACTACCTAAATCACTTACTCAGGGCCTTTTCAGATACAATAGTTTTTAAAATGTACTAGATTTCTGAGGATGAATTTAGCTTCCTTATAGTACATACAAGCACATTTCAAAATAATATTTTATCTATTTATAGTTTTTCTGGACATGTACATGTATTTAATGAAATATAACAGGAAATTATTTATGGTTCCTATTGTAGTAAAAATAAGTAATAGATGCCTTGAAATCGACTAATATTTGGCAGTGAAGAGTTATCCTTTTGAGTTATTCCATGGTTTATCAATTAGTACAACATTATCAAAGAGGAGTACTAAGTCTAAATCTTTTTAATATATGCAAATCTTATTAAGGTAGTTCATTTTCATTCAGTGTCTTCAAACTCAATTTTAGTGATAGTTTCTTACTGTTATTTTTTTTCCTTTTAAATTCCAACACACTTGAGATAGTAGCCTGAATTTCAGAGGCTAATGAAGTTTTATGGAAATGATTGCTGATGCTGAGGAATATTGTTCAAGGATAATTTCTTTCTTTTGTAGATGATTGATCCTTGTTTATAGAAGCATTTTCCTGTGTTATGCCACAGAGTGCTTCCCCTTTCTGAGTGTAATCCCATTCAACTGTTGTTTCCTTCTAATTCCACAAAGCTGGTTTATAAGGAAAAGTAGTTCAAGATCGACTTGAGTTGCAGTAGGACTTGTAAATCCTGTCTTATGCTGACTACCAGAAGCAGGAGATTTTCAGGGAGCACCTTTCTTACGGTCTCCTGCCTCATGTGCTCTTACCAATACAGACTGCTTTTGAGTATGCAGAGGTTCACTATCCTCACTGAAAAGGTGAACTGCAGCCATTTCTCACCACTGTCAACATTATTAGCAAGGTTAATTCCTATAATTCCCAGTAAGTGTTGTTTTCTGCTTTTTATTAATAGAAACACTGTAAACAAAAGGATTATTGGGTTTTTTTTCACTGTTAAGAAATTCTGATTAATGTATTATTAGTATAGTGAAATGCTGACTTTTGTAAATATTACTTGGAATTTTTTGTCAAATTGTAACTTGGTTAGAGCTATAAGATAAAAAGTATAGCTCCTTTGTTTAATGTGTATTAAAACTATTAATTAAAACAAAATATATGAAAATTTTAGAATGATTACATGTCTGCTTAGACTCACAGGGTTATTCTGTAAGCAAAAGATCCTGGAAATCTATTAGTTTTTAAAGTTGCCCTTTTGCCTTGTCATTGAAGTAGAGAGTCAGTCTACTGTCATCTTCAAATGAGTGCTTTCCAACAACCTATTAGAGATTTTTTTTTGGTGAGGGGGAAAGAGGGAATTGTTTTTAAATATTCCTAAGAACATCTTTTTATCCAATCCAACCAAATCACACCTAAAGTTCTACCCATCAAAGCAGTTCTGGTTTCTTCTCACCAAAGAAAGAGCAATCTAGTCTTTAGTTGGCATTTTTTCACAGAGTGGTGAAGTGTAGATTTTTGCACTGGAAAACCTGGTATTATCTACCTGACCATTTTCATTCAACAAATATTAGGCAAGACATTGTACTGAAGGAGTAGGCAACCATACCAACATGGTAACATGGAGAAGTAAGTTTCCGAACTTCCTGAAATGGAACACGATCAGCCTGTTTCAATTCAATTTTATTCAATTAAATATTAAATGCCTAATTTGTTCAAGAACCAGATGAAAAATGGCAGCTCCCACTTCCAGAAGAATTGATGGTTGTTTTGGTAGGGCTTGCTTAACCATTTTTCTATTTTAAGGGGAGACTCGTGGAGGAATGGGGGGAAGTAAATATTTATTTTCAGTTTTCAACATTTATTTCCATAAGTTTTAAATTTTGTCCCCCTCCTGTCCCAAGACTGCATGCCATCCAATATGGATTCTACACATACATTCCTGTTAAAAGACATTTTCACATTAGTCATGTTACATAGAATTATCATGAATGGAGAAACCATGAGAAAGAAAACAAAACAAGAGAAAAGAGTCTGCTTCACTCTGCAGTTCAGCTCCATAATTCTTTCTGTGGTTGTGGATGGCATTTTTCTATCATGGGTCCTCTGGAAAAGTTTTAGGTGCTTGCATTACTGAGGACTAAGTTTATCAAAATCGACTATCATAAACTGTGGCTGTTAACATGTACAATGTTCTCCTGGGTCTGCTCACTTCATTCAGCATCAGTTCATAAAAGTCCTGCTAGGTTTTCCCAGAGTCCACATGCTCATCATTTGTTATAGCACAATAGTGTTACATTACATTCACATATCACAAGTTGTTCAGCCATTCCCCAATTGATGGCTATCTCCTCAATTCCAGTTCTTGGCCACCACGAAAAGAGCTGCTATTAATATTTTTGTTCACGTGGGTTCTTTTTGCATTTTTATAATCTCTTTGGGATACAGCTCAAGAAGTGATATTGCTGGGTCAAAAGGTACATACATCTTTATAGTCCTTTGGGTATAGTTTCAAATTTCTCTCCAGAATCGTTGGATCAACTCACAGCTCCACCAGCAATGAGTTAGAGTTCCAACTTTCCCACGTCTTCTCCAACATTTATCATCCTGTTCATGTTAGCTGATCTTATAGGTGTGATGTGGTATCTCAAGAGTAGTTTTGATTTGCTTTTCTCTAGTCAGTAGTGATTTAGAGCATTTTTTCATATACTTATAGATAGCTTTAATTTCTTCCTCTGAAAACTGCTTGTTCATATCCTTTGACCATTTATCAATTGGGGAATAACTTGTATTCTTGTAAATTTGACTCAGTTCTCTATATTTTAGAAATGAAGCCTTTATCAGAGACTTAAATTGAAAAAATTCTTTCCCAATTTTCTGCTTCCCTCCATATCCTGGTTGCATTGGCTTTGTTTGTACAAAAACTTCAATTTAATGTGATCAAAATTGTCCATTTTGCATTTCATCATGTTCTCTATCTCTTGTTTGGTCATACATTTCTCCATTCTCCATTAATCTGATAAACTATTCTTTGTTCCCCTAATTTGTTTATAATATCAACCATTATACCTAGATCATATAACCATTTGGACTTTATTCTGGTATCTAGTGTCAGACATTGGACTATGCCCAGTTTCTGCCATACTATTTTCCGGTTTTCCTAGCAGTTTTTGTCCAACAGTGAGTTCTTATCCCAGAAGCTAAGGTCTTTGGGTTTATCAGACAGTAGATTGACTACTGTGTCTTGTGTACCTAACCTATTCCCCTGTTCTTCCCCTCTATTTCATAGCCAGTACCAAGTGGTTTTGATGATAGCAACTTTATAATACAATTTAAGATCTGGTATGGCTAGGCCACCTTCCCTAGCATTTCTTTTTGTTAATTCCCTTGATATTCTTTTGTTCTTCCAGATGAATTTTGATATTATTTTTTCTAGCTTTATAAAATAACTTTTTGGTAGTTTGATTGGTAAAGCACTGAATAAGTAAATTAATTTAGGTAGATAAACTATTAAAAAAAGAAAATAAATACCTTGTCCTGAAGAAGTTTAAATTTTACTGAAGGGGAGATGCCACAAGTAGAAAGAAAATATAAATGTAGGATATGATGGTGGCAATGAGGGAAGCAAAGTGCTCATGGAAAATTTGAAGAGAACTTGTTTTAAAAATGGAGGTCTCCAGGTGATCTAACAATTAAATAGAAATTTAGGCTGAAATATACAATAGAAAAAATGGTCATGTCAGAAATAGGATGTTGGAAAGGAGTTCTTCCTTTCCCCACCTTGCCTTTCTTCTATTATTTTTTATACATTAGGTTTTTAAAAATTTTGAGTTTCAAATTTTCTCCCTCCAGCCCCTCTCCCACTTATTGAGAAGGCATGCAATAATATGATACCCACTATACATGTGAATTCATGTAAAACATTTCCATATTATGTTGCAAAAACAAGAAAAATAAAAGCAAAAAAAAAAAGCTTCATTCATGTTACTTATGAGCAATGACTATTTCTCCAGTTATTACAATCTATGTGAAGATTTTAATTGGGTTCATATAGTTCCTGTGTAAATCATGATAGGTCAACTCCAAAATATATTTTACTGCCTATAGTTATTTTTTAATTCTTAATTTGTTTTTAATATTTAAAAAAATTAGTTCCAAATTATCTCCTTCACCCCATTGAGAAAGGCAAGTAATATATCAGTTATATGTGTGGTGGCAAGCAAAATATTTCCACCATAGTCATGTTGTAAAAACAGCAAAAAACAATAAAAGGCATGAAACTGAAAAAATTCAGTCTGCACTCAGACTCTATCAGTTCTCGGGAGATGGATGGCATTGTTCATCATGGGTTCTTTGGAATTGTCTCAGATCATTGTCTTGCTCAGAGTGGCTGTTAAAATTGATTTTCTGAAATAAAAAGGAAACTGAGGACAAAGTTACTGAGCCATCTATGATTAAATTTGCAAAGCTTCCATTTGTATATTAAACCAAGTCATCTGACTCCTCTGAGGTCAGAGACAAAGTGATTTACAGAAATGATTTTTGTAACAAAAAAGAGGAACTGAAAAAATTATAGACACTTGTTTTCAACATAATTCTATTGGACAAGGCAGGTTATAACTAGGTAGCTTCTCCCTGACTTTTTTAATCCTATGGTAGAAATCCTTTCCTCCAGGTTGCATTGGGAAGAGGAATTTATGATCAGTGATTAGCAGTCACTCCCCTTCCCTCCAACTTCTTCCTTAGCAGAGTCCCTTTCTCAGTTTAGACTCTTACCTAAAGAAAAAGGGGGCTTAAGTTAAACTCTGGCTATCCTTTCTCCAGCTTCCATAAGGGGGAACTTGGCCTCTTGTCAACCCCGCTTTTTTGCTAGAAAAGTGGACAGCCTTTTGAAAAACCTTATAATCTTAGAATTATTTTATTCTAAATTATCTACTACCAAATGATAAAGTCTCCTCAGTCCACTAAATCTATAGGTTGTGTGTGTGTTCGTCCTTCTTTGCTGAAGACCATGCCATCAGAAATAATGACATGACTTGCACTTGGCTTAGAGGGAGCCTCCCAGTGCAGGTCACCAGCCTCACTTCTCCTCCAGAGCCATCTGAATTCATCAGGATGACTGGAGATGACCCAGGATGAGGCAATTGGGGTTAAGTGACTTCCCCAAGGTCACACGGCTAGTGAGTGTCAAGTGTCTGAGATGAGATTTGAACTCAGGTCCTCCTGACTCCTGCTTTATCCACTGAACCACCTAGCTGCCCTAAATCTATAGGTAACCTAGATTTGAAGAAGCATGTTAGTGTGACTTAGTTTAGGGCTAGCTCTTCTAAAGAAATGAGTCTAATCTTGCAATCTAAAAATAAATTGAAGTAATAAAAAAGCTGATGTCTTTTTCACAGCTGTGTCTTTCAGGGGTGATCATCCGTACAGAACTGCTTTATCCTGAACAATATTCCCCTGATTCTGCTCACTTTCACTCTGCATCAGTTCTTAGAGATGGTCTGGTTTTTCTGAATCACATACCACAGACTTGTTTAGCCATTCCCTGATTGTTAGGCATCCCCTCAATTTCTAATTCTTTGCCAGGGGCAGCTAGGTGGTGCGCTATACAGTGCCGGAGGACCTGAGCTCAAATCTCACCTCAGACACTAGACACTTGCTGTGTGACCTTGGGCAAGTCACTGAACCCCAATGGCCTCACCCTGGGTCATCTCCAGTCATTCTGATGAATATCTGGTCACCAGATTCAGATGGCTCTGGAGGAGCCTGGTGACCTGCACTGCCCTTCCTCACTCAAAACCAAGTCAGGTGCAAGTCATGTCATTATTTCTCTGATGGTATGGTCTTCTTAGGCAAGGAAGGACACACACGCACTTCTTTACCATCACAGAAAGGGCTGCTTATATCTAGTTTGGTACATCGAGGTCCTTTTCCCTGTTCTTGGAGGCCTTTGGGACACAGACCCAGTGGTGGCATTGCTGGCTCAAAGGGCAGCTTTCCAAATTGTTCTCCAGAACTGATGGAATGGTTCCTAACTCCACCAAAAACGCATTATTAGTGAATCTATTTTTCCACATCCCCTCCAGTATCCGGCATTTCTCTTTTCTGTCACGTTAGTGCGAAGCTCTCCGCATTTTTCTTGCCATTCCCACGCACACCGGTAGCAAGAGAAGTGTACGATGACCGGTGTTTTCTCCCAACACGCTGCCGACATGGGTCTCGAACTCCTGCCTGAAGTACTTGGCTCCAGAACCGCGGACGTTCCTCCCCTACTTTATTTTCCCTAGCGCATGACTGTTTCAGTCTCCAAGTCAACGCCGTCCATTGGCCCGCCTCTCAGCCAATAGGAACCCGAGCTAGATCTGCCCAGCCCCTAGGAACCGGGGCTGCGGCTAACGAAGACGTCACCTACTCAGGACGAGGCGAAAGCTTTTCCTCCGCGGAGTCGCAGCCCCGCCCGAGCGCCGCGGAGGAGGGTGGCGTCATCAGCGTGCGCCCGCGGCGCGTCATCAGGCTGCGCTGAGAGCGCCTTCCCCTGCTCGGCGGAGGGGACGATGGGGCGCTGCGCCGGGCTGGCCGCGCCCGCTCTGCTCTGGAGGCTGTGCTCCGGGGCTCGGAGGGTCCCCGCAGGTAAAGGGGCGGAGCGGAGGCTCCGAGGGCATGTCTGTTAACACAGCGCTGTGGAAGCGTGCGCTGCTGTGTTATCCCGGTTTACAGTGGGGGAAACTGAGGCTGAGAAGGGCTTTATCAAGGTCACTCCGCCAGCCTTGAGGAAAGGTTCCGACCTTCCTGACGCCAAGCCCAGGGACTGAGCACGTGCGTGTACGTGCTCATGGACAGACGCATGCACATGATACACACGTATGTACGTGTGAGTGTGTAGGTGTGTACACACACATTTGTAGATACAGATGTAGAGCACATAGAGGCCCCCCTTGCCAGAGACTGACTAAAGGGAAGGAAGGGGGCTAGGGCTGGAGGTGAGATTTCGTGGGGTACAGGACACGCCTTCGCTCCAAGCTGCAGAGCTGCGTAGACTGTGGAGCGCTGAAAGGTTTAATTTACTGAGGGACTGTGCAGGTGCCCCGTGTGGGTGGAGGCGCTTGAACTCAGGTCTTCTTGGTTCCCAGGCTAGCTGTCTGTCCACCAGACATGTGGATTCATGAAGGGAAAACAGGCTTACAAGTATTAGAGGAGCAGACTGTCTCCGATAGGTGCCTGGGTGCAGAACACCAGAATGCCCCCTCTCCGTCAGAAACTAGGTTTTGCTGAGAATTTATAGATATATATGCCCTGTACTGTAGTAGTCTAAAAAGCATTGTGCATGCCCGTGAGAACTTTACAACCATTTAGCAGCTTAAGAAAGGTTAGCTTACAATCCAAACCACAAGCTGAATCCATACCTATAATAGACACAGCAGGTAATAGACACAGTTCAGTAAACAGTAAGTTGCAATTATATGCAGGTACCCTGTTTGGTATAGCATGTAGGTACGACATAAAAACTTTAAACCTGTGCCATGTTGGTAAGACTTAATTTTGTGACAAGATAATTAGCTCAAAGGTAGGAGAATCCAAGGTATGTATGTTGTTAATGTTCAGTTATCCGACTATTTTTGACCTCATTTAGGGTATTTTTGGAGAGAGGTAATGTAATGGCTTACCATTTCTTTTTCTGCCACATTTTACACACGAGGAAACTAAGGCAAACAAGGTTAAGTGGCTTGTCTAGGGTCATGCACCTTGTAAGCATTGATTTCAGTAAAGTGAGTCTTCCTGATTCCAGGTCAGGTACTCTATCCACTTCACTCCTCCCTTACTTAGATTCAGTTGCCTGTCATGGCATCACCTTCCTAATGTCATGGTCCTCTTTGAAAATGAAGAACAAACAGCACCCTTTGTGAGTAGAAAAGGAGCCACCCCCTGGGGACCAAACTGGAACTGGCCAGTTGGGCAGCACAGCTTTCTTTCTTTATTCCTTTTTTTCCTTTTCCTTTCTTTCTCTTTTCTTTCCCTCTGTCTAGCTGTCCAAGGCTATGTTTATAGGGAACCTCTGTATGTATAAATAAATAAATATATATATATGTTACATATATACACACACACAGAGGTTCCCTATATACATACCTTGCATTTTATATATGTGCACATACACACACATATATTTTGTGTATTGTTTAGCCCTTTCAGTCAAGTCAACTCTTTGTGACCCCATTTCGGGTTCTCTTGGCAGAGATACTGGAATAGTTTGTCATTTCCTTCTCCAGCTCATTTTACTGATGAGAAACTGAGGCCAGTAGGGTTAAGTGACTTGCCCAGGGTCACACAGCTAAGATGTGTCTGAGGCCAGATTTGAATTTAGCAAGATGAATCTTCCTGACTCTTAAGCCTAGCCCTCTATTGACTGTTACCTAGCTGCCCATTTTGTATGTATATGTATGCACATATATTTTGTGTGTGTAGACACACATATACACATGCACACATATGTATGCACACACACAAAAATATATATACACATATGTAAGGTGTATAGGTATGCATATAGTAGTTCAACTTAAATGTAGTCTAGAAAGTAGCATGAGGTAGTCAGAAAGGTGGAGTGATACCAGGTGGAGACACTTAAGTGCTGGGATTAGGAATTTGAACTTTATTTAGGAGGCAGGAAAGCTATTAAGGTTATTCGGTAGATAAGTGACATCATAAATACTTGTTGACTTGAAGGATTAGATCTAGACTTGGGGAAGAAGAATGTGGTTGTAGAGTGAGGTTGATTGGAAGGGTCAGAAAGCAGAAAGGATGAAACTTGTGTGGAAGCAATAGCCCTTACAGGTTGTATTGAGAATGCTTAAGAGGGGACAGTAGAGAGATGTGGGAAGATTTGAGAGAAAATCAGTAGAAAATTAAGTACAAATAACAGTAGAGTGAAGATTGAACTCTTATGTGATCTTTACAATTAGATTAGGAAAAGTCAGAATCACCTTTATTATAATTTTACATTCTCACGAAGCAACACTTTTTTTTTTATAGGTTATGCAAATGCCAGCATCAAGTTTTGCAGTACAGGAAAGATCTATGAAAATATCAACCATGCCATTATAGATCGTATCATCCGGGTGGATCATGCAGGTGAATATGGAGCAAACCGTATATATGCTGGACAAATGGCTGTGCTAGGTAGAACAAATGTTGGACCAGTTATTCAGGTCTGTATATAAGAATCTTTGCTTCTTATACTTTGTTTCACTGAAGTACTTATTTGATTATAAGTAAATATATCACAATTGTATTTTGTAGACAATCCTAGTTTCTAATTGTTTACATTCCCCCTGTTAATTAGTATTTGAGGAAAAGAATAAGCCAGTTTATAAGAGGGAGGGGAGAACTAAAAAGGTGGAAGCTTTCAACATTTTTCCTTTTAGTTCAAATATATTGACTTGTGTACTTTACATTTGATTTTATAATGATGTTCACTAGTTACCAATGAGAGGAGTCCAAGCTGAAAACAGAAACTGCCAAGCAATTAGCCTTGCCTTAATTGAGATTTTTGTGAGAAGTATGGGGTACTCTATTTATTATGTTCTAGTATGACCTTTCATGTTTTAAAATAAGCAGAATAGATCTCATTTCTTTGTATTCCTGTAAGTACAGCTCTTTTACTTTTATCTAAACACTGGTATTTCCAGAAAAGCTGTAAGTTATAGTAAACTCATTTGGAAACAAACTAAATTTGTACTTGACATTAGAATCTCTTTCTACTGAACCTTTTTTTTTTTTTGAAGTGATGTTTTCTCTTTTTAAAAGTGAATGATTTAGGTTGAATTGGGGCAAAGTGAAATGTAAAGCATACATAAGGACAGAGAGGAGAGAGAAGTCTTTTCCTCACATTTCTACCTCAATTTCCCTTTCATTATATAGACTGAGAAAATGCATTTTCCATAGCACACAGTATAATCCTTGCTATGGAGAATTTGAATTCTCAATTTATTTCTCCTGCAGAAAATGTGGGATCAAGAAAAAGCCCATTTGAAAAAGTTTAATGAGTTGATGGTTACATTTAGAGTCCGACCAACTATTCTGATGCCCTTTTGGAATGTAATGGGATTTGTGTTGGGTGAGTATCCGTTTAAGTGAATTTATTTTACCTAAAAGAGGCTAAGAGTAGAGTATGACTTACAATGTGGACAATTTCAGGTGCTGGAACTGCCTTACTTGGGAAGGAAGGGGCAATGGCTTGCACTGTGGCTATAGAAGAGTCAATAGCAAACCATTATAACAACCAGATTAGGACATTAATGGAAGAGGATGCAGCAAAGTATGAAGAACTCCTTCAGGTGCTTAGTTTTGTTTTGGAGTTTAACTGATTTAGAAAAAGGTATATGTAAAAATTGGTATTAATTAAAAATAAATTTGAAGGGATCTTAGAAATCATTGGATTTTTATTTTATGGGAAACTGAGGTCCCACTGCTAGCTAGTGGAAGAGCTGGGACAAAACTTTAATCCAGAGTGCTTTCTACTACATCACTGTTGGCAGATTCTGAACAGATGCCTTTAGCATAAACAGAGGTCAAATAAAAGAATGAAGAGAATCTTTTAGTCAATTTCCAAACAAAATATATAGAATTATTTTTCATTATGATCAACATTAAACATATATTTAGCATCTATGTGGTATTTTTAAAAATGTTTCTATTTTCATATCTTCATTTCTGTGTGTTTTTAGAGATACTCTTTGAAGCCAATTTAGTTTCAAGGTCAAAAGTGGCAAAGTCTTTATAAAAGAGGTAGCCAAGAAATGGAATGTCACATTTTTAAGCCTTTTTCTGCCTTATTTGTGGATCTAACTTAGAAAAAAAAATAGTAAGTAAATTTGTGTCATACAGTCAGTCTTTGGCCTTTGCTTAATGTAATATACAAAGTATCAATAAAAATAAGTGCATTCAGTAACTACAATTTATCCTCGAATATAAGAAATCCCAAGAGAATTAGAAAGAAATATAGACTGAAGGGGTTAGCACTATCACATAAGGTAAAAAATGAGATATTGTAATAATTTTCACTTTTGCATAGTGCTTTGTAGTTTACAAAACAGTTTCCTTACAACAACTCTATGAGGTTGTTAAGTAGTAATATTCCCAGTTTTCTACATCAGGACACAATCTCATACAGTCTCAGGAGCAGAGTTAGGATCTAAACTTAAGTCTTCTGAATTGAAATCTAGTGTTCTTTCTAAGATTCCAGATTATCTGAAGACATGATTTTTATTTTCTGATCCATAAAATGCTATTGCTGTCTTGCTATTATTTTTATTTAATCAGATAATTAAAAAATTTCGGGATGAAGAATTAGAACATCATGACACGGGGCTTGACCATGATGCAGAATTGGTAGGTACTTGTCATTTACATTTGCTGTTGATGCGTTGGTCACTGTTATTTGGAAAGTAAAATGGTTGCCAGGGAAAGTGGACTTATGGAGAATTATAATACAGTACTCATGTAAATTATTTAGTTAGGAGCCCTGTTGGTTGTTTTCTCAATGTAATTCTTCCCAGTTGCCTTTCTTCCCCCAACTATGAGGAATGAGTAGCTCTTGTTACTGTAAAGAGTTTGTATGGAATTAAAGTGAATTGTTTCTCACTTGTTAATTTATTCTGTACCTTTGACTATGAAACTTCTCCTGCAGGTCTGCATTGCACAATTAATAAAATCAATCTTATATTTCTTCCTAGGCACCGGCATACACCATCTTGAAAGGTGCTATTCAGGTTGGATGCAGAGCTGCAATATATTTATCTGAAAGATTTTAAAACAGTTCTTTGTGAAATTATGTAAAAGATGAGAGTAACTGAAGGAGCTATATTTGCACATGTGAACTTTATAATTATTGTGAATTTTGTTAATAAATTGAATAATTCTACTCTAAAAAAATCTTTGATTTTTCTGTATACTGCCTTCATGTCACAGGGTGACATTCAGATATATGTACTGACATTATACAACAAAGTTATTCCTCCTTTGGTCTCATCTTTAATCATTAAATTTGGATGATCACAAAACTAACAGAAAAATTTGAAAAAACAGAATCAGAATTCCTTGACATTATAAATTACAGTCTTTTAAAAACAGCATGTTTTAAGATTGTCGTCTCAAGAGTTTTTTCTTAAGTATTAAATTCTCTGTCAAGTATATCAGAATGCTTACTTCATTAAGAATTCAGGGCTTCTTTAACTAATGTGGGTTTTCATTTTTTGTAAAACTGTCTTTTGGAAATTGATCCAACATGACTAAAATGATCATATTTGTATCTTTTATGACTTAAGATTCTTAGGATTCGGACAGATTAAGTGGTAATAAAATGCTTGAGGACAAGTACTGTGTTTTAGAGTACTAGCCTTCCACAATGACATAGCACAGCACATTCCACATAGACATATGATACATACTAATTATATTGATTAAAAAGGATACAAACTCAATTCTGATTAAATATTCAAGTGGTAACCGTAGCAGTTGTTTTGGTTTGTTAAAAAATATACTCCCCACAAATCTGTGCTTAAATACTCTACAAGTGTCGAGGTGAAGTAGAGTTCCTGAATATTTTTGCTAAATTGGAATGAAAAAAAGAATAAGATTTTGTACTCCAAATCACTCTTATTCTAAATGCAATGTTGGAAGGGACCATTTACTCTAATGCTACTTATATCATGAGTCCTGTATTCTAGAACACCCCTGAAAAGCAACTGTTTAGCCTCCTAAAATATGTGCCATTAGTTGTTGGGGATTTTGTAGTGGTGTTTGGAATTTAGGAAGGGTTAGGCCTCTGAGGTATCTCTGTATTTTACAACTCTAAGGCAGCATATTACATCTGCTTTTGTGCTTCCAGATATAGAGCACTAAGTATTCATTTTTTTTTGGTAGGAAGGTGGGGGGAGAAGTATAGAGGGGAGGATAGTTAGAAAGTTTAGGAAGCCCCTCCACCTTTTGTCTTGGCTAACAATGGAGACAGTTCAAATGTATCATCATCTAAATGCAGGACTTTAAATTTCATATTGTACAGAAAAATTTATTCCTATACATGTTGGGTAGAGAAACTACTACTTTAGTAGATTGACCTTTAAACTACCATAGTGATATTAAAATATTTTGCCTTCTGGGAAAATAATGCATTTTTTTAAACTTCTCATAATAAGGTAAGTTTGAATAGTTTGAATAATGTGTTTTGGTGGTTATGCTTATATGAAGGCACTTTGCATTGTGACTGAAATTTTTTTTTTTCATTTTAAATTTTCAACATTCACTTCCACAAGATTTTGAGTTCCAAATTTTCTCCCCATCTCTCCTGTCTGGCTGCCCCAAAACAGCATGCATTCTGATTACCACTTCCCCCAGTCTGCCCTCCCTTCTGTCACGCCTCTCCCTTCTGTTATTCACATTCCCTCTATTTTCTTGTAGGGTAAGATAGATTTCTATACCCTGTTGACTGCATATCTTTATTTCCCAGTTGGATGTAAAAACGATTTTTAACATTTGTGTTTAAAACTCTGAGTTCCAACCTCTCTCTCTTCCTCCCCCACCATCCATCCCCACTGACAAAGCAAGCAATTCAGTATAGGTTATACATGTATAGTTATGCAAAACGCTTCCGTAACAGTCATATTGTGAAAGACTAACTATATTCCCATCTATACTATCCTGCCTCCCATTTATTCTATTCTCTCTTTTTACCCTATCCCTCCTCAAAAGTGTTTACTTCTAATTATCTCCTCCTCAGATTTGCCCTCCCTTCTCTCATTCCCCCCCACCCCCGCTTATTCCTTTCTCCCCTTCTTTCCTGTATTATAAGATAGATTTTCATAGCAAATTAAAATTTGAGTGTGCATGTTATTCCCTCTTTAAGCCAAATCCAATAAGAGTAAGGTTAACTTTTTCCCTCTCACCTCCCCCTTCCTTCCCTCCATTGAAAAAGCTTTTTCTTGCCTTCTTTGTGTGAGAGATAATTTGCCCCATTCTATTTCTCCCTTTCTCCTCCCTCTCTCACCTCTATATTTTATTTTTTGTTGTTCCCTCCTTGAATCAAATCAGATGAGTGTAAATCTCAAACAGTGCTCATCTCCCTCCCCTTTCCCTATTCTGTAATATGTTTTTGTGCCTCTTCCTGTTATATAATTTACCTTTTTTCTGCCTCCTCCTTTTCACATCTCTCATTACAGTCCCTTCTAACCCTTAAATCACATTTTGTTATCATCACATCAGTTAATTTTTACCCACTCCCTCTGTCTATGTATATCCCTTTTAAATATAATAAATATACAATTCTGAAGATTAACAGCTATCATCTTCCCTTATAGGGATGTAAATAATTTGCTCATACTGAATAATACGATTCCTACCTCTCCCCGCCCCCCCCCACCCCGTTTACCTTTTTATGCCTTTATTGAGACATATTTGAAGATCAAATTTTCTATTGAGCTCCGTCATGTCTATTGGGAAGGTCTGGAAATCCCTTATTTTATTGAATGTCCATCTCCTTGCATGAAATATGCTCAGTTTTGCTGGGTAATTGATCCTTGGTTGTACTCCAAGTTCCTTTGCCTTATGGAATATCATATTCCAGTCCCACTGATCTTTTAATGTAGAAGCTTCAAGGTGATCCTGACTCTGGTTCCTCAATGTTTGAATTGTTTCTTTCTGGCTGCCTGCAGCATTTTCACCTATATAGTTATGGAATTTTGCAACAATATTCCTTGGCATTTTCAGTTTGGGATCTCTTTCAGGAAGTGATCAGTGGCTTCTTTCGATGACTATTTTGTCCTCTGTATCTAGGACGTCAGGGCAATTTTCCTTGATAATTTCTTGGAAGATATTGTCCAGGCTCTTTTTTTTTAATCATAGCTTTCTGGTAGACCAATAATTCTTAGATTTTTCTGTCCTGGATCTATTTTCCAGATCAGTTCTTTTACCAATGAGATATTTTACATTTTCTTCCCTTTGTTCATTCTTTAGATTCTATTTGACTGATTCTTAATGTCTCATACAGTCATTAGCTTCTACTTGCCCAATTCTAACTTTTAATAGATTGTTTTCTTCAGTTAATTTTTGTATCTCTTTTTCCATTTGTCCAGTTATTCCTTTTAAGGGATTATTTTCTCTAGTTGGGTTTTGTACTTCCTTTTCCATTTGTCCAGTTTTTCCTCTGAAGTATTATACTCAGTTTTGCTGGGTAGGTGATTCTTGGTTTTAGACCTAGTTCCTTTGACTTCTGGAATATCTTATTCCACGCCCTTCGATCCCTTAGTGTAGAAGCTGCTAGATCTTGTGTTATCCTGAT
>CM053772.1:72768147-72827583 GCA_028658325.1 Potorous gilbertii | reverse complement strand
ATCTTCCAAGAATGTTCTTTGGGCTTGAGACCAGTTGATATTCCCTCTGAGGTTTCAGGTGGAAGTACAGTTTCGATGCTGACCTCTTCTGTATTTGTCTTCATAGTGAGATTCTGTGGTCTTTTCTAGTTTGCTGCTTGCTCATGATGATTACCTTTTTCCTGGCTTTTAAAGTGGACCTCTGCTTCTGGGGCACAGGGAGCTTTGTCCCACAGTTCTTGTGCTGTGGCCTCTGGTTCTTTCAGCTAGAAGCTAGAGTGCTGTAGTTTACCTGGTTCTGATTGGTATGCCAAGGCAGAGACCAGGTGAAATCTTTCTCAGTTTCCCCAGAGTTACCCTAGTGTTCACTGTGTGAGATGTGGGGGAGGGGTGGTCTGACCACAGGAGATCTCCTTTCCTGAGCTAGACCACAGGCAGGTTCAGTGGTTGGTGAACCCTGTCTGCACTAGTGTCTTCCAAAATCCCCTGGCTGTGATAAGGCATGCCTGGTGTCCTGGTGTTGGTGCTTATGGGCTCCACCTCCCCTGGGGCTCAGGATCTCTTGCTGGTTCACTGAGGTGGGACTCTCTGGGACAGTTTCTATCCTGCACTGGTCCCCTTCAACCACAGCATGAGGGTCTCTCCTTAACGACTTTCCTCACCTCTTGTTTACACCTTTGACTGATCCCACTATTCCAGGATTTTTTTCTGTGGAAATATTCTGTGGGTTTTTCAAGGTCAACAAAGGAAGAGGGAGAGGACTTACAGATCACTTTGCCATTTTGGCTCCTACATGTTGAAGGAGGTGAGTTAACAGACATTTAATCTGTGGTCTGAGAGTCTTCTGAGTGACTGCTACTGTTACTGGGAAGCCTGCACTTCTCTGTCACTCAGTTCCGCTGGACTCCATTCCTGGGCTGATATGTTTGAGAGTCTGCACTGCTGCATGTGTTTCAGTCTGCCCCAGTGGTTCCTGCACAACTCCACTATGGTGTTTGCTAGTGTAACCTGTGCGCTCTGCACTCCCTACCCCCATGTAACATCTTTCTACTTTCCAGGCTATCCTGGGCTGGAAATCTGCCACACTGTCTTCTAGTGGATTCATCCACTGTAAAATTTGTTCACATTCTCTTTTTAGCGGTATCTGAAGGATTTTGTGGTAGAGCTTAGGTGAGTACATTCATACTCCACCATCTTGACTCTGCCCCTTGAATTTTGTTTTTTTATATATCATCCCTTCCTACTCTATATGTATATAATTACCCTCATACTGAGAAAAGCCTCAAGAGTTATAAATATTATCTTTCCATGTAGGAATGTAAATAGTTGACCTTTTAATAGTCCCTTATGGTTCCTGTTTCCTATTTACCTTTTCATTCTTCACTTGATTCTTGTGTTTGAAAGTAAAATTTTCTATTCGGCTCTTGTCTTTTCATCAAGAATACTTTAAAGTCCTCTATTTCATTGAATGACCATTTTTTCCCCTGAAGTATTATATTCAGTTTTGCTGAGTAGATGATTCTTGATTTTAATCCTAGCTCCTTTGACTCCTAGAATATCTTAATCCAAGCTCTGCAGTCTCTTAATGTAGAAACTGCTAGATCTTGTGTTATCCAGATTGTATTTCCACAATACTTGAATTGTTTCTTCCTGGCTGTTTGTAATGTTTTTTCCTTGACCTGGAAACTCTGGAATTTGGCTATAATATTCCTAGGAGTTTCTCTTTCTGGGTCTCTTTAAGGAGGTGATCCATGGGTTCTTTCAATATCTATTTTACCCTCTAGTTCTAGAATATCAGGACAGTTTTCCTTGATAATTTCTTGAAAGATGATGTCTAGTCTCTTTTTTGATCGTGGCTTTCAGGTAGTCGAATAATTTTTAAATTGTCCCTCCTACATCTATTTTCCAGGTCAGTTGTTTTTCTAAAGAGATATTTCTCATTGTCTTCTATTTTTTCATTGTTTTTGTTTTGTTTTGTAATTTCTTGATTTTTCATAAAGTCATTAGCTTCTGTCTGCTCCATTCTAATCTTCAAGGAATTATTTTCTTCAGTAAAGTTTTGGACCTCCTTTTCCATCTGGCCAGTTCTGTTTTTTAGGGCATTCTTCTCCTCGGCTTTTTGGATCTCTTATGTCATTTGGGTTAGTCTATTTTCTAAAGTGTTATTTTCTTCAGCACTTTTGGGGTCTCCGTTAGCAAACAGTTAACTTGTTTTTCATGATTCTCTTGCATCACTGTCATTTCTCTTTCCAATTTTTGTTCTACTTCTTTTATTTAATTTTCAAAATCCTTTTTGAGCTGTTCCATGGCCTGAGACCAATTCATATTTTTCTTGGAGGCTTTGGATGTAAGAGGTTTGACTTTATTGTGTCCTACTGGTTGTATGTTTTGATCTTTCTTGTCATCAAAGTAAGATTCTGCAGTATGATTCTTTTTCAGTTTTTACTCATTTTCCCAGTCATTTACTTGACTTTTGAGCTCTTTGTTAAGGTAGTTCTCTGCTTCCCATGAGTGAGGGGGAGTATAATATCAGCCATTCAGTCCCCCCACAATCTGTAGGCCTAGAGCTCCAGAAGCAGTCATTGCCTCTGCCCTTGATGGCTGCTGCAACTGCAGGGTCCTCCATCCCATATCCACTGCCTTGGGACTGGGGCCAGACCTCTCTCCTCTCTCACACAGGTCCCACAGGTTTTTTTTTCACTGACCTTCCAATTTGTCCTTGATGTTTTGAGTTTGTGAAGTCCGGAAATTGCCACAGGTGCCAGATATTCAGTCCCCCCAAGGCCTGCTCAGGTCCTGTCTGTGCCAGCGTGGCCCACGTTAGACTGTGTTTTGCTCCCAACCATGGTACAATAGATGCGTCCCTCTGATCTTTCAGGCTGTCTTGGGCTAGAGATTTGCTGCACTCTGTCATTCTGTGTGGGTTCTATAGCTCCAGAATTTGTTTAGAGTAATATTTTACTGGGTTTGTGGGGAGAGCTCTAGCAAGTCTGTGCTGTTACTGTGTCATCTTGCCTCCATCCCTGACTCTGAAATTTATATGAGAAATCTATATTTGCTGCTATTTGCTGAGCATATCCTTCATTGTCAGTGAACATGATGTAGGCTACTTTTTTATTTATTTTAACTCTTTCTGATAGATTCCAGAACAATACCAGGGAAATAACTTTTTCTAAATCCTTCTTTCTAAATCCATTCTTCCTAATGTCATTACGTCTTGTCTTTGTGTATTAACATGTCCATTTTGTCTTTTTCTTGCCTTACCTTTCTCATCTTTCAGGGAAAAAATGCTTATAAAACTGGATACCAGCCATGTATGATGATAAATAGTAAAATGGGTGTTTGTGTTTGAAAAGATAGATGTATGAACTACAATTCTTTTCACAATGAGGTAGATCATCCCCTTGCTTAGTGTGTTGGTATATTGACTCACATTCATATCTTATTTTGAGGTTTACTACTAGAGAGCCATCTACAATAGAACAATATGTAAAATAGAGATCTTTCAAAGTGTTGTTAGATCCCTGAAGACATCTTGCCTCTTGGCATGGCTAAAGAATTTTTAAGAGAAAGATCAGTTTGATTTCCTTCTTTTCTTTTCCCTGAGGATTTCTTTGCCTTCTAGGACTTATACCCTTCCTCTGCTGTGTCCTAAAATGGCAGCCTGGCCATGCTGTGACTAAACAAGGCATGTCTTTCATAAGTAATAATGTAGGGTTACACTTACCAAGTATAAGAAAGCCTGTACTCTTTCCACTAGAGGGTGCTGCTGTCCTAGAATTAATGTGTTTTCAGTTACTTCAGAAACATTGCAAATTTGATATCCAACACTGCTATTGAGTTCTGAAATCTGATAGTGATAATTCTGTGAAAGATTCTTGCTTTGGTCACTACCTCTCCTTTGGCCCAATTTCACTTGCTGGTTGGTCTGGTGTTGACAATGTGATTGCTTGGGCTTCACTGCGACTGCTGAGCAGGATCTCTAGGTCTTCATTTCAAGATATGGTACCCATGGTTATATTTCTTTAAATGTTCTTATCAGGACGGTTATACTTTTCTGTCCAAAAAAGGAAGGGCTGGCAAAATGGGTGGAAATGACAGGCAAGGCATTATTCAGCTGTTCAGGGATGCTTAGTGGGAATGCCAATGTCTGGATGCATAGTTTTGCTTCAAGTGATGAACCCAATTATTTTACAAATTTGCAAATCACTCCATTTCAAATTATATCTGATTTTTAGTGTGTGAACATAGCTCATAAAAGGTAAAAAGTGAGGAGAACAAAAGGAATGGGATTCTGCTTTCTGACTGATTCTTTGGTCATCAGGAAAGGACAGCTTGCTGTTTGCCCCCAAGGGATACCATGCAAAAGCCTGCCACATATATTAACCTATTACTGGATTTCTACTTAAATTACTAAGGTAACAATTGCCTTTTAATTGTAATTAATTTCTCTTTAAAATTAGTTACAAGGACATTTTAGATATAGAATGTCAGAGTTTCTGCTGCATAAGCATAAAACGTATGTTTTTTTAGAATTTAATTTTCAGGCTTTGCTCTACCCAGTGTTACACTGTATGCCTTTTTCTCTATTGCTTGCTTCAATTTGGATGTGGTTTCACTCCCTATTTTCTCCAGGCAATTCTTTGCCATGACAGCTGGAGATACAGCCTTAAGTTTCCTTCATCGGTTCAACAAATAAGCTGGGTCTGTGTGCTATGATTTCCGTACCTTATTCACCAGCACATTTATTGAAATAGTGAATCACTAATGTTGTCACCTGTTGTATTTATTGCCTGATACTTTGTACGTATTTAGACATGAACACTGTCGGGTCCGAGATAATCATTACCGATTAAATACTGTTTGAGTCCTCGATAAGTCTGTGGCATTATATCATGCTTTGGAAAATTTCAAAACAGGAAGGCTTTCCCTTGTCCCAAGACTGATTTGGATTGAGACCAGTGAAAATCTACACATATTCAAATGTGTAGAGTGATGCAAAAAGCCAATTTTGACTTTTTTTTACCATATTGATAGTGTATTTTTTGCATTCATGCAAAACGTGCATATAGTAAAACATCCTGGTAATTCCCTTTGCTCGTCTGCCACTTCCTATAGCACAAACAGTAATAACAGAAGCTAATAGCACTTTTAGGTTTGCAGAACGCTGTGCGTATATTATCTCATTTAGCGGGTACTATTACCTTCACTTTATAGGTGGGTAAACTGAGCTTGACAGGTTAAGTGACTTGCCCTGAGTCACACAACTAGTAAGAGTTTGAGGCAGGATTTGAATTCAGCTTTTCCTGATATTAAGTCAAATACTGTGTACCTGGTACCACCTAATTGCCTAAAAATAGCGCATACTTGTCATGGTAGCCTGTGCTGCCAGGAAGTCCTAGAAAATCACTGCGTAGACAGACATTTAGTCATGCAAAGTTGGGGAATTGGTGACATTCTTGCTTTGCTCACTACCTCTCCTTCTGTTGAATTTCACGTACTGGTTTTCTGGTATTGACAATATGACTGCTTGGGCTCCATTGTGACAGTGGAGTGTGAACTCTGGGCTTCTTCATTTCAAGATATAATATTTCTGATCCTAAGACTGTAGGTTCTTACATTCATTTCAGTGTTCTCATAAGGATGGTTATACTTTTTTGTCCAAAAAGAAGGAAAATGTCAAAACTTCTTAGGAAGCAGTGAGGTCTCCATATTTGAATATAGGATCTTTTCCCTCAGAGACCTTATAATCTGAAAAGAGAGAAAAGTCTTGTTTTGGGATGAATAGTTTTAGACAGGTGAATTCTTGGCTCAACCAATCTCAACTCGGCCTTTACATCAGCAAAGCAAGCCTTTTACTACTCCCTAATTGGCTCTCTCCCTTCCTCTCCATAGAAATAGTCCCAAACCGTCACTTCTCAAATCTTCCACATTGAACCCTCTATAAACCCTCTCAGCTGAGCACTTTTGTCAAACTTTACGGAGAAAATAGAGGCCATTTATCATAAGCTTCATCCTCTCCCTTTCTTTGTATTTTAAAACCTACTGACATCATCCCTTGTCCCTTCTCCTTTATTCCAGTCTTTGATAATGAGAAGATCCTTTTAACCTCGGCTAACTCCTCTGTACTTGATCCCACCCCTTCCAGTCTCTCTTCTTATAGGGTTTTTTTGGTGACACTTAGTTAAGGACATTAACTCAAAGGCCTCTCTTAGTTACTAGCTCTTCTTGGTTCTCCTCCTACTTGTCTAACTACTTCTTTTCACTGTCCTTTGCTAAATCATCAGTCATATCCTGTCTGCCAAATGTGGGTGTACTCCAAGACTCTGTTGATGCCTCTTCTCTTGATAACATTAAATGTTCCATGGATTTATCCCTGTACAAATGACTTTCAGATCTATATATTTGGCTCCAATTTCTTTCCTGAAATCCAATCCCACATCGTCAACATTTCACACTTAATGTATCCAAAACAGATGTTTTCTTTTTCCTACCAAGACCATTTCTCTTCCAAATTTTCCTATTTCTGTTGAGAAAACAGTCTTCTGGCATCTTCCAGTCTCCCAGGTTAGAAATGTCAACGTTATCCCCGACTCCTCACCTTACCTCCATAGCATCTTGAGGCTTTATCACCTCCCTTAAAGCCCGACCTTAATTCAGGACCTCATCGGCTTTCACCTGGACTATTGCAGTACACTCCCAATTGGTCTCTCTGCTCCAAGTTTCTACTCACTCCAAACTGTTCTCTGTACAATTGCCAAAGTGATTTTCCTTAAATGCAGGTCTGACTATGTCATGCATCTATTGAAAAAATGCTGGTGGCTCCCTATTATCTTTAGAATAAAGTGTAAACTCATTTCTTTGCCCTTTAAAGTCCTTTACAGTAGAGCTGTATAAAGTGCAGCCTGAACCAGATTAAAATGCAATTGGAAAATAGTTAACAAAATAAAGAAAAACACAGTGAAACATAGATAATGTTAATATGTTTTTTAAAGTCAACATGTGACCTGAGGGGATCCATTTTTTTTTGAGTTTAATATCATTGCTTTACAAGAACCCTAACTTACTTTTTTCTTTTAAAATTCTTTTTAAAAAAATTATGAACTTAAAAAAATTAATAAACACAAATGTTTCCATATACACGTAACAGAAAAAGAGAATAGTATATGAAGCTATGATAAACTGTTGATAAACTATGAAACTTTCATGAACTGTTTTGGAAATGTATAATAAATTTAGCACAATAGTACCAAACTGCCCTATTTGTCTAGGTTGCCTTCTGAACTTCCTTCAGCGTAATTTTATTTTAAAAAAATTTATATTTTATGTCTTTTTTATACCACCAAAATTTCTCCCAAAATCTTTTCCCTTACCCTTCTCAGAAAGTCATCTTGTCTGAGAGATACTATTTTTCAAAGACAAAAAAAAAAGAAGAGAAAAAACTGCAAAACTGATCAATATATCAAAAAAGTCTGAAAATATTAGTGACGTGTCCACATATGTGGTCTCACACCCCTGCAAAGGGGTGGAATGGGGATGTCTTCTTATATCTCTTCTTTGGGATTATACTGGTTCTTTATAATTTTTCAAGATCTTATTGTGTGTGTGTGTGTGAAATTTGTTATTTTTATGTTGCAGTTGTTGCACATATTATTTTCTTGATTCAGATTACTTCAATCTGCATCAGTTTTCATGTATATCATTCCATGCTTCTCTGTATTCATCATATTCGTTATTTATTACAGCACAGTAATATTCTATTACATTCATGTACCACAGCTAATTGATGAGCACTTGTTTCTAATTTTTTGCTATAACAAAAAAGTACTGCTGTAAATATTTTGGTACATATGAGGAGTTTTCTTATTGGCTTCCTTCTAATCGTGAGCTCCCCACCAAATATAAGCCTTCTCTTGGTAAGTGTAGGCAAGCAAAAAAAAAAAATCTACATATTGGCTATATCTGAAAACATGTCTTTTTCTGCCCCTTTAGTCCATCACTTCTTTGTCAATATATTGATTAAAGTTCTTAAGTCTTTCAAGTAGTTTATAATGTAGTTATTGTATATATATTTTTCTTTTTGTTCTACTTTATTGATTTTGAATCAGTTAACACAAGTCTTCTCATATTTCTCTAAATCTATTCCTTGTCATTTCTTATAATATAATAATATTCTGTTAGATCAGTGCCATAATTTATCTATTTCCTAATTGATAGGTACTTTCTTTGTTTCCAGTTCTATAATTGGAAAGTTGTAACTACAACAAAAATTATTTTTATACCTTTGCCTCTTTCCCATAATCTTTGATCTCTTTGTATTGACTGAACAGTGGTATGGCTAAGTATACCCAGCTTAGTAACTTAGTAACTTTGGGAATAAAATTCTGAATTGTTTTCTAGAATAGTGCATTATTAGTGCATAGCCCTCTGCCAAATGGCCTTTTCCATTTTTGTCATCCTTGTCATTCTGGTGGGTATGAGGTAGAACCTCAGTGTTGTTCTGATTTGAATTTATCTTCTTAGTTATTATTTGAAGGTTTTTAAAATATGGTAGTTGATAGCTTATCTTTTTTTTCTTTTTAAGAATTATTTGTTAATATCCTTTGACCATTTCTCCATTGGAGAGTGGCTCTTATTTTTTTATTTGTAGCAACTCCTCTATATTTTGGATATCAGACCTTTTTAGAGAAATTTTCAGGAAAGATTTCTTCCCAGCTAGCTTTTCTCTTTTGCTGTTTGTGCAAAAACTTTTCAAAGTTATGTAATCCAATTTTTCCATTTTATTTCCTGTGTTTATATCTCTTTGTTCAAACACTTTTCCTCCCTCCATATGATACGATCCTTTAGAGCTAGGCATGTATTCATATGATGCTTATTACAGCATATATTGTAAGATGTCTGTCTAAACCTAATTTCTATCACATTGTTTTCCAATTTCCTCAGCCCTCTTTGCTGAGTAATGTCTTGTTCCAATGCCAAGCCTACCTTTCCAGCCTCATATTATATATGTTACTTTCCTGCACTTTTATTGCTATTTGGTAAACTGACTTTCTTGATGCTCTTCACCCATGACCTTCCATTTTCCATCTTCTTGCTTCTTTACTAGCTGTTTCCCATGTCTAGAATGCACTTCCCCCTCACCTCTATCATTTAGCATCCTTTATTTCCTTAAAACTCATCTCAAGTACCACTTTTTTTTTTAACACATTACACAAATTTTATGCAGAACCTTTCTTGATCTCTCCAACTGCTCGTGCCTTCCTACCTAAACTACGTTGTATTATTTTTCAAAGTTCTGTATATGCGTGCATTTATTTGTTACTTCTATTTTTACTTCGGTCATTGTAATCTCCTTTCCCCCTCTTCTAAGGTTAGCAGTGTCTGCTACATAGTAGTTCTTAAAAAATGTTTGTTTGCCAGCTTCTTTGATAGTGCCTGGCCACTGGGCATGGGCTATATAAACTCTACCAGGATGAATGTGATGGGGTCATTTCCTTCTGCCTTTAAAAGCTACTCAATATTAAATATGTTAGTATGGAAATATTAGTACAGAAATAAAGCTGCACACATACTTGAATGCCCCTGGTTCTACTTGGAAGATGGCACCAGCAAGGATACACATTCGATAGCCTACTGGCTATCAGTAAGGGTGAGACATGACTGCCTTTAGCTCCTTGATTTGTACCAATTTAGGTTCCTGAGGGTATGTTTCCTGGGCATCCCAGATGGCATTATATCCTTGAACAGAAATATGTAGATCTGTTTGCCCATATCTTTTATTTTATAATTGCTTCTGAGGTCTTTGTTGGACTTTCTGATTTAACTAGTGGAAAGAGGAGTTTAGCAACCTTTCATTCCCCATTTCTGAATCTTCAGTTTATAGTTTTCTTGCATTTATGTGGGTCTTACTTGTGAGATGATCCCTTGACATATGGCCTAGGCTGTTATGGCCTTGGCAAAATATATGTATGTGTATGTGTGTGTGTATATACATATATATATATGTATATACACACACACACACATATGTATATGTGTGTATTTACATTCATACACATATATAAATTTATACAAAGGGTCCTTTTAGGAATGTGTGAGAAATTTTGTGGAACAAGTGAAAGCTTTACATATGTTCTTCGTATTTTTTAAAATTCAATTTTATCTTTAGTTCAGAATTCTCTCTCTGTCTCCTCCCCTTCCTTCACCCATTAAGAAGTCAAGAAAGACAAAATCCATTACATATGTCTAGTCATACAAAACAAATGACCACATTTGCTGTGTCCAAAAAGAAAGAAAGAAAAAGATAAAAATAGAAAAACTTCAACTGTTCTAAAGTCCATCAACTCTTTCTCTAGTTGTTTCGTCGTGAGTCTTTTTCAACTTGTGGCTGGTCATTATGTTGATCAGTCACTAAGTCTTTCAAAGTTGAAATGTCTTTGCAATATTGTTATTACCGTTTTTACATCGTTATTTCACTTACATGTATTTCTTTTCCTTGGCAAAGTGGGAGAATTTCTTTCCCAAATAGGAGTTTTGTCTTTGTGGCTCTTCTCTGTCCTCTCCAGCAAGTTATCCTCATAATAAAAGAAAGAAAAAAGTAATTCTGCAAACCCAAGCAACATGTTCACATAGCTGACAGCATATGCAATATTTCACACCCATAATTCCCCATCTTTACAAACGGGGGTTTTTCTGGGCCAGTTTAATTACATAGCTCTGTTTTATCTTTCCTTTCCATTTGCACTGTTGCAGTCTTTGCAGACTTTGTTTTCCTGGTCTTGCTTACTTCAATTTGTATCAGATCATGTAAGTCTTTTAAAAAAATATGAACAATTTTTTTTAATAAATATTACCTTTACCAACTACTCCTAATCTCCAAGCTATATAAAATTAAAAGCTTTTAAAATCCTGGTTGTTTCCAAAGTCTTAGACATTTTTAAACTATTAAGGTTTAAAATTGAACTGAGATTTTGGGGACATCCTCCAAAATAACCTAGTACAAGAAATCAAATCATGTGGAAACCAGAGTAATTACATACAGGTCATCTCGGCCTTCCTGTCTGCTATTGGAATTGTCCCAAAGATGCTTTCAGTGAGCCTACTGAAAATGATCTTTTATCCCCAAACTTGGGTTCAATTACAAAAAACAATTATTCTGTTCACTTCTGAAATAGTCTACAGAACATTGTTTATAAAACAGCAATAGTAAGATATCAACTTGTCACAGGACCATTTCTATCTGAACTTCATAGAAGTTTTTCCAAGCTTCTCTGAATTCATTATGTTCATTATTTTTGATTTGTGTACAACTCTTTGTGACCCCATTTGGAGTTTTCTTGGCAAAGATATTGGAATAGTTTGCCATTTCCTTCACCAGCTCATTTTATAGATGAGAAACTGAGGCAAACGGGTTTGTATAGCTAATAAGTGTCTGAAGCAAGATTTGACTCAGAAAGATGAGTTCCAGCCCAGGTCTCCCATTACATCCTGGGTCATTTCCAGTCATCCTGATGAATATCTGGTCACTGGATTCAGATAGCTTAGAAGGGGAAGTGAGGCTGGTGACTTGCATATCCCTCCTTCACTCAAAACAAAGTCAAGTGCAGCATGTCATCATTTTTCTGATGCCATGGTCTTCTTCGGCAACAAAGGATGAACACAACATGAGATGTTTTTTAGTACAGCATAAATTCCATTACATTTATGTATCACAGTTTTGTTTGGCCATTTCCCAATTGATTGGCATCTCTTTTATTTCCAGTTCTTTGCAATATAACTAAAAATATTTTGAATTTCATACATGGACTTTTTTGTCTCTGACTTTCTTGTAGTATATGCCCAGCCGTTGGAGCCCAAGATCAAAGGGTATGGACATTGTAGTCCCCTTTTCCCCCTAAAATTCCAAATGGTTTTCCAGAACAGACGCCAAGTTCACAGGTCTATCAGCAGTATATTAGTATGTCTTTCTTATTGCAGCTTCTCCACCGTGGAGTATTTTTATCTTTCCCAGCAAGGCTTTATTAAATTTTAAATCTGAGTGGAGTATATTATACATGTATTTTTATAGGAATAATAAAGGGAATTTCTTAAATAAAGTGAGTTATTCCAGACTTGTATGACTTGGGTCTGGTGTAACAACCATCCTAATACAATATAAAAGGAAAAATGAATGACATGATGCCTGTGGTTAAATTTGTAATACACATAATGTTATAGAAGTTCAGATGAGATCTAGAATGGGAAAGAAAAACTTTCATAGGGAAGATGAAACTTGAGCCAAGTCTTGAAGGATGATTAGGATTTGGATAAGTAATGAGGTACTTTTTACACAAACACAGACCAAAATGATTGGAGTAATATTAATTGCTCATGGGTAGGTTGAGTTAATATGAGAAAAATGACAATTCTATCCAAATTAATCTATTTTATTCAGTGCCATACCAATCAGACTACCCAAAAATTATTTTATAGAGCTAGAAAAGAAAAATGGTAACAAATTTTATCTGGAATAATAAAAGATTAAGACTATCAAGAGAATTAATTTTAAAAAGTGAAAAAAGGTGACCTACTAGTACCAAATCTAAAACTCTACTACAAAGCAGTAATCATCAAAGTAATCTGGTATTGGAGTTGAAGTAGGGTTGTATAGTAGGCAAAAGCGACAACAGCAACAATGAAAGTCATTAAGTGAGAGGGTCATAGACAGGGATTCTTTGCAGATTGAGTCTTTCTCAAAAGTTCCTTCACACTAAGGGAAAAAAAATAGTTCAATATACCCTGCCATATCTTCAAGTTATTATCTCATGTGTTGCCTCCATTTTCAGTCAAACACCTAGAAAATGAAGCATCACCCCCAGTTCCTATAGTACTGCTCATCAATACATTGTGAACTGAATTCTTGCCTCATTACTCAACTGAAACTGTTTTCTCCAAAACTGATGAATATCAGGTCACCAGATTCAGATGGCTCTGGGGGGGAAGTGAGGCTGGTGACCTGCACAGCCCTCCCTCACTCAAAACAAAGTCAAGTGCAAGTCATGTCATTATTTCTCTGATGGCATGGTCTTCTTCAGCAATGAAGGACAAATACAACTTGAGTGATTACAATTATGAAATATGTTCCTCTCTTCCCATCCCTCCTAGTCTTTGCCCTTTTTAACTTAGTTAATTTGACATTATTGAAGATTTTCTCCTCATGGAGACTTTTACCTCTGATTTTTTAAGATGCTACTATTTCCCATTTCCCTTTCTATTTGTTTGACTCTTCCTTATACTCTTTTGCTGACACATAATTCATATTACATCATCTTGCTGTGAGTATACCCCACAGACTTTTTTCTCAGACCTCTTCTCCCTCCCTGTGCTCTCTAGGTGACCCATGCAGCTACCATGGATTTAATTATTATGTCTATTCAAATGACTCAGAGATCTACAAAACCATCCCAATTCTTTTTCCTGAGTTCCAATCACACCTCACCAAGCAGCTATTCAATATTTTAGACATGTTCCAAAAATAAATTATCTTTCTCAAAAACCCACCTTTCTTCCAAAATTTCTCATAACTAATAAAAGCTCTATTACTTTTTCAGTCTCATGGATCTATAATCTTTGACTTCTCACTCTCCCATAGCCACGTATTCAGCTGCCAAATTTTGCCCTTTCAAGTTCCACTATATGCCCTCCACCTAACTTCTCTCTACTCATGCAACTATTACTGTAGTTCAGGTCCTTATCATCTCTCATATAAATTGCAGTGGTCTCCTAAACAGTCTGTTTGCCTCAAGTGTCTCCTCACCGTCTTTGAAATCCTATATAGCTGCTAAGGAAATTTCCTTAAATGCAGATCTGATGATGTCACTACACTGGCTCTTTAAGCTGCAGTGGATCCTTCTTGCCTCTAGCATAAATACATGAATTTTTTTTTAAGGTCCTTCAAAACCTGGCCTAAAGATCTCATTTCTTAAATATATAGAGAATTGATACAAATAAGCCATTCTTCAATTGATAAATAGTTAAAAGATATGAACCGTCATTTTTCAGAAAAATAAATCAAAACTATCAACAGTGACATGAAAAAGTGCTCTAAATCAGTATTGGCTAGAAAAATGCAAATTAAAAAACATTCACACCTATCAAATTGGCTAATGGGACAGAAAAGGAAAATAACAAATGCTGGAAGGGATGTAGAAAAATAGGGAAACTAATGCACCGGTCAAGTTGTGAACTGTTCCAACATTCTGAATAATTTGGAACTATACAAAAAGGGCTTTCAAATTGTACACATCCAGAAATACCACAACTAGGTCTATATTCTAAAGAAATTTAAAAAAAAAAAAAGGAAAAGGACCTATATGTACCAAAAACATTTATGGCAGCTCTTTTTGTTGTGGCAAAGAATTTGAACCTGAGGGGATGTTCATCCACTGGGGAATGGTTGAATGAGTTGTGGTATATAATTGTGAGAGAATACTATTGTGCCGTAAGAAATGATTAAAGGAATATCTTCAGGAAAATTTGGTGAGATTTATGCAAGCTGATGCAAAGTGAATTCGACAGAACTAGGAGAAAATTGTATACAATAACAGCAATGTCTTAACGATAATGAACTATGAAAAGACTTAGCTATTCTGATCAAAACAATGATCAAAAGCATCCATGATAAAAAAAAAGTTATCCCACCTCTAGAGAGAGAACTGATGAATTCTGAGTACTTGAGTATTTTTTTCACTTAATTTTTCTTGCTTTCTCCCCCAGTGTGGTTAATGTGAAAATGTTTTGTATGACTTTATATGTATAATGGGTATCATATGTCTTCTCAATGGGTGGGGAAGGGAGTGGAAGGAGGGAGGAAATTTGGAAGTGAAAATGTAAAAAAAGCCATGAAGAAAAAAGGAGATTCTAGGTAGGGGGAATAATGTACAATGTTGGAGGAAGATATGAAAAGGCTGTGCTCTCGGGATAATAAATAAACAAGTCTACCTAGAGCAATGTCCTCCCATTGGGAAGAATAGGGAAATACAGTAAAAATGATACATAGGATCATATTGCATGGACCTTGAAAGTTAGGCTAAAATCTAGACTTTTTCCTATAGGTAGTGGGAAGCCCGTATTTTTTAAGCAGGAGCAGGATGTAATAACATTAATATTTTAGAGTTTTGGATGTGATATATGGTATGAGTCTTAGATAAGTGGTTTAGTTTGGAGATTGCTGTAGTAGTTTAGCTGTAAGATAATTAGGACATGAAGGGGTCTGGTGACAAAGGGAAAAAAGGGGATAGAATGTATGGAAGAAGCTATGTGAAGGAAAACATTATGAAGGTCAGGAAACAAAAGAGATGGATGAGTCAAAGATGATTCAGGTTTTGAACTTGAGTGATTGGGGATGGTGGAGAATAGGATAAAAGTAGGCAAGGAGGAGCCAGATTTATGAGGAAGACTGATGAGTTGTTTTACACAAGCTGAATATGAATTGAAGTCCGTACGTAAAGATGAAAGTATCCAGTAAACAGTGCACCACATGATTAAAAGGCAGGAAAAAAAAAGAGCAAAAAAAATGACAGTATCAAAGGACAAAGAAGTTGAGAGAGCAGCATTAAATGCTATAGAAAATTTTGTGAAAGAAGAGAGGGAGATAGAAGAGAGGAAAAAAGAGAAAAGGAGGACAAGGAGGGAGAGAAGGGGGAGAGACAAACAGAGAGAGACAGGAAAAGAGATAGATATTGAATTTTAAAGTAGAAAGAAGCCCCAGAAGTTATCTGATTTTACCCCATTATTTTACAGAAAAATAAAGCTCAAAAATGTCAAATGACCACAGTCACACTTTATTTTCAAATTTATTAATTTATAACATTCACTTCCATAAGATTTTGAGTTATGAATTTTCTCCCCATCTCTCCCCACCCCCACCCCAAGACTGCATGTAATTTTATATTGTTGTGTGTGTTTGTCCTCCGTTGCCGAAGAAGACCATGCCGTCAGAGAAATGATTACGTGACTTGCACTTGACTTTGTTTTGAGTGAGGGAGGGCTGTGCAGGTCACCAGCCTCACTTCTCCTCCAGAGCCATCTGAATCCAGTGACCAGATATTCATCAGAATGTCTGGAGATGGTCCAGCACATGTAATTTGATATAGGCTCTACATATACATTTATATTAAATCTATTTTCACGTTAGTCATGTTGTAAGGAATTAGAACCAATGGGAGAAACCATGAGAAAGAAGAAACAAAGAAACAAAAAAGAGAGCAAATAATATGCTTCTTTTTTGGAGGGGGAAAGCAACGCCATTGGGGTAAAATGACTTGCCCAAGGTCACATAGCTAGTTAAGTGTCAAGTGTCTGAGGCTGGATATGGGTTTTGCTGACTCCAGGGCCAGTGCTCTATTCACTGCACCACCTAGCTGCTCCCAACAAAGAATATACTTCAATCTGCATTCAGACTCCATAGTTCTTTCTTGGGATGTGGATGGCATTTTCCATCATGAGTCTTTTGGAGCTGTCTTAGATTCTTGCATTGCTAAGAAGAGATAAATCTATCAAATTTAGTCATGATACAATGTGTCTGTTACTTGGTACAATGTTCTCCTGGTTCTGCTCACTTCACTCAGCATCAGTTCATATATGTCTTCCCAGGTTTTTCTGAAGTCCACCTGCTCATCATTTCTTATAGTAATAATAATGTAATAATATATAATAATTCTTATTATAATACAATAGTATTCCATTACATTCCTATACCACAACTTGTTCAATCATTCCCCAACTGATGGGTATCCCCGCAATGTCCAACTCTTAGCCATTACAAAAAGAGCTATTATAAATCATTTGTACATGTGGGTCCTTTTCCCATTTGTGTGATCTCTTTGGGATATAGCCCTGGAAGCAGTATTGCTGGGTCAAAGGGTATGCACATTTTTGGAGCCCTTTGGGCGTGGTTCCAAATTGTTTTCCAGAATGGTTGGACAAGCTCGCGGCTCCACCAACAATGAATTCCACCTCTCTCGCATCTCCAATATTTATCGTTTTTCTGTATGTAATGTTAGCCAACCTGATGGGTGTGATGTGGTACCTCAGAGCTGTTTGGATTTGCATCTCTCTAATCAATAGTGATTCAGAGCATTTTTTTCATACACCTATAGATACCTTTCATTTCCTCAGCTGAAAACTGCCTGTTCATATCCACTTGGGGAATGACTTATATTCTTATATATTTGACTCAGTTCTCTATATATTTTAGAAATGAAGCTTTTATCAGAGATACTGGTTGTAAAAATTGTTTCCCAGTTTTGTGCTTCCCTCCTAATCTCGGTTGCTTAGAGTATCTACATGAATAAAATTATACTATTACAATGCAAATAATTGCTGTTTAAGTAAGAGTTTCCACCTTGATTTTGATCCTTAGCACATGACAGGGTGGTTAGTCACACAGTTTATATTTTCTACCAGAGAGGTAGACCTAATAAACCTTTAAGCCTTCCCAATTAATCTTAGGGAAAAAGTAAAGCAAATGTATAAAGTTAATTTGCTTTCCTCCACTTTTGAAGCCACCAAGTTCAAGTTTCAGCCTTTTGAAAAAGAGACTTTTCAATGATTCAGATTCTGGTGGTATGCATATATATATGTATATATTTCAAAACCATATCTATAGATATTTATATAATACATATGCCTCAAAATAACATATGTAGAGATCTATACATATAGAGAAATGAATTTTCTCTCTTAATTGGTGACGAGATTTCCACAATGATGAAATCATATGGTTTTTGGTATGACCCTGTGATTTTAACAACGTGGAAATTTACACTAAGGTAGATAGCAACTTCTTTGTAACTTATTCTTGGGGTCAGCTAGGTGGCACAGTGAACAGAGTACTGAGTCTGGAGTCAGGAAAACTGTGTTCAAATCCAGGCTCAGGACACTTACTAGTTGAATATCTAATGATAAGTGACTTAATCTTTGTTTGCCTTAGTTTCCTTATGTGTAAAATGGGGATGGTAATAGCATCTACCTTCCAGGGCTGTTGGGGGATTAAATGAGATTTTTTTGCATTGGGATCTGTAAATTTTTGTATTTGTAAAGCATTTAGCGCAGTGCCTGGCACATAGGAATATATAAATGTTTGGTGATGATGATAGACTCCTAAAGCTAGCCTTCATCAGAAGAAGGCAGATTTGAACTTAGGCATTCCTGACTCCCAGGCTGATATTCTATCTCCTATTATTGTGGTAACCTAATAAAACTCCTATAATCTCTGAGGATCCTCATCCTAATTTCCCCTTTCTCAGATGAGTCAGGTTCCCTAGATCAAGGCTAGTTTTCTTCTTCAGGATTCCAAGGATACCTTCCAAGGGGTAGTGTCTTTCCCTAATACTGAAAGCTCAGATCTCCATTCTGGTGTGTTCTCCCTAACCTACCACCTTAGAGCCCCAGTTTCATTTAGCCAATTAACAGCTATTAGTGCCAACAAAGGGATATATACTGAGATAGGTCAAGAAAAGGAGTTACAAACATTTCCCCCCAATACCTAGGGGCGTGCCCTCTCTAATACTACCTTAGAGAACTATCTGAGAACAGATTCAAACTTAATGCAGTTTCTATACAGCATTTACTCTACCAAGTTTACTTCCAAATGTACCCTAGCTGATGGAGGAGTCTGCGTCTCTGTTCCTGGGCTGGGTCAAGACTTTACTCCTCACTGCCTGATTTCTAGGAAATCCTGGCACAGTCTCCTGGCTCCTGGACTTCTGGCACCTCAGTCTCCTGATTTTTTGAAACTCACAAGGTTGAATCCTTGTCACCTAAAGGACAAAAAGAATAAATACCACAAAGACAGAAGCAACTGCAGGGTCCTGCACATATGGGGCCAAATAATAACAGACCAGATGGAATCTCAGTCTCAACCTCAACCTTTCTCTCTCTCTCCCTCCCTCTCTCTCTCTCCCCCCCTCCCTCTCTCTTCCTCTGTCTCTGTCAGTCTTTCCCCCCACTCTCTCTCTCTGTCTCTCTCTCCCCCCCCTCTTCCTCTCTCTCTGTCTCTCTCAGTCTTTCCCTCTCTCTCTCTCCCCCCCTCCCTCTCTCTTCCTCTGTCTCTCTGTCTTTCCCTCTCTCTCTCTCCTCCCTCTCTCCCTCTCTCTTCCTCTGTCTCTGTCTCAGTCTTTCCCTCTCTCTCTCTCTCCATCTGTCTCTCTCCCTCTCTTTTTCTGTCTCCTCTCTCAATTCCAAGGTTTACAGCATTTTTTGCCTCTACACTCAAATAGAGGTATGCAGAAGAAAGACAAAGAGAGCAAAGAGACTCACTTTGACAAGTCAGTGCCTTTTGAATATACCCTCGTTCTAATTACACAACCAATCAATAGTCCATCTCCTCCCCATGAGATTAACAGAACAAAGTCAGTTGGGGAATGTCTGCACATGCTTCAGATCAAGTAATAAGGCCCTTCCATGACACTTCATCATTCCTTTCTGGAAGCAGGCTCCCTGCCTCTTCCATGAGGGCCTGCCACAGACAAAGCACTCTGAACTGCTCTGAGAATGGAGCTCCATTGGTCAAGCCACCATGATATTTTGATGGTTGGAGAGGCAGTTGATTGCATTCTGAGTAATTTATGCTACATTCTGTCTGTCTGCTATTGTCTTAGCTGTCTCAAGTCCTTTCCTTAGCTTCCACTTGAAATTTTCTTATAATTATTTAACTAACATAGCCTTCTTCTAGATTAAAAATGACTCTTCCAGCATGTTAAGAATAGGTCTTACCTAAGTACTGAAGTGGGCAGCGAGGAGGTGCAGTGGATAGAGTGCCAGGTCTGGAATCAGGAAGATTCATCTTTACTAGTTCAAATCCATCCTCAGACATATACTAGCTGTGTGACCCTGGGCAAGTCACTTTACCCTATTTCCCTCAGTTTCCTCATCTATAAAATCATCTGGAGAAGGAAATGGCAAACCACTCCAGATCTCTGCCAAGAAAACCTGAATCATGAAGAGTTAGACATGACTGAAATGACCAACCAACAACAAAATATTTAAGTACCAGGAGAAAAACTAGGCCCCAACTGATTAATGTGCATCTTCCCAATACATATATATTCTGTCTGTCTCTCTCTCTATAGTAAATATACATATTTAATTGTCTAATTGTATCTAATTTAAAAAGTATTTCATTGAATGTCTCTTATGTGCCAGGTACATGTGTTCTACAATGGATTATGAAGTACCTGACATCAAAGAGTTTGTAATCCAGCAAAAGTGCATTTAAGTTGACAAATGACTATGGAACAAGTAGGATGTAGTAAGTACTCCAAGAGAGATGCAGAAGGTGTGGTGGAACATATCTAGTTTGAAGATAGGTATATTCATGGACACATCCCAATACTTTGGGAAGTCTTTTTGTCAGTGTGTGCATTCTCCTTTCACAGCTTCAAATCAAGATTCCTCTTTACCCACAGTATGAAGTCTCTGTGAAATACAAAAGACTCTAGGTGATTATCTCTTTTGAACTTAGCCAGGCTGATCCTTGGATGACAGGAATATAGTGCTTTCCTGGGTCTCATGTTTAAAGCCTTTCCCACTCTATAGAAACTTATCTCTATAGAAGCTTATCCTGTACTGGCATGGTCTTTAAAGGTCCTGGGTTGTCCACATGCAACACTGTGACATTGGACAGGGAATTTATTGGAGAGGTATACAAACACATGTCAAGAACAAAGACTTGCTTCATCAAAATAATCCTTACAAGACTCTGACTTTCCTATTAATCAATCAATCAATCATTGTTGTTGTTCAGTCATTTCAGTTATGTCTGACTCTTCATGATACCATTAAATTTCATTTTTTTTTCTTTTGCAAAGAAACTGGAGCCGTTTTCCATTTCCTTCTCCAGCTCATTTTACAGATGAGAAACTGAAGCAAACAGAGTTAAGTCACACAGCTAGTAAGTGTCTGAGATCAGATTTGAACTCAGGTTTTCCTGTCTCCAGGGCTGGTGCTCTATCCACTATGCCACCAGCTGCCCCCAATCAATCAATTAACAAGCGTTGATTAAATACCTACTATGTATCAGGTACTGTACTTGTCATCTGATGTACAAATACAAAAAAAAAAAATGAAACAATCTACACCCTCAAGAAATTCTAAGACTATAAGTACAGTATATACAGAATAAATATGGAAAGAATAAATATAAAATGGTGGGGAAGGGCCCTAACGGCTGAGGGGAAGAAGACTTCAGGTAGCAAATGGTGTGTAAGTGGAAAGGGATTCTCTGTGGCAGAGATAAGGGGGGAAAACATTCCAGATAAAGGGGATAGCCCAGAGGCATGGAAATGGGAGTTGGAGTTCCTTGAGTGAGGGATGTGGAGAAGGCCATTTTGGCTGAATGTCAGCTCGTGGGGTGGGGAGTGATTTACAGTAAGGCTGCCAAGATGTTGGGGCCAGATTGTGATAAGCTTTAAAAGCTAAACAGAGTAGTTTATATTTCATCCTAGAGGCAATAGGAACTCAGTGGAGTTTTTGAGTAGACTGTGACATGGCTAGATCTGAGCTTAAGGAATATCTCTTTGGCAGTTCTTATGGAACAAAGCATATAGAGAGACTCAAAATATATAGAGAGTATATTAGGGAGGCTAATGAAAAGGCTGTTGCAGTAATGTAGGAGAAAGGGGATGAGGGCCTGTAAGTAGAAAGAAGGGGTCAGATGCAAGAGATATTTTAGAGGGAAAAAGAGCAGGTTTGACAACTGACTCTATGGGATGAGAGAGAATGACAACTCAAGCATAATGCTGAGGTTACAAACCATAATGGTGGTGCCTTCCTACATCACCATATGAGAGCACTAGACCAGTCAGTTTGAATCTTGTTTTCACTCACGCAGACTAAACACTGTATCAAATTATATATTGTACTTGTTGGTTATCATGACGGTGATTGTTAGATTAAAATTATAGCATGGGGATTATTAGGTTCCTTTAAAATCTAGGGGCACTGGAACATTCCTTCATGCAGGTTCAGAAAAAAAAAAAACATTAAAGATACATCTCAGGTGTATCACACCACCACAGATGACTTTGCTAAAGAAACATCCTGTAATTCTGGATCAGACAGTAAAAATGGTGATCCATTTTTTCCCCTCACAATGTGTTGTATGCCACTCCCACCTACTGAGGAATCAATGGCCTCTGGAGAGGCCTATAAAAAGATGAGCAAGTTTTCTCCTGTTTGTCTACAATACCCCTTTAACAAAGGGAAAAATTGATAGTTGTCCCCAACTAAGTGCAATGAGGATGAAGAGAACTTGGGAATTAGTCTGAAAAGATTTGTCCATTAGCAGACAAAAGAGATGGCTATCCCTGAATAATATGGCATGTTTCCAGGTATGAATCGGACGATTTAGGAAGTCAGTACAGAAAAGTACCACATATCCCAGTATAATTATAGTGCAAAACAGTCACATAAGAGTGTTAAATCAGAGTTAGCTATAAAAAGGAGTAGACATAATTAGACATTTTATAATTCAAAGCTTTAAAACATCATTTCTAAATTTCTGACAGGTCAGAATGGGCTTGTAAAAGGATAGTAGTATTTCCAGCCAGAATATTTTAAAATGAAAAAAAGTGAAATAGATTAAAACATTCAAAGGAATGATGTTACTGTAGGTTCTTCTACTTCTTCTCCTCTCACTCACTTTTCAACCCTTTTTAATCTGATTTCCAGTCTCATCACCGAGTGATGCAGCTAGGTGAGGACCCGAGTTCAAATCTGATCTCAGACACTTACTGTGTGATCCTGGGTAAGTCATTTGGTCATATTTGCCTCAGTTTCCTCATCTATAAAATGAACTGGAGAAGGAAATGGCAAACTGCTCCAGTATCGTTGCCAAGCAAACCCCAACTGGGGTCACAAAGCATTGGATGTGACTGAACAGCAACGCTAAATATAAAATGCACCTGAGAAAGCTCTGAGGGTCTAAATGAGTTAGTCAATATGGGTTAACAGGGCAACATGTTAGCCAAGAACATGATACCATTTAAAATTTTTTGTCCCAACCTATGATTTTGTCAGTGTGTAATACTCCTGTCGGTGTCTCATTTCTAACTTAGTTCAGTTATTTGAGGACATTAAGAGGCTAAGTCTCTTGTGCATAGTTACACAGCCAATATATATAAAAAGTAGGAGTTGAACTGGTGTCTGATCATGAAATCCAACTCTTTATCCAATACACTACACTACCTCTTAGGGGATTTTGGGTTTCATTAAGATAAACATCGCATCTGGAGTATTGTATTCAGTTTTGGGGAGACCACCATATGTGGTAAACTGGAGAGACTCTAGAAGAGGGCATCTTGGATCACACCAAATGAGGTTGATTTGAAAGAACTGTGCAGTTCAGTTTTGAGAAGAGGACTTAGAGAATGCCTGATGGTTGCCTTCCCATGTCTGGAGGCTTATCGTATGGAAGAGGGGTGTGGTGGGAATAATGTCTGTAATGTAGGATAACCTAGTTTTTTTACTTAAAAGTTTGAAGCCATCATTAGGACCTAATAGACTCGGGGGGATAAGCTCAACTTTTTGATGCAGTTTTCTTGTGGCCCAAGTACCAAAAGCCAGCCTCACAAGGAGTCAGAAGCTCCTCCGTCAGTCTTGGTAATGGTGAGAGCTCTCCAAAAATGGAATGGGTAGAGGGTTTCTCCCCACTGGAGGTCCTCAAGCAAACATTGGATGGCCCTTGTTGATTACATTATAGGGATTATTTTAAGGTTCACATTGGACTAGATGGCCTCTGATATCCTTCTAACTCCGAAATTGCGTGGTTTTGAAATAGGTTTGGTCTCTAGGATCAAAGTACTCTATTGAACTAAGCAGAATCTGATAACTGCAGTGAGAGGTACAAAGAAAAGGCAGCAGAAATTTAGAGCAGGATGAGATCATCAAAACAGGTGAGGAAATTGCTAAGCTTGTCTTATCCTAAGCATCCCACCCCTCTCCATCCAATGAACACATTAAGAAGGGGCGGGGGAGGAAGTCTGACAGCACAAAGCAATAATGTACTGAGTTTTTGTATCAGCAATAATGTACTGAGTTTTTGTATCAGCAAGGACCCTGACATACATAGGAGGGCCTGTTGTACAGGTTCTTAGATCTGCTTTTCTAAAAGGAAAGGCAACTTATGAGGGATCAATAATCACTTTAATCAAGCACATATATCATTCCCTTAGTTCAGGGGAAAAGTCAGCACCCTGAACTTTAGAGAAAATACAAGCAGAGAAACAAAGATCAGCCAACAGACGGGGCTTCCAACTGTCTATCTGACCATAAGCAATACATACATCACAGATCAACAGATAGATCCAAATGTCTGACCATATATACATAGTAACCAGAGATAGAAGCAACAGCATCTGGGTTTTTAAAGCTGGGGGGCCCCTTAGTGTCTGCTCAGAGTCTTGTCTGGTCAAAAAAAACATTTCCAATGAGGAAGCCCTAAAGTAAAACCTCACCTCAGAGAATATATACAGTTTTCAGAGCCAGGGTCTCACAGTTCTTGAGAACCAGTGCATTAGAAATTAACAAAAGGTATGGACCTCCCCTAATCAAGCTTTTCTTATAGGGAAGATCTTTAACTCTCTGATGAACATTACAGTTTTCCGTTCTCTTCTTCTGGTTGCTGCATTCTCATGCTGAGCATGCCACTTTATCTAGAAGTTTCTTTTATTTCCTCTTCTGAAAAATAAGTAAATCTGAATCCCTTTGGACAGAAGGAAATCACAGTAACTCAAAGTGCTCCTCCTTTTGGGGATCAAAACATTCATTGTCCAGTGATCTTCTTGAGTGTCATGAAGTGATATATGATTTCTATGACAGTGATTTCTATCTTTGGACAAAGGGGAACCCACCCCACTCCCCACACACCCCCAAGTGAAAAAACCAGTATGATTATAATCTGAAATTGGGCAGCACTGTTTTCTGACTGGTCATAACCCCATCATGACTATGTCTCTAGACACATAATCACAGGGATGACTGTAAGGTACTGGTCTTTATTTTAAGTACAACTGACTAAGAGACCCACAAAGAGCCCAGCTAAGCAAAGCAAATATTCTGGAGAGAAAACTGAAGAGAAAAAAAATCACATCTCTAATGCTGTCTGTTAATATGGGATAGCCGTATAATTCAAGTCTGCGCTTCTAAAATCCCCAAGTTTGGCCCCATGAACTATGTAGCCAAAGTGAATTATTCACTAGCAAGTATGGAAAATATCTCAAGAGTCTTTATGATGAGGATGACGTTCATAAGGGTCTGTGATATGAGCATTGAATGGAACCTAGTGTAGATGAAAAAAAGTCTATTAATCTCTAATTGTGTTAGGTTTATAGTGTAATTCTCAAGAGCTTCAGTTACATATTGGATTATTTTATAGGCATGCAATTGCATTACATACTGATTAACTCTCTTCTATTGCTTCATTTCTATGAGACCAAAGTTCTCTTTTTTCCCGCATTAAGTATGATTCTTAAAGGCCTTGGGACAGAGTACAGACCAGGGGAAACTATTTCCCAATGACAGTCTATAATCCAGTATGGGCTTGCTTTTCTCTGAAGCAGGACAGGGCTGGACCAACAGGTCTTTATGGGAGCTTATTAAAGTAGGGCCTATGTACCACACATGTAAAAAAGTTTAGTTTTTGAAAATTCCTTTAAAGCAACAACAAAAAGTACCAAAAACAAACAAAAGTAACCAAAACTCAAGAGGCTAGGACCAAATTGGGGAATTTCTCTGTATTTAGATTTAAGAAGATGACAAATCCTTGATGTTTACAAATGATGTGACCCTTAATCCAAACCTGTTTCCTCATCTATAAAATGGGGGTAACCATATATTGGGGTAGGTTGTTGTAACAATCAACTGAAATAAAGTATGAGAAATTGCTTTGCAAATCTTCTTGCTTTTACAGATATGAACTGCTATTATTATGCCGTGTGGTTCAGGACACACTCCTTCTCCCTCATTCTCCTAGACAGGACAATTCTGGGAATTTGTGTCTGTGCTGGAGCATCTAATACTGGAGAGTTTATGGTGAAAATGTCTAATCCTATACCTAGCTGCCTCTAGCTCTAATAATCTTTTTTTAAAGCTGGAATATCTTAGGCTAATGAGAGTAAATACAGTGTTCATTCCCTAGAGAAATTGCCCTCCTCAGATCAACAACCAGACTTCTCATCCTGGCATTCAAAGTCCTAATCCAGTTCCATCTTTATCTACTTTTTTACAGTTTCAGGACACACATACTCCACTGTATCAAGAGTTCTGATCTGCACATTGTTTCTTATCTGTGCCAAGCTAATGTTGTCTCTCTCCCAAGAATGCCTTCTCCTCTGCTTATTTACATCCTACCTCTGAGTCCACTTTAGAGCACTGGTACAAAGTGCATAGAGCAATGGACATGGAGTCAAGTCACATGAGTTCAAATCCAGTCTCAAATATTTACTAGCTGTGTGACCTGGGCGGGTCACTTAACCACTATTAATCTCAGTTACCCCATCTATAAAATGGGGAAAATAAAAGCACCTCTCTGCAAGGTGTGGCTGTGAGGATAAAATTAGTTAATATTTGTAAAGTGCTATATAAATGCTATCATCATTGCTATTATTAAATCTTGCCTCCTCTAGGAAAGTCTGTCCCCAAAGTCAATCAGCATGTAGAGAAACGCTGTGGTGGAATCTATGGGGGTCAGCCACAATGTTTCTCTACAGAGGCAATTTGAGTAGGACTCTCACAACCCCACCACATCTCCTCTACTCCAATACACCCTCAGAAAAGAGCAAGAAGAGGTAGCAGTGGACAGCATGAGGAGCCAACTCTCACTGGGAACTAGGACACATTCATAGAATTTGTTGATGCAAAGAATGGTTCCTGGGTAAAAATACCAGATTTCTGGCTGCACAATTATAAAAAATTGCATGCTAATTTGTAGTGTTTCTCTTTAAATTCAAAATTCTAATTCTCAAGTGTATATAATATAAAATCGGGGGGGGCATTATAATAAAATGTTAGTAGTTAAGGGACCCTAAGGTCATCCAGTTTTAGAGATGAGTAAACTGACTTGCCCAAGGTCATTCAGCCAGTTAGTGGCATTCCCCAGGCCACGAGGGAAGAAGTAGGCTCTGGTACCCCCTGGAGATTCTTCCTATGCCCTTAGGGCAAATCTAGAGATAGAAGGAAACTAGAAATAAAGGGGTCTACTTCAGGTTTCTTGAAAGAAAAAGAACCCATGACAGGAGCTGAAAGTCTCTACCATGCCCCCATCCCCAGCCTGCTACTCTAGAGACTTAGGTGAATTTCCCCCTTGAGTGAGATCCAAGACACTCTCTCTTGATCGAACTGAATTATCTCTCTCTCAATGGCAGTACTCCTTCCCTCTGTACGGTCCGGTACGTATTCTCTTATGGGTAACTTCTCTGTTTCTGTTCGGCTCTGATTTGGACAAAAAGGAAAATAAAGAGTTCCACAGCAGGAGGTGTTTCCCGCAAACCAGAACATCTGGTAGGTCTATTCCTGCAAACCAGAACATCTGGTAGGTCTATCCCTGCCCCATCCATTACGTACATATTGTCCATTACCCAGGCGAAAGCAGAAGGGTAAGGAGGCCGTTGGGAAGGAAGGAACGAAGGCAGGCCATCTGTACCTGACAACCACAGCTCCCCACCCCAGCCCGTGAGCCGCGGGCCTCTGACACGCGGGGTTACAGCTTGGGGGCGTTTTTAAATCTCCCTCTCCTCTGCACTCTCCCCTCCGGCCGCTGGCGGTCCGCAGTAGCCGGCCCGGGCTGGCCCCGGGAGCGCCCGCCCAGCGACTCTGCCCTCGCCTTTCGGCTACGTTCAGCCCCCGCTGCCAAGGACCAGTTTGTGGCCCAGCGGCCGCCTCCCGGTCCGCTCCGCTCGTGTAGCTTTAAGGAGGCGGCCCCGGGGGAGGGGGCCGACCCCGCCCGCTCCCGCTCGGCTCCCAGACATCGGCATTTCCTCTCCGCTCGCTGGCCCGGCCTCTCCTCTCCTCCGAAGAGGAAACTTGGCGGCCCGAGTAACGGGATCGGGGAAGCCCGGGCCCAGCCGTGCGGAGGCCGGGACGTGGACCGACCGACCCGACAGCCGGCCGGCCGGAGCCTCGGCGGGGACGGGCAGGGGAGGGCGGAGGCTCGGAACTCGGCCAGAAGCGCGGACCCGGAGAGGTCGGACTGCGGCCAGCGAGCTCGGGGCCGGGGCAGCCGCGGGCCGCCAGGGCTGCTCCTGGGCGCGGGGCCGGGAGGGGAGCTGAGCTGGGAGCCAGCCCGGAGCTCCCCCAAGGCCCGGACCCGGACCCGAGGCGTGCGCTGGAGGGCGGGGCGGGGCTGAGCCGCCGCCGAAGCTGGAAAGAGAGCCTGAGCTGGGAGAAGGGACCGAGAGATCCGGGAGCCGGGCTGAGCCACCAGGAACCGGCTGAGGAGGGACACGGACACGGAGGCGGGGCAGGGCCCGAGCTGCCGCGTGGATGCGGGGCAGAAGAAGGGGGCGCCGCCGCCGCCGAGCTCCGGACCATGGGCTGACCGCCAGCGCACGTCGCCCCCGGCGCCCAGCATGTCGGTGCACTACACCCTCAACCTGCGCGTCTTCTGGCCGCTGGTGACCGGCTTCTGCACGGCCCTGGTCTGCCTCTACCACCTCCTGAGCGGAAGGGGCGGCCCTGCCGCGCCCCAGGACGGCGAGGACGCCGGCTTCCCGCTGCTCCAAGCCCTCGTCCTGCTGTTCTTGGGCTACCTCCTTGTGCGCTTTCGCCACGCCGCCCGGCAGCGCCTCCTGCCCGGCCCTCCGCAGCCGTCCTCCTCGAGACTGCTCCCGGAGCCGGGCCTCGGTGTTTTACTGGAGAGCTACTACGAGCACGAAGTGCGCCTGTCCCCGCATGTGCTGGGCCACAGCAAGGCGCACGTGAGCCGCATCGTGGGCGAGCTGGTCCGCGCCGGCCGGGCCCGGGGGTCTCCAGGCCCTTCCCCCGGAGGGGCGCTGGCTCTGGCCTTCCGGGGGGACTTCGTCCAGGTGGGCAGCGCCTACGAGCAGCACAAGATCCGCCGGCCCGACGGCTTCGACGTGCTGGTCCCCTTGCGCCTCCCGCCTCTGGCGGCGCTGGAACCTCGGGGCCTGGGTGCCGAGCCCGACTTGCCCCCGGCGCTTCGGGGCTGCTTCGTGTGCGCCCTCAAGGCCCCTCCGCCTTCGGCCGGCGGGGCAGGAAGCCAGCGGCCCCGGGACTCCAAACCCTTCTCGGACGGCTTCTGCGTGGAGCTGCGGGGCCGGCGCCACCTCTCGGCCGCGCTCGTGGCGCGTTGGTTCCAGGCGCACTTGCAGCGCTGCCTCGCCACGGTGCGGTACAGCTTGGAGGAACGCTGCCGGGTCAGCCTGTCCCCCGGGGGCCCGGACCAGCCCCCCACCCTGCACATCCTGCCGTGCCGCACCGACTACGGCTGCTGCCGGCTCTCCATGGCGGTGCGCCTCATCCCCGCCGTGCACCTGGGCGATGGGGTCTTCCTGGTGGCACCGCCCCTGCCTGCCCCCGGGCTGCCGCCGGAGCTCCCGGGCGGGCTGAGGCCCGAGGCGCTGTGGGGGCTGAACACGGCCCGCCACGAGCAGCGGCTGCTGGGCTGGCTGCAGGAGCGAGCCCCGCCGGGGGCCTGCCACCTCAAGTGCCTGCAGCTGCTCAAGGCCCTGAGGGACCTGGGCGCCCGCGGGCTGGAGCCCGGGGCCTCGGCGCAGTGGGGCCGCGCCCTGTCGTCCTACGCGCTCAAGACGGCGCTGCTGACCCTGCTGCTCCGAGGGGCTCCGCACGGCTGGGAAGAGGCCCGCTTGCGGGAGCGGCTGGAGGAGCTGGTGCTCTACCTGCGGGACTGCCTGCTGCGCCGCCGGCCTCTCCTCCGCTGCCTCCTGGGCCCCGACGGAGCCGTGGGCCTCGCGGCCGAGCTCGGCCCGCTGCCCAAAGTGCTGCGCGAAGCCGCCCCCGTCGATCTCCTGGCTTCCCTCGACGGCCGCGCCCGGGAGTTCGTGGCAGCGCGGCTGGTGGCCACGTGGCGCCGGCTGCCGCAGCTTCTGCGACCCTACGGGGGGCCCCGCTACCTGGACAGGAGCCCCCAGCCCCGGAGCCAGCGGGCCCCGGGTTTCCCGGAGCACGATCCCTGAAACCGGGGAAGTGCCTTCCCCTGACCGACCCCTAATCCCGAGAAGGGGTCTCGAGGGAGAGTGGCCGGCTTAGTAAGACCCTTCTCTCAGTCTGTGGGGAGGAGGGTTGGGGGAGGAGAACGAACGCAGAACGCTCTTGGCTTGTGGGGTGTGGGGGGGGCGTGCGTCACAGCCTTTGGGTCCCTAGAACGAATGGATGGTTAAGACGCTGGTGCTGGGCAGAGAAGAGAGCAGGAGCCTCCAGAGTTTGGCCCAGGCTTTCTTTACACTCTACATATGATATATATACGTATATATATAATATATTATATATATACGTATATATATCATATGTAGATACATTCCTGCCACCACCTTAGGAACAAGGCTTGATTTGTTTTCCATAGTGTATAACAACTCAGGCGATGGGAGAGTCCGGTCCAAAGGGGAATTGGGGGAGGGGGAGTCCATCTTTTGCCCAGGGCCCCACAGCACGTGTTCACTTGCCTTACAAAAATGAATTCGGATCTTAAACCACAGCTGGAAGGACAGGGCATGTTGTACTGTGTGACTTAGTTATGGATCCTACAAATTACCATTATAGTTTGCCTTGTGAGCAGCGCAATTAAGTCCATGTTTGACAAGATTTCAAAGCCTTCTGTTTCACAACATGCCAAAGGGTGATGGAGAATTTGTTAGAAAAAAACCCTCTTAAGGAGAAAATAGCACTTTATTTTGATAAATGCCTTAATTTTATAGTAATTGTTATTACCAAGTGTAGCATTTTGCAGACCAATTATACAGCAATATAACTTAGTTGGCATCCTTACTTAACATTCCTGAAGAAGCCAGGGAATGAAAAATGCTAGGTAGCGCAAAGGACTGTGGGTAACAACAAATGTTTTTTCAGCAACACTGATGAGATCATAAAATTTATCAGTGCCTAGATTAAAGAGAGATGTTTTAGGCCTTCCCTTTGGCATATTAAACCAAATCTTTGCTACTTGGTAGGAAGCTAATCTTTGCCTTCCCCCTCCGCCATCCTTCCCTTTAAAATGCCTTACTGAAATCCCCAGGGTACATGAGGGATACCTTCTGACCTGTGTTTCATTGCACAACTACCGCCCAAGCTGTTTATGAACTTAGAGCAGGTGTATTCTCAGAGACTGCCAAGCTTCCGTAAAACAGCTTTATTTCCATACAGTGCAACACCTTGGGCATAGAGTTCATTAAGGTTCATTATGGATGATTGGTTATTCCTGAGGCTATAAAGGGAAGATGCAGAAAACAGAGGAGAGCAAGGGAAATAATAACTTTTGCTGACTGTTCCCCTACCTCCCCAGCCCTCTAAGGCATGAATCATACCTAAGTAGATTCTACATGGCATTGAAGTTGTTTTTCTTCTGTTGGTCTTTTCTGAAATCTTTCAAGTCTCTAAATTTCTAGCTTTGACTGAGGTGCAGTCACATTTTTACCACTTACCATTAGGCTTAAATTGTCAGTTGTTCCACTGATTGGAATGATAGTTTTACAACTTCAAACTACAGTTTCCAGTTTGACCTAGCTTGCTGTGTGAGTGTGTGTGTGTGTGTGTGTGTGTGTGTGTGTGTGTGTGGCGTGCTTGGGCAATCTTAAGGAAGTTCCTCAAACTTTGCTGCTTTAGAAGGAGGAGCCTCCTCTCTCAAGTTTCTGGATTAATAATATGTAAGTAATAACTTCACATGAAGACTTCTCAGACTGGGCTGCACTGAACGCTGACTTCCTTTGGACCATTAGGGAAACAAGTTAGAAATGTTTCTTGGAGGAGTTAGATTTTTGATAGACAGTTCAGTTTGTAGAAGAGAAGTTTCTGTACCGAAAACCATCCCAGCTTTTTTTCTGTCAGTGTTAGTCTTAGGTACTGAATTTGCCAAAGCAATCTGTCTATAAGTATGGTGACGTAAAGGAATCTAAACTTTACTATTAAGATAAACTTCTTTTAATAAATATTAAGTCTATTATACCCTTTTTCTGTATTTTATAAAAAGCATTAATGTAATCAAACCTAAAGAGCATTCTCATTAGCCAGTTCAGGAACTGGGACAGTTTAAAGTAGTTGATCTCAAAATATTTTCTTCTTTAGTACAAATTTTTTGACCTTTTGGGTAGGAAAATAGAAGAATTTGAGCAACCATAAAACCCTGGAAGGTTAATTTATCAAAATTTCTAACTGTGGTGATGGGTGTTTTTTTTTAAATGTTATTTAAAAAATGTAAATCTGGTAATGTGCTGCTGCAGCAGCCTTATTTTCAGGTATCCTGTCTAAAGCCATGGCTATTCTCAAGGTCTTAATATTATTTTTATTATTTTTTTAATTAATGGGGCATTGTATTTGTGTTTTCTAAACATAAATATCTTATTTATATGCCATGCTGAGCAACTGTTCTTTGTACATGGTAACCAAAGCTTAGAGATTTAGATCAATTTTGGTCAATGCTTAGTAGCCCAAAACATGTACTATGTACACATGAAATAATATGGCATATAAGCAAGGGATGATGGTTGCCTAGGCACTTAAGTTTATTTTTTATTTTATTATGGCACCATTCCCTTAAATGAGTTACGTGGTGGATCACTCCAACGGGTAGTTCTTTCTTTTATAATTTACACATTTTTTGGTGTATTTGGTACTGGAGATAAAATACATGGAAACCTCTAATGAACTTGTTTGATTTTCTTACTGGTATCACAGTAGTTACATGAATTGCTGGGGTCAGAAGAAAATTGGGGGAAGATGAATCATTCTAGCCTGAGGCACCCAAAGGTAACTTCCACTGACTCATGTGGAAACTGTACTGAATTCTTCTGGGAAGGATAGAATTGGGTCCTAAAAGTGCTTTTATAAAATGAAACTCAAGCCTGAGAAAGGGAAAATGAGAAAGGGAGCAAAGAATATTGGAAGGCCTAAGAAAGTGAATCAAAAGATGGCAAAGTAAGGAAAATCAGAAGAATAAACACTTGATATGAAGATAGGAGAAGAGAGTATGAGAGAGAATTGGATAGGAGGAATTCATTTTAACTCTGTATCTTGTTAAATGGTCTACTCCTTCTATATATGAGACTTGGTATTTTTGGTTATAGATTGTAGTTGTGTTACCTGTATATTCGGGGTGCAATATTCCAAGTATTAGCTATTATCTAAGTTTTATTGTAAAGCTAAACCAGTAGATTAATACAGTTACAGATAGAACTTTTCACATAATTTCTCTAATGTGACTATTGAGAGTTGTTAGGGTAGCCAATGAAGATTCTTTACCAAAGGAAGTGTGGGTCAGTTCCTAGCACTTCCTTCCTTGGAACTGTGGGCTCAAGCTCTTCCGTTATATTGGACTTGGCCGTCCAGATTGCACATTCTTTCTGGTGGTGGCTGAGCTCCACCTGGGAAACAGGAAGTCAGATCCCACCAAGGGAATGATTTAAGGTCTGGGTGTGATCTAGGTATTCTCTCAGATGCCTCCCTTTGTTTTGGAGACTTTCCAGGTAACCCACACCATATATTTTTTAAAAGCGTCCTAGTTGGTATCTTTTCAATGATTTATATGATGGCAATGAGCCTTAGAAAAAACTGCCAGGACTATGGGTCACATATCTCACTTTCCCACAGTTTAATTTCAATCTTCCCCCCTACCTCCTTTATGGGTATATTAACTTTTTCAGGCTGTTAGACTACACTCCGCTGCAGCAGGTCTTTATCCATTGGCACCTCTTACCAGCTTGAAGGAGGCAGTCTGCCTTCTCAAAGTGCCACTTTTGCAATTTGGTTGAAATTTGATTCTTAATAAGATGTGACCCCAAAGCTTTTTCCCCCTCTTATCTCAAGAACAAGTGCCTCTTTGACTTTGGGCCTGTCTGTCTCAGCTTCCCCATCTGTAAACTGAGGGTAAAAATTGCACCCCTACCTCATAGAGGTTTATGAGGGTTAGCATAGCTAATGTTGGTTTGCAATGCACATTGAAAAGAAAAAAAAACAAACCTCAGTGTCAACCTCATTATTATTATTTTAAAAAGATTATGACTTAGACACTACTGTTTTATAATTTCATACCTACATACTTTTATGCCTATATTTTTGAAAGGAATAAAGCACTTATAACAGGTTATAATGACCTTTTTAGCTATGGGTGTAAGGGTGGGGGGGACTGGAGAAGAATAAGATTATAGACATACCAAGAGATTACCAACTAAGTCATATATACATTTCTTTGCCTTTATAAATATCAGAAAATGATACATATTTTTAAGCAAACTTAACATGTTTTGACTATCAGCACCATTGATTAAGTGCCTAGTAGATACAAGGCATCTTGGGATAGAAAAATAAATGACATAGTTGATGTCCTCATGAAGTTAATGTGCCTTAATTCAATTATCTTAAAACATTCCGACTTTTATTTTTATTTTTCAAAAGTGCATAAAGTGTTACAAAGCAAGTCTATTTAATATTCCTTTGGCAGTGAAAAGTCACGGTAAAATGTCTCTTTCAAAAGAAAAAAAGAAAAGACCAAAGACTTAACTGAATGTTGTTCTGCTGCTATTGCCAAAAAAAAAAGCTTAAGATTTCAGCCTTTTGCAAAGTGTTAAAATGTGCCATTTACTTTCTCTTTTAAGGTCCAAAGACATTTGCACTTTTATTGGGAAGAGGGTGATTTTAAATTGTTTTCCTGTATTTCATTCTATGAATAAACAAGCTTTTTGAAACCTCTGGTTGTAGGTTGAATTTATAGTATGGGAAAATTCTTGTGGGTGAACATACAGAATTTGTTCTAACTTGTCATACTTTATACAAACTTCCATCTTATTTCTTCTCATATGAAAAGGAAGTCATTTTCCATGAAGCAAATATAGTGACTACAGTTTACATATACATTGTTATATAAAGGGATAGGAAAGAGTGCCAAGGCAACATCTTGGTAAGAGGGTTGTTGCAGCCTTGGGTACCTTGCCAGACCAGAAATTAGACAAGATAGAGGTTTCCTAATTTTCATGGACCTTTTCCATATGTAGATATCCTGTGGTCCTTGGTCCTAGTAGTGTCCCTCTACTTTATATCCCAAGATCCTTCAGTTCAGGCATTTTCTCTGACTTTCTCTAAGTGATAAATGTTTACTACTAAGAAAGAATACTAACTTAAGGAAAAGTTTGGACCTGGAACTGATAGAGTGATCAAAGCCTGAATGTGTAAAGGAAAGTTTAAAGCTTATAATATAGCCAAGATGAAACCAGCAGCCTTCTGCCCATTAAACATTAGTCATAGTTATTAGGTTTTCTTAAAAGACATCTGGATCCTTATGCCCAGTTATGACACACCTGGATTCCAGAAATGTTAATAGTGAAGAGTGTTTGAGTTTCTCGTATCCATTGGAGGGAGAGTAGTGGACTGACCTCCGAGTCCCACCTTTTATGCCATATGTTGGCTGTGTGACCGTTCAAGTCACTTAACCTCAGTAGCCCAAGCAACTCTATGAGATTATATATCTCATATATATAAGAGCAAGTGCTGAGCTGAATTGGTAAGGCAGTTTACTGTTTAGGAGTTCTCTATACCTGTGAAATCACTGCTCCAATTCAACGTCCACTAACAAGTTTGATAGGAAGAAAACTGGATTTTCTTCTGCTGGATGAGCCTGAATTATCCCTTAACCTCTCTGTTCCCATAGTTTTCTCATTTGTGAGAAGGGATTGTGTCATTTGTGCTCTACTAGGATGCTAAAAGAAATTTGGGCATTTGAAAAGTAGATTTCTAGAAAAGATAAGCCTTCTGTATCTTAGATATCATTGTCCAGTCACATTGTAGTTTTAGATCTCTCGCACCTCCCTTTAGTTTTCAGGATTCCAGATGTGTGTTACGTTCTGGAAGGAAGAGAAATAAAATACTGTATGTTTCTTTAAAAATTTATTTAACTTTTAGTTTATAGAATAAAGCATTTTCATAACAGTATAATAAAAAAGATGATTACATATGAAACTTCAAATCTATTATGTACAACTCGCTCTTTTAAATATATAATAAAGTTATCATGTAAATTTATTTTTTTCCCTCCTCCTCTCTGTCCCCCACTCCACCCTAGAGATGACTCTAGACACTAGACACAAATAGTTATACACACACACACACACACACACACACACACACACTCACACACATGTTACATTTTGTCTCGTTATTGTTCAGTTGTGTCTAACTCTTCATAATCCCACTTGGGGTTTTCTTGGCAAAGATGCTGGAGTGGCTTGCCATTTTCTTCTTCAGCTCATTTGCAGATAAAAGTGAGGCAAATAGGGTGAAGTGACTTGCCTAGGGTCACACGGCTAGTAAGTGTCTTGAGGCCAGATTTGAACTCAGGAACATGAGTTTTCCTAATCCCAGGTACTCTATCCATGGCACACAAAGCTGCTTAGTATTCTCAGTACAGCTGGCACCTACTCCACCAAATCAGAAGTAAAGCCAGACCAAAGCTTGGAGTGTTTCATACAGAAGCAAGTTCTGCCCAGTCAGCCCCTTTCAGACACTGAATATACTTCCTCACATGGTGTTCATATCCCATTTCTTGGACCAAATCAATGATTCCTTTAGTGTCAGCAACCCTTCATCGTTCACCTTTTACTCCTTTGCCTGATATCCTGCCCCACCTTCTTCTGCCCATTAGACTATGAGCTTTTATCCACTGTACTATTTCACAGGTACATTTTTTTTTTTTTTGCCTTTCTTTGTATCTACAGTTCTTAGTACAGGCCTGGTCATATAGTAGGAGCTTGATACATGCCACTTGACTGATTAGCTGATCTCTGTTTCTTGCTGCCTTCTGTACCCAATGCTTTCTGTGTCCAATAATACTTATATTCCTTCTACGGTTTGAAAAATTGACACAAAAGTATTGCCAGTGTACTCTGGGTGTGGGATTAGCTTGTCTTCTGTGCCTCTCCTGCTTTAGCTGGTGATTTTGTTTGCTCCCCATTTAGAGCACTGACGTAAATCAAGAGATCTAGCTGTTGACCACAGGCAAGTTGTGTAATATCTCAACATTCTTTTTTTTTTTATTATTTGTTCTTGAAGAGGACCGATGACATCACATGATGTCTTAACTTTCCAGTGGATTTGAAAGGTAGGTGGCGCAGTAGATAGAGCACCAGACCTGGGGACCAAAAGAACTGAATTAAAATTTGGCCTCACATGCTAGCTGTGTGACCCTGGGCAAGTTACTTCACCTGTTTGTCTCAGTTTCCTCATCTGTAAAATGAGCTGGAGAAGAGAATGGCAAACTACTCTAGTATCTTCAAGAAAATCCCAAAGGCAGTTAGTTACAAAGAGTCATACACAACTGGAAAACAACTGGACAATAACAACCAGGATTTTTCTAGATAGTCTTTATTCTTTTCTATTTCTGTCTTTCTTTGTAGGTTCATGGATTTAGACCTTAGAAATCACCCATTGCAATCTCCAATATCAATCAAATAAGCATTTATGAAGCACTTGTGTGCTAAGGACACAAGGGTGAAAAACCACGAACTGCCCTCAAGAAGCTTACCGACTGATTGGGAGATATATGGGTATAGAGTAGAAGGAAGGTAATCTCAGAGGAAAGATTCGACTGCCTAGGGTGACTTGGTGGACTATTGGAGTGTGGAGGGAAGTAAAGTGAGAAAATAGGAAAAGGGTCCAGTAGTGAAAAACTTTAAATGTCATACAGATCACTTCGTAATAGCTCAAATGAGATAACAAATGGTAAAGTGCTTTGCCATCCTTACTGAGCTATGTAAATACCATACATTACTGTTATGCTGATGATCTTGGAGGAAATAGTCACATGAGGTTTTTGAGTTAGAAGAGTGTCTCCTTCAAGAAAAGCACTTCTGCAGATGTGTGGAGGTGGTTTGGATGGGGAAAGACAAGAGGCAAGGAAGCCAGTTGTTGTGCTATTATAATCTCAGAGAGATATTGAGGGCCTGAACTATGGTGAAGGGAGGGAAAGGGACATATAGGACAGAGAGATATGTAATTGTGGCCATACCACTTCCATGTCTTCTACATCCTTCCATTCCTTCCCAGAAGTCCAAGTTAACTAAGTAAAATAAAATATCTTTTTTGCTGCTGTCTTTTATCTCTCCCTCAGATTACACTGGCAGGCTTATATGATTTATGTTATGGGAGATGATTGAAGAGAGATTTTGGAATAAAATTAAGCCCAAGGCCCCAGATTTCCAAAAGGGAGATGTAAAATATGTTTACGAACCAGGAAGATGACTTAATTCAACATGAGTTCCCTTTTGTCTAGTGCAAGCCGAAGGAACATAACCAAAACAGGATCATTGTCTCATGGTGAAGCTTGCCCAAGTAGCGATGGTCAAAAAAGCCCCTCACATCCTAATAGATAATACACACATTCAAGTCTTCCTGACTGTGAGCCTTCAGAGTCTGCCTTTTTTTTTTTTGAAGAATTAACTTTGATATATATTTAATATGTTTCTTTAAAATTTATTTAACATTTAGTTTATAGAATACAGCATTTTCATAACAGTATAATAAAAAAGATGATTACATATGAAACTTCAAATCTGTTATGTGCACCTCGCTCTTTTAAATATGTAATAGTTATCATGTAAATTTATTTTTTTCTTCCCTCTACCTCTCTGTCCCCCACCCCACCCTAGAGATGACTCTAGACACAAATAGTTTTATATATATATATGAATTATTCTATAGTACTTCTGTTTATTAGTTTTTATTATTTTATTATGGAATTATTAATTTATTAATTCTATTTTTTTAGTTTTCGTACTTCTCTTTATTAGTTCTTTTTCTGGAGGCAGACAGCATCACTCTTAATATGTCCTTTATTTTTAATTTGGGTATTTACAATAATCAAAATGACTTAGTCACTCAAAGTCACTTTTGAAATTGTATTATTTTTACTGCATACAATGTTCTCTTGATTCTGTTCACTGTGCTTTTTACCATTGAGTTCATTTTTTATAGAACAAATAGTATTCCATTATAACTGTACACCACGATTTGTCCAGCCATTCCCCACTTGATGGGGATCCTTGAAATTTCCAGATCTTTGCCACCACAAAGAGAGTTATTTTATAAACATTCAAAGTTTTAATTACTATTTGTAAATTTTCCTCCATCTTATTTTTAATCACTATTTTCTTTCTCAGTTTCTCTTTTTTTACCTTATCTTCTCCCCCTACTCTCCCACTCCCCATCCCACTCACCCCTGCAAGAGTCCCTCCTACCCCCACCCTTTCCCATTCCAATCCACCTAGCCCTCCGAAGCCCCCTTCAAAAACCCCAATCTACATACCCCTCTAAAAGTCCCTCCCCCATTGAGTCCCCCAGTTTTCTCACCTCTCTACATGTTCAGAAGACTTCTACACCCTTCCAGTTATATGCTTTGTTTCTTCTTCAACTCAGATGCACCTGCTTCCATATGTTTTTCTTTCAGTTTCTGCCCTGCCCAGCTCATCCCTCTGGATCCAGAGAGAATCTGCAGGCTTCTTCTTCCTCTTTTTAAAAAATTTATTTAGCATTTTATTTTTCCCCAGTTATGTGTAAAAACAATTTTTATATTCATTTTTAAAATTTTGAGTTCCCAGTTTTCACCTTTCCTCCCTCCCTCCCTCCCCCCCCCATGCATTGAGAAGGCAAGCAGTTTGATATAGGTTATACATGTGCAAAATATTTCCATATTAGTCATGTTGTGAAAGAAAAAATAGACCCAAAAAACCAAAAAAATAAAGTTAAAAATAAGTATGCTTCAATCAGTATTCAGACATCATCTCTGGGGATGTGTAGCACTTTTCATCACAAGTCCTTCAGAATTGTCTGTATTGCTGAGAATAACGAAGTCAGTCACAGTTAATCATCTTACAATATTTAGGTTACTTTGTATACAGTACATTTCACTTTGTATCAGTTCATGTAATTCTTTCCAGTTTTTCTGAGAGCATCCTGCTCATCATTTCTTATAGTACAATAGTATTCAGTCACTATCACATACCACAGCTTGTTCAGCCATTCCCCAATGGATGGGCATTCCACCAGTTTCTAATTCTTTACCCCCAGAAAAGAGTTACTATAAATGTTTTTTGTAAATATATGTCTTTTTCCTTTTTGTTTTTTATCTCTCTTTGGATATAGACCTAGTAGTGGTATCACTACTAGGTCAAAGGGTATGCATGGTTTTACAGCTTTTTGGGCTTTCTTATAAAGTCATTAGCTTCCATTTGCTCCATTCTAATTTTTAAAGCTTTGTTTTCTTCAGTGAGCTTTTGGACCTCCTTTTCCATTTGGCCAATTCTACCTTTTAAGGCATTCTTCTCCTCATTGACTTTTTGGACCTCATACCATTTGGCCCAGTTTTTTTTAAGGTGTTTTTTTCTTCATATTTTTTGGAGTCTCCTTTTACCAAACTGTTGACTCCACAATAGTGAGTTAGAGCATTTTTTTCACATGGCTATAGATAGATTTGATTACTTCATCTGAAAACTGTTCATATATTTTGATCATTTATCAATTAGGGAATGACTTATTTTTATAAATTTGATTCAGTTCTCTATATGTTTGAGAAATGAGGCCTTTATCAGAGAAACTTGCTTCAATTTTTTTTTGGTTACTGTTGCTAATAGTATTTCCCTCCATCCTGTCTCTCCTAATTTATTCTATTTTCTCTCTCTCTTTTCACCCTGTCCCTCCTCAAAAGTGTTTTGCTTCTGTCAGTCTCCTCCCTCAGTCTTCCCTCCCTTCTCTCATTGTATTCTTTTATCCCCTTCTCCTCCTACTTTCCTGTAGGATAAGATAGATGAACCCAGCTGAGTGTGTATGTTATTCCCTCTTTGAGTTAGTTCTGATGAGAGTAAGGTTCACTCACTTCCCCTCATTTTCCCCATCTTCCCCTCTGCTGTAAAAACTTTTTATTCCCTCTTTTATGTGAGTATGTATAGATAGAGGGTAGAGGTGTGAACTGTAAAAAAAAAGGATGATGATATGTAGATCATGATATGTAAAAAAATAGAATTAAGGGGAGAGGAGTGTGCTGGGAGAAAGAGAAAGGGAGAGGTAGAATCTCACCTAAAAGAGGGAAGTTCACAAAAAAGGTAGTGAACCTTACCCTACAGGAAAGTAGGAAGGGAAAGGCATGCAGCCGATACAGTGCTGGGCCTGAAGTCTGGGAGACTTCTCTTCCTGAGTTCAGATTGGTCTTCAGACACTCACTTATTTGCTGTGTGACCCTAAGCAAGTCACTTAACCCCATTTGCCTCAGTTTCCTCATTGGTAAAGTGAGCTGAAGAAGGAAATGGCAAGCTACTCAATTATCCTTCCCCAAAAAACCCCAAAAGGGGTCATAGAGAATTAGATATAACTGAAAAACAACAATAAATGTAGCATCTAGGAATACTCATCATAATCCAAGCAATTTATCTTCACAAAAAAACTCACTTATTAAGTAATTAGAATTAAAAGATGTCTCCTGTTTATTTTTTTAAATGGATGAATTTTGTTATGACAGCAGACAAACCGAAACAAATCTGCAAACTTCCCATAAAATAAATTCTGTCCTAATTATTAAGCATAGTCATATAAAAGGATGATTGTATCTGGTTGGTTATTATTGTACTTAACTAAAATGGGAAGTGAAAAGATGCCTTTCACATGTGATGTATGCACAGTGACTTTATAAGTTTTAGAAATGGAGAATCTTAGCTCTTGCACCACTTCATTTGTGTCTGCAGCTAAGAAAAGGTGCTAAGGGAAAGGATTTGTCATTTTTCCAATGGTTTGAAAATTTTTTTTTTTTTATAAATGCCTAGGATTCAGAAACTGATTGGTATTGGGCTGCCTCTTTCCAGATCATCAGATAAAATACTTAAAATATGCTGGGTTTTTTACTCTTGCAAAATTCATAGCAGAGAGGGCCAGCTACTGGCAGAACTTCGCCCGGAAGAACTCCAGTTATTTAAACAAAACTGAATTGCTGGTGGCTTGGAGGAAATCGTCTGCTTTTAAGTTTCCATAGCCCCTTTCCAAAACCACTGCAGGGAGGGGCTTTCAAGTGTGTGTCTACTAGCGGAGGAGTTGCCCTTGCCAAGGATTTCCTTAGAATTCTGTATGAAAAGGGAAGCCATGACAACATGAGCAGCAGAATCGAGGCATCCCTTGTTCGGACGTTGCCTGTTCTTTGCCCCACCCCCAGAAAAAAAGGGTGATTCATTTCCTTGTCTGTCCACCACCCCCCACCCCACTTCCCCAATGGAGGTTACTTATACAGGAAGTGACTCTGTCAGTCCAACAGCTGGGGTCCAAAATGGACCAGCAGTAGAGATGTTTACAAGTTGTCTGAAAGAGGCACAGGGCTTGACTCTAGGCTTCAGCTGAGTTTTTTAGACCCAAGGGATTGATCAAGGTCTCTTTCACTTGCGTTTTTTATTTTTAATTTTTTTTAAAGAGAGGGTGACCAAGGGATCCTCTTTCATTTTTGCAAAAACCCCATTTCCCAAATGACTGACTTCATACTGCCTACTGTAATTAGGTATTAGGAAGAAGGAGGGCTGGGGGGAAGGGAAAGAAGGAAGCAGCTATTTTTCTTCAAACTTCACAGGGATTAAAATGCCTGAGACACACATGATTTTCTTTTCATGGTTTTTAGAGCTTTTCCCTTCCCAACGGGAAAAGTTGCCTCTTGAAACAATTTATGCCATTTTTTTTTTACTACCACCTACACTGTAGATACCACATATGTGTATGTATGTGTGTACATGCATGTTCATATACACTTTTTTTCTCCACAAACTTATTGCACCAGTTTCCTTAGTGACTCAGAGCCCATGCATCCCTGCTTGCTTCCCCCGCATATGAAGTGTTTTCCAGGAGCCAGAGAATACCACCCTCATACAGCTGCTCCCAATCATAGCTTTCACAAATGGCCTTCTCAATTACATTTCAAATGGGTTGGTACTCACAGCGTCATCTACAATGGCAAGATTTTGTTTTGAAAAACTCTCTGTGTCCTCCTGGATGCTTTCAAGGGCCAGTTGATTGAAGATGGGAAGGCATAGAAAGGTTAAGTAAACATTTTGCCCAAGGTCAACAGCAAATCAGAGCTAAGACTGGAGCCAAATTCTTCCCTTTCTCTGGAGAACAGGACTCTATCATCCAGAAAGTTATGTTCATCAAATACTTGCTGAACTGGATTGAATTGTAGAAACTTTTTAGACAGTGTTAGCTTCAGTTGGTGTTTTATTTATTTTTATTTGAAGTTAAGAGATCACGGGTTTTGGAGTCAGTATCCGTGTTTAAATTTCTAGAATTGCTGCCATTGTTACTTTTGACAAATTTCTCAGCCCTTCTGGATCTCAGTTTCCTAATCTTCAAAAAAGAAAAAAAAAAGGCTTAACCAAGATGACTGATAAGTGCTCTTCCAGCTGTGTCCAGTCTTAGTCAACATTGACACAGTGAGAAAAGTGTACAAGTGGCATTAACTGTAGAAATGTTTACACTTGTCATTGGCAAAGGGGGTGAAAGCACTTAATGGGAAGGTGGGTAAAGAGGAAGTTATAGAGGGTTATACTTTTCCAGTGCATCAGAACAGGCTGTGGTTAGGAGAACAAGGTGGAGGAACTCCATTCTAGTGTATTTGCCCTGATAGAACCAGACACAAATGACAAGTGAAATGATCCTATGAACATAAAGAAGGGTGAGAAAAGGAAGATCCTAAGACTTTGGAGAACTCTCCCGGATTTTGAGAATTTATCTCCTTCCCTCAAATAAAAGATTTAGGGAATGGAAAGGGCTGAGAGCAAATCTGATAGACCCTATCTGGAGCTATGAAATGGAAGTGTAATAAAGATAGGATGATTTGCTTTTTACACCCTCTGAACTTTGAGCTAATAAGGAACTTTGTACAGGAACTTTGTGCTAATAAGATCCCAGAAACAGCAATGGCACATCAGCTGTCCCCACCCCACCCCTACCCCCAAACTGGAATTTACTGTAAAGGGAAAAGATTTTGTCACTTCCTTCCCACCAAAGTTATTGGTAAGCAATAACTATTGCTTACCAATCAAACTATTGATTAGCACAAGGCAAGTAAAGTAAGAAGTAGTTTTTATTAGATGTTACATTGATTAACAGGCACAGGAATATTTATTATATCTTCTTTCCTCTTCATAGATTTAATACAAGAAGGAGGTTCCTCCTGCTACTTTAAAAATATCAGAGCAAAATCAAATGATACTAGATTTTCAGACTGTTGTTTAATGTCTCCCTTGCCATATTTTAAGTAATTGGAGAGGGAAAGAGAGGAAGAGATAGGAAGAAGAGTCTCCCAAGTGGACAATGCTCCAAGGTGGTCATGGCCCCAGATAACCTACAAGGTATCTCAGCCAGACCATGCCCTGGATTCTTTGGGGATCCCACTCCACAGGGAACCAAATTAAGAAGATGAGAGGATTTTTAGTACACTCTGATACCATCCCACATCTACCCTCTGAGACAGGCTCCAGAAGCATTCGGCATAAATTCAGAAGTCTGATTATCAATTTCTGTGCTCTCGTCCTCGGACTTAAGGGCATGCTTCTGAAGCTAGAGACAATGGTAGGATACAAACTTCTAATTGGAATTCTTGCATCACCAAAGTTGGAAAGGACTGGGTAGAACAAACTGAGTTCAGGTTAGAGCTAGGGATGACCTGTCTGAATTCTTTATATTGCCTGGGGTTTCCCAGGGACAAGGAGTTTTGATTTTGGCCTATGATTTTGGTACTATATAGTGACTCGCTATGGCTTACTTGTGCACCTGGCTTCTCTCCTGAAGATTTTTTCTGTGTATCTGTTGCTCACCATCTTGTCATTTGTCAGGTCAAGGTAAATTAGGTGAAAGTGAAATGAGTCCCTGGTGCTCAGAGTTCAGAGACCTTTTAAGCCATCTAATGTGACTCCCTCAATTTACAGATAGGAAAATTGAGGCCCATATAAATTAAATGACTTGCTTAAGATTCACTTAGCAAGTAAGTGGCAGAGCCAGGATTTGAACCAAAATCCTTTGGCTCCAAATATAGTGCTTCCTTACCCCTATCATACCATAGTAGGTACCCTTGTTTGGTTGAAAGTTCTAGTGACTGGTAGAAGGGGATCAATTTCTGTTCTGCCATCTGGTAGCCCCTTGACAATATTTTAGGGTTCTACCCCATTTTAAGTGATGTTAAGTCCTCCAGAAGACTTTGCCACCTAGTTATGGGGGGTGGGGGGGCAGACGGATCTACCCCATGCAACCTAGGCCAATTTTTCTCTAAAAAAGTGTTAAAAACCAATTTTGAGACTTAATTGACTCCAAAGACTAAGGAATAACTTATAGCTTAAGTACAAAAAAAATCTCCCCCTAAAGTCCAGGACAAAAGCATTCCATGCTCTTCTCTGTCTTCCAACTAGTAGATCAGCATAACCAATTCAGAAACACTTGTCTTCAATGGGTATCTTTTCTCTGCTATGACTAAATCAGTCTCCTCTTGTTTACTGTTAGATTTTATTTTGTTTCAGTCTTGAGCATGAACTACTAGACTGGCCTGAGTTAGGCCTGGTTTACCATGCCTGTCATCACCCAGTCAGCCCACTTTTCTAGAATGGTTAATAGATATAAATGGCACATGAAATGTTTTATCTTTTTCTTTAAAGGACCCATAGGGAAGATTTTACTTGAGGTGTTCTCCAGCTGCCTCAGTAATTTCCTTCCACTAAGGCCATATTCACCACCACCAAATTATTTTACTAGGTGCCTTGACTCTTTCTGAAAGAACCTCTCCAGCACTGTTCTCTGAGAATTAGGTGGTAGTTGTATATGTACATTTCAGAAAATCTCAGTAAGGACCCAGAGTCCTTGGTGGATATACGATCCAGAGTCTGGGAGTTGGGGTTAGGAACACCTATCATTTTCTTCCAGCATCAGCTTCAGGCCACAGATGACAAGTCATTTTCATTCTCTGTAAAAACACAGCCTATGGTATTCTCTTGCACACTTCTCCCCTGCCCCTACCATCATCCCATTTGCTGATGGAGAAAAAAATAAGAGTCAGATATCTTTGGGGTTGTGATTTTTTCACCATGTTATGGTGGTAGTGGCTGTTTCAATCTATGAACCACATGATGTTGACTTGGCTTCATATGGATTGGCTTCACAGATGAAACAGAGGCTTATTCCTCCCAGATTGAGTGCTGATCAATGAGAGTGCTGTAAAGAGAGAAGCCTTGGGCTTCCTCAGGCAAAGGTTGACATGTGCCCTGTGAACACAGACCCCTCTTCATTGCCTCTGTATTTTTTCCCCCACTTTTAGGTGAAGGATATTGGATATGGTTATGATCTTATGAACTCTGAAAGATCAGGAGATGATAGAGAGGGCTAAATATGCAGAAGAGACACATATTTTTGGACATGGCCAATGTAGTCATTGATTTTGCTTGAATATGCATGTATATATTACAAGGGTTTTCTATTTCTTTTTTCTTTCCCCAGGGGATAGGGGGGAAGAAGTGGGAGAGAAAATAAATGTTTGGGTTCTTTTTTAAAGAAAGAAAAATAAGGAGAGCAAGTTGTCAGAGTCTGAGAGCTAAAGTCCACATCAGGATTTTCTAGGAGCTAAACAGTGAAGCTTGAAGTCCCAACTGACCAACTCAGTCCAACAATAGCAGAGATGAAGACTTACTCACCCATCATCCATGACTAGAAGTGAACTTGGTAGGGTGAATGCTATGTGGAAATTCTTAAGTCTGAGCCCATTCTGCCTCGGCACTGGGGTGATTGAGAGAGTATGTACAGGTGTTTGTACTTCTGTTCTTGCTATGTTTTTAAAGTAAAAGTAAAAGCTAATTATTGTTAGTTGGTTAAATGGAACTATGCACTAATCATTGACAAGTAACAGTGGAAAGAACACATCGGAATTGAGGCTAGTAGAGCTGATAGCATTAGAGAAAGACATCCTTGTCTCCTTAGGGGTACCCTTGGTCTAAGAGGGAAAAGTAGCTGGCCAGGCTGTGGGACAGTGAGGCCAAACTATCACTACACTTAAAAACCAATATATTAAAAAAATGAAAAAAACCCAAGATTTTTTTTGTGATATCTGGTGAGTGTCTTCATGCCTTACTTACCCTTGAGTTTAAAGCCTTCTTAGTAAGTCTCAACATGCTCTGAGTCTGTCTCTCCAAATGTTTGCTCCTTTTTAAGGGATTTTCAGTTAATTACTCATTAAAAGGATGGGGCTGCTTTTGATTACTTTAAACAGTCTAATCACATTTTTTATTGCCAGGCCCAAAAAGCAAAGACACTCTTAGTCTTACCCCCTCCTATGGCATAAGAAATAATCTAGTTCTCATGCTTGGACCTGCCTACCGTGAGAGAACTGTGGGCCTTATTAGCTTGAGGCGTCTTTTAGGAGAATGGTAAAGATTGCCTGGCAGCACCTTCTCCTGAGAGTAGATTCTTTATGAAACTCTGAGTAGGATGAATACCTCCAACAGGCTTTTTGCTGTCATGATCACTTCTCCTGCCCTCTAGGAGGGAAAGGTCTGAATTTCAGCAGGTTTTATGCCCTGAATTGCTTCTCTTTCATCTTTCCTTCACAACAGATGACCGTACAACAATGACTTGCACTGTGCCAATTTAAGAATGCTCCGATAAGCAATGGACTCCCTCTTGGAGAACCCTGGCAAGGTGACATGGAGTCAGATAAAAAAGAGAATAAAATAGTGCCACTATGACCTGCTGTGCAGTCAATCCTTCCTTTGCCACAAACTGAAGGCAGGGTAATACTTGCAATGAAAAGAGCATTGTCTTTGGAGTCCGAGGTCTCAGGTTCAAATCTCACTTCTGATTCTTATTAGATATGTGATCTTGGGCAATTCATTTAGGATCATAGTTTTAGAACCAGAAGCTACTTTAAAGTCCACGGAGCTCAATCCCCTCATTTTACAGCTGAGGAAACTGAGGCAGAGAGAACTTAAGTGATTTTTTCAGGGTCACATAGCTAGTGAGTGTGTGAGGCAGGATTTGAACCAAGGTCTCCAATGACTCTGGGTCCACTACACTGCATTTTTTCATAACCTCCTGAGACCTCAGTTTCCTAACCTGTAGAAGGAGAATATTGCATTAGATGCACTCTGCGGTCACTTCAAGCCCTGGGTCTGTAATAGCATTTCACCTTACAAATACAATTGTTTCCTCAGGACCTGAGAAGTCCTTCTGGTGGTAAAGTAGATAGAATCTAAAGTCAAGGAGACCTGAATTCAAATCTGGCCTCAAACACTTATTAGCTGTGTGGCCCTGGACTAGTCCCTTAACCTCTGTCTGCCTTCATTTCCTCAACTGTAAAGTGGGGATAATGCTAACACTTACCTCCCAGGACTGTTGTGAAAATCAAATGAAATCATTGATTGTGAAATCACAATACCTGGCATATAGAGATATAAATGCTAGTTATCAGCTGGTATTTCTTGACAGGTGGCTTTGTAGGATATCATCCAATAGTCCCATGTCTCTTCTTCTCCATCCCTTCTCAGGAAGAACTCAGGGAGGATGGCAATCTCCTTCTTCTGTTTCTGGCAACATAAATACGTCAACTTTTCATTTCTTGAGATTGAAGTTGGGTGTGGGATCATGGGATCATAGATTTGGAACTGGGAGGGACCTTAGAACTCTCCTCCCATCCCCTCGTTTTGGCAGTTGAAGACAAATGAAGCTCATAAAGGAGGGAATTAGACTTGTCTTCAGTTTCCCTTTTCTTCAATTATAGGTTCATAGATCTGGAGCTGCAAGGGACTGTTGAGGTCAGTCTCTTAATTTAGACTTAAGAAGGTCCAGAATACCAAAGTTTTTGTACAAGGGAAATATAGAGCTCCCAAGAAGGCAAAAAAGCTGTGAGAGGCAAAGCATAATGAAGAGCCATTGGGTAAATGACAGAATCTAGTTAGACCTTCTGAATCTCCAAGTGGAAATGGGTACCTTGTTGGGGTTCCAGAGGGAATGAAGCAATGGGCATCCTCTCCCAAAACATTAACATCTGATAGATTATTATAGAATCCTTATCTGGGTCCAGTAGGACCCAGGCATTGAGGGAAGGGAAAAGAGAACCTGGACCTACAGACTGGTGTTAATTCATGTTACTTGGGGGAGGTTAGACTCCTGGGGAATTGAGGCTAATTAATATTCAAACTCCTCAAAGGTGGGAAAAGGGATTTTGGGTGGTAACTGATGGTTTTACTGTGAGAAAGTGACTCAGTTTCCCTTTCAGGAGTTTTTGAGTTTCCCAAGGCTTCTTCATTAAATGGTTCAGAGAGGCTACTTTGTTCCTTATGGTATCTAGTTCAATGGTGTCAAACTGAAATAGAATACTTGTCCCTGCAGGCCCCATGTTGACTTAGAAAACCACAAATTATCTATGTTGTGTTGTATTTTTATTTTTTTAAAACATTTTATTCTGGTTTTGATGTATTTGGAAATTTTTTGGGATACAAATTTGACCCCTCCCCTCACCAGTCCAACTCCTTCCTTTTACAGGTGAGGTCAACTGAGACCCAGAGAGATATGTGATTAAGGTACATATAAGTAGTATACAAACTCAGGTCCTGTGACTCCAAATTCAGCACTCTTTTCATTGCCACTGTCAGCCTTCTTTCAATGAACATTTATTAAATGCCTACTATGTGCAAGACCCTCTGATGGGAACTGGGGGATAGAAAGACAAATAAAACAATGAGCCTTGGTGACATATAAAAAGTTCAAGAGACATAGTTTCTGAGAAATTACTCATTTTATTAACCATGCTAGCAAGTAATTAATAAAAGGGGTCTGTGGCACTCTGAAATGCCAAAGACCCCTCATGGAATCCACTCAAAACTTATATGCCCTTGAAGAATGGGGGCAATCAACTCTGATGAGCAATTAATGAGAATGAAATATGTATGTATATGTATACACACATGTATACATGCATATATATATAATATATGTAAAATAAGAGGTGAACCTATTTTAATGAGGGGCTGAGGGACAGACTCTGATCATTTTTTATTTCAGATCACCTGTAGCCTCAGGAGATCCAGACAAAGGATCCCTTCTGCAGACTTGCCAGAATGGAACCCAATGGGTCAGAATTCACATTAAATTCTTTGTGCAGGATCAACTCCAATCTTCCTGATCTATACCTCTCCACTGAATCCAGAGGAGAAAATGAGACTAGTGACTTTGAACAGCCCTCCCTCACTTAAATTCAATTCATTTATGTCATGGCATCACCTCCCTGATGTTGTAGACTTCTTTGGAAATGAAAGACTAACAACAACAAATTCTTTGTAAAGTTTTCTAGTTGGGTAGAACAACTCCCACGTAGGTTCTAAAGGCATGCCCCCCAGGGATTTGGGCAAGCTCATCTATCAACAATCTCCTTCAGATGCTGGCTTGGTCTAGTACAGAATGAAGATCTATGAAGGGGAAAAAAAACCTGGATCTCTCCAATAACTGGATTTTTAATACTAATTTCTCTCAATTCTCCTCAACAAGCATTTATTAAATGCCTACTGTGTGGAAGACCCTGTGAGGGGCACTTAGGGGCAGAAATATGAATTCTTCCCTCAAGGACCTTATAGCCTAGTAGGAATTGTTTTTTAAAAATATATAGCAATGTAGCAAGTGGATTGAAGAGGTATAAAGCATACAGAAAGAAGAGGAGAAGAGGAAAAGATCACTTTCAGCTGGAAGGAATCAGGGAAAAGCCTCCTGAAGAAGATGGAAATAGAGTTCAAGATCAGATATATTCTCATGGGTGGAGCTGTAGTGAGAGGTGAGAGGGGGAGAATGTATTTCATGTACATAAGATGATGTAAACACATATGACAAAGGCAGGAAAGGGTGGGACCAACGTGGGATCATAGAAGTCAGAGGAATTTTGAGCTTAATCTAAGCTCGGTAGAACTGGTATCCTGAGGTCTTGTGTTTATTTGAAAGGGAGGTTTAGGCCTAGAGTCAAAAGGCCTGGGTTTGAATTCTCGTTCTGACATTTACTTGCTGTGTAATGTTGGGCAGATCAGTGAACCTCTCTGAGTTTCAGTTTCCTCAACAGGAAAAAGAAAGGGCAAGACTAGATAGTCTCCAAAAACTTTTCCAGCTCTGAATTCTATGATCTCTGATCAGCAAAAAGGAGTTTAAAATATTCCCACTGCACCCCTGGATCTGGGGTCAGGTTTCAAATACTAATTGTGCTAGTATTCTGACTTTGTAACTTTAGGCAAATCATTTACTTTCTCTGGTCCTTAATTGGTCATTAAACCTTTGTTTTTTTAAAATAGATTTTTATTGATGTCTTTTGTGTTTTACAATGCCATAGTTTCTTCCAATATCCCTCTATTTCCCTCTCCAGGAGAGTCATCTCATATAATAAATAATCCTTTTAAAGGTAAAAGAAGAAGAAAAAAAAGAGAGATAAAAAACAGCGTAACTCATTCATACATTGAAAAAGTCTGAAAATATGTTCGATGTGCAGAAAGTAGGGTCGATGATAGACCTACCACCTCTGTGAATGGGGTGTGTAAGGAATGTCTTCTTGAAGTTCTTCTTTCAAGACAAGTTTATTCTTCATGACTGTGCAACATTCACTTTTGATTTGTGTGTTCTTATCATTTATATGATTGTAATCATTTTGTATGTTGTTTTCTTGGTTCTACTTACCTTATTTTGCATCAGTTCAGTATAGATCTTTAAAAATTTCTCTATCTTCATCACATACACTATTTCTTACAGAACAGTAATATTCCCTTACATTCCTATTTAGTCATTTTCTAATCCATGGACATCTGTTTCTGGTTCTTTGCTATCACAAACAGTGCTACAATACATATTTTGGTATATATGGAGGTTTTCTTCTTATCATGGCCTTGTAGTAATGGATTCTAGGGTCAAAGGGTATGAACATTTTTTAGTCACTTAATTTGCATAATTCCAAACTTCTTTTTTTTTTTTGGAGGGGAGAAGGTAAGACAATTGGGGTTGAATAACTTGCCTATGGTCACACAGCTAGTAAGTGTGTCAAGTGTCTGAGATCGTATTTGAACTCAGGTCCTCCTGACTCCAGGGCTGGTACTCTCTACTCATTGAGCCACTTACCTGCCCCTATTTCTTTTCAAAATAACTGTACCAATCTGCAGCTCCACCAACAATATGCCAGTGTGTGTTTCTTCCCAACCCTTCCAACATAGACATTTCCCATCTTTTGTCATCTTTTTCAATTTACTGGATGTGAGGTGAAACCTTAGGATTTCAAAAAACATTTATTATTCACTTACTGTGTGCAAGATTGTTGTTGCTTGTCCCTTGTTCTCAAAGTGGACTGTGACATCAGGAAGGTGATGCCATGACTTTCAGTGAATTGGATTTAAGTGAGGCAGGGCTGTGCAAAGTCACTAGCCTCATTTTCTCCTCCAGAGCCATCTGCATGCAGTGGCAAGATATAACTCAAGATGACTGGAGATGGTCCTGCAAGTGCTGGGGTTACAAAGAAAGGGAAAAACATGGCTCTGGATCTCAAATTCTAAGGGATAAGAAGGTGATATATGAATAACTATGTACATACAAGATATGTTTGTTGTTCTTGAGTTGTGTTCAGTACTTCATGACCCCATTTGGAGTTTTTTGGCAAAGATACTGGAGTGGTTTGTCATGTCCTTCTCCAGCTCATTGTGCAGATGAGGAAACTGAAACAGAGTTAAGTGACTTGCCCAGGGTCACACAGCTAGTAAATGTCTGAGGGCAGATTTAAACTCAGGAAGAAGAGTCTTGCTGACTTCAGGCTTGGCACTCTATACACTGTACCACCTAGTTGCAAATTGCCACCAAACCGCCCATTATATGGCTTTCCCTTCTACTTCACAACTTTCCCCATCATGGTTTCAATATGTCACAGGTTGGCATAAGAAATTAAATGAGGATTTTTTTCAGACTTTTTCTGAAAGCTGCAGACCAGCAGACTACACAGGAGAAGTTTAGAAACTCAGAAATGCATAAAAATATGTATTGTATAGTTTCAACATGTTTTATCTTTTAATACCATAATAATTCAAACTTCTTCTCTGGTACAAAGGGAGGAATTAAACATTTTATGTAGATTTCCCAGATTGTCTGGTGATCTGTTCCCTAACCCCCATAATTATGGAATTTCTCAAAAGTCTTAGAGCAGTTTTAAACCTTAAGCTTATATATCTCATAAACTTTAAGCTTAAAACTGCTCTAAGACTTTTGGGACACCCTGTATACTAGGTAGAAGGAAGGTGATTTCAGAGAGAAGGCCTTAGTAATAGGGAGAATCCATCTATGTTTATCCTTTGTTTTCAAAGAAGACCTTGACATCAGAGAAATGATGACATGACTTGAAGTTTGTTTTGAGTGAGGGAGGTGCTGTACAAGTTCACCAACCTCACTTTCTCCTCCTGAACCATCTGTGTCCAGTGACCAGATCTTCATCAGGATGACTGGCGAAGACCGAGGATGCAATGGGAGACCTTGACCTGTTCAGGTACTCAGAGTGAGGGTAGACGTGGAGGTGAAACCAGGAAACCCTATAGAAAGGGAGATTTGAGAGAAGTCTTGAAGGAAACCAGGGAAGCCAGATGGGGGAAGTGAGGAAGTGGAACATCCCAGGAATTGGAGACTGCCATTGCAAATACTTGAGGCTAGAAGATGGAGTAGCTTGTTTGAGGATTGGCCAGAAGGCCAAAGGACATGGATCATAGAGTAAATGGAGGGGAGTAAAGTGTAAGAAGACTGGAAAGGGAAGGGGTCAGGTTTTCACTGCTGAACAAAGATGTTTATATTTGGTTCTAGTGGTAATTTCCTCATCTGTAAAATAAAGAGACCTCAGAGGACTCTGCCAGCTCTAAATCTGTGACCCTTTGGCCTTAAGGTGAGTTTTAGTAAGGAAAATACATTGAAAAATATAAAAGGATTTTATATTTATTTCAGCGGTTAAAATCATGAATAATTTTGGGTATATAAAATATATGGTGCATAATTATATGTAGAGAACAAAGCTACATTTGGACTCACATACAAACTCACATGGATATTGTCTGAGAGAAAACTGTTTTCTGAAAATCCCTGACAATGGTAACTTGATACAAATTTTAATTTAAATGCAAATGCAAATCAGAGTGCATGTTTCAAGTCTATCTGGTTTACTAAGATAGCACATTTTAGTTTGACCACAAATTCCCTTCTCAAATATATGAATACCCATGAACTGGAAAAATAAACAGGAAATACCTTCCCATGTGGGAAAATATATCTGGTCACTGTGCTTTAGGGAACTAGAGACTCAGAAAAAATAAAGGACTTAGCAGTGGAGTTAGGAATTATGGTGATAGGCTTCTCTATCTTTGAAATGTATCTCCAAGCTATAAACTTAACCTTCATCAATAACTACATTTATATTTTCAAAGAACTAAAGTGGAGGATTTTATGTGAAACTGTGAATGAAAAAAATTTCAAAAAGAGTATATTAAATTTAACTATTTTTCTTTCAACTACATTAATTTACTCTCAACTTAAGAAATAAAACAAACATTTCCATAACAAAATAGAATGGAGAAAAAAGGATTACACATGAAACTGCAGATCTATTATGTACAACTTGCTTTTCCTTTCAAATATATAATAAAGTTATCATGTAACTTACTTTTTATTCCTACTCTCCCACAATGGCCACCATTAGACATACACACACATACTTATATATGTGTGTATATATATATATATATATATATATATATGTACACATATGTACATATATATATATATATATATACACACACATATATATGTATATGCCAAATCTTACTATACATACTTCTATTGATCAGTTCTTTCCTTGGAAGCAGATATGAACAAGGGTTCATAGGACCCTTGTAGTTAATTTGAGTATTTATCATAGTCAAATTGATAATAGCCAAAATGACTGATTGCTCAAAGTTGTTCTTAAAACAATATTGTTGTAACTATGTATGCCATTCTCTTGGTTTTGCCCATTTTGATCTCCATTACGTTCTGCAAATTTAAATTTTAAATTTAAACTTTTAAAAATGTGATGATGCCTTCTAAACTTTCTGCTTTTAAACATTTTTCTAATGTTCCTTTCTTTCTTTTCTTTTGTATCTCTGTCATTGCCCATTAAGTCATCTCCCTTTTCTACTCATCAAAAAAAGTCCTCCCTTGTACCAAATAAATATTTGGCAAAGAATCACATAGCCAGGCATGTCACATTTCACATTTCTGGTTCTGCCTCTTGGTTAAGAGGCCTCAACAGGATTTCCAGTGTTTTTTTCTTATTCTCTCTTTTATCTTTGTTCCTTTTGAGCTCCCTGGTTGGAATTCGCTCAACTGCAGTCTAGTGTCCTGAGATTCTTGAAACGCTATGGTTATCATTAATAATAACCTCAGTACTATTAATGATAATAAGAATGTATTTCTGGCTGAGCAGCTAAAGCAAGCACCGATCTGAAGAACACTTCAGCATGCGACTTTTTCATCCTCGAGTAACATTTACCAGGATGTGAATTTAAGGAAAAAAAGAAAAGAAAAATAATCAATTTTAAAATTTATAAAATAATTTATTTTAGATTACCTTGGGAGGGTAGGAAGATCAGCAAAAATGTTTTGTTATGGCTCATTAATGGTTATTTACTTGACACTGAGTAAAATATGAAACACTTGAACCCTAAGCACAGACTGATTCGACTCAAATTTACACCTGCTCATGACTGAAAGGAACAGTTAGCAGGGAAGGCAGGAGAGATCTTTTGTAACAAGGTCAAGGTAAGAAGGGTATGTATTTGAACTTGAAGTTCATATTTCTTTTCACTTCAAGCTTGCTTTTGAGGTCAATGTACAATTCATTGATAGATGTTCTCTATGAAAGCACTAATTCATTCAACATACACTTTTTGCTGTATGTCCACTGTATGTAAGGTCTTGTACTAGGCGTTGAATAAGAGAAGCATGGCTAAGTCAATGGGAGGTTTGGTGGTCCTTGATCATGCTCATGCTGATCCATCCAAGTTGGGTGGAGGCAAAGGATACAGGTAACCACAATATAAAGGACTGATGCATTGGGAATCCAGAGTAAGTCAGACATATGATCAACTTCCTGGCACTCCCTCAAGTTTGGCTGTGGTCTCCTTTTCCAATCTCAATCCTTTAGTAAATGAATTTAACTTTACATTTTGGTTGTTATCATTCAGTCGTTTCAGTCCTGTCCAATTCTTTGTGACTCCATTTGGCAAAAATACTGAAATGGTTTTCCATTTTTTTCTCCAGCTCATTTTATAGATGAGGACCTGAGGCAAACATGGTGAAGTGACTTGCTCAAGTTTATACATCTAATAAGTGTCTGAAGCTGCATTTGAACTCAGGTCCTCCTTTTAAACCTAATTTGTTTTACTAACATTTTCTCCATCTCATTCTTACAAAACGTTGAGTCAAGCCCAGCTCATTTCCAAGGGATAAATGCTCACAAATGAAATTTTAACCATCCTGGCTTTTGGACACCCCTTTTCCATGGGCTTTTAACCTGGGATCCTTGCATCTCCATAGGGACCATGGATAGATTTCAAGGAGTCCACAAATTTGGGGAGGAAAAAAATAACACTTTTTAAAAATATTTTTTTTCAATTACATGTAAGCAAACATTTTCAGTTGGGGAAACAAATTATGGTATATGATTGTGATGGGATACTACTGTAATATAAGAAATGATGAGCGCAATAAGTTTAGAAAAATATGGAAAGATTTGCACAAAATAATGAAGAGTAAAATGAGCAGAGCCAAGAGAACATTGAATACAATCATGGCAATACTGTTTTAAGAACAACTTTGAATGACCAGTAATTTTAACTATATAAATAACCAAATTAACTATAAAAGACACATGAAGAAAGATGCTATCTGCATTCAAAGAAAGAACTGATAAATAGAAGTGTATGTAGAATAATTTTTCATATATGTACCTATTTCTGTTTAATGGTAAACTATCTCTAGGATGGGGTTAGGGGAGGGAAGAAAAAAATGTATATGATAATTTTGTTGTATATTAAAGGGAATAGAAAATTGTGCATAGTAGATTTGCAGTTTCATATACAATCATCTTTTTTTTATTGTACTGTATTATGGAAATGCTTGTTTTATTCCATAAATTAAAAATAAATAAATAAATTTTGATTTTTTTTCTAATTCTCTCCCTCCTTCTTCTTCCCCCTCCTTGAGAAGGTAAGCAATTTTATATACATTATACATCTATAGTCATGCAAAATATTTCCACATTAATCATGTTGTAAAAGAAAAGACTGACTAAAAAAACACAAGAATAATAATAAATAATAAGAAAGTTTATAAAAACTTTATTAAAAAGTTTATAAAAACTTTATAAAAAAGTTAATAAAAACTATACTTTTCTTTAACCTTTGATTCCTTTGTAATGCTATATATTTTATTTTGTACAATTACAAACATAGTTGTGAGAAGGGCTTCATCAGATTGCCAAAGGGATCCATGACAAAGGAAAGGTTAAGAACTTCAGTTACATGTAGCTTTTTCTGATACCTCCAGATGCTAGTGGCCTCCTTCCCCCAACTACACTAAATTAATTTTGTCCGTGTTCTGTGTATAGTTGTATAAGTACATGTGGCTTCCTGGTTAGAATATAACATCGTGGGTATTTCCATCTCTCTATTTGGTCCCTAGGCTGCTTCAATGCATTCCAGAAGTTCAAACTACAGGATCATAGGAAGGAAATAAAAATAAAAAAAAATTTATTTAAAATGTAGATACTATACTTTTAACCCTTCCTCCCTCCCTCCTCACCTCTCTTTCTTTTTCTTTTTCTTTCTTTCTTTCTTTCTTTCTTTCTTTCTTTCTTTCTTTCTTCCTTCCTTCCTTCCTTCTTTCCTTCCTTCCTTCCTTTCTCTCTCTCTCTTTCTTTCCTTTCTCTGTTTCAACCTCTTTCTGTATCCCTCTGTCTCTCCCTTTATTTGTGTCTATCTGTCTTAACAACCTGGGCTTAGGAGAAAATAATTTTGTTTTGGAAATGTGTCTAATACATATTTATTCCACATACTGAATTATCAATAAAATTTAAGTTACTGAATTATTTTATTCTACAGAATTTTGAACTACAGATAAATCACATCCTTTGGTGGGCAAGGAAAGTAACCATTGAGGAATTATCATCTTTAAGTTTGCATTGTGAAATGAAAATATTAATTATATTCATTGGCTGAGCAGCTCTACTTTAGCTCTGAGAGCTTTGTCCTCTCCCATATAAACCATCCTGAACAGTATCCTGAAATTAATTAATTAATTTTTAGTTTTCAACATTCCCTTCTGTAAGTTTTTGAATTTTAAATTTTCTCCCCCTCCCTCTTTACTCCCCTCCCCAAGATGGCATGCAATCTGATATAGACTCTACTCACAGATTCATATTAAAAATGTTTTCACATTAGTATGTTATAAAGAATTAGGAGCAATGGGAGGAACTACCAGAAAGAATAAACAAAATAGAATAGCAACAACAAAAGTGAGAGTTAATAGTGTGCTTTGATCTGCATTCAGACTCCATAGTTCTTTCTCTGGATGTGGATACTATTTTCCATCATGAAACTTTTGGAGTTGTCTTAGATCTTTAAATTGCCAAGAAGAACCAAGTCTATGAAAGTTAGTCATTGCACAATGTGACTGTTACTGTGTACGTTTCCTGGTTCTCCTCTCTTCACTCAGCATTAATTCATAGAAGTCTTTCTAGGTTTTTTTTTTAACCTTATTCAATTTCTTATTATTTCTTGTTCTTATTTACTTTTTTATGCTCCTCTTGAGTCTTGTATCTGAAAATCAGATTTTTTATTTATCTCTCATGATTTGTTAATAATCTTCTATTTGATTAAATATACATTTTATCCTTTGAAAGATTATTCTCAGTTTTGATTGGTAGGTTATTCTTGGTTTTAATCCCAGGTCTTTTTTTTTTTGATTAATATTTTATTTTATTTTTTAATAAATTTATTTAACTTTTTACATTCATTTTCACAAAATTTAGGGTTCCAAAATTTTCTCCCCATTTGTCCCCTTTCCCCTCCCCAATACACTGAACATTCTAATTACCCATATCAACAAACTGTCCTCTCTTCTTTCATCCCTCCCTTCCCTTACCACATCTTCTCTTTTGTCCTGTAG
>CM053772.1:72718279-72767647 GCA_028658325.1 Potorous gilbertii | reverse complement strand
GCTTCCACTGTTCCAGAATTTGTTGGGAGTTCTTTTTAGAGGAAATCCATGGGCTGTGGGTTTGTACCTAGCAAATGAGAGTCTTTCTACTCTGCCATCTTGGCTCTGCCCCCCTCTAATCCCAGGTGTTTTGCCTTCTGGAATATCGTGTTCCAAGCCCTCCTCTCCTTTAAGGTAGCAGCTGCCATATCTTTTGTGTTTCTGACAGTGGTTTCATGGTAGTTGAATAGTTTCTTTCTTGTTAATTGAAGTACTATCTTTTTGATATGGAATTTCTAGGTTTTTCTGAAGTCCACCTGCTCATCATTTCTTATAACACAATAATATTCCATTACATTCATATACCACAGCTTGTTCAACCATTCTCCAACTGATGGCCATCCCCTCAATTTCCAAATATTGGCCACCTCAAAAAGAGCTGCTATAAATAGCTTTGTATGTGTGGGTCCTTTTCCCATTTGTATGATCTCTTTGAGATGCAGCCCTAGAAGTGGTATTGCTGGGTCAAAGGGTATACACATTTTTATAGCCCTTTGGGCATACTTCCAAATTGCTTTCCAGAATGATTGGATCAGTTCACAACTCTACCAATAATGAATTAATGTTCCAATTTTCCCATATCCTCTCCAACATGTATCATCTTCCTGTTTTGTTATGTTAGCCAACCTGATAGGTGTGATTTGGTACATCAGAGTTGTTTTGATTTGCATTTCTCTAATCAATAGTGATTTAGAGCATTTTTTCACATGTCTATAGATAGTTTTAATTTCTTCCTCTGAAAACTACCTGTTTATATCCTTTCACCATTTATGAATTTTAGAATGACTCTTATTCTTATCAATTTGGCTTAGTTCTCTATATAGTTTAGAGATAAAGTCTTTATTAGAGACACCAGCTGTAAAAACTGTTTCCAGCTATGTTTCCCTTCTAGTCTTGATTGCATTGACTATGCTTGTGCAAAAACCTTTCGATTTAATATAATCAAAAATATTGATTTTACATTTCATAACCAACGTTCTCTATCTTTTGTTTAGTTATAAATTCTTCCCTTCTCCATAAATCTGACACGTAAACTATTCCTTGCTCTCCTAATTTGTGTATACTATCAACTTTTATATCTAAGTTATGTACCCATTTTGACTTTATCTTGGTACAGGGTGTAAGATGTTGTTCTATGCCTAGTTTCTGTCATACAATTTTCCAGGTTTCCCAACACTTTTTGTTAAATAGTGAATTTTTATCCCAGAAGCTGGAGTCTTTGGGTTTATCAAACAGCAGATTACTATGATCATTGATTATTGTGTCTTGGTTGCCTAACCTATTCCATGGATCCTTTGGGATCTGGTATGATTCGGCTACCTTACTTTGCATTTCTTTTTAATTATTCCCTTGATATTCTGGACTTTCTGTTCTTCCAGATGAATTTGGTTATTATTTTTTCTGGCTCTATAAAATATTGTTTTGATAGTTTGATTGGTATGGCATTGAATAAGTAAATTAAGTAGGTGTCATTTTTATTATATGAGCAAATTATTTAGATCCAATTATTTAGATCTGACTTTATTTGTGTGAGAAAGTGTTTTTTAAATTGTGTTCATATAATTCCTGGATTTGTTTTGGCAGATAAACTCCCAAATATTTTATAATGTCTGCAGTAACTTTAAATGGAATTTTTCTTTCTATCTCTTGCTGTTGGGCTTTGTTAATAATATGTAGAAATACCAATGATTTAGTGGGTTTATTTTACATCCTACAACTTTGCTAAATTTGTTTATTATTTCAAATAATTTTTCACTTGATTCTCTAGGATTCTCTAAGTATACAAGTGTATCATCTATAAAGCATGATAGCTTTATTTCTTCTTTGCCTATTCTAATTCCTTCAATTACTTTTTCTTCTCCTATTGCTAGAACTAACATTTCTAGTACAACAGGATGTCTATTCTTCTATGAGCTTTTTCATGATAGCAGGCTTGGGGCAGCAGCTCTTCTCTCACAGAGAATAGATGGTCAGGGATTGTGCATTTATATCTTGCCCTGAGTGGTCAAGCAAAAAATAAAAATGTGCCTGAGAGGCTCTGAAAAGTGTAGAGAAGGGGAAGAAAATATGATAGTGTCTTTGGAATATGGCAAACTAGGAGCATTTGATAATCACAGTCCAAAAACACTCCTAGCTGGGGCACAGACATCTTTACTTGCTACCTTGAAAATGGGAAGCTAGTTAAAACATGAGAAGCATTTACTTCTTGATAGCATCTGAGAAGGAGTACATTTTGATGGGAGTCATGGTCATCATGTCTCCTGTTCACGGATTTAGACATCCATAATGACCCACTCAGTCCTTTCACATTCATGTCCCAGTAGTATTTGCCTGCACTGAAGGCCTGTATACCCATTCCTGTACTGAAAGAAAATATCTCCAGACTACTGGGCACATTCTGCAGTTTCTCTTCACCCGTCATACTCTTCAGCTCTTCAGAGATGAGGACAGAGGGATTGCCTGTTTGAGCATCCAGGGGAACAGGTGTGGCATTTCCTTCATGCCAGTAATGCCACACTGCCACAGCTCTGGGATGACCATGATAGACTCAGGCCTCTCGAGCAGTAGAGACTCATCCCTGCTCCAAGAGCAGTTTATAGTCCACATTAGCTCTGCATCTGGTGCTTGTCACTTTTCCTTCAGCTCTGTGATCATACCACCTGGGTGAAGGTTCTCCTCATCTCATGCCTAGACTATTGCAATAGCCTGCAGATGGGTCTGATTTCCTCAGGTCTCCCCACTGCAGTCCATCCTCCACTCAGTTGTCAAAGTAGTCTTCTTAGAGCAAATTTCAGAATACATTACCCTCTTACATAATAAACCTTATTTCCAAGATCAAATATCAAACATTATATTTGGTATTCAAAGCCCTTCATAACCTATTCCCCCTTTCCAGCCTTCTTATACCCTATTCCACTCCATATACTTTGGGATCCATTGACTCAGATATTCTTTCAGTTTCTTGAACAAGAAATTATTTCCTGACTACAGGAATTTTCATTGACTGTTGCTCATGCATGGGACCATCTCCCTCTTCATCTCTGTCTCCTGGATTCCTTGCCCTTCTTCAGGTCACAGTTAAATGTTCCCCTTCTACAGGAACCTTTCACAATCCCTCTTAATTCTGGTGCTTTCCCTTTGTGTATTATTTCCAATTTATCCTGTATATAGTTTGTTCCTACATAGTTATTTGCATATTGTCTCCCACCTTTGATTATAAACTTCTGGTAGGCAGAGATTATCTTTTACCTTTCATTGTAGCCTCAGTACCTGGAATATAGTAGGTCTTTATTTGACAGATTGACCGATATCAACAGGACAGACAGGAGCACAGACTGTATTAAAATCAGATGTTTCCATGTTTCCCCAAATTGTTTCCCTTCCTTTTTTTTTTAAAGCTTAGGATGCAAATGCCCTTGAGAAGGACATTAGTCCTTTGTACTTTAGTGAAGAATCTGATGAGATCAGGATTGATAGAGGAGGGAAAAGAGATCATAAGGGGTAGGTACCTGAATTAATCTAAATTATAGTAGTGATAACAATGCCACTTAAAAGTGTTGTGCCTGTTATTTGAAAGCATAGGAAGCTAGTCTTTGCCTAATGTAGCAGAGGACTGACCCATGGGGGCCTTCTCTTGGGAGTATGATCAGCAGCCTGTTGCCAATTCACAGAGAGGATTTGGTGAACCTGCTGCTAGAAATGTGATGATGCCTAATGGAGTAGCCCTGCTCCCCAGGTCAGAGGATCTGAAGGGGTTCTATGAATATTTCTTCCTCTCTGAGTGGTGAAGAAATATATTTTAATAGGCTGTTGAGCTGGAATGGAGCATTTATACAAAATCAATCTCTCTCTTCCAGAAGGCATTTCTTTCCTCAATTGTCACCTGTCTATTCTCTCAATTGCCACCATGGTTCGAACCAGGAAAAGGAGCCCTCCATTATGCATCACCTTGTATGTCAGAAACCAGCTCACCAAACTTTCTTCATTGATCCATAGCAGGCAGAATCCATTTCAAAGGCTCCCAGGACTAGATCTTTATTGTCCAGGATCTTGTTACACTGGGATTATTTGCCAGGAAAGAAGAAGAGCAATATGTAGTGACTCAACAATATTCCTTCTTGGGGCAATTCTGTTTTCTCATACCCTGAAACCAAATAATTTCTTCTTCCTACAGCTAGTCCTCCTCCTCCTTTTAATTAAGTCTGGCAAAATATGAGTACTTCCTTTCACTAGGCCAAAGGTTCTAGGCTCCAGGCCAAGTTGAATGATTTCACCCACCCCCAGGCTGTTTGCTATTCACTCAGGGATCTCAGGACCATGTACTCCAAACACTGGGCACCAGATCCTTGGAAGTGCTAGGTAGCTGCAATCCATCCCAGCTGTTTGCAGGAGGGCTGTTTGAAAGAGGCCCTAAGTGACTGAAAGGAAGGAGCCAACTGAGTGGGGTAAGGGGTGGGTAGTTTGGTGTTTTAAAACAAATACAATCCCTTGGGAAACCTAACTTCCAGCTAGTGATCTCTATGTTAAGACAGTAACAAGAAATACAGTTGAGCAGCTAACAAAAATATCTCTAAAAATGATTAGGTGTTAAAGTCAGTAAAAACAAATTTTGAAAGAATCAAGAGAAATTTTTAGAAGGACATATGAAAGGGCAACCAAATAACCAATTAAGGACATTTCTGGTGGATATCACAGCTTGCATAATGTATAGTGCTTTTCACTATTTTTTTAGGCACTCCTGAAGTCATCCTAACCTCTCCCAGACCCTTTCATTCCTTGAGTTTTCTCCATTTGCCTTATGGCATCGCATTTCCTTTTCCCTCCAATAGTTTCCATGTTCTTTTTAAAAATAGTTTTATTTATTTATTTTTAGATTTTGACATTCATTTCCACAAAACTTTGAGTTTCAATTTTTCTCCCCATCTCTCCCCTCCCCCCACCCCATAACACCTTGTATTCTGATTACCCCTTCCCTCAATGTACCCTCCCTTCTCTCATATCCAACCCTTCCCTTGTCCCCACCTTCTCTCTTTTCTTGTAGGGCAAGATAAATTTCTATACCACATTACCTGTATTTCTTATTTCCCGGTTATATGCAATAACAATTCTCAACATTCATCTCTAATACTTTGAATTTCAACTTCTTTCCCTCTCTCCCTCCCCACCCATCCCCACCAAGAAGGCAAGCAATTCAATAAAGGCTATATATGTGTCATTTTCTAAAAGACTTCCAAAATAGTCATGTTATATAAGACTAACTATATTGCTCTTAATCCTACCCTGTCCCCCCTTTTTTCTATTCTCTCATTTGATGTTGTCCCTTCCCAAAAGTGTTTACTTCTAGTTACTCCCTTCTCCCATTTGCCCTCCCTTCCATCATTCCCCTCACCCCACTTGTCCCCTTCTTCCCTACTTTCCAGTAGCGTAAGATAGTTTTTCATACCAAATTTAGTGAGCATGTTATTCCCTCCTTAAGTCATATGTGAAGAGAGTAAGCTTCACTTTCCCCCCCTCACCTCCTCTCTTTTCTCCTCCACTGAAAAAGATTTTTCTTATCTCTTTTATGAGTGATAGTCTGCCCCATTCCATTTCTACCTTTCTCCTCCCAATATTTTCCTCTCTCACCCCTTAATTTAATTTTTTTTATGGATATCATCTCTCCTGATTCAACTCAACCTGTACTCTCTGTCTATATGTGTATGTGTATAATCCCTCTACCTACCCAAATATTGAGAAAAGTCTCGAGTTACAAATATTATCTTTCCATATAGGAATGCAAACAGTTCAGCTTTAGAAAGTTTTTTATGATTTCTCTGTCCTCTTTACCTTTTCATACTTCTCTTGATTCTTGTGTTTGAAAGTCATATTTTTTCTTTAGTTCTGGTCTTTTCATCATGAATGCTTGAAAGTCCTCTATATCATTGAATGACTATTTATTCCCTTGAAGTATTATACTCAGTTTTGCTGGGTAGGTGATTCTTGGTTTTAATCCCAGTTCCTTTGACTTCTGGAATATCATATTCCAAGCCCTTAGATCCCTTAATGTAGAAACTGCCAGATTCTGTGTTATCCTGATTGTATTTCCATAATACTTGAATTGTTTCTTTCTAGTTGCTTGCAATATTTCCTCCTGTACCTGGGAACTCTGAAATTTGGCCACAATATTCCTCGGAGTTTCTCTTTTCAAGTCTCTTTCAGGAGGTGATCTGTGGATTATTTCAATATTTATTTTGTCCTCTGGTTCTAGAATATTAGGGCAGTTTTCCTTGATAATTTCATGAAAGACAATGTCTAGGCTCTTTTATTGATCATGGCTTTCAGGTAGTCCCATAATTTTTAAATTGTCTCTCCTGGATCTATTTTCCAGGTCAGTTGCTTTTCCAATGAGATGTTTCACATTATCTTCTATTTTTCAATCTTTTGGTTTTGTTTGGTTTATCATATAGTCATTAGCTTCCCTGAACTCCACTCTCATTTTTAAAGAACTATTTTCTTCAGTGAGATTTTGAACCTTCTTTTCCATTTGGTTAACTCTGCTTTTTAAAGCCTTCTTCTCCTAATTGGCTTTTTGGACCTCTTTTTCCAATTGAGTTAGCCTATTTTTAAAGGTGTTATTTTCTTCTGTATTTCTTTTTGATTCTCCATTAGCAAGCTGCTGACTCGCTTTTCAAGCTCTTCTATGGCCTTAGCCCATTTCATATTCATTTTGGAGGTACTGGGAGGCAGAAGCCTTAACTTCCTCTGACAGTCTGTATTGTTCTTCCTCATCTGAAAGGATAGAAGGAGATACCTGTTCACCAAGAAAGTAACCTTCTATGGTCTTATTTTTTTCCCTTTTTTGGGCATCTTCCCAGCCAGTTACTTGGTTTCTGAATCCTTTGTCAAGAAGAGGGTCCTAGTGCTCCTCCTCCCCCCAAGGCCATGCTCAGGACTGAGATTCAGATCAGCTGCTCAATTCCCCCAGGGGCTTTATGCAGGGACTGGGCCACCACTGAGGGCTGATCTAGTTTCTGTATTCTTGGGACATGTCTAGCCAATAAAGTTTGGAGCTCATCTACAAGACCCCTGCCCTGATTAACTGTCTCCCCCTCCATGCCTACCCCCAAGTCCTCCAAGTTATTTACAGGGTGGTTTGGGAGTCACTAAGAAGCAATCCAAGGGTCCGGAAATATCTGTGTTGGAGCCTATTTTTCTGGAGTAGAATGTTGGCTTTCTGTTCACAGGTTTCTACTCAGTTCCTTCTCTTGCACTAAATCTGGAGCAGGGAAGAAAACAAGGAGGATATTCCTGTTTTTCCCATCATTAACTAGCTAGGGCAGCTTGACTGGCATGGTGGATAGAGTTCTGATCTTGGAGTCAGGAAGACCCATCATCTTGAGTTTAAATCTGGCCTTAGACATCAACTATGTGACCATGGCCAAGTCACTTAACCCTAATTGCCTCAGTTTCCTCATCTGTAAAATGAGTTGGAGAAGGAAATGGCAAACCACTCTTGCTAAGAAATCCCCAAATGGGGTCATGAAGAGTCAGACACAAATGAAAGTGATGGGGATGAGATCTGGAACCCCCAAAAGAAAAGCCCCTGGACTTTGTTACATGGCTCAGTCCTGACATTCACCTGAGGCTTTATCCATCTCAGTCAATAACCCTTTCATTGTGTCCCCCATTGCCTGACATCAATCCAGAATCCTTAATCTCATCCAGATCTTCGCTTCTATATAAAAGTGTCCCTCTTTTTTCCAAAGGTCAGATTCTTAAAATATGAACTGCTTGGAGTCACATATAGCTCAGATTCTTAAAATCTGGCATACAAACACCAAAGACAACTTATAAGGTCAGTATAAAAAGGTTGCCGGACCTGGGTGAGGGAGGAGTGCAGTCCAGCCCAGGCCCCAACATAGCTCCAGTCCCAGAAAACCAGGAGCAGGCTGTGGGAGTGACTGAATCAGCAGTGGATGCAGCAGTAGCAATGGTAGTGACAGAGGCTGTTTCTGGAGCTCTCAGTCCACAGATGGCAAGAGCTTGGAATAGTTGGTTAGAAGGAGATTACAGGGGTCTCTTTGCTGGTACTAAGGCAGAACCCTGTTTCTTTGCCCATACTTGGATCTGGGTTGCAGTCCTGGGGTGAGGAGGAGCACAAGCATAGCAAAGCTTGAGGTAGCAATGGAGAAGGGACCCTTCTCACAGTTTCAAGGCAGAAAAGAGTGCTTGTGGTTATTCAAACACTGGAGAGGAGTATACCAGGAGAGGAGTAAATATCTCTCCTTAGATCATATTACCTTGGAAGAATTGAAAACTTACTGGTCCCTAAAGTATCTCTGAAAACAGCTGCACAAAATCTTTTAAGTTTGGGATAGAATGCCCCCCACAGTGGAAGCAGAGCCCTACCTTAAAAAAGAATTAAAAAGTCAAGAAATAGACTGGGAAAATGAGCAAACAATGGAAAAAAACCTCAGACTATAGAATCTTACTTTGACAACAAGGAAGATCAAAACATACATTCAGAAGAAGACAGCAAAGTCACAGCTCCTATATCCAAAACCTCTAAGAAAAATGTGAATTGGTCTCAGGCCATGGAAGAACTCAAAAAGGATTTTGAAAATCAAGTAAGAGAAAAAGAGGAAAACATGGGGAGAGAAATGAGAGTGATGCAAAAAAACATCATGAAAAACAAGTTAACAGTTTGCTAAAGGAGACACAAAAAAATACTGAAGAAAATAACACTGTTAAAAATAGACTAGACTCAATGGCAAAAGAGATCCAAAAAGCCAATGAGGAGAAGAATGTTTTAAAAAGCAGAATTGGACAAATGGAAAAGGAGGTCCAAAAGCTCACTGAAGAAAATAATTCCTTCAAAATTAGAATGGAGCAAAGGGAAGCTAATGACTCTATGAGAAATCAAGAAATTATAAAAGAAAACCAAAAGAGTAGAAAAATAGAAGACAATATTAAATACTTCATTGGAAAAACAGCTGACCTGAAAAATAAATCCAAGAGAGATAATTTAAAAATTATTGGAGTACTTGAAGGCCATGGTCCAAAAAAAAGAACCTAGATATCATCTTTCAAGAAACTATCAAGGAAAACTACCTGGATATTCTAGAATCAAAGAGTAAAAGAGAAATTTATAGAAATTTTAATAGAAATTCACTGATCACCTCCTGAAAGAGATTCTAAAATCAAAACTTCCAGGAATATTATAGCCAAATTCCAGAGTTCCCAGGTCAAGGAGGAAATATTACAAGCAGCCAGAAAGAAACAAGGCAAATATTGTGGAACCACAATCAGGATAATACAAGATGTAGCAGCAACTTCTACATTAAAGGATCAGAAGACTTGGAATATGATATTCTGGAGGTCAAAGGAGCTAGGGTTAAAACCAAGAACCACCTTACCAACAAATCTGAGTGTAATCCATGAGGAGGAAAAATTGATAGTAAGTGATGTACAGGAATTTAATGCATTCTTGAGAAAAAAACAGAGCTAAATAGAAAATTTGACTTTCAAATACAAGACTAAAGAGAAACATGAAAAGGTAAATGGAAAAAGAAATTATAAGTGACTTATTAAAATTGAACTGTTTATATTCCTACATGGAAAGATGATATCTATAACTCATGAGACCTTTCTCATTGTTAGTATGCTATATATTCACTCCAGAATGTATATGGACAGAGGGCACAATGTGAGTTAATTATGAAGGGATGATATCTAAAAACCAAAATTATGGATGAAGAGACAGGAATGTATTGGGAGAAGGAAAAAGGGAGACATGGAATGGGGTAATTATCTCACACAAAAGAGAAAAGTAAAAGCTTTTATAGTGGAGGGGAAGAGGGAAGAGATAAGAGGGAATGAGTGAATCTTACTCTCATCAAAATTATCTTAAGGAGGGAATAACATACTCAAGTGGGCATGGAAATTTATCTTACCCTATAGGAAAGTAGGGGGGAAGGGGATAAGAGAGGAGGGGATGGCAGAATAGGGGAAGGGGTAATCAGAAGCATAATGCTTTTGAGGAGGAACAGGGTGAAAGAACAGAGATAATAAAATAAATGGGAGTAGGAGGAATAGGATGAAGGGAAATACAGTTAGCAATAGTAATTGTGCCAAAAATTTTGAAGTAAACCTCTCTGATAAAGGCCTCAATTCATATAGAGAACTGTATCAAATTTATAAAAACAAGAGCCATTCCCCAATTGATAAATGATCAAAAGATATAATAAGTTTTCAGATGAAGTAATTAAAGCCATGTAAAACCACATGGAAAAAATATTTTATCTCACTATTCATTGGAGAAATGTAAGTTAGAGCAATTCTGAATTACCACTTCATACCTATTAGATCAGATAATAGGACAGAAAAGGTCAACGACAAATGATGAAGGGGATGTGGGAAAAATGAGACATTAATGTGTTATTGTCAGAGTTGTGAATTGATTAAACTATTCTATAGAGCAATTTGAAACTATGCCCAAAGAACTATAAAGCCATGCATACTCTTTGACCTAGAAATACTACTACTAGGTCTGTATCTCAAAAGAGATAAAAAACAAAAAGGAAAAAGACCTATATGTACAAAAATTATAATAATAAGCCTCTCTTCTGGGGGTAAAGAATAAGAAATTGAGGAATGGCTGAATAAGTTGTGGTATGCAATTGTGATGGAGTACTATTGTACCATAAGAAATGATGAGAAGGATGCTCTCAGAAAAACCTAAAAGACCTACATGGGTTGATGCCAAGTAAAATGTACAAAGTAACAGCAGTATTTTAGGATGATTTTGTTTTTCACACCAATACAACAATCCATGACAGTTCTGAAGCATTTAGGATGAAAAATGCTATCCATTCCCAGAGAACGAACTGATGGTGTCTGAAAACAGATTGAAGCAACTTTTGTAGTTTTTTACACTTTTTTATTTTTCTTGAGGCTTTTAAAAAAATCTATGTTTTCTTTCACAACATGACTATTATGGATGTACTTTGCATAACTACATATATATAACTTATATGGAATTGCTTGTCTTTTCAATGGCAGTGAGGGAGAGAAGGAGGAAGGAAAGGAGAGAATTTGAAACTCAAAATTTTGAAAACAAATGTTAAAAATTCTTGTTTACATGTGACTGGGGGAAAATAAATACTAAATAAATACAAAAAGAAAAAAGAAAAACATCTTGGCCCTGCTTTATCAACTTTTAAAGCAAATTTCTATCATTAGAGCAAAAAAGATATAAATACAATGCAAGTGTGTGTGAGACCTTGCTGTTTTGACCTGAATGTGTGGTCATTCCATCTCCCAAATTACTGAAATAGAATCAGAGACACCTTTGATTTGGTTCGGGGAAGAGAATTTCAATGCAATCAGTTTTCTTAGAGGGAGGTAAACTATTTGGCCTAATCGTTACTTAAGTATCTTCCCAGGTCTCCTGTTGTAGTTGGAATAAAAGTCAGTCTGTGGCCAAGGGTGGAAAACTTCTACCTGAAAAAGTGTTGTTACTTCCAAGCAGCATCAGATCTTTCTAAAGAAACTGGAATCGTATTAGAAACTATTGCGAGAGTAACAAGAACAGATAACCCTGTGTATCAAATGTAAATGATTTTAATGGGTCTCTTGCACTTTTACTTCTCCTTATATTTGGGCCCTTGCAGATTTGTTTGTCAGATTTATGTCTTCCAGACAGTGGGTGACAGTCTATGTCCCCATTGTTCCCTGGATGAAGCCCATGCTGGAACTTCTTAGAGGGAGGGAACATCTCTATGCCCCTTTGCCAACAGGAAGCAGATGCTGAGACCTTTGCTCCTTACCCCAAAAGATTTTGGATCCCACTTGCTTGAGCAGGAAATGATGGGGATAGGATCTGAATCCCTGAAAGGAACAGACCATATCTTTTGGATCTGGACCCCAAAAAGGAAAAGCCCCTGTATTTTCCCACAAGGTCCAGTCCCCGGCATTCTCCTGAGGCATTGCCCATCCCAGTCAATAATCCTTTTAACTGTCCTTTCAGATCTTCCCACAGTCTTTCTGTATAGAAGTGTCCATCTTGTCCTCATTAAATTGCTCACATTCTTAAAATCTGGCACACTTGTACTGGTGTCACAAACAGCACAGACTCACTAGGAATCTAGCCCTCTCCAGCTAGTGTTTTAATAATAAACCTTGTCTTGGACTGAAAGAAAACTTGAGTGGTTGAATTCTTTTGAGGAAGACCCAGACCCTTTTCCCTTGCATTTCAAGGCTATCAGAATCCTGGATTACAGCAAAACTATTGACCAACAACTAACTAAATGATTAGTTGGCACTAGCAATATCAATTTAAAAATTACTGGTTGACTTGATGAATGATTGTGTATCAGGCATAATCATTTCCTAACAGTCTGCTCTCCTCTGCACTCCTGCTGTCCTCTGTCATGGCCCCATTTTGGGAGTTTCTGGGGCCTTCAGTTGATGGTAATTGTATTTTGGGAGGCATCCCCCCCTGAGATTACTGAAGTTTATAGAACTCTTAACCCCGATTGCCAGTAGATATTGTAAGAAATGATTATTTTAATAACTAATGATTTGAGGAGACCTAGAATTTCTTCCTCTTTTTAAAGTCCTGATTTTTAAAAAGTTCAGTCTCATGAAGGACATTATTGATAAAGAGATAGTTTCTCTGTCCATGGGTACCATGATGTCAGTCTCAATCCCTCTATGTAATATTCTTCTCTCATTAATTGTTAACCAATCAGGATTGATTCCCACCCTGGGGAACTCTTCAAAGGGTATATAAACTGTGAACCAGCCATCATGATTGTCTTTGGTCTAAGAGAGAAGTCAAATGACCATTGTTTTATTAATAAATGTGCTGGCCTTATTAATAAAATGAACAAATTACCTGGAACTATGTCTCTTGACATAGTTTTAATCACCACAGCAGGAATTCTGAGGGAGTGGGTTCAGATGCTTCAAAGGTTCACTGAAGGTGTTATGCCTATTTTGCAATTCTACTGTTTCCTGTTTTAATATTTTAAATATAAACCAACTGGGGTATAATAAAAGTTACAAGTTACAGCTTCATTTTAAAGTTTTTGTCAATGTGCACTTGTTAGCCTTTTGTGTTGCAAGCATTATTTTGTGTAGAGAAAATAAATAGCTGTCCCATATCTCATTCCCATTGTATACTGAGTATTTTTCTACTCCTCTTTTTAAGATGACTGAACATGAGCCACATCTAATCTTTAAGTGATTCTCTTTGAAACTATTGCTGGGGTTAGGGTATAAAAATCCAGAGAAATCAAGAAAAAAAAGTTTGTTCCCTCTTTTGTAGCCAAGATTCGGAGAGAGAGCAAGTTCCTCAGTCGCATAGACTCAGCATTGGGGTGTGTTGTTACATGTGAATGATTAAAAAGTATCATTAAATCCTTGCTATTTGCTAGGTACTGTGCTTAGTGCCTGGCATCTCTGGGGGTGGGAGTGAAGTGGGGTTTGCAAGTAGAAAAATAAGTCCTCACTCTCAAGAAGCTTATGTTCTAAAGGGAGAGACAACGCATATAGGAAGGTTTGACTGCAAGGTAGATGAAAAGACTCAGGAGTCTTTAGGGCACAGTGGCAAGGCGGATCTTAATGATGCATCATTAATGTTATTTCTGTTGATAAAACTGATATCTGTTTTCTCCCACAGCCATTTGGAGGTGTCAAAGATTTTCTTTTCTGGGTCTCTAGCAGGCAAGTGAGCAGCCAAGCAGCTGTAGGTCTATAGCACCCATAGAGGAGTCATTCACGGAGAAGGTTCTCTGTAGGGGTTACTCTCCTAAACAGAGTGGGGAGAGGAGTCTAACTGAGACTCTCCAATGGCTGAGGGGAAGAGGTAGGGAGGTTAGTAGGCAGAGCTGGTGGACTTGGTGATGAATAACTTTTCCCAAGGTTCTTGGTCACAAGGGTTCTAGGTTGCTTTTATTGGGAACTGAGGAAGCAGCAGTTCAAGGGGGCCAGTGTTTGACCTGTTTGGTTACAAGCTATCTTCTGTTTCTCCCTCAGGATCTTGTTGGTGTTTGGCTGGATTGCTTGCCTTTCCTGATGCTGATAGAGAGCTTTGCCATCCAGGTCTGTGACCCTTAGTTGAAAGAAGAGCAGAGCCCACTTCTTGTGTAGCATTCTGCTCTGGATACACACCTTCCAACATTTTCCTTCACATAATTCTGAGAGGTTGCAGCTTCTAACACTGTGGCTCCTAAGCTCCTACCAGTATGTTCCCCATTATCAATCAACCATTTGAACTCCCATTAGCCTGTGTAAAAGGGATTTACTGAAAAAAAAAAAAGCAAGAACAGTTGTTATAAAATAACACCCTTTCCCCATCTAGGGCAATAGCCTTTTGCATATACAAGGTTTCCTTGGGGAAAGTGGGGCTGGCATACCTCAAAGATATTGTGGTTTTGGTTTCAGGCCACCAAAATAAAGCAAATAATGTAACAGAATGAGTCATATGGATGTTTTGGTTTCCTAGTACATATAAAAGTTCTGTTTATACTATACTCTGGTCTATTAGTATGCAATAGTATTATGTCTAAAAAATGTACATACCTTAATTTAAAAATGCTTTATTGCTAAAAATGCTAACCATCATCTGAGCCTTCAGCAAGTTGTAATTATTTTTTTGCTGGTGGAGGGTCTTGCCTTGATGTTGATAGCTGCTGACTGGGTGGTAATTGCTCAAGGTTGGGCTGTGACAGTTTCTTAAAATAAGACAATGAAGCTTGCTACATCGATTGCCTCTTCCTTTCACTTGAACACTCACAGGCCACTGTAGGGTTATTAACTGGCCTAATTTCAATATTATTGTGTTTCAGGGAATAGGGAGACCTGAGGAGAGGGAGACACACAGGAACAGTGAAAACACACACAATATTTACTGATCACATTCTTCATCTTATGTGGGGGTGTACATGGTACCCCAATACAATCATAATAGTAACAGAGATTACAGATAGCTGTAACATATATAATAATAATTTAAAAGTTTGAAATACTGTGAGAATTACCAAAAATGTGACACAGAGATGTGAGCACACGCTGTTAGAAAAATGGTGCTGATAGACTTGCTTCAGGTTGGGTTACCCCAAAACCTTCAATTTGTAAAAAACACAATAAAGATCTTTCTGGATTTCTTTGTATTTCTTATACTTATCAGTCTTTATGACATTTTAATACCTCATGTTAACGTTAGTAATAACTAACATTTGTATAGCACTTACAATGTGCTAAGTGCTTTACAAATGTCATCTCATATGATGTTCACAACAACGCTGGGAGGTAGGTGTTCATATTATCTTTATTTTACAGATGAGGAAACTGAGGCAGATAGAGGTTAAATGACTTGCCTAGGGTCACATAGCTAGTAAATGTTTGAGGTCACACTTGAACTCAGGTCTGGTCTAGTACCCTATCCAGTGTGCCACCTAGCTGCTTGTTGTATTTTATCTTTCCCTTATGTTGGATATTTAAATTGTTGGACAAAAAAATTACATATGTAGCATCCGGTCCACTTTCTCCCAACTCTTACTTGCATTGGTTGGCCTGTTCCCTATATGATGGCTGCCACTCCCTTTAGAGTTGTAGGTGTAATGCTGAGGGATTGTGCCTTCTAACCCTGAAGTTGCTAAGCCCCACCACTCTACTCTCTATGATAATTTAGAATCAGTTAGAATCCATTAGCTTTTTCTAAAAGAGATTTTACTGAGGTCTAGTAAAAAAGATGTGGGGCAGCTATGTGGTACAGAGGACAGAGCACCAGTGCAGGAATCAGGAGGACCTGAGTTCAAATCTCATCTCAGACACTTGACACTCACTAGCTGTGTGACCTTGGGCAAGTCACTTAACCCCTATTGCCTCATCCTGGGTCCTCTCCAGTCATCCCGATGAATCTCTGGTCATTGGATTCAGATGACTCTGGAGGAGAAGTGAGGCTGGTGACCTGCACAGCTCTCCCTCACTCAAAACAAAGTCAAGTGCAAGTCATGTCATTATTTCTCTGATGGCATAGTCTTCCTTGGCAATGAAGGATGAACACACACACAACACACACACAGTAAAAAGATTCTCTCCAAACCAGAAGCACACTTTCCCCATCTACACATAAGATCTCTGAGGACAATAAACTCAAACTTGAGTCTACTCTCACGTAGAGAATGTATGTGACCAAGGGGTACTTCCCCACTCCTGGCCCTGGAAGACATTTCCTCTCTTGATGGAGGTTTCATGAAGTTCCTGTTAGGTGTAGCTCTCTGCTGGGCCCCAAGGAATGGTGATTTTCTGGGGTCCACATTTGGCATGTTTCTCTCTCATCTGGGGTCACAGTCCCTGAAACCTCCACTGTCTGTGAGTGACTTTCTACAGCCATCTGCAACTCTTTACTCTGTGTTTGGCCACTACCACTTCAGCAGCCATTGCTAATGCCTCAGGGCACTGCTGGATTCTTCTGATAGGACTTTGGCTTTTCTGAATTCATCTGGTCACCAGGATACTCATCTTTTGGAAAACTCATTCACCTAAGGTCAGTTCAGAATAAAGAAAAATGGTAAGAGGTCCCATATGTTCACAAACACATTGCATCTGAGTGGAAGATGAGGCAGCTGCCCTTCCCCTCACTCTAGGGCTCACAGCAGTCCTTGCCCCACTTGCTGACTGAGTGACAAGCAGCCAATTAGGAGACCTTTCAACATCACACAGTAGCAGCCCCTTAGTCACACATAGTTAGAAATAGAGCTTTCCAGAGTTTCACATGTTAGATTGGAACTAGTCAGGGAGTATGGGGAATATCTGCACATGCTTTGTGTGATTCACCAGGAGGGGAAAATCTGTACATGCTCTAAGGCCTGGGACCCATCATCCAGTTCTCTCATTACACATATGTTGCTGCTATGAATATCTTTGCATGAATAGTTCTTTCTTGTTTGTTTTTGATAAAACTTTTATATTCTTAGCAATGATATTATTAGGTCAAAGGGCATGATTACTTTTGGGGATTTTTGCTGTGTATAACCAAATTGCTCTTTTAAATGATTTTTATAAGTGTGTTATTCTACCCAGAATGAAACTGTGTGTATACAAGTTTTCTCTATAATCCGACCAGCATTACATTTCATTTTTTTGGCTAATTTGATGGATATGACATGTTTACTCAAAGTTGTTTTTATTTCAATTTTATAGATTACTACTAAGATTGAGCATTTTTCCAAGTGATTATTAACAACTTGTTCACTCTTCTGAAAACTACATATTCATATCTTTTCATAGGTTCCTTCTTTCTATCATCTCATATTCCCCTAAAATCTACTGTCCACATGCCTTTTCTCTCTTCCTGATAAAAACCTGCTCCCTGGAAAAATTCTGATAATATTCTTTCACATTAGGATATGAATGATTGATAAAGCTTAAGGTGTTAACCACTGCAGAAGGTGGGGTGGAAAGAGTTTAACTTGACTTTTATTCTTCTCCTGTCTCATAAAGTCAGGTGAGTACCCCATTATTTGAGGGGAGAAGGAACTTGAGGCCTGGAGGCAACTTTAAAAATTACAGATAAAATTGACTAATAGGCTCTGTTGATCTCAGAGAGGACTTAAGAGAAAACCTTGATGATACATTGGACAGAGTGTTGAGCCAGCAGGTTTCTGAGTTCAAAACTGACCTCAGACACTCCCTAGCTATGTGATGTTGCCCCAGTTTCTTCAGCTATAAAATGGGGTAATAGTATGCCCAGTATAGGCAAATAATGGGAAGCTAGGGGGTGCAGTAGACAGAGTGCTAGCCCTGGAGTCAAGAAGACTGACTGTGTGACCCAGGGAAAGTCACATAACCCTGTTTGCCTCAGTTTCCTCATCTATAAAATGAGCTGAAGAGGGAAATAGTAAACCACTTCAGTATCTTTGCGAAGAAAAACCCAAAAAGAGGGATCAAGAAGAGTTGGACATGAGTGAAAACAATTGAACAGCAACAATATAGGCATATAATATAATAATAATGCCTGTCAATAGGTCAAGCAGTATCCACGTAACACATTTGATATTTTACTGAAAAAAAAATGTGTAAGTAGAGTTTTTGTTTATCAATTTTCATTATATATGCATTTGCAGATCATATTACTTAAAGGAATTCTCTGCCAAATCCTTTTGTAAAGAGAGTTCTCCTTTCACGTAGCAAATGATCACCTCCTAATTTATTCATTCTATAGTTCAGATTTTTATATAATAGGTTTTCTTTAATAAAAGTACACCCATGATATGATTCTAAGTTTTTCTGAGGCAGAAACAATTTCTTCTGTTTCTTTTATAGCTACCTACCTTCACTCCTAGGCAGTGACTAGTTCAATTCTATGCACAAACTGTCTTCAATCAATGCTTGTTGAATGAACGAACGAATGAAAGATTAATCATCCTCTAGCCACCTCTGCTTTTGAAAAGCAACGCCTTCTCAGTCAGACTCCTCTCCTCTCCCCACTTTGTATGCTCCAGAAGCCTTTTATTAGATTCTTAGGAGAAAATGCCTATTAGAAAAACAAAATACAGCAGGTTGTCCTCAGAGCTAAGCTGCTAGCTGGGGCAATGTAATAAGATGGACCTATCATTCCTTTGAGAAACATAGAAATATGCGGGGAAATCATGTAAATTCATAGGCATGCAAGAGGCCTATAAATCTTGTCATTTGAGGAGTAGAGTGCTACAATTCTTTATTCTGATGAGGAATGCCAACGAGGCAAAAAGGAGGAAACATTTTGATGTCATTACATAGGCATGTGACAGTTCCAGATCAATGAGGGATTTTTAATAAGCCAGCCAGTAGTCATGATCGGTTACCATTTCTCGTTCTGCCTTTCAGCACCTGTAATTAACCATAAGAGGGACAATAAGAAAAAAAACCACCGTGAGGCATACTGGGAAGGGCTATGAAATATTTACAGGGTTGTATTTTCATTGTGGAAAAGGTCTTTCAGGAGACCACCTGTTCATTTCCTCTTGAGAAAAAAAGAGTGTGTGTGTGTGTGTGTGTGTGTGTGTGTGTGCGCGCGTGTGTGCGCACATGCAGATATCAGTAATCTCTGTGTATAATATGTATATTAGGGCTAACATGGACCAAGGATCTATGGCAGGAAAAACCCAGTCATCAAATTAAAGAATCAGGGTCACCAACTCTTTGGCTTTGGCTTTTAAAGTCCTTTAAAATCTTTTAAGGCTCTTTTTCCTCTTCTCCACCTATTGATCTCCCTAGCTTCCTGTAAGTCCTAACTAAAATCCCTTCTTTTACTGGAAGCATTCCCCTTCCTCTCTTCATTCCAGTGCCTCCCCTCTGTCAATTCTTTTCAATTTATCCTATAGATATCCTATATATAGGATATCCTATAGATATCCTATATATAGGATATCCTATAGATATCCTATAGATAGCTTGCTTTGTATACATTTGTTTGGATTTGATTATAAACTCCTTGAGGTCAGGGACTATGTCTTCCTCTTTTTGTACTCCCAGCCCTTAGCATATTGCTTGGCATGTTATAAGCTCTTAATAAAGGTTTATTGATTGATTGATTGCTGCACATTACTTCCCTTCACAAACTCCATGCTCCAAACAAATTTGCCTGTTTTCCCTTCATCATAAATACTATCTCTGCTTTGGTTCACTCCCACCATTCATTGTATTTATGCCTCCATACTTTTAGCTGAACAAAGGGGGAGAAAATCATATACAACCATTTTGAATGGGTCCATGACAAACTGATGTGAAATAATTTCAATTGGGCCTTCACTGCTACTAGGCAACCCTACTGTAACCCCCTTATTAACCCACTATCCCACTCCACAGTCTTCCAAACCTTTTCATCTCTCCTCAAACCTTGTATGGCTCCCCATGCCCCCCATTCTTAGCTGAGAACCTTGCGTCATATTTTTCCCCCTTCTCCTTTCTTCCTCATCTCCTACCACACAGGCGCCTTCTGCCACATTCTTCTTCTTCACTCCTATATCACATGATGAAGTGGGCTTAATCCTTACCAAGGCTAACCCCTCCACTTGTTCGAGTGAACTATTCCATCCCATCTCCTCCAACAGATTGACCCCTCTGTCATCCCCACTCTTTTAGTTATTTTTAGTCTCTTCCTCTCTACTACTCTCCACTGGCTCATTTCCTACTGCCTACAAACATGTTCATATCTCCTTGAACCTGAAAAAAATCATCACTTGATCCTTCTATCCTTTCTATCCTTGGTAGCTAAACTCCTTGAAAAGCTCATTGACCACAGGTATTTCTACTTTCTTTCCTATCACTGCTCTTAACCCTTTACAATCTGGCTCTTGACTGTATCATTCTTCCAAATCTGCTCTCTCCAAAGTTATTCCAAAGTGTCATAGCTGCCAAATCCAGTGGCCTTTTCTCAGTCCTCATTCTCCTCGACCTCTCTGAAGTCTTCAACACTCTTGATTACTCTTTCCTCCTTGATTCTCTCTTCTCTGTAGGTTTTTGGGTCATCACTCTCTTGGTTCTCCTCCTGTCTATTTGACCATTCATTCTCTGTCTTTTTCCTGAATCTTCTTCGAAATCACAGCCTCTTATTGTAGGTGCTGTTCAGCTTTCTGTCCTGGGTTCTTTTCTCCCTCAATACTACATCACTAGGTGATCTCATCAGTTTCCATGAATTTAATTGCTATCTCTATGATGATGATTCTCATTTTTACCTTTCCTGTCCCAATCTCTCTGCTGATTTGCAATCTCTTATTTCCTTTCAGACATCTCAAAGTAGATATCCTGTGGACATTTGGAACTGAATATATTAAAAATAGAATTCATTATCTTTTCACCTAATCCCTTCCTTCTTCCTACCTTGCTTACTACCATAACAGAGGGGCAGTTAGGTGGTGCAGTGGATAGAGCACCAGTCTACCAGTGCAGGAGTCAGGAGGACCTGAATTCAAATCTCACCTCAGATGCTTGACTCTCACTAGCTGTATGACCTTGGGCAAGTCACTTAACCCCAATGGCCTCATCCTGGGTCATCTCCAGTCATTCTGATGAATATCTGGTCACCGGATTCAGATGGCTCTGGAGGAGAAGTGAGGCTGGTGACCTGCATAGCCCTTCCTCACTCAAAACAAAGTCAAGTCGTCATTCTGTCTCTGATGGCATGGTCTTTGACAATGAAGGACAAACACACATTACTATAGCAGACAACACCATCCTCCTAGTCCCTCAGGCTCAAAGCTTAGCCGTTTTCCTGGACTTCTCAGTACCTCTCATCCAGTCTGTTGCCAAAACTTGTCAGTTACACCTCTGTAACATCTCCAGAAGTATCTCCTTCTCTCCTCTGATAGGGCCACCACTCTAGTTATGCCCCCCAACACCGCATGTCTGAAATATTCCAATAGCCTGCTAGTGGGTCTAGTCTAGCTCTGCTCTAATCTATTCTCCATTCAGTCACAGAAATGATTTTCCTAAAACAGGTCTGATCCTTCCCCTCCCCTCCCCCCCAAATAAACTCCAGGGGTTCCCTATTGCCTTCAGTAACAAATACAAAATGCTCTGTTTGGCATGCAAAGCCCTTTATAACCCATCCCCCCGATGGCGTTTTCAGTCTTCTTACACTTTACTCTTTACACATACGCTTTCAGTAAGTGACATTGGTTTCCTAGCTGTTCCATGAACAAGATTCTCCACCTCTTGGCTCCAGGCATACTCTTTGGCTGTCCGCCATGCTTGGAAGACTCTCCTTCCTCGCTCTAACAACTTATTCCCTTCACTTCCTTTAAGGCCCAACTAAAATCTCACTGTCTCCAGAAAACTTTCCCTTAACCTATCTTTTTAAAAATTTATTTATTTATTTATTTTGGAGGGAGGAGGTGAGGCATTTGGGGTTAAATGACTTGCTCAAGGTCACACAGCTAGTAAGCGTCTAATGTCTGAGTTTAGATTTGAATTCAGACCCTCAGGGCTCGAGGCTGGTACTCTATCACTGCCACCTAGCTGCCCCCAACCCTTCTTAATCCTAGTGCTTTCCTTTCAATTATCTCCCATTTACCTTGTGTATAGCTTGTTTTGTATATATTTGTTGGCATGTTGTTTCCTTCATCAGATTGTAAACTCCTTGAGGACAGAGACTATTGTTTGTCTCTTTTTGTTTCCCTAATACTTGGCACGGTGCCTTTTTACTGAATGAATGAACTCCTGTCTCCTTTGCAAAGGACATCTCCCAGGCCTGGAATGTTCTTCCTCCTTGCCTTTGCCTCTCAGATTCCCTCATTTCCTTCTAAGAATGAATTTGTTCTCTCTTGCTTGAGGCTTCTTCTGATTCTAGTGCCAACACCTTCCTTCCCATTATTTTGCATTTATCTTTTACCTACCTACCTACCTACCTACCTGTCTATCTATCTATCTATCTATCTATCTATATCTACCTGTCTGTCTGTCTGTCATTTCCTCTAGTATAATATAGGTTCCCTGAGGGACTTAGCACTTTAATAGGCTCTGACACTTAATAAACACATATGGAATGAATGGAAGAGATGATCATTTATTGTATGGCATATACGATGGTTGGTTATTTATCTAAGAAGAGAGAGCTCACCTGCTGAATTTTGCCAGCATGCCTCAGCTACTACCTCAGTCTGGAAATTCCCTTTGCACCTGAAGCGTCTTCATCCTGGAACATTCTTGCCTCACTTTTATTTTGGGGAGGGCCCCAAGCCAGCCAGTCCTCATTCCCTTTTTTTGCTCAAGTTTTGACTTTTCAGACTTTGACACTATTCTCTCATGTGTGTATCCTTCCACACTCCCTACTTTTAAACTCCTTTTTTGTGTGTGTTGTCTTCCTCCATTAAAATGGAAGCTCTTTGAGAGTCAGGACTATTTTTCTTTACCTGTGTATTTGTACCCCTCAGTTCCACCCCCTACCACAAGGTGTCTGTAAAAAAGAAAAGAAGAAAACAACGGGGAAGAGTACCATAGCCAGCCAAGCCTCTGCTAGGTAGCCAAACTATTTCAATTTGCAATTTGCCTAAAAGGAAACCCCAAATTCATGTTTTCTTTATCCTGCTTTGGAAGTTTATAAAATATAATAATCAAAAAGATTCTCTCTCATATAGCTTCTGAGCCCCCAGTCAGATTTGGCCAAAAAAAAAATCACCCTATGATTATGCAGGCCACTCAATACCAAAGGCCATGCTGAGATAACATCAAACTTTCTATGGCTCTCAGAAACTGCCTACCTCTATCTCCTTTTTTGGGGAGGCTGATTTAATGTGTCATTCATTAAATTAGATTTTTGGCTTAACCTCAATTACCAAAAAAGCCTACCCCCTTCCCTTCACTCCTGCTTTTCAAAGGAGTCAATCACATAACAAAACTGTATATAATTCTATGTAGCAATAGAAAAAAAAATTGGGGAGAGGTAACCCAAATACATTAAGCAAACACACACAGGCAACTACTTCCAGACCCTTTAGGGCCTACAGACAGGTCAATACCAGGAGTTTAAAGTTCGCAGTTAGGGTCTCCAGATTCAATCTTCCCTATTGTCTGCAGGCATGTCCAACAAAACCCCTATAATTAAGGAGCACCATTTAGGTCCTTGTAACGGTAAGTACCCCAACATACACAAGGGGGCCTGCTATCACAGGTTCTTAGATCTGCATTCATAAAGAAAAGGCAGCTTTTGAGGGGTTAACAATCACTTCAATCAAGAACATATCTTCAAAAAAGATAAACCTTGGCAATGAAAGTGTCAGATATATTAATAGATTTTCTAGTTGTTTTTTCTGGCTGTGTGAAACATGCCCAAAGAACGCATGTTTTAAGCACATATAAGTAGTAAATGACTGAGATGAACTCAGTGGTACATCATGGTAATATAATCTCATCACTTAAAATGTATGAGTTTATAAGTATATGTACACATGAGTGTATACATGTAGATAAAACATTTACACGCATATATATTTGTTTCACATTTAAGAATCATTCACTGTTTTTGTAGGTTCCCCTCCCTCATTTTCAGTGGATTTACATATTTTCTTGGGTTAGTTTTACTCTTTTTTACAGGTACAAATCGAACACGTGGTTTTCTTGGAGAAAAACAAATGGAACTTTGCCTGAAGTGTTCTGTAATCTCAAAATTCACATTATTCACATCAGGCATCTTTATCCAGAGTTGACACTGCCTCAACTACCTGGACATATGACTATCGATGAATTAGTCCCATTGAAAATAAAATATCCCAATTGATACTGAAAAAAATCTGTTTTGGTATAGCCAAGATACTAACTACCAGAGGCTCCCTATTGCCTTCAGTAACAAATTCAAAATGCTCTGTTTGGCATCCAAAGCCCTTCATAACTCCTCCCCGCCATAGCTTTTTCAGTCTTCTTACATTTTACTCTTTGCACATACTCTTCCAGTCAGTGACGTTGGTCTCCTACCTGTTCCATGAACAAAATTCTCCATCTCTTGGCTCCAGGCATTCTCTTTGGCTGTCCTCCATGCTTGGAAGTCTCTCATTCCTTACTCTAACAACTTATCTCCCTTGTTTCCTTTAAGTCCCAACTAAAATCTCACTGTCTACAGGAAGGCTTCCCTTAACCCCTCTTTTAAAAAAATTATTTTTTTTGGAGGGGGGAAGGCTGATGGCATTTCCCTATACTTTTCTCTTCTAGGACATGTCCTGTGCATTATTAACATCTTGCATGAATTTCTTTTCCTCCCAGGAGACATTTAGAAAGTCCTGGTACAGGATGTTGAAAATGATGTCATATTGTCCAGTGATATTTGTTTATTTCACTGGTAAGAACTGAGCTTATCTTATCAACAGATTGTAGATTTATAATTATAATTCATGACAGATCCATGGTTGGCAGACTTTCAAAGTGTTGGCCCAATTCTGACCTCTGAGCTTCTGTAGTGCATTGGTTGCTAAGTGCTGAATTTCAAAATCTGGATGGAAAGGGATCTTTGACTCTCCTTGGAGCAGAGGGCTGGAGAATGCTAGATTCTTGGAAGCCAGGGGACTGAGGGTCAAGTCAGAAGCATGACTGAACTTCGAGTCAAACTGTCATTTTAGTGATTCCCTCTAGGACAACGTTCCATCTGTGTCTTTTCACCATTAGTCCCAATTCTGGATTGTACTCAATCTTTCTTTATCTATGAGTGTGGAAATTCCTAGCTTCCTTCAAAACACAGTTCTACTACTACTTCCTGTGTAAGGTCTTTTCTGATCTCTCCTCCCCCCACCTCTCCCTGGTCACTCCTCTCTATTAGCACTCTGTCTCTTTTGGAAATTGCTTTTCATTACTTTTTCTTTTCTATTCTTTGATATAAATTTGGATTTATTTTTATATACTCTGTTAGTGTCCTCTCTTGACTATCTTTACAAATTTCATTCAATGATTTTGTCTGGTAGAGGACAGCTCCTTCAGATTCCTGGAGTCAACATTCCTAAAACTGTAGCTCATGAGCTTCCATTAGTACCCTTGTCTTTAACTGCATGCCAATAGACACATTTAGGGAAGCTAGGTGGTACAGTGGTTAGAGCACTGGAAAACTCATCTTCATAACTTCAAATTTGACCTCAGACACTTAGTGACGCTTGGAAAGTCACTTATCCCTGTTTGCCTCAGTTTCCTCATCTGTAAAATGCACTGGAGAAGGAAATGACAAACCACTCCAGTATCTTTGCCAAGAAAACCCCAGATAGGGTCACAAAAAGTTGGACATGACTGAGCAACAACAACAAAAAAGATACAATTAGATTTAAGCAAAAACATTTATTAAAGAAGGCATTCTAAGGTCAATCATTCTACCCATAAACTTAGGGTATACTTTCTCACAGCTACACATAGCATCAGTGAGAAGACTAGAAACACATATACATGTTCTCATCAAACTGCAATCTATCTTCTCCATCATGTCCCCAACTAGAACTCTCTCCTTTCCCCCCCTTTCCCCCCTTTTGGGCTCCTTTTATGTATTTTCTTCTATGAGAATGTAAACTCCTCGAGGGTAGGGACTTTCTTTTCACTTGTTTACTTTTTGCACAGTGTCTAGCACATAGTAAGGCAGGCATATTAATTGCTTGTTGACTAGCTGGCTGACATAAAGGATATTAGTAGAAAGGTGCACATATAGGCAACCTACCTAGGGCTGACCCAGGCAATTCACATCAGGCACTTTGGGGTTCTGATTTCCTTTGCCTTCTTGTGGTGTTCTCATACTTCTTGTCACTCTTTTGGGTTTGCTAGAGTTCAGTCTTCTCCAGAGTTCAATTCTCAGTGCAAGGCATAGCTCTTTTCTCTACTCAATCACTTATGCTCCTCATGGCTTGACTGATGTTCCCTGTTGGGTGTGGTATTTCCTACTGGATAAAACTGTTGTAAGACGTCGTGGGCCAATTTGGGGAAGAAGAGAAAGACCCTTCCCTTTTCCCTTATCACCCCAAGGCAAAGATTGATTCTTTCTTACGAGTTGTGTTCTTCTAGAGCTGGCTCTATTCTCTGCTGCCAAATGGTACACTTCTCAATGTTCATAACTCATAACTGATTCTTCTAAAAGTACTTTTTAAAAATTTTATTAAATATTTCCCAATTACATGTAATTTTTAAAGCATTCATTTAAATAAATTTGAGTTCCAAATTTCTCTCCTTTCCTACTACCTGTTACATTAAAAGAACATTAATGACTCCACTCCATCTTTTTGTTGAAGCTTTGTTTTAGGTATTTGTAAGTCACTTGTGTAAGTGTACAGTGTAAGTCATCTGATTTTGGGTAAGTTACAAAATAACCCCCCTTCCAAAAGTCTCCTGACGCCCCTTCTCCCTCTCACCTTAGTTTCTCCTGATCACCTCCACCAATAAGAAACTAGGTGTCTCAATTCCTATAATTGAGGAATTACAATTGAGGAATACAACTCCCTCCAAATTGTATATGAACTGTGTAGAAACCAAGATTCTGGGTCCTTGGTTACCTTGAGCCTTAGTCCTGGTTTGTTTCTGCAACAGCATGCATTACCACATAAAGTGTTGTCTGGATGTAACTCTTCAGCTTCTTTATTCCCCAGTAATATGCCCCATCCCTCTGCTTGAGAAGGCAAGAAATTTAATATTGATTATCCATGTGAAGTCATGCAAAAACATATTTCCATATTAGCCACATAACGAAAGAAAACACAGACAAAAAAAAAACTCCCAGAAAAATAAAGTTAAAAAGTATGCTTTGATATGCATACAGAATTCATTAGTTCTCTCTCTGGAGGTAAATAGCATTTTTCATCATGGGTCCTTTGGGATTATCTTGAATCAGTTTGGATCAAAGTAGCTAAATCTTTCACAGTTTATCATCCCTATGATATTGATGTATAACTGAGTCTTTAGAGATTAAATCTGACTTTTTAAAGGGTCATTTGGGTATGATCCTTGGTTAACCAATGACTTGCTGCCCTCTAATTCCATCAAGGGACTCTTCTTTGGAAGTCTTTTCTAGATAGTCTGGGGTCAGGAACGTCATCAACTCTGAAGTCACCAGATGATCAAGTCAATTACAGATAGATTTAGGCATCGACTGGAGAAGAAGAAAAAGTAGCGTGAATGAAAGTGAATGGGGGAAGTAGAGAGGGAGAAAGAGAAAAGAAAAGAAAGAAATACAAATGATAGGGATGAGTAGAGGAAAGGCTGTCATCCACTATTGCCAATCAGATCACAATGCCATAGGTGGTTTCCTCTTGGGAAGTTTGGAGATGGTTCTGCAGAATTAGAACCCCTTGGATCAGATTTCTTCCAGAACCTTGGAAAAACTGCTCACACAAATTCATAGATGTAAAACAGTAATACAGTAACAGGCTACAGGAAATGTCAACCCCTTAAGCAATTCCTCAGTGGATAGAGTTACTGAACTTCAAGGTTTTAAACATTGTTCCTAAGGAATTTACATAATGGAATTCTGATGACTTAAAAAAATGCTCTTACATTCTACTATCCTCAGTGACATTTACTGTCTTTCAAACACACACCCTCCATCTGAGGGACATAGGCATACATGACTCAGACGTTAGTTTAATGACTTGAAAGATGTGTTTTCAAAGATGAAGGCCTCATTTAGTGCATAATAACATAGAAAAAGCTTGCATGCTCATTTACGGTGAGCAGGGTTATGGAGGCCATAAAAGCTAAAGTAGGGAGTTCTAAAAAACATGTGAGCCCCTGACCTCATAGCCTCCCTGGCAGCCTTGCCCATTAGAAAATGCTTTTCAGTTGACAGATGCTTAGCTAGGGAAAACAACTGAAGCCTACAACTGGATTAAATGGGAAAATGCCACTTACACATGTGTTCAGCCCTGGCTTCATCTAACAGAAGGGCCAGCTTACTGGGGTTCAGCTAACACTGTCTTCAGAATCAAGTTTTTCAGGGTCAGAGAACAAGGAATCGAAAGGTTCCCTAGATAATCCCTTTTGTTTATGCACTTTGCAGGATCTCTGTAAAATTCTCAAAACTGCCAAACCAGCATGGCTGAGGGGAGTATGACATGGGGGCGATAATCCCTCTCATTTAATCCCCGGACAGACTGACCAAAGTCAGGGATTGATGATTTGAAAGAGACCCTGAGAAATATCAGGGAAGTCCATTAAGAAAACAGTAGCATGGTACTTCAGAAAAAATAGTGAATTGGGAGTCACAGTATCTAGTTTCCAGTCCTAGCTTTGCCATTAACTGCCTAAGTGAGCTTGAATAAGTCCCTTAAACCATTGTGGACCCTAGTTTCCATATGTGTAAAATGAGAATTTAAGAGTGGAAAGAGAACCATCAAATCTAATCTTTGTACCCCAAATGCTGAGCACCCTACTATGTCTCTTGGGTGTTTCATTGAGCAAAGCAGTGAAAAGAGCCCTTTTAGAAGCATCCCTGGGTTCAAGGGTGATGTGGGCTACTTAGCATTTGTGCCTTCTTGGGCAAATCATTTAAGCTTTCTAGTCCTTCACTTCTTTCTCTATAAAATGAGAAGGCTGAGTTAGACAACCTCATCAACTTTACATCTATGATCCTTCACCTCTGCTTTTATCCCCCTTAGTGCCATTGCCTCCCCTCTACTGATTATCTTCCATTTATCCTGTATAATAGCTTGTTGGTCCTTAGTTGTTTTTTCCCCCATTTCATTATGAGCTCCTTGGGAGGAGGGACTCTTTTCTTCTTTGTATCAAGGGGGCTTGTCAAATAGTAGGTGCTTCATAAATAAAAAATTAATAATTATTGACTCTCTGTTTTTACTTGAACACTAGACGTTCCTGTGTGACTGCCAGTCTCTGTTTATTTTATTCTATAGTCTAGTTTGACTGATTGTAACAAAATCTTGATCATCAGCCAAAGGTACCTAATTAAACCTTGATTCAACAGACTTTTATTTAATGTTCAAAGTATGCAAGTCATTATATATAGAGTACATTTTTAAAACGATACTTAGTTCCTGCACCCAAGAAGCTTTCAATAAGTATATATTTACCAATTTTTGGATAACAAGCATAGAATAAAAAATGCCCAGATTGGCCAAGTCCAAAAACCTGTGTCTCATACTATGGGTATGCCATCATCCCTCTGCCAGAGGGTGGATATTATACTTCATCACAGGTCCACTGGAGTGGAGGTTAGTTCTCTACATAAGTACTTATACTGATAATAGGGAGCTATGTGTTGTGGATAGAGTGATGGACCTGGAGTTAGTCAATCAGTGAAAAAAAAAACATTTATTAAGTGCCTTCTAGGTACCAGGCACTGTGCTAAACCCTGGGGATAAAAAAGAGGCAAGAGACAGTTGCTGCTTCAAGGAACTCACAATTAAGATGGGTTGGGAAAGACTTTCTGTAGAATATGGTTTTTTATTTGGGACTTAAAGGAAGCCAGGGAAGACATTAGATAAACATGAGAAGGGAGAGACTCAAGTTCCAAACCAGCCTCAATAATAGCTGTGTGATCCTGGATGAGTCACTTAAATCTGCCTCAATTTCCTCATATACAAAATGGGACTAATATTAGCACTTATTTCTGGGGGTAGGGGTGGCAGTGGATGTTGTAAAAATAAAATGAAGTGATATTTGTAAAGTGCTTTTCAAACCTCTAAATGATATATAAATGCTTAGCTATTACGGGGCAAAAGAGATCTAGACCACATACTCTAGAAAAATTTGAGGAAATAAGGGAAGGTTTCATAGAGGAGATGACACCTGATCTGATCCTTTTAAGAAAAGAAGAATTCTAAAAGACAGAGATAAAATCATGGAGGTGATGGGAGTCTATAGGCATATGTGAATGTTAGGAGACAGGATGTCAAATTTAAGGCAGAATATCAGTTAAGCTGGGACATAGAGTATGTGAAGGCAAATAATGTGGAAAAAGATTGAGAAGGAAGGTTGGAGCCTTAATTTCAAATTATGGTTGAGTCTGAGACATCTTGAAACAAAATAATGACCAATAAAAGTTTCCAAATGGGCCTATTTTTCTGTAACGTTTAATGGATTCCTTTGAAGTCTATAGGTTGAGTTTACAGGAATTTACCATGGCTGCAGTGAGCAAGATGTGCAGGTCAGAGAACATAAAATTCATTATCTGGCTGACTCTACCACTTTAGCACAACTCAGAAGCTAATTTTTTTTTCACTTTACCAAAAATCCAGACAGGTGCCTCCCTATTTTTCTCTTGCCACCTTCAATGTAACTATTCATTTTTAAAGGAGGGATGGGCAAGACATAGGATGGAGCAGTTGTGTATTTTAGGAATGATGTCATTTATGTTCGTATTTCACTAGTTCTAAAATTATATTACTGTGCATTCCATGGGAGCAGGAATGCAATGTTTCTAGGTAGTGTTGATATTAACAATAATTATATAGCTGACATGTAGCTAGCGTTTGAAGGTTTGCAAAGCACTTTAACACATTCGCTTAATTTAAGTCTCTCCACAATTTTCTGAAGTAGGTTTCTTAAACCTATTTTATGGATGAGGAAACTGAGGCTCTGAGAAATCAAGTAAATATGGTCACAGTGCTGGTAAGTAGTGCAAAGTAGAGTGCTGGATTTGGAATCAGGAAGACCTGAGTTCAAATCTAGTCTCACACACTTAGCTGTGTGACCCTGGACAGATCATGTAATCTCAGTTTGCTCAACTTTAAGTAGGAATAATAATAGTATCAATTTCACAGTTTGTGGTGAGGATCATATGAAGTCATGTATGTCATGTGCTTTGCAAATCTTAAAACACTATATAAATCCTAGCTGTTATTTTAAGTGTTGTTAGAGGAAAGATTTGAACTTAGGTCTTCCTGGCTTCAAGTTCAGAATTCTGTCTTCCTCTCTTCAGTCACTCAGTCAGTCAATAAACATCTACTAAGTGTCTACTATGTGCGAGACACTATTCTAAAAAAAATCCAAAAGACAGTCCCTATCCTCCAGGAGCATAGAATCTAATGGGGGAGATAACATCTATATTCAGGATAAACTGAAGATTAGCAAGGAAGCAGAGGGTACTAAAATTAAGGAAGCAAAAGCTTCCTGTGAAAAGTGGGATTTTTGGTGGGATTGGAAGAAATCCAGGAAAGCCAGAAGGTGGGGATGAGGAGAGAGACCATTCCAGGCATGGAGGACAATCATTAAAAATGCCTATGTTAATAAACTATGAATAACAAGGGGAGATTTGTGATAAGACAATCTAAAACATCATGGATAGGGATAAGGTTTTTCCATACACTGGTTCTGGTCTCTCCCCTCCCTTACCTCCTGTCTCACTCCCACTGTAGGTAGTTATTCTGTGGTGCTTTTTGATGACAATGAAATAACCATAAAAATCTCTGCTGACAAGACAGACGGACTGTATGCATTCATCTTTTGTCTGACCTTTTATTGAAACTGTTCTTCAATCCAGGTATAATGAAGCTCTGTGGGAATGGGATTATTTCTTGATATTTATGTCACTTATATAATATGGATACATAGTAAATGCTTGATTATCCTTGCAAGAATTATCCACATTGTGAACTGTTTAAGTAGTACAGTGTAGAAAACACATGGTCTATAGTCAGGAAAACCTGATTTCAAATCCAACCCCAGGCACTTCCCACCTGTGTGACCCTGGGAAAGTCACTTAACCTCTGTCTGCCTCAGTTTCCTCAACTGTAAAATGCAAATAATAGCACCTATCTCACAAGATTATAGTAAGAATCAAGTGAAGTAATATTTGTAAACACTTAGCACAGTTTCTGGTACATAGTAGATAATAAATACTTGTTCCACCCCTCTCAAACTTTCATCTCCTAACACATTTCTTAAATGCCTATTCCCTACCTTCCATGGCATATAGTGAACTGCTCCAAATTAATTTTAATATTGGTTTGTGGCAAACAAAATGACCAAGGTAAATCTCATGGAATAAATACATAGATAATGAAATATGCAAATATTTATTTCAAAGTCAAACAGAAATTACATAGTGAACAGAGCAATGAATTTGGAGTCTGACAGCCTAGGCTGTGAATTCTGGCTCAGTTACTTTCTACCTGTGTGACCTTAGGCAAGTTGCTTAACTTCCCTGAGCCTCAGTTTCTTCATCTGTGAAACGAGAAGGTTGGATCAGATGATCTCTAATGTCTCTTCAAGGTCTAACTTCTACAATTCCGCGAACATAATTTTAAAATTATTTTCTGCTTTGGATCAGCTGTGGTTCTCATCACTAATCTGGATAATTGAATTGACTATAATTAGAGTCAAGGAGATGCTGGAAAAATTTGTGTCTGGTCATGTCAATTTCTTCTTGTTATGTCAAATATTTGAGTTAGAACTCTGGTGCTCTCAATATAGCAAATAGATTAACTACCTTCTCTGTGCAGAGTACTGTGGCGATATGAGAAGAGATGCAAAATTCAGATAAGGCAAAATTCCCTGTCTTCATGGAGTTTTACTGTCTAGAGCTATAATAATGGCAATGGCAGATATTGATCAGTTGATTGATTGGGACCATTCAGGGCTAGTCTACCCCCTGGATTTCCCAGAAGAGATATAGTCAGCAATAGCTCTTGATTACTTCCACCATGCTTCTTGGATGGGGTCCTGGCAGGTGGTGGCAGATAGGACTGATTGAGTAGCAGTAGCTATGTAGCTCCAATGTGTTGTCATCATCTCAAAGTAACATTAAAGATAGCTATTCCAATTGAGAAGAGCCAGGGTTAGGGACCCCTCTGATTTCTGCAATCTATTTCTGGCTGCTCTGAAATCAGCTGCTTTGCTGAGAGACTATATGGTTTGTAGGCAGTAAGCTTGAGCAAAATTGTGTGAACCAGTGAATTCTAGGTCTGCACTATCCTGGGATCCTCCTCCATTCTTCCCTCATGTGTGAATTTGTGTGTCTCTCTTGGGGTCCACCCATTCTAAATCGATACAGGGAGGTATATCTTTGTGTTTCTAGGAAATTGGGGGACATGGGGAAAGGGATCTCCAACAGTATATTAATCTGTGAGTTAAAAAAGTTTTTTTAAAGTTTTGAAAAATGTTTTTCAAATTAAAATAAGGAACCCTCATGAGCTCATTAAATTGCTAATGGTGACAGCCCCTGATGAGAACTGATCCGAGAAAGGGGTGAACTTGGCTTTTAGCTGAATCTATGGCTAAAGATTCCCGTTTCTACACTTCAGAAACAGTACTTGGGAAAGAAGACAGTACCTGCACAGTAATGGGGTATAAAAGTGTTCTCTATAGCTATCGTCTCCAAACTTGTACGATCACACACCCCTGTCAGTGAAAATGTTTTCAGCATACACTTCTAATCTGTATATATATGCTTACTTATAAACTGTTTACAAGTCCTTGGGTGAGCTCCCTATGGTAAACTTTTGGGAGAAAATGGATAATAGTCTCAGAAGGTGGGCAGTCATGGATAAATTGTGTTCTGCATTATTAGAAGAAATATCCACATTTATGATGATCATAGATTCATTTGAGTAGATTTTTGGAGTACATATGTACAAAAGTACTAATCATATGTATATTATAGAACATATAAAAAGTAGGAATTTCAAAAGGAAAAGATAAAGACAAATAATATTTGGTCTTATAGTCACTAGGAGCTACTGGAGTTTATTGAGTTGGGTGTGATTTGGTCAGACCTGTGCTTCAGGAAAGTCACTTTGGAAACTGCATGGAGTATGGATTTGAAAACGGCAAGACTTCAGGCAGTGAGACCATTTAGCAGTTTATTGTAAGAGTTCAGAGGAGAGGCTAAAGGGGGTTGAATTAGTATGGTGGCAATCTGAGTGGAGAAGGGAATAAAGATGAGAGATGTTATTGAGGTAGAAATAACTGGATTCGGCAACTGGTTGTATGTGAGGAGTGGGATAGGAGGGCGTAGGGTCACCATAGATGAAGGGATTGGGTTTTGATGAGGGGAGGAGGGAAGGATAAAGTAATAAAATCACTTATGTGAGTGATGACTCATCTATGAAAGGGAGAGAGCTCTATTACTTACTGGTCATTTACCCAGAGGGTAAAATCTGCCCTCTGACCAGAGCTGTGGAAGCCCCAGCACTGTTAGAGATGGGGAGCAGGTTTGATGGGTTAGGGGCGTGTCTATTTTCCCAAAAGTACTAGGGCAGTGATACTGTGGGTGTCTGGGAAATGGTTGTAACCGTTTAGCTCTGCTCTGAAAGGGAAAAGTTTGGGAACTTAACAGAGGGAGGAGTAGAAAGGGAGAATTTTGGGAGGGTGTGTTAGCAACAAGCCCTATGATTGGCTATCACAGGGAGGATGGGATACAAACCATCTTCCCATCCTCTGACTGGCTCACCTGGCAACCCTTGGAGCTAGGTCACAGTACTCACTTTGAAGATCACTGTTCTAGAGTGTTAAGACCTCCCTCTCCTTCCCGAGAAGATGGATTAAAAGACCCCAAATTATCAATAATTATCTTTCCTCATCTTGGATATCTCTGGATTGGAATGAGCTCCATCTTGGTCAATTTTTTCAAATCTGCATTACTATCTAAATGTAGCACAATAGAAACAACACTGAATTTGAAATTGTTTGACCTGGGTTGAAGCTTCACAGCCCTGCCACTTTTACCAGTTGTATAAATTCCTCAGAGCCTCAGGTTCCTAATCAGTAGAGTGTGGGAGTTGGACTAACTGATCTTTAAGGCCCCCTTTACCCCCAAATCCTCTGATCCTATGACATTTAACAGTAGGAGAGACTCCCCTTCATGTTTCCTTAGACCCTTCTTTCTGCAACTGACTCCCATTCTCTTTTTTTCTAAGCTCAGTGAAGACAGAAAACAGCTGGTCACCAGCCTCCTCATAATCACCCTTCATATCCTTGAAGACTGTTATTAAGTCACCCTCAGCTTTTCCTTCTCTAGACTAAATAATTAGTTACTCTTTTCTGCTTCCCTGCACTGATTCACTGGCTGGAGAAGAATTAGTTAACCATAGTTACCAGCCTTAGTTAAGGGCACTCACTTTCTTTGTAAATTCTTAAGCCCTGGAGTCCAGGAAGAAAACAGTTGGCTAGGGGAGATTGCACAGGTTTCACAGGTTGGACCAACAGATTTCCTTATAGCTCTTCGAGACTCAAAATAGTGGTGTCATCACTCAGATATGAGGGGTGGAGAGATCTCTGGGACTCAAGGACCTGCGCAAGACAATACTCCAGGGGTGAGTCAAGCTCCTTATTAAGATTGGCATCTTTTAGTTGCCAGGGACCCCTTGAGGTCATATTGTCTATTCTCCTGCCTCCAGGAGACCCTTTTCCTGCTTTCCCATTCCCAATCCTTCTAGCCTAAGGAATACTATGTATTAAAGCTCTCTGGGACAAGAAATTCCATAATCCAATCTAGGGTAATCTTTGCTATTGAAACTCATTGCTTCTACCTTGGTAGAGTGGTGTAAGTATTTAGGGGGTAGAGCCTGGACCTATAAAAGTCTCTTAGTATAGCACCTTGGCATAATCGTGCATGAAATAAGGTATTTAATAAAGACATTTTGCCAACGATGATAATAGCCTTCTGTCCAATCTCAGCCCCTCTGACATCTGCAGAGTATTTTTAATTTTGGTAGCAGGCAGAAGAAGGTGTGCATTTAGTCCCTATCTTAAAATGTAGGTAGAAATCTACTCCCCTTCGACAAACTTTCATTAGATTCTAACCATATGCTAGGTAGGCTCTGAAGACAGATAAAATGAAAAGCAGTCCCTTCCTTCAAGAACCTTACGTTCTATTGGAAAAGGGGTATTATATATATATACATATATATGTAAATATACAATTATTTGATGGAGACAGCATTAACTATAAGGGAAACAGGAGTGGCTCACTGTAAGAGGTTGTACATGAGCTGAGAAAAAAATTCTAAGAGTACATTCTAGGTACGAGAATAGACTATGCAAAGGCAGATGAAATGCTGAGTTTGGGAAACCACAAGGAGACTGAACTGTCAGAAATATAACCCAGTAATAATGTGAAGCCAAGAAGTCTTGGGATATATTGTCCAATATTATCACCTATTAGTACTGTTCTTAATAGGGAGTGGTTTTTTCTCTTTGGAAAAGCCTTATGTAATTAGTCTAGAGCCACTGTCTTCCTGTGTTTTCTGTGATGCTACCTAGAGTTAAAGGGTCATTCAAAACTGGATCTGTATTGCATGCTGGGGAAGTGATATAATCTAATTGACTTAGAACACAAGTGTTGTCAGACTGTTTAATGCTAAAATAGCACACCCAGCAAGGAGCCGGACTGACCATATGGATGTCAGAAATTGCATTTGATATTCGAATTATTTGTTAATTAAAATGAGTAATTTAAGGACCGTGGTTTGTATGACCATTTTTAGCTATATAACTAATGTACTCAAAGAGAAAGCTACTATTATGTCTTTCTGCTGTCTTCATTTGGACTTTAGTCCTAAGATTACAGGTTGGTTATGTCTTAAGAATGTTCTGTAGTGGACTTGCAAGGGGGTAGGGTCAGAGGTAAATCTTTGGTCGGTACCAGGGGAGGGGAATGAGTCACCATGACCTTTAGTGGCTTTAGAAACTTCTTACTTTAATAGAGTTGATTTGTGGGTACTCTATCCAACTGTAGAGTCAGAAATCATTTCCATCCTCTTATCTGATGTGACTCTTATCCACGCCCTCTCACAAATCCTCCAAAAGAGGATCCAGTCAATGTTCTAGGGACTTCCTCTAGTCTCTTTACAATGTTTGTGGATCATTTATCAATTGGTTATTTTTTACTGTCCCTGTATTATCAGTTTACTTTCTTTTCTGAGTGTACACTTTTCTGATAATGTCCTTAATATTTGTTCTCCTTACCATTTTTCTTTTGTAATATGCTGGAAGCTACTGATGCCCACTATATGTCTTTCACTCTATTGCTCCTTGGGTGACTTCAACTTACATTCTTTGAAGACTATGGCCCAAAGAAGGCAACACCAAGACTTGGAGTTCAGAAGACTTAGGTTCCAATTTTGACTTTAATACTTACATGTGACCATGGGCAAGTAAGTTAACATCTTTGCATCCAGGTAAAATGTCATCTCTAAAAAGGGGCTAAGAATGACTGTAGTACTGCTCAGATGAGAAAATCTATATAAAGTGCTTTGTAAATGAAGCACCTAAGCCATTCCTTATTGCTTTAAAAAACCAGAAAGGCTATACAAGTTGAGACTGCTTTGTGAATTTGCACCCACTCAAAACTATAGCTTTTGACCTCCCACCATTTTGTTTACTTTTTACTAGGCATTAAAAGGATACAACTAGTCCAAAGAAATTTAATAAAATAGCATAGTAAGAGAAATAGTGATGGAAAATCACCTCATAAATCTGGATCATGTTCCTTCATAAATACATATACCATCTATAAGGAGGGTAGAAATATAGAGATAATGCATGCATGATGAAGACCATACATGTAGGGAATACATATGGCAAGGGCAAACATATGAAGAGGTTCATGTGGAATGAGTGCATGTGGCTGAGACATATGGGTGGAAGGACAACTCACTTCTCTCAAGATACAGGACCACCAGCATCTTCTGGCAATCTCATTAACCTGCTCTTTCTGAACCTGTTCCATGCTGAGTGTTGCTCCCTTTGGGGCTAGTAATCAGTTGTTATAAAATGCCACTGCTGCTCCCTTCTGGGCATCCCATCTTTAGTCTTCTCTGTCTTTCTTAATCTGAATTTCTTTGCTCTTTAATGGGCTTGTTTATTTGCTAGAACTTGTGGTTGCTGCTGGACATCGTTGTTTCCTCCTACAGGCTTCTGGGCTTCACCTTTTCAGGTGTGTCTGGTAGCCCCTTCAGCTACAGTCTTCTGGTAACTTTCTAGTGACAAGAAAGCCTCTCCCTAATAAGGGCAAAATGAAAGCTATCTCATCAAAGAGGCTTTGAACTACTGTAGACTTCTAACATAAGCTAGGGTCATTAGGGTTATTGCCAGGTCAAGGTTAAATATTTTCATGTAACACCTATTTCTGGGGATGAGCATCTTCGTCCCAAACAACTGAAAAAAAATCAGTCATCTGACTTAGGGTTTGGAATTCCCAAGATCTTCCCTGCCTTGGTATGCAAATAATTTGATCAGAACAGAAAGTAAAGGAAAAAGGTGAGGTCATTTTCTTTGAAAACCAGGCCCACACTCCTACCTTAATTATGTACAAACCCTCTAATTTGGTGATGCATTCCGGCCAGTGATAAACTTTGCTGTCTCCCTATAGAAACGATCAGTTATAATTATTTCTCTTCTCAGATTTATGTTTGATGGAACTCAGATAGAAACAGTCCTGGATCAAGTTGCTATCTTGCTATCCATTCATGTTTCGTGTTTGGCAAACTACTCCATAGGTAGATAAAACATTGAGTTTTGTAATTGAATGAAAATATTGGGATGCAGGCATGACTTCCATAGGCTTGCTGAAGGCATCCTCAGGACAACCCTTTCTTTGTATCCCTAGTGCTTAACACAGTCTCTGGCACAGAGTAAATAGTAACTACTTATTAACTGACTTGTTGACAGATTGACAGGGATGACATATACTTCTTCCTATTGCCAATTGGTTTTAATTTCTTCTCCTTGGTCTCTATATGTTGAGAGTTTTTCATTCCACATAGTTTAAAGATTATGCATGGTAGGTATGAAAACATTTATTAAAATGCTTTTTAATTTTTGTGGCTCAGTGCTTTGTCTGGGAGATTATAGGTAGCAATTTCGTATGTGAGAATATTCCAATTACAGTGGTTTATTTGTTAATAATTACGATAGCTTATATTCATGTAATGCTTTAAAGCTTGCCAAGTGCTTTTATATATGCCATCTCATTTGATCGTTACAACAACTCTGTGAAGTAGGTGCTTTATTATTCACATTTTACATGTGAGAAAACTGAGACCAAGAGAAGTTAAGGGACTTGCTTATTCTCACAAAACTAGTAAACGTCTAAGGTGGGATTTAAACGCTGGTGTTCTGACTCCAAGTCTAGCACTCTGGGTCACTTAGTTGAATTCTGAATTCTCAAGGATATTTTGAGATTTGTGTTGCTAGACTGATGCTACTTTATGAAGAGTTAGTATTTATTCTTGTGTGCAATTCTGACCACTTGATCATCTTTCTAGGAGTTTAGTAAGTGCTAAATTTTTACAAACTACAGTGATATATTGTATAGTTTCTATCATTTTCTTGCAAAGTCTTTATCGATTAAGAAGCTGAGCTTTCTGTAGATTTTGGTAGCAATGACCCATATCACAAGCATGAATCCCTCTGTTTTTGTAAACATATCAGTTCAAATCAGTCATTTGTTTGACATCCCATCGTCAACATATTGTTAGAGGAGTTTCTGTGGATATCACCCGTGGAGGGCCTTTTGACTCTGTTCCAGTTTCTCAGCTATTTCATAGGCTCTCTATGGTGGTTAGCAATATGAGTTAAATTCGGTAACTTCAGTAGCAAATAGCTAACATTTCTGTAGCACTTACTGTGTGCCCGGTATTGTGTTAAACATTTTACAATTACTATCTCATTTGATTTTCACAAAAACCCTGGGAGGTAGGCGCCCCTTTTTACAGATGAAGAAACTGGGACAGACAAAAGTTAAATGACTTGCCCAGGATTACACAGCTAGCTGGACTTGAACTCAGATCTTCCCAACTCCAGATCCTGTCTGCATTTATTGTGCTACGAACCTGCCTAACTATCTATTATCAACCTTTACTAATTCTCTGTGACCCTCAGGACCAACTCAGCATTAATAGTAGGCTTCTTTCAGATTGGTTTTTTTTTCTCTTCAGAAGCCTTTCTAGCTTGATACCAAAGCTGAAGTCCACTTGTGATCACTGGTGAGGGGAATATTGAGTTCATTGTATCCTCAGTCTTCACAAATTTTAAATTCCCTAAGAAACGCTTAGTACTAAGGACATAGGGGCATTGAGAGGGGATGAACCTCTGGATTCTCATCCTAGGAACCTCTTGCTAGTGTCATGGGGATGTAACTGACCCACTTTAAGGAAATGTACCTATCTCTCCTTCTGCTTTAATTATGTAGCAAGGTCAAGTAGGACTTGACTTTATAGACCTCTGGAGGATGGGGAGATTGGTTGTCTTTTAGAAACACAAAACAGTCTTGTTGGTGAGGGCTCACAGTCAGGGCTCTTCATGGTGGATAGGAAAACAAAGGGGCTTGACTGAAGTGGGGTCAGAATATTTCATTTTAGAAATGACCTGTTTCACAGTGCCCAGGTTAAGAAGAGAGATTTGATTAGTTCTGCTTGGTCTCAGAGAGTAAAGCTAGGAGTGAAGGGTGGTGGTTGTGATCAGGCAGATTTAGATTTGAAAGAAGGAAAAATACTTCCTAACAATTAGAGCTGTCCAAAGGTAGAATAGACTGTATTAGGAAATTGTGGATTCCTCCTTGCTCAGTCTCCAAAGCTGGATAGCTACTTGTTGGAGATAGTGCAGAGAGTATTTCTGTTCAATTTGGAAAAGATGGGGTGGAGGGGGAGAGACAAAGAGAGACAGAGAGAGAGACAGAGACAGAGAGAAAGAGAGACACAGAGAGAGAGACAGGGAGAGACAGAGACAGAGAAAGAGAGAGAAGAGTTGAATGGCTGGATAGATCAATGAATAGATAGATAAATCAATATACAGTTGGTTGGATGACTAGATAGAAAGAGAACAATCAATATGTAGAGAGCTAGATGGACAGTTGGCTAGATAGAGGTAAGTAGAGAGACTGATGGATAGATAGAGCTCGATGCATAGGTAGACAGAGATAGAGAGATGGGTAGAGAGAACAATGGATAGAGATAGATGGATGATGGATGGATAGTTGGATGGATGGGTAGATAACAGATGGACAGACAGATAATTGGATGGACGGACAGAGAGATAGTTAAGCAGAGAGACTGATAGAACTAGATTGGATAGATAGATCAATGGATAGATAGAGATGTAGGTAGAGGGATAGAGAAAAAGGGGGATGGATAGATGGATGGATAGGGAAATATTAAGTGTTTACTATTCGTCAGGCTAGGGATACTTATTGTGCCAAGTGCTGAGGATACAAAAAGAAGAAAACAAGATGGTCCCTACTCTTTTTTAAAATCATGTAGTTTATTTATTTTAAAATAGTATTTTTTTCCAAATTAAGAGTAAAGACAATTCTTAACGTTCATATTTTTAAAATTTTGAGTTCCAAATTATCTCTCCTTCCTTCACCTCCCTCTTCCTAAGTTTAGCAATTTAATATAGATTATGTATATGCAATCATGTAAAATGTATTTCCATATTAGTCACATTGTGAAAGAAGAAACAGGCCCAAAAAAGAACCATGAAAAAAGAAAGAAAGTGAAAAATAGTAAGCTTTGATCTACATCCAGATTCCATAGTTCTTTCTCTGGATGTGGACAGCATTTTCCATCATGTGTCCTTCGGAATTGTCTTGGATCATTGCATTACTGGGAGGAACTAAATCATTCATACTTTATCACCACACTGTTGCTGCTACTGTATTCAATGTTCTCCTGGTTCTGCTCACTTCATTTTGCATTAGTTCATATAAGCCTTTCCAGGTTTTTCTGAAATCTGCCGACTCATCATTTTCATAGCACTGGAATGAACCAGCTTCTAACCTGTGGATGGCTGGAGCCAAACAGCACAGGCTAGAGACAACAGAGCCAGGAATCAAACAGAAGTTTAATTTCAAAGTGCCAGGAATGGCCTCTGAGCAAGGACACATGCTGGGGCCCCATCTCTAGTGTGTGAGGGGGAATCAAGGCAGTGGGACTAAACCTTGATTTATATACTTCTGGCAAAATAAAGAATCAAATAGTGCAGTGTAGCAACAGTGGTGAGGTATAACAGCAACAGGGAGACCAGGTTGTCTAGTGACAAAAAAGTCTGTTCATGGCAGGGCATCTGTCTGGACCTGTTGGTAATTGCTCAAGTTCAAGGATCATCAGTTCTAGAAGGTAAGTGCAAAGGATTGTTGTTATGTCAAGCTCATGACACAACTTGGTTACTGAGCCTTAGCTCTGGAAAACAGGGTATCTCCTAATAGTATCTTGTCATTTCCCTCTTTTGATCAAAGGGAGGGGGGTCTGAAAGGACTGCTACCTTTCTGGCTAGGTATGAGCCAAGATGCCACAAGAGACCAGTTGGGCCAGGACCAGATGTTGAGTTGAATAGGTCTTGTTTAGCCATTGTTTGCTCATAAGAAGAAAAGGGAGGGGGAAAGAATGTAGAGGGAAGAGGAAAAAAAACTAGGACAGGATACTCAGCACTTGTCCAGAATCTTGGGATAGCTATTTCCTCTGGGTGTTGGTAGCTTCTGGGTCCATACTAGATGAATCTTGAGGTCCCCAGAGGGTTAGATTGTCTACTTAGGAGCAAGGGCTTTCTTCGTGTGATCCAGGAGTACACACCTACAAATTTGACATCTGTGGGAATAGTAAGAAGGACCTGATAGTGGCCCTTGGAAGACATATGGGTTGAAAATTGTGATAAAACTCCTTGTATCAATCTTTGGATCTGAGTTTCTGGTCAGCATAACACAGGTCCTTAGTTAAGGCTCTCTAAACAGCACATAGAGATGGTCCAGTTTCCCAAATATGCATGGCTAGGGTCAAAGAGTGCAATGAAGTTTTCTCTCAATTCCCATAATTGCACAATTACAGATAAAACTACTCAGAGGGCTCATAATGGACTAGTTTTGAGAAGGAAGATTTACGTGACACTAAGGCAACCAAGAAAACTTAAACATAAACCATGCAAAGCAATATAATAGTTATCACTAATATTAATTAACATCAAGTGTCCTTGTATCCTAGTAATCTATTTTCCATGTCCATATAACCTGCACATTCTGAGTTTCAGATGTTTTATATAATCATCTGGTCTCTAGATGTCTTTTCTTGGACAATATGTTTTATTCTCAGGACAGTTCTACAGGGATTCTGCTTCTCTGGTTCCAAATCTAGAGGTTCCCAAGTAATTCCAACCAGTATAATTTAATATAACCACTTAAAGTTGGTACCTCAATCTTGAAACATTAAAGAATTTCAGTTTACATACCAAATGATTACTTAAATCCTACACCTGATATCAGAATCTTTTAAAAATTCATGAGGGCCCAATTGTAAAATGAGTTATTCTGTCTCTTAAAATTATTAGACACTTTAAAATGGGAAAATAATTTCACTTTGTTTACCATTATCAATACAATTTATATGTAAAATCCTTAATCCAGTTTTGAGGACTTATTACTAAAAAAGCCCAAAGTCTGAATTTCCACAACAGATGAATTTAGAAGCCAATCATATAATACTGTTGCTTTCTCAAAATTACTATTCCATTTATTTAGAAAACGTTTACACTACATCTTTTTCTTATTACTTTGTCTAATCATTTCCCACTTAGGAGGACATCATCCCTTTATTACAATTTGACCACATATACAGGTTAAAATTGCAAGATGTTTATGCTTGCATCCTATTATAGTAACTCAGAGAAGTTTCAGTATCAAGCTATTATTTAATAGATTTAGTATTGTATGTACAAAACTTACTCATTATAAAAATTTGCTATAAAAGGAAAAAGAGGGACACAGTTATAACAGTGTTATATATCATAACAGAGGGGAAAACTCCCTTAACTCTGTTTGATTCCTTCATAAGTCATATCTGACAGCCAATAATGTTGTCACAGGGTATCAAAAGCAAGACTCAGGATTAACCAGGTGGGGATATTTCCTTTTCAGAAAAGATCCTACTTTGGGCCATGCCAAAGTCATCCCCCAATCTTTTCACAGGCACAGACATCTACCTTAAGCAGTTTCCAGATTGTGGCACATGCCATTTTCTACTATTGACTTCATGGCAATTCAGACAACTACACTTATAATCAAAACTCAAAACAATAGCAAATTATAGTCCCAAGAATTTTTACCTTAAATAGCAAAATTTCACTAAACTTTACTAATAAATTAAATCTACCATATGCTGGGGCTTCAGACATAAGCAGATACTTTATGGTTAGCTCATCATTAATATGTCGAAGTTACATCTTTTCCATTTACACTTTCATGATAGCCAAGATTTTCAAATGAAATTTGCTATTATAGCAAACATAATTATCTGTTTTATAATAAATTGTACCTCATTAAATATTTAAGTTTTCAAATATCAATTTTTGTCACATCCTTCTAACAGTCCAATTCATGGAAAACAGCATCCAAATTAAAAAGCTGTTTTGTCTAACAGCATTTCTGTTACAATGGTCTCTCAAATTTCACAATATAACAGAATTTAGAAATACAATGATAACACAAACAATATCATGTATTTAAAATATGAAACAAAACTTCAAGTGCCATAAATTGCATTTCCAAATTATCACATATAAATATCATTAATCTTATTATCTTTGACATTTTAAAACAACTTTGGAGTTATCAGGTATGTAACAATTATATTCAATTAAAGAAATAATGTCATACTTAGCATATGTCAATCACTGTGTTAAATACTTTACAATCATTATATTATTTTGATCTCACAACAACCCTGGGAGATTACTATGATTTTTTTTCTTTACAGATCAGGAAACTGAGGCAGAGATAAGATAACTTGTCTAAGATTACACAGTTAATAAATTTCTGCAACCAGAATGTAATTCAAGTTTCCCTACATTCTCAGCATTTTTTCAGCACCTTTATTTGGGAATCTGATCTGAGATGAGAGGGGTTAACAGAATAAGAGGGAGAGAGCTGAGGGAGTCACAAGGATGGTCAAAGAAGAGTTAACAAGAGGTTGATATAAAGTGCAAACTGTTCACCTATTTTTTTTTCTTTCTTCATTCTGGGAGTGCTTCCAAATAATGCAGCTATTAACCTTGCCATTAATAAAATCTAATCCTTATTTTGTACCCCAAAACTTACTAAGATATTTCAGAAGGGAGTGAGTTACTGGAATCATCCCCAATCCCAGGAGTTCTCCTCTGCAATCTTAAAATGATTACTCTCCAAACTTCTTAATCTACCAAGATGTTTTAGCAGTTCTACAAACTTGGATTATCTGACTTTATTTCTGTAATTCCAGCATAACTAAGGCTGAAATGACAGAAAAAAGTGTCCTGCAGATTTTTTTCTTATAACCTAATCTCCTGCAGAAAGTCTAAAAGTGGGAGTTAGTTCTCCTTACTGGAACAATTGCTTCAAGTAGAAAAGTTCATTAATCTTTCCCAGTGTTCTAAACTCTTCGGCTACAGCCCTTAGAAGCTTTTCTGGCTGGCTGAATTTTAAATCTTTCAAGATTAACAAAATCTAGTTCACAACACAAACACGACACAGACATTTTACAAAGAGAAATACAGACAAAATGACAAGACAGATAACAAACAGACACAAACAGTTTTAACAAAGTATGCAATTAAAATTCTAATTTTAACTGGTTGGGCAGAGGTACATTTCCAAGAGTACAGTTAAAAAAACAGATGCTTGCAGTTACAGTTTAAGAAAGGATATCCTTACCAGAGTGATCGGAGATGAATGAGGTCACTGGAGGGGCCTTGGAGTTGTCCTCACCAGTGAGGTGATACTGGACTAAGCTGTCCTTAGTAGACTGGACTAAGAATGGAAGCTTGGGTTATTGGAGCAAGGAGAAGGATACAGGACTCACCAGATTAGGGCTTGAGATGGGGCGGGGGGGTGCGCTTGGTTACTGAAGAAATAAATCCTCTGTGGTGTCTAGTTCATGCTTGCTGGTATCAGAGAGTTCAATGGTCAAGTTCCATCCAGTTTTTGACATCAATGAATGTGAACCCGACTGAACCGGCCTCTAATCTATGGATGGCTGGAGCCAAACGGAGCAGGCTGGAGACAAGAGAGTCAGGAATAAAACAGAAGTTTAATTTCAAAGTGACTGGAATGGTCTTCAAGCAAGGACACATGTGCTGGGGCCTCACCCCTAGTGGTGGTAGGGACCCAAGGCAGTGGGACTGAACCTTGATTTATATACTTCTGGTTAGATAAAGAATCAAACTGTAGTGTAGTCACACTGGTAAGGTAGAACAATAGTGAAGTACAACAGCAACAGTGAGGCAAGATTGTCTAGTGACAAATTTTCATAGCAGGACTTCATGTCTGGACCTGTTAGTACTTGCTCAAACTCAGGGACCATCAATTCCAGAAGGTGAGCACAAAGGATTGTTGTTATGCCAAGCTCAGAATACAGCTTGCTTACTAGGCCTTAGCTCTGGAAAACAGAGTATCTTCTAATAGTATCTTGATGTATTCCATTACATTCATATGTCATAACTTTTTCAGCCCCTCCCCAATTGATGCATATTCCCCTCAATTTCCAATTCTTTGCTATCATAAAAAGAACTGCCATAAATATTTTACGATACATAGGTCCTTTACAACGGTCCCTATTCTGTTTTTAAAATTTTAATTCATTTATTTGTTTTCAATTTTTAACAATCACTTCCATAAGTCTTAAATTTTCTCCTCTTCCCTCTTCAAGATGGCATGTAATGTTATAAGGGTTCTACACATACATTCTTATTAAACATATTTTCACATTAATCATGTTGCATAGAAGAATTAAAACAAATGAGAGAAACTATGAGAAGAAGCAAAACAAAACGTAACACAAGAGAAGAGTCTGTTTCATTCTGGGTTCCAATTCCATAGTTCTTTCTCTGGATGTGGATGGCATTTTGCCTCAAGAATCCTTTGGGGATGTTTTAGGTCCTTACATTGCTGTGAAGGGCTTAGTCTTTTCAGAAACGATCCTCACACACTGTGGCTGTTACTGTGTATAATGTTCTTCTGGTTCTACTCATTTCACTCAATATCAGATCATATAAGTTCAGATTTTTCTGAAGTCCGATTTTCTGTCATTTCTTACAGAGCAATAATGTTCCATTACATTCAGGTATCACAACTTGTTCAGCCATTCCCCAATTGATGGGCATTCTTTTGACTTTCAGTTTTTGGCTACCACAAAAAGAGCTGCTATAAATATTTTTGTACATGTGGGAGATGGTCCCTATTCTTAAGAAGCCTACATTCTAAAAGGGGAAGACAAAACATAAAGGGGAGCTGAAAAGGGAAAATGAGAGGAAAGTATCCAAATGGAGGGGAATGAGGAAGAGGTAGGCAGCCAGTATGGAGGTGGAGCAGGACAGAGAACTAACTGGAAGTGAAGAACGTTCATAATGGTGGACTTTTGTGATTATACATTGGGTTCAGGCTGAGACCCAGCAATCATTGAGTTGACCAGAGAGCTGAACCATCCCAAGGGAGACATACAGGCACTACGAAGGTGGAGCAGGCTGAAGTGGAGAAAGCTTCCTCCTATCTATTAGAGTCTGTGAATATGGTATACTCTGCCTAGAGAGATGCTCTCACAGGAGATCAAAAAAGGAGAAAGCTGCATGGCCTGATGGGGATGTTCCAGGTGAGAGAAAGGAGCCTGGGCAATCCCAAAGCTAAACAATTTATTTCACAATTCTGTTTGGAATTAACCTCTTCTATCTGTTATCAAGAATTCCAGGGTGCAGTCATATTCCTAACTCCTCACCCCAAGTATATGGAGAATAAGCCCCAAGCAAAACTGTGAATTGGGCATTTGTCTCACCTTTCTAACTTCCTCACGAGCAAGTGCCAGGAATTCTTAGATTCCCTGCTCCCTGCCCCCTCCTCTCAGGCTCTTCTAGTGCCCGAGATGCTAAATCAATTTTCTTAATAATGGTAGCATTTCCCAAATCGTCTTTCATAGAATCCCAGTTGTTCCACAGGACACTAATAATGTTTATGTGAGAAAACTTCAATACTAATGAAATTTTCCCCTCTAAACTGTGAAATAATGTATGTATAAAAAATACGCATCATCTGCAGTAGTTTGGAAGAACACAAACAGACTCAGTTTTCTCTATGCCCATCCGCACCTCTGGAATAGCATTTGGGGTTTCATCAATACATTTCAAGCACCAAAGTGGTTTGTGAAGACATTAGTTTGGGAAAGCTAATTTAAGATATCAGTGGCTTTGCACTAGTCGTAGTTTAAAAGGGAAATTGGGTGAGATCAATCTTGAATCCAAAATAAATCAAAAAACTAAATTGCTAACGATGAAATTTCAGACATTGACATCTGGCTGGGACACACACACGTACGTACATAATATATTTAATGGGGTGGGTAGGAAGTGGCACAGTGGGCATCCTCGCACTTTTGCCACCACTTTTGCTGTGGCCAGCCTCTACGTTGCCTCACCTTGACCCACCTTTCAAAGATCTACCCACTCTGTCCACCTTCTCCTACGCTGCCTAAGGCTCCTCCGAGGCACCACGGGCAGGGGTTACTTTGTAACTTTGTATCACTCTCCCTGTGGTGGCTCAGGCGGAGAGTCTGGCCGCTCCTTTCTGAAGCCGTGTAGCGTTGCGCCCGTTGGGTGGCGCTGTTGGACTTCTTTGCGCCCAACCTGTTGCGCCCTGGGAGCATCAACTCTTTTGGACTTGGGGAGCGCCCGTCACTTTGGGGCTCTGGCGGGGCCCACAGCTTTTCCTCTTCTCTTCCAACTTTCGGTCCCTCCCACCACTCCCACTCTGAGGCGTTCCTCTCGGTGCCCTCTCCGTGCCACCTGGCACCTGAGCGCCTCTCCGTGCCACCTGGCACCTGAGCGCCTCTCGTGCCACCTGGCACCTGAGCGCCTCTCGTGCCACCTGGCACCTGAGCGCCTCTCGTGCCATCTCGCACCTTAGCGCCTCTCGTGCCACCTGGCACCTTAGCGCCTCTCCGTGCCACCTGG
>CM053772.1:72692516-72718179 GCA_028658325.1 Potorous gilbertii | reverse complement strand
ACCTGGCACCTGAGCGCCTCTCGTGCCATCTCGCACCTTAGCGCCTCTCGTGCCACCTGGCACCTTAGCGCCTCTCCGTGCCACCTGGCACCTTAGCGCCTCTCGTGCCACCTCGCACCTGAGCGCCTCTCGTGCCACCTCGCACCTTAGCGCCTCTCGTGCCACCTGGCACCTTAGCGCCTCTCGTGCCACCTCGCACCTTAGCGCCTCTCGTGCCACCTCGCACCTTAGCGCCTCGCAGCCCTTCTGTCACCCCTCCTGGGCCCTCCAGACCCTAGGAGGTTTCAGTGAACGCGGAGGAGACGAAACTTCTCATTGCCCTAGGCCGGGGCGAGGGGGCTAAGCGAGTTCCTCACCTGGGGGCCAGAGCCCCCAAACGTCACTCGGACAGCTCCCGGGCAGCACCGAGAGGCCGGGTTTCCGCTGGGCTCCGCCACAGGGCAGGCTCCTAGGACACCCTGGGCAGCGCTAACCCTCCCCGGCCGGAATATCCCCTTCTCCGTGCTCTTGCCCCATGCCCACCCCGAAGTTCTGCTCAGATGGCACCGGCTGCGGAGCCTTGAGCTTGGGTGCCCGGTGGCCCCGGCCTGCCCCGGGCTGGGTGACCAGGGGCCCAAGCTCAGGGCCCTCTGCGGGGCCGGCCGGGAGCCCCCGGGAGGGGGCCGGTCAGAGGCCAGAAGGCGCCTGATGCTCCTGGCGCCGCTGGCGGCCGAGACCAGAACGCAGGGAGGAGGACGGCAGAAGCGCCCAGGGGCGGGGGAGAGAGGAGGCAGCAGGGCGCTGCTGGGGCGCGGGTCGGGCGGCCCCCTCCTCTGGGCTCTCTCCGCCTGCAGGCGCCCACCCAGCTCCGAGAGCCCGGGGGCAGGACACGAAGAGGAAGGGACGGGGCGGCCGGCCGGGCGGAGGGCATGGGCGCCACTGATCAGCCAAGCCAGTCACGTCTGGGGCCGCTGGGCTGGTCTTTTTCCTCCCCCACGCTTCTCCTTTCCTCGCCTCCCGTGTGGCGGAGGGCAAAGTGGGTGTAGCAGCGCCATGCCCGGGCTGGAGTGAGAGCGAGCGAAGATGGCGTATATACAGGTAGGGCCGTGGCCGGAGGGACGCGTCCGGGCCGGGCCGGGCCGGGGCGGGGTGGCAGTGGCAGCCCGGGCCGACGCCGTGAGGACCGGCACCGCCAGCCCCGAGCCTGCCAGCTGCGCCCCGCCGGCTCCTCGTGTTGCCCCGCGCGCCAGAAACTTGCCAAAAGAACGGGGAGGAGGGAGAGGGGGAGACGCGGGCAGGTTGGGGATAAAGGGTTTCCGAGAGGCCACCTGTTTGCGCGGGCTCTCGAGCTGCCCGGGGGCATTTGGTGGACACCGGCGGAGGCTACCGAGGCTGGGGCGAAGCCGACGTGGAAGGGCAGTGGGAGCGCAGCGCCGGACGGAGAGGGGGATGCGGAACAATGTCGGGGTGAGAGGGTGGCTCGGGGTGACGGGCCCTGCTTACGGCAAGGAGACTGTGGGTTTGCCCAGTCGGGGTGAGACTGGCCTGGGCTGGGGCGTGGGGCGACATGGGCGGGGCAGGAAAGCTCCTGGCACCCACGGAGGACCCACTCGGGTGTCTGCCTTGCCTTGTCTTTAGCCTCCAGCAGGGGAGCAGCTGCGAGTTCCGAGCTCCAGCTGTGGAGCAGTGGGGAAGGGGTAACCTCTCCCCGAGGCCGCAACAGGAGCCCGGGGGTGGGGGCAAAAAGGGAGAAAGGGGTGGGGCTCGGAGACCGGCCCGGGGCAAGCGGCCAGCTGCGGTTACCGTGGTTACGGAGCGGAGACGTGCAGCTGTTTGGCCGGAGGGCAAGGACATCTCCTTTACCCCTAGGCTTGACTGCTAAAGAAGGAGGGCTGGAGGGACGAACATGGTTTGATGGTTGGACAGGAAAGGTAGGGTGGGGAGGAAGGACGGTGAATTGTGTGGTAGTAATCCAGGTGAACTATTAGAGAAGTGTTAAGAAAGATTTCCTAAGATAAGAGGATTAGAAGACCTGGCAGACAGCCTTTGACCGAGATCATTTCAAATCAGGCCTTTTAAAGGACCCATGCTTGGTTCAGGGGCCTTTATCCCCCAGAGGGCTTCAGGTAAGCCCCAAGGTCATGAGGATGCCTAAAGCTTCCTGGCATTCTCACGAGTGCAGAGAACTATAGAATGTTACGGTGAAGAACTACAATAGAGGAAACTGAGACCCAGAGAGGGTGAACGACTTTCCCAAGGTCATTGAGTCAGTTTCTTAGAGCTGAGACTCTTAACAGTTTTCCAGATTCATAGTCCAGTTTTCTCTCTTTTTTCTACATTATCTCTAAATCTGGCATTTAGATAAAATCACATAAAAATCTCCGCATCCATCTGTTGTCCTGTGACCAGTCCTCTCCCTAGCCACCAAGCCATTGGGGTTCAACCTTAGATTTTTCTTACTGAGGTATTCTCTTTGACATTTGACCTTATTTCACAGATTTCCTATCTGTGGTCAACTTTTATTCCTCCCCCCCAACCTAGGCTTTTTCACATTGACAGTGTCTCAAGTCCCTTTCAGTTTAATCTCCTCATCTCCATTATCATCATTAAAACAACCAATATGTATTAAGCACCTACTCTTTGGAGGGCCCCAGGCTGCTGTTTTTCCTTTAAAAGGTCTAGTTTCCCCTCAGCACATTCTTTATCCCCTTCCTTTTCCGTAGCTTCCAGACCACTCCTCAGGAAACATTTTCTGACTTTGAATGAATCTTCTTTCTTTGACCACACATAGATGTGAACTGTGGGTTCTTCTTAGAGAAACCCTTGGCAAATATGTTTGAAGTTTTGTTGGAACCCCTCCTCATACATTTCATTTATGATCTTGGCTTTCCCTGATACCAGAACATCCATTTCGTACCTAGGATACGTAGTCAGGAGAAGGTGTTTCATTGTGAGGAATTTAGGAAATGAAACTTCTGTTCACGGATTTGTATTCCCCATAAGTTTATAGGTGTCTTTTTGTCTCATTATTTCCGTGAAGATTATAGCATCAATAGGGAATTTTTCTCAGATGACTCAAAATAAGGATAGGACATAGTAGCTTACTTTTTGTATAGTGCCTTATGTTTTTCAAAGTGCTTTCACATACATTATCTCATTTGGTCCTCACAACAACCTCATGAAATATTTAGAAAGTATGCCCGTCTACATATTCCCCATCCTCACCCCTATTTCTTAGGTAGAGAGGCAGAGCTCCCCTCCCCATATAGGCATCAGTCATTAATGAGAAACAATGATATTCAAGAAGTCTGTCCCTGCTGCCCATCTCTTAACCATAGTGATGTGTGTTAAACTTACTCGGTCCTATTTCTATTTATGATAATAAATCTAATTTTAGAAGGAATTTTTGAGGTCCTCTAGCCCTTTCATTTTATAGATGATGACACAGAGGCCTGAAGAAAGGTCACACAGGCAGTAGGTTTCAGAGACAGGATTTGAATGCATATATCTTGATGCTAGACCTCTTTCTATGCTGCCATTCATTTTCAGATGTAGTTTGGTTTTCCTCCTAACAGGCCTGATAAACTCAATATCCAGCATAGGAGCCAGGCTGGACTGACTTTGGAATCTCATTCTTCCCTTTCCTGTCAAACTTGACCCCATTAAGCATTCCCAGGCTGCAGCTTATTTCCTCCCTTGTCTAATGAGAATGGTTAGAGAGCCAACAGGGTAGGGGAGGAAGAGGCTAAGGGGTATTGCTTTGGGTATCTCTGAGGCAGAGGAGGGTGGAGAGGAGGGGAAAATATAGCATGAGTTTGAGCTCCACAGAAGCTGGTTTCCTTTGGGGCTATTTATTTTTCGAGAGAATCAGAAATATTAAACTTTCTACCATTTCTACCTTAGAAGCCAAAGTTGGAAGGCTAGGCCTCTGGGAGGATGGGGATACCAAATGGCCTCCAGGATATGTTTGCCTGCTACGTGAGCTAATGATACATTTTGGTTGGCTTCTTGGATATTTCTGTATAGGAAGGTTTGCTATTTTCCCCAAAGTGTGGCTGCATTGGATAGCTCAACTATCTATCCACCCGCTCTGATTCATACACCATACGGTGCAAATCCAATTGAAAGGCTAAAGTTTCCCATTTATTTATTAGATGTGGTTTGTCATGAGGGGAGCAGCAGCCCTGGATATAGCAACCCCTTGTTAGGAAGTTTCATTCTCTCCCCCGAGATGGTAAGTAGAAAGATGTGGGGATTTTTGAGTTGTCTGAGCATTGCTAAACTGGTCTTGTCTCTTTCGTTGTTTTCTCCCACCTCCACCCCCACCCCTTGCTTCATAATGGATACCTAAAAGGACAGTTGGAGCCATTAAATGAGGTGAGTTAATTGGATGATTCATTCTGTCTGGTTTCTAATCAAGAAGGGGTTGTCTTTCATCTGGGAGTCTTATCTAGTGTACTAGATAGAGAGAGAGTATTAAACAGTCAGACATTGAGAACTACGCAATTAGAGATGTTCCTGTAAAAGGTAGCTTGAGGGAGAGGACCCCATCCAGAGTAAATAGGTTCCATGAAGGGGTTCTTCCCCAACCTCTGCCATTTAATTCTCTTTTCTTATTCACTGTCAAGCCACAGCAATCGGGTTTCTTTTTTTTTTTTTTTTTTTGCTTTTTAAAAAATAATATACATTTAGCTTCAGGAACATATTGTCTGTTTCCCACAATGTTGTGTAAACCACCCACACATCAAAGAAGGCAATCAAATAAACTACGAAAGAAAATACCTGCAATGTTCTCTCTCTCTCTCTCTCTCTCTTTCTCTCTCTGTGGCTTCAGTAAGATTCTGTTTGCTGTCATACTGCCTGCAGTTGGTAAATAGAAATGGAAAACATTTTGTTCTAAGTGTTCGGCAGCAGGGACAGACCTCCTGAATGTCATTATTTCTCATCAGTGATCGACATCAGTGATTGACTGGTGTTAATATTAGTGGGATTTTTTTTCTTATCTCCTTCCCCCCTTCCCCCATCCCTTTTCCACATGTCCTCAGGGCTTTCTTTCTAGAATCTCTGATCTGCTGCTGTGTAGATGGACCTGTCGCCACTGCTGTCAAAAGTGTTACGAGTGTAGCTGCTGTCAGTCGAGTGAAGATGAAGTTGAAATCTTGGGACCTTTCCCTGCCCAGACTCCACCCTGGTTGTAAGTGGAGTTGCCCTGGCTTCCTCTGGTTCACATGGCACAGTGCTCTGTGTGTGTGAGAGTGAGTGTGTGTGTGTGTGTGTGAGATTTTTAAGCATTATTGGAAATAGCCTCTGGGGTATGTTCCCCCTTGCCTGAAAGGGTCAGAGGCCCTTGAAAGGAGAAATAATTGGAGTTCAAGAGGCTAATGAAAATCTTTGTCCTGATGTTAATGTTAGCTTGTATTCTACCCTTCCTGGTGATTGACATGTCAGTGAGACTGAGTGTAAACAACATTGGCTTTGGATGTGAGTTTAGATAGATTCTGTCTTGCTACCTGTGTTATCTTAGGCATTGAAATTCTCTGTGCCTCAGTTTCCTCATCTGTAAATTGGGATGGGAGTTGGTCTACCTGACTTCTAAGAATCTTTCTAGCCCTAGACCTGTGATCCTCAGCTCATTTTAGGCCCTGAGAGGCATGGACCTCTAAGGAGGTTTTAATGTTCAGAGTATAGGAAATTTTGGGCAATAAACAATCACGTTCTGTAATGAGTTTATAGTCCTAATAGTATTTACACAGGTCAGCACTACAGGTAGCCCCTGGGATGCTCACATTTTCTTCAACCCAAGCTCTAACTGCATCAGAAATAGGGTGACAGAGACAAGCACTTCCAGCCTGAAACCTACCCTCCAACGCTGTTTATGGTCTCTTCAGCGTCTTTCATTTTATTTCCAATTCGTTCTCCTCCTGCGCCTGCATACAACATATCTCCCCATCTGTCAGCCACTCAGATATTTTTGGAAAGTGGTTTTGAATTTTCTGATCCACGTGTCTATCCACCTCCCCATGACTAGACTAGGAATGTGGTCAGAGGGCTAGGGTGGGCAGCTAGCAAAGCTGCAGGGTTCATAGAGGCTCTGTTTGACTCTGCCAACCTTCAGATCTGGGAGGAGAGGTGGGGGTAGGAATCCCTTAATCATGCACTTGAAAGCCATCATGGTATGGGACAGATTGCTAGTCTTGAAATCAGAAAAAACTGGGTTTAAATCTCTTAGCTAGGTGGCTCTGGACACATCTCTTAACCGCTCTGAGCCTTGATTTTCTCATCTGTAAGGAGGTAATAACAGTATCACCTACCTAGTTGGGTCATTTTGAGGATCCACTAAGACAATGCATATGATACGTTTTGTGAACAACAAAGAAGTGATATGTACATGTCACCTATTCTTACTGTTGTTCTCTCTTTTAAAAGCAATCAATTATAAAACTCACATTTATATAAGGTATTTTGGTTTATAAAGTGTTTTCTAATGAGTCTCTGAGGTAGACAGTGCAATTATTATACCCCTCCTGGCTTGATTTTTTGGAGATTTATAGCCCAATGTAGGGGTAGGAACTGGAAATGTGGTTCAAATTAGTATTTGGGAACTCTGGTACAGAAACTCCCTTCACCAATGGGTGTTGCCCCCTTCTCTGTAACTTGAAAGTCTTAAAGATTTGCTTAGAGTGATGAGGTTTAAGTGACTTGCCCAGGGTAGTATGTGGCAAATGGGACTTGAACTCTGCCTTGTCTTCCTGGTTCTGAAGCTGGTTCTTTATCTTCTGGGATATACTGCTTCTCTGTAGCCCACTCTAGATTCTTCAAACATCCATCGGTTCCAAGGGCAGCATTAAAAGTATTGCATCTGTGGGCAGTGGAGACTAGAATTTTATATGTCCAGAAAGAACTATATGTCTAGAACTTTCCAAACTGGAAGCCCCCTACTTTATTCAGAAGCCTTCCCTCCTTTCCCATCCCTTTTGTGGACAGCCAAACTTAACCTTTTTTGAGGTAAAAGCAGAAAGATATCTGGCCACAGAGAGAGGCTGAGTGTGTGGGCACATAGTGTCTCTTTTGAAAAATGAAAAATCTGACAAAATACCCAAAGCTGAGTGCTTCAAAGACCCAGTCTTGTGGAGTATGTCCCTGAGACTCTAGTGGAGTTGAGCTGAGGCCAGGGCAAGACACAGGATAAAGAATTATATCTCTGTTGAGCTTTTTTATGCAGATGAGACTCTCTGTACTCTCTGCTTCCAGACTGTCCACCCGAAAAGCACTTATTAAGCACCTATTATGTGCCAGACACAATACTAAATCCTTTATAAATGAGTTCAAGATCGCTCCAGTCCAGTCTTTCAAGGAGGCCCCCAGCTACTATCTATTTTATATGTATTGAGTTATTTACATGTTTTCTGCTCTCCCTACATCCATTAAAATGTAAGCTCCTTGAAGTCAGGAACTGTTTGTGCCTTTATTTTTTTTTTTACTTCCAGAGCTTAATAAATGCTCTTTGATTTTAGGGCAGACCTTTCCCACTGGCCAGAGAAATTCTGTTGTTGTCTCTTTAACAAACAACTGGTGAATAACCTATAGTTTAGCCATGGTAAGAGATAGGAATGCACCTAGGTAGGATAAAGTGTCTCCCTGAGCAGCGGTCAACACTTAACATATTTTGGGGGCCAACTAAATGTGTGATGATTTTTGAAAAGTGCTCCTGGAAAGGTATGAACTGTTTTTGAAATGTTGTTATAGTTTATGCATTTCCAGATTTATTTACTGAGTAGGCAGTTGTATGTATTTAAACAAGCAGGGACTGGAAATGTCAAGTGTGCAGGACTGGCTGTGTTGTTTCTCAAGCCTGTCCTCCATCAATGAAGAGGGGGTTATGATGACAGCAGTGGGCACAAGGTCTGTATGGGGCAGGACACCCGTGTGTGTTTGTGTATGTATGTATGTGTATGTGTGTGACACACGTATGTGAACTTAGCATACGGCCTGTGATACATGCTGAAGACATATGGTGAAACCTCTCCCACCTTAGGAAGAACTGTTGCTTCATTTATTTATGTTTCAAATTCAACAAATGACATCTGATGGGCAAGGCCCTGTGTTAGGCACTCTGCGGGAATAGAGGAATGAATGGGCCTGGCTTGGAATGAAGAAGACCTGGGTTCTGATCCTTACAAACAATGTGTCCACGAGCCAGCCACTTTATCTCTCTAACCTCAGTTTCTCATCTGTAAAATACAGGGGGTTGGACTTGAGAACCTTTAAGGTCCCCTCTAGCTTTATGGCTTATGAGAAGACGTGGTCTCTGCCTTTAAGGAGCTCATAAGACAAGAACTCAGATAACTACAATACAAGGCAAATTATTTTAAGAGCTGAGGTAGTACAGAGGAGTCTGAGATTATATCTTGGGTGATTAATTGGGGGAATTGGTGAAAGCTTCATGAAATTCATTTAGTAATTCAACAAGCATTTATTAGGCACTTTTTTTTAGTTCAGCAAGCATTTATTAAACACCTACTCTCAGGACTATACTAGGCACTGGGAATAAAAAAGCCCAACAGTCTCTATCCTCAAAGAACTTACATTCTTCTGGGGAGGTACAATATATACATATATCAGTATATTACAGTTAAAACTAAGTATAGAGAAAATTAGTTTTTCATAAAAGTATAGGATTTTATAGGTTGGAAATTCAGAGTTCTAGGTAAAAATGGGCATAATCTAATGGCTACTGGATGAAATACTCATTTAGATTTATCCATAGTACTTTTCTCACAACCTTGTGATAGAGCCAGCATGAGTATTAACTCCATTTTGTAAACGGGGAAACTAAGATTTAAAGTGATGAATTGACCTTCCATGTTCACCTACCTAATATATATCGGTCAAGATTTTAACCTAGGTCTCTGGACTACAAATCCTGTAGCATTCCCAGTGTATGGGAAAGGTAGTACCTTCAGGTGGTATCCATATTGTGTTTACTTTTGTGCAAACCTCCAAGGGCCAAGGAAGATCCAGAAGAACTGAGGGTAGGTGGGTGGAAGGGAAGAATTATCTGCAGGTGGCCATATGGCGTATTTCTCCATCTCTGGCTTTCCTTCCCTTTCCTTGTGAGGTTTAAGGAGAAGTAAACACAGTATGCTTCCAATCCTCTGCGTCCCTCTTCTGAGCTTAGAATTCTAAAGAGAAGGGAGCAATTCATATTTTTCCCTTCACAGCAAAGCACACTTTCAGGTTATCGTTTCTCAAGTCATTAGTAGTTCATGGAGGAACCGATCCATTTTTCCTGGGCTCCTCTTAAAGTCTTTTCCTCTTCACTAGAATGAGCAACCGGAATGAAGAGAAAAATGGGGACTCAGACCACACTGCCAGTGAAGCCCCTCCAACCCCACAGGATGATTCCCCAGATCAGAGACGGTCATCTTCAGATACATCTAGGTCTGCGTACAGCCTTACCCGGAGGATTTCAAGTAAGCTTCTAGACAGTCGTCACCTTTTGTGCAAATTATAGCTCAAGAAACCGCTGTCCTCATAATTTGTATACAAATCCAAAGTAAATCCATTTAATATCCCATCACATGCATTGCCAGGGGAATTGACAGAGCAGGTTCTCTCAGGAACATTAGTGTTCCCAAAGAAAGAAAAAAGAGGTAGAGCTGCTGGAGAGAAAGACAGGACAGAGCATGGACAGCTCACTCACGGTGGCCTTGATTATGGGAAACCATAGCTGATGCAAGTAGAGTAGATTTTGTTGGTTTATTTGAGGGACTAAAGCTATGTCTAGGGAGTTGGTTGGTTTTAGTTAATGACCTTGACTAGCTGTGTGACTTTTTTGGCTGAGGCAAATACAAGGGCTAGAGCATGGCACCTGGAGTCCAAAAGACCAGAGCTGGGTGACCCTGGGCAAGTAACTTAACCTCTGTCTGTCTATAAAATGGGGATAAAAATGATACCTATCTTCTAGGGTTGTTGTGAGGACCAAATAAGAGAATATTTGTAAAGCTCTTAGCATAGTACCTGGCACTTAGTAGGTGCTTAATAAATAGGCAATAGTATTTTTCCTTCCTTCCTTCTTTCCTTCCTTCTCCCTCCCTTCCTCTGCTCTTCCCTCTCTCTTTCCCCCTTTTCTCCCTTCTTTCTTCTTTCCTTTCTTTTATCCTCTGTTGCTCTCTTTTCTCCTCACTTTTTCCTTCTTTTCTCCATTCCTCCCTCCTTCCTTCATTTCCTTCCTTTTCTCTCCCTTCCTTCTTTTCTCTTCCTCCCTTTCTTTTCTCCCTCCCTTTCCCCCTCTTTCCCCTTCTTTTTCTTTTCTTTCCTCCCTCCTTCCTTTTCCATTTTCTTCTCCCCTTCCTTCCTTTCCTCTTTCTCTTCCCTCCCTCACTTCTTCTTCTCTAGTCTAAGCTGTTTTGTGTGAAAAAAAGTAGGGATTGCGTTGATACATGACCCTGTGCAACCATAAATCTAGTGGATCTGACTTGTTCCTCTGCCTCGTTGAACTGCTCAGTTGTTTAATTAGATTGATTACTTGATTACTGTTATGATCAGTTGTAATAATGGCAGATTTTGTTTAGATAGCACTTTAAGGTTTACCAAATGGTTTTTCCCAACAACCTCATGAGGCAGTTAAGTGCAGTAGCTATTAATTCCATTTTCAGATGAAAAAACTGAGAAAAATTATCTGACTTTCCCTTGGTCACGTTATTTTGTGTTGAAATTGAGATTTTTAATTTGAACACTGTGGCCCTCCCACTATACCTAGCTCTCTCTCATGATTTTTATAATCATCTAGAAGGTGTAGAATGGGGACACAGTAGACTATAGAAGTAGGTGGCGGGGACCAGAACCCTCCCCCACATCCCTCTTCTCCTACGATACCTGAGACTTCAACTCTTTTAGCCGAGTAAAGGCCCATTTAAGGGTCAACTAGTTGGCTCCGTGTATAGACTAAGAGTCAAGAAGACTCTTCTTCCTGAGTTCAAATCAATCCTCAGATACTTACTAACTGATGGCCCTGGGCTAGTCACTTAACCCTGTTTGTCTCAGTTTCCTCATCTTTAAAATGACCTGGAGAAGGAAATGGCAAACCACTCTAGTATTTTTGCCAAGAAAACCTCAAATGGGATCAGGAAGGATCAGACATGACTGAAAAATGGCTGAACAAAAAAAGTCCATTTATTCCACTAGGGGTAAGGCACAAAACATCACATATTGGGAGAAGTGGTATACTGACAATAGTTATTCATACTTTGATGTGAAAAAGGTTTTCAGATAATTTCCTGACAATAGATTTTGTTAGAGAAAAAAGAGAAGAAAGTCAAAAGGAACCTATTCTTTCTAGAATTTATTTTCTTCCACTGTAAAACAAGTGGTTATGACTAAATGATCTCTAAGATCAAGTCAACAAACATTTATTAAATACCTACTATGGCTGGCCAAGCACTGTGCTAAATTCTGGGGATATAAAGGAAGGCAAAGAACAGGCCCTGTTCTCAAGGAGCACACAGTTTAAAGTTGGAGAGGGAATTGCATACAAACAACCTTGTACCAGCAAGATATATACAGGCTAAAGGGGAGATAATCATAGGTGGGAAGGTACCAGAATTAAGGGAAATTCCTTAGAAGTCTCTTGGAGTTTCAGTATTCAGTGGTATGTCAAGCCTTGCCTATTGTACAATATGACCTAAAGCTGGTTTTGAACGCTTACATTCAGAGAGCTAAAAAAGAGGTTTTTGGGTTGTTGTTCAGTTGTTCTCAGTTGGTGGAGATACTGGAGTGATTTGCCATTTCCTTCTTCAACTCACTTTACAGAAGAGGAAACTGAGACAAACAGGGTTAAGTGACTTGTTCAGGGTCACAAGCTAGTAAATGTATGAGGATCAGTGCTCTATCCACTGAACCACTTCACATCAAATTTTGAGACCACCTAATCAAGCAGTGTCAAACTCAAATAGAAATAAATCCCTACTTACTGACTTAGAAAACCTCAAACTCACCTTATCTGTGTTGTATTATATTTTTATTTATTTTGTTAAACATTTCCCAATTACATCTTAATTTGATTAAAGCCAGTACTAGGAAATTTTGCAGGTGATTGTGGCCAGAGGTCCTCCATTTTGACCTTTCCCTATTTTGTAGATCATAGGATCTTGGGATCATAGATCTTGAGTGGAAGAGATCTCTGAGTTCAACTCTTTCATTTTACAGATGATGGAAGAGAGGCCCAAAGAGGCCCAACATTACTTGACCAAGTGTTGAACAGGCAGTATATGGCAGAGCCACACTTTGAAGCTTTGTTCCCTGACTATAAATCCAGCATTTCCATACCATGCTGCTAACATCTTCACTTTACAAATAAGAAAATTAAATAATGTGGTAGAGATAACTGAAATGACAACCCAAAGTGGTTTGCCATTTCCTTCTCTAGCTCATTTAACAAATGAGAAAAGTGAGGCTAACAGAGTTAAGTGACTTGTCTAGGATCACACAGCTAGTAAATGTCTGAGGTTAGATTTGAACTCAAAAAGAGAATTCTTCCTGACTCGAAGTCCAGTACTCTCTCCATTGTGCCACCTAGTGAGAGTCAGAATTAGAACTCATATCTTTAGAATCTTAATCTAGTATTCTTATTACTAAATATCCTATGCAGCCTCCTTAGTATGTTGCCTAATGCATAGTAGGCACTTAAATGTTTATTGGTGAATCTGTGAAATAAAGTAGATACAAAAGAACCTTCTGTCATTTACCAAGTGATATCATCCATGTTCTGTGTGACTACTGTTTAGGTCTTGAGTCCAGACGGCCCAGCTCACCACTAATCGATATTAAACCCATTGAGTTTGGGATTATCGGAGCCAAGAAAGAAATCATCCAACCATCTGTGCTAAGAAGGACCTACACCCCTGATGACTATTTTAGAAAGTTCGAGCCCAGACTATATTCCCTTGACTCTAACAGTGATGATATGGACTCACTGACTGATGATGAGATCTTATCCAAGTACCAACGTGGTATGCTGCATTTCAGCACCCAATATGATCTGCTGCATAACTACCTAACAGTGAGGGTGATTGAGGCCAGGGACCTACCACCTCCCATCTCCTATGATGGTTCTCGACAAGATATGGCTCATTCAAACCCCTATGTGAAGATCTGCCTCTTGCCAGACCAGAAGAATTCCAAGCAGACAGGTGTGAAACGCAAGACCCAGAACCCAGTGTTTGAGGAGCGCTACACCTTTGAGATCCCATTTCTAGAAGCCCAAAGAAGAACTTTGCTTTTAACTGTTGTGGATTTTGATAAATTCTCACGTCACTGTGTCATTGGGAAAGTTTCCGTGCCTTTAAGTGAAGTGGATCTAGTGAAGGGGGGGCACTGGTGGAAGGCTCTTGTTCCCAGTTCTCAGGTAAGGAAGCATGTCTGTGACTTATGCTAGCTGGGGAAAAGATTCTTGACTTATAAGGGAAGTCTGCTTGATGACCTATAAAGAGGAATAGAGATAATACTGGGTATAAAAAAATGGCATTTACTTTTGTCTTTAAAAAAAAAGCAGCTTTGGAGCATGTGGAAAGAATAAAAGATGATCCAGTCTTTGTTGCCTGGGAAAATTGATACCCTGACTCCTGAAAGATGTCTGACTCCTTAAGGAGTATTCACATTGACCGGGATCTTTCCCCTACGTGATTATTATTAGGGTTATTGAGGCAAGCTGACTGTAGGTTCTTGTCTTGGGAACATAGCTAGCTGTGGCATAATTATCTAACAGCGAGGGCGAATGAGGCCAGCAACCTGCCATCTCCCACCTTCTATGATGGCTCACCACCAGACATGGCTTTTCACACTCCTACAGGAAGATCTGCCAAATTACCAGCTCTATAAACAGTGTGTAGAAATGTGGTTAGTCATGGGTGGAGATTTGACGGTGGGTGCTGTTGAGGGGCAGAGGGAGATTAATAGTAATAGCTAGCATTTATATAGCACTTTAAGGTTTTCAAAGTGCTTCACATAGGTCATCTCATCTGATCCTTATGGCAGCCTTGGGAGTTAGGTGCTATTATTTTTCCCATTGTACAGATAAGGAAACTGAGGCTGAGAGAACAGTTAAGTAACTTGCTCAGGGTCACACGGATAGAAAGTATCTGAGACAATATTTGAACTCAAGTCTTCCTGATTACAGGTCCAGTCTGTATCTGCTGTGCCACCTACCTGCCTGGATTAAAGTTCTGGAGGTTCCTTCCATATAAATTTTTATATGCCATGATCCAGTGTGGAATCGGGGAGCTAGGTGGCACATGGTTAGAGCACTGGGCTTGGAATCAGGGCAAGTATGACCCTGGGCAAGTCACTTAACTCTGTTTGCCACAGTTTCCTCATGTGGTAAATGAGCTGGAGAAGGAAATAGCAAACCACTTCAGACATGTGATTGAACCACAGCAGTGTGGGGTTGGATCTCTCACACACAAGCGCACTCATCAATGAATGGTGTACACCAATGGTTGTTTCCTCGTTGATGACATCAGTCACTCTTGGTCATTATCTATTGATTGAATGTTGCATACTCTACTGGACTGCCAGAGTAGGGAAAAAAAGCCTGACCTTTGCCATCAAGAAGTTTACAGATCTAAAAAGAGAAATCAAAGAGACCAGGAGTGGACTATGCTTTACTATTTGCATTGCAGAAGGGACTAATCAATTAAGTCAATAAGCATTTAATATGCACTTACTCGTCATATAAAGAAAGACAGGAAAACAACCCCTACCTTCAAGGAGCTTATATTCTAAAGATTTGACAATAGAGAAATAATTAGGTACATACAAAATACTTAGAGTCATTCAGTCCTATCAGTCAATAGACATTAATTTAGCACCTAAGTACCACACACCATGCTAAGTCTGAGAATACAAATAGAAGTGAAAAGAAAGAGTTACAATCTATTGGAATAAATGGAAGATAATCTTAGAAAGAGGAATAACATGAATGATCTACACCATTGGTGGTTATACTCGGCTTTCTTTTTCCTCTGAAATCCTTATCTTCCTAATGCTGGGTTTAAGGCATAGATCCCTTGGCCAGTCTACTGAAGGCTTAGCGCCCCTTCCCCAAGTAATGTTTTTAAGTGCATAAAATCAAATACACATTTTCAAAAAGGGAGCCAATTATATTGAAATAAAGTTATCAAAATATATATTTAAAAAAAAACAATCAAGTTCATAAACCCTTGGTTAAGGATAACTTTAATGTTTAAATACATCATGTAGATCCATCCCATCTAACTGGGGAGGGTGGAGAGATGAAAGAAAGGTTAGGAATAGTAGACACTTTTTCCATAGATTTTTAAAATATATTTTCATTTATTTCATTAAACATTTCCCAATTGTATGTAAAAATTTTTAGGTAATTTTTGAAAATTTTGAGTTCTAAATTCTCTTTCCCTCTCCACTGCTTCCTCACCCATTAAGAAGGCAAGCAGTATTATACATGTGAAATCAAGCAAAACATTTCCATATTAGTCATAAGCAATAGTAGACTCTTAATCAATGCTTGTTGACTGACTTGTAGAATGACTGACTGGATTCACTTTGAGTAGGAAAGGAAAACTAGCCCAGGATTAAAAACTTGTGGGTTATTGAATTGATTATAAATAATAGCGGTAGGCAAATGACCAGTGCTGTTTGTCTAAATATGAGGTATGTCCGTAAAGTAATGAGGCAGATTTTCTGTTGGCAGACCCTGTACACAAGATCCATTCCACACAGTTTCATAGTGGTTGTTCTCTTGTGTCCAATTCTTTGTGACCCCATGGACCATGGCATGCCAAGCCCTTCTCTTCTCTACTATTTCTCAAAATCTTTCCAAGCTCATGTTCGTTACTTCCATGACACTATCTATCCATCTAACCCTCTGCTGTGCTTGATCATTTTTAGAATTTTTTGGTAGCCCAGCACAGGTTTGTCATTTTTCACTTCTAGCTAAAGGCTAGAGTTGATTTACTCCAAGAAATTTTATCTTCTCTGCAGTGTCTTCTTCCTCCCTCCTCTGGTTTGACAACTCTCGTATCAACCAGAGACCTGCTACCAAGGAGCAGGTGGTGAAAAAGGAAGGTTATATTAAATCTTATCATTCAGTTAGGTTGTTTGTGTTCATTCATTCAGTCATGTTTGACTCTTTGTGACTCAGGGGCTATGGCACACCAGGCCCTTCTATCATCCACTGTTTCCTGAAGTCTATCCAAGTTCATGTTCATTGCTTCCATGACACTATCCATCTCATTCTCGGCTGTCCCCTTCTCCTTTTGCCTTCAGTCTTTCCCAACATCAGGGTCTTTTCCAATGAGTCTTATCCTCTCATTAGGTGGACAAAGGATTTAAGCTTCAGCTTTAGTATTTGTCCTTCCAATGAGTAGTCTGAATTAATTTAAATATTGACTGATTTGATCTCCTTGCTGTTCAAACGACTCTCAAAAATCTTCTCCAGAACCACCATTTGAAAGTGTCATTTCTATAGTGCTCAGCTTTCCTTCTGTTCCAGCTCTCACAGCTGTACATTGCTACTGGAAAAGCAATATCTTTGACTTTTCAGACCTTTGCTGGCAAGGTAATGTCTCTCCTTCTTAGTACGTTGTCCAGATTAGCCATAGCTTTCCTTCTAAGGAGCAAGTGTTTAGTGTCAATTAGAACCCTGGGCTTCATGTAGAACTTACAAGTGTAAGTGAAAGAGTAGAGATGTGCCAGGGCCCATCATCCAAATCTCAGGACAAGATGCTGTTCAATGTGGGTAGGTTTCTGGGAGGAAAGAAGAGTTTGGTTGTGCTTTATTAGGCAACAGTAATTATACACCTACAGCATACTGAGCACGATACTAGTAGCAGAGGTAAGACTTTCAAGGTAGGGAGATGGTGAGCTCCTTGAGAGCAGGGACTGGTTTTTTTGCCTTTCTTTATATTTCTTGTACTTAAAACAGTACCTGGCATGTAATAGGCACTTAGTAAATGCTAATTGACTGACTAAGATAATATAGCAGCTAAGTGGCATGGTGGATAGAACATTGTACCTAGAGTCAGGAAGACCTGAGTTCAAATTCAGCCTCCAGCCCTTACTAGCTGTATGTCCATGGGCAAGTCATTCTTTTTTGTCTTAGTTATCTCATTTGTAGAATGGGGATTATAATAGAACTGACCTCTCAGGGTTGTTTCAAGGACCAAATGATGTAATAATTATAAAGCAGTTAGCACAGCGCTTAGCACATAGTAAGCACTATATAAATATTAACGATGATGCTGATGCTGATGCACTAGCCAAGTCCAAATTATGACTCTGCTGTTTAATGCTTATAAGAACTTGGATGAATCACTTATCCTTTATAAAATGAGAAGGAAGGGTTAGAATTCAGGAGTTCTTAACCTTGGGACTCTGACAAGATTTTTAAAAAAATTATTTATTTATTTTTAGTTTTCAAGATTCACTACCATAAGTTCTAAATTTTCTCCCCCTCCCTTCTCCCCACCTCCCCAAGACAGTATGCAAGGTTCTACATATATATTCCTATTAAATATATTTTCACATTAGTCATGTTGTGTAGAAGAATTAGAATGAATGGGAGGAACCATGCAAAAGAAAGAACAAAAAAAAAAACCAAAACAAAATTAAAAAACTAGTCTGCTTCGATCTCCATTCAGACTCCTTAGTTCTTTCTCTGGATGTGGATGGCACTTTCTATCATGAGATCTCTGGAACTGTTTTAGTTCCTTCCATCGCTGACAAGAGCTAAGTCTACTGAAGTCAATCATTGAACATTACTGTGTGCAATATTCTCCTGGTTCTGCTCCTTTCACTCAGCATCCGTTCATATAAGTCTTTCCATGCCTCTCTGAAGTCTTCCTGTTCTTCATTTCTTATGACATGGTAGTATTCCATTACATTCATTATACCGCAACTTGTTCAGCCATTCCCCAATGGATGGGCATCCCCTTGATTTCCAGTTCTTAGCCACCACAAAGAGGGCTGCTATAAATATTTTTGTACATGTGGGTCCTTTTCCCATTTTTATGATCTCTTTGGGATAAAGACCTAGAAGTGGTATTTCTGGGTCAAAGGGTGTGACTTGATTAAAAAATGTTTTGATAGCTCTATTTCAGTATAATTGCTTTCCTCTCTCTGTCTCTCTCTTTCTTATACATGCACGTGCACGTACACACACACACACACACACACACACACACACACCCCTATACATACCTTTCCAGTCTTACTTTACTCTCCTAAACATACTTTTCAATCCAGTGCCATCAGTCTTGCTGTTTATTATACATGACAGTTTCCCATATGTTCCATGCCTGGAACTCTCCCTCCTCATCTTCACTTGCTGGCTTCCCTGACTTTCAAGTCTCAACTAAAATTCCACTTTCTTCAAGAAGTCTTTCCCAGTCCTCTTTAATCTTAGTGCCTTCTCTCTGAGAAGACTCACAATTTATCCTGTTTTATCTTGTCTGTATGTTGTTTGGGATGGAGCTCCTGAAGGGCAGAGTCTGTCCTGTACCTTTCTTTGTAATCTCAGCACTTAGCGCAATGCCTAACTAGGAACAGTAAGTGCTTATTTAAAACTAGGGACTTTGCATTTAAGATTCTTTTTCTGAGAAAGGGGTTTCATAGGTGACATCAGATGGCCCAAGAGGTTCATGATCCAGAAAAGGTTAAGAACCCCCGGAATTACAAGTCTTTGTCCCATGTCCTGTGGTAACATGCTTAGTTGAGGGTTTCATGGAGGAAATTAGCAGCTCTTGAAGTCAGTAGGCATTTTTAGCAGATACTCAGAGGTGAGATGGCATAACAGCAAGTAGGGAAGTTAGACCAGTTACAATTCTGTTAATTTTTTCCAGGTAGAGTTTTCTGTTTGGAGCTGAATCAAAGTTTCTTTTTCACTATTTGCATGTTGATCAGGCAGTAGTAGTTACACTTAGGGGAAATAACAAGTGTTCATTCCAAAGGCAAGAGGTAGAGAACATCTCTTATAATTCCAGACTTCATGTCTTTGGGAAGAAAATCTGAGCAATAAATTCCATGTGACATCTTATGAGTTGAATGAAGGTACTGAGGTTGATTTTTTTTCTTCTAAAATTCTTGATATTGATGATACCGATGGCATTTTGGTGACTGCATTAGCCGGAAGGTTGGGTTGCCATTTGTATGTTGAGCTTGAGATTGTTAGTTCTATGAGAATTCTGGTGCCTTTGTGAATTTTTTGAAATGAAAACAAATCTCCAGATTGGTAGATGCCAACAGGTTAGATATCATGAAGACCTCAACCGGTTTTAATTCTGGGTCAAACATAGCTTCTGCTAACTTGTGGGGTTTGGGTTGCTAGATTGGTGATTGTTATTTCACATCACTCAGGGTCTGACTCTTTAAATTCTGATTAGAAGCAAATATTTTGTGTCTATCATTTTCCTCCCACTTTGCCGAAGTGTTTTCCAGAGTGCTTTAATAGAGAGATTCTGAAAGAGTAACTGAGGCCATAATGACAGTTTTTTTGCATTTTTTCTCTTCCAGATAATTTGATTTCAAAGTGGCATTTAGTAGAGGAAATATTTGTTCTGAATAAGGACCTTCTCAGGAATGCCTTTGTTAGAGAATGTAAATAAACTCATTGTTGAAACTATACAGGTTATACAACAGGATCCACCGGCTTACTTTGGTTTGGCAAAGTAGGAAAGTCGATGACTTTGTAACCAGAAGACCTGACTTCAGATCTCAGTTATGCCACTTATTACTTTGTGACTTTGGACAAGTCACTTAATCCCTCTGGGCCTCTGTAAATCCCTCTGTAAAATAAAGGGCAGCTTGGTGCTGCAGTGGATAGAGTCAGGAGGACACATCTTCCTGAGTTAAAATCTGGCCTCAGGTACTTATCATATATATGACCCTGGGCAAGTCACGTAATCCCATTTGGCTCAGTTTCCTTAGTTGTAAAATGAGCTGGAGAAGGAAATGGCAAATCACTCCAGTATCTTTGACAAGAAAATCCCAAATGGGGTCACGAAGAGTCAGAAGTGATTGAAACAAATGAAGAAAAAACAGAAATGAAGGGGCCTAGCTGAAATGGTCCTTATGGTCTCTTCCAGTTTTGAATTTGTGGTCCTGTTAGCCAATAAACGAACCAATCAGTGTAATGCGTTGAAAAAATGAGCTCAACTGGTTGTGTCATGTTGTGTGCATAAGATGTGGAATAATTCACTTTTAACCACTGTGGGGGGGCATTGAGTGGGATATAGTCTTAGAGGGTGACTTTAGAGCTGTTCTGCATTCTCTGCCATGGAAAAGCCACAGGAAGGACAATTACAGGGACATTTTAGAGGTGTAGCATAGATTCATACTGCAGCTCTCATCATAGTATCCTGCTTGCTCATCTGCTTTTTGAACTTTACATCTTTGGTTGAAGCTGTTTGGGAGTCTGAGCCGAGCTGAGTGTTCATTGCCAGTTTGGTGAATCCCTCATACTTTATAGGGCAGCTAGGTGAGGCAGTGGCTAGAGCTCCAGCTCTGGAGTCAGGAGAACTTGCGTTCAAACCAGCCGCAGACACTTACTAGCTGTGTGACCCCGGGCAAGTCACTTAACCCGTTTGCCTCCGTTTCTCATCTTTAAAATGAGCTAGAAAAGGAAATGGCAAACCATCCCAGCATCTTTGCCAAGAAAATCTCAAATGGGATTACGAGGAGCCAGACACTGACTGAAATAACTCAACAACAAATCATATTTTATGATCCCCTGAATTTCAGAATGGATTTCAGATCTGGTTTAACACATTATATATAAAAGTGATTTGAAAGAAACATCGAGTCAGGTAAACCATTGAGAGATACCCTGCTCATTAGGGTAGATCAAGGTGAACTGGGCTCTTATAATTAAGGATGGAAATAAATCCATGCCTTGTGATAGCTCAGCATCATTTATTGCTGAAAAATAATACTGTCTTGGATATAGGTAGTAAGTTTTTTTCCTAAGGAGTTGGGAGGAGATTGGCCATGAATGATATTACCTAGAAACTGCCGAAAAGGCAGGGTAGTGATTTGATGTCTAAAGATAAAATCTGTAATTGGATGGAAAGTCCATTGAGTTATAAGACTGCTGGGTACTCTTCCATGGACTTGCTGTGTGACCCTGAGCAAGTCCTTTAACCTTTGGGGCCTGGGTAAAATGTCAATAATATTATTGTCTACAGTAGCAACAGCACACTTTAAAAATATATTTTTTAAAGCACCATGCAGGTACAATGCTATGTAAATGTATAACCTCTGAAGGTGGGCATTGACATCAAGACTTGGTCCTCAAACATGAAACCCTCTCCTGACGACAGGGAGTTTTAACCAGTTTTGTATCATGGACCCATTTGGAAGTCTGATGAAGACTTTTGCCCATTTCTCATAATAATATTTTTACATAATCAAATGAAATAATAATTGTAAAGTGCTTAGCCAAGTGCCTGGCACATAGTAAGCACTATATAAATGTTAGCTAAATGCATAAAAATACATAGGATTACAAAGGAAATGGGTTACGTTGAAATTCAAAATATTACATATTAAAAAATAACAACAACAAATTCATAGACTCTGGTCTAAGAACCTCTACAAGAAAAACTGTGATATCTATAAAGTCTAAAAAATACAACTTGTGTGACCACCATGGAAACCAGGTTACTCTATCTTGGGGAGAAGCCAGAGGAGCAAAGCAATATTGTATTATACAGCCAAATAATTCTCAGCATGCTTGATTTTAGGAGATTATTGGGAGAAGTGTTGGATTTTGTACAAACAGAAGGAAATGTGTTTTGTTAAAAAGTGATATTTGCACATAGATCTTGTAGGTATTTATGTTTCATAAGATGGCGTTGGGCTGAGATTTACTCTATATGAAGCCAAACCTTTTATTGCCAAGGTTTGAATACTGAATGGCATCGAGCAGGTTGAGAAAGATGAGTTCAGGGTAATATTCATAGCTGTCTATGTTTGGGAAATAGCCAGACCAATGGCGGTGTCATTACAAAATAATGAGAATTTTAAAAAACCAACCCAAACCAAATACCTTAGAATTTATACAACCAAAGAAGGGTTGCCTCCATCAAAGTTGTCCCTTTGTGAGGTAACAGACTTTCGATAAAAAAACAAATAAAACAAAACTTCAAAACATTTATTAAGCAAATTGTTGCTGTTCATTTATTTTGGTTGTGTCTGACTCTTTGTGACCCCATTTGGTGTTTTCCTGGTAAAGTTATTGGAGTGGTTTGCCATTTCCTTTCCAGCTTATTTTACACATGAGGAAATGGAGGCAAAAAGGTTAAGGGACTTGCCCAGGGTCACACAGTTAGTAAGTTTCTGAGACTTGATTTGAACACAGGAAGATGAATCTTTCTGACTCCAGGCCTGGTACTTATCCATTAAGCACCTATATACCCCTCAATACAACATAGATAATGTTAATTTGTCACATTCTAAGTCAATAAATTCCTGAGGGGATCCACTTCTATTTGAATTTGACATCACTGTTCTAAGATTCAGATGATTCACCATTCTACTTGGTACCTAGACTTTTCACACTGAGAATCTTACAAAAATGAAATTAAATGTCTGAATCAACCACAATAATAAAACATTTATATTTCTATAAATATACATTATATACATTTATATACATTACATAAAAATACACTTATTTCTAAAATTATTTAAATAAAATTTTATATAGCATATAAAAATCAGTAAGACTCAGATTGAATATTTACTTATTTGTTATCCTGAGTCATACTGCATATTTTATGGTTCTTAAAAAAAAGATCAAAATGGCAATGTTTAGTGGACATGGGGAAGTTGTGAACCCTTTGTAATAACTGAGGCACACAGCACAGCTATTGGGAATCTCTGGTGTAGCTGCAAGAGCAGTATTTGGTTGGGAGTCTGAACACTTGTGGCATTAAGTATGGAGTGCAGAACTTGGAGCCAGGAAGATCCAAGTTCACGTCCTACCTTCAACGCCTGGGTGACACAGGTATGTGACCCTGGGCAAGTTCTTTGACTTCTCTGGGTCTCAGTTTCTTCATCTGGAAAATAAGGGGGTAGGATTCAGTAATCTCTAAGGTCCTTTCTAGCTCTCAGTCTATGAACCTGGCTTCATCACATAAAATGGAGAACAGTACTTAACAGCCTTAAGAGCAGTCTTAAGTCCCTGAACTTCAGTTTCCACATTGGAAAAGTGAGGGTGTTGGACTCAGTGATCTCTGAAGTTCCTTCCAGTTCACAACCACCACCACCACTCACCCAAGGCTTCCAACACTATGATTGTGGCAATAGAGTGGTTCTTTCAGACTCTAGGCTTTCCTTAGAGAGCAAGGCACACAGGGTGGGTGCTTTCAGGTATGGTATGGCTCACGATCTCAGAGTTCTTCCTTTGGGGACTTAGGTTTTGATGAAGCTTGTGAGACTGTGGGCAGTCTCTTGTTACCCAGTCTGGGAATTTCGACCTTAAAAATGCTCTCATTTTGGAGTTATCATCAGCCTTTGTGACATGGTTAATTAATTAAAATAAAGCTGATGGCCTGCCTTTCTTCTGTCCCTGAAGTGAATCTTAGAAGGATTAAATGAGAAAATGCTGCTGTTACAGAATTTGGAACTAGAAGGAATCATCAAGCCCAGGGATGTTTAACTTGGTGTCCATGAATTGGTATAAATGTATATTTTGATACCTACATTTCAGCATTTTTGGTTTTCTTTGTAATCCTCTACATTTCATTTTATGGATTTAAAGAATATCCTTTTGAGGAGAGGGTTCTCTAGACTTCACTAGACAAAAGGTTAAGAATCCCTGCTTCTGGGGCAGCTAGTTAGTGTAGTGGGGGGAAAGCACCAGTATGGAGTATGGAGGACCTGAGTTCAAGTCTGGCCTCAGACGAGCTGAGTGACCCTGGGCAAGTCACTTAACCCTGATTGCCTCAAAAAACCCCTACTGCTTCTAGTCTAATCCCCTCATTTTATATATGAAGAAATTTGGGCCCAGAGAAAGGAGGAAGGCTTGGTCAAAGTCACGGAGACAGTAAGTGGCAGAGCTAGACAACCGTAACGCCCTATCTCTTCATTTCAGACTCCCTGTTTATACAGTAAGCACATTTAAGGACAGCTACTGGTGCAGTAGAGCCTGGAGTCAGGAAGTCCTGAGTTCTAAACTGGCCTTAGACACTTACTAGCTGCGTGACCCTGAGCAAGTCACATAACCACATTTGCCTTAGTTTCCTCATCAGTAAAATGAGCTGGAGAAGGAAATGGTAAATGAGTCCAGTATCTTTACCAAGAAAACCCCAAATACAGTCATGAAGAGTCAGATGCAACTGAGTGACTACAGCAGCCATCAAATTTAAATGGAAATAGAGATGCAGGAAAACATGTACCATTACAAACTCGAGGATGGTCGTGGGGGTGTCAGGTCACTATATGGCAAATCTATTTAAATAGTTAGCTGCTGGAGCTCAGTCATGGATGGAAGGAGGGAGGCCCAGAAAAAAAACCTTCTGGGGCCTACAGGGCATTGTCCTCAGGATTCTTTTAGGTCTATAACACAGGGTCTCTGGACAGTTAGGACAGTAGAGATTTGTTTATTTTTTCAAAAGAAGTTGTAGGTTAAAGCTGCCTAAGGCCACCTGCTGAAACCATAGCAAGGGCATCCCTGGCTCCGAGTCTGTCTGGAGCTCTTGGAGTCACCAGACAGTGTTGTGCTCCAAGCAAGGCCTAATACTGTGACCTAGTAAATAAAAATGAATAACAGTGTTTGGTCTTCTATCACTGCCCCCGGCTCGTGAAGCGCTCAACAGTCAAGACTCTAGACAAGGTAAATGTCAGTCTTTTAATGAAAACCATTCTTTCCCTTGGCCTGGAGCTGCCTTCCATTGCAGGCTTTCATGCATTCACTCAAACAGCCTCAGTGCCTTGACTTTCCAGAATCACCTCCTGCCCAGGAGGAGGTTATGTAGTTCTTGCCTTTGGTGGTTAATCATATCAGTAACCAGATGCAAATGTATCTCAGTAACAGTGCCACAGCAGGAGGCTGGGTGAAAAGAAAAAGGGCTTTGGAGAGCAGCCCTTGGTGGGAGAGGCCTTTTTTTGTTTTTTCAGGGACCAAGCTTGTAATTTCTTAGCCTTCAAGCAAAACCAGACACTTGACTTCCTAGTGGCTCTGGTGCCAATGAACCGTATCATCGTGCTGGACAAACAAAGGCAATTCAAGGAATTCTGACTTTCAGCTCCAGGAGGGCTCTTAGCTCAAGAGGACTTGTATCTAAGAAAGAGCCAAGTGCCTACATTTTAATTATCAGAAAACCAAGCCAAGGAAGTTAGGGAAGTTTGGGTCAAAAGATTATTGAATTTCTTCCATGCTAGACTTCTTGTCTTTGGTGTCTCCTCACTTCCATTCATTCTCCAGGCAGCTGCCGGAGTGCTTCACTTAAGGTGCTGCTCCTTCCTACCTCTAGGATCAAATGAAAGTGCCTTTGGTTGGTATTTAAAGCCCTCCACATTTTACCTTTCCAGCCTTAATATAGAATACTAATGTATAATTATGTTATGTATATTTTACATAAATATATATTTCATGATACTAATAGATAATTATATAATATATGGGATATTAATATATATTATACAAGTA
>CM053772.1:72595059-72692016 GCA_028658325.1 Potorous gilbertii | reverse complement strand
CATGAATAGATAATTGTATTTTATAGATTTCTAATAATTATATTATATATTATATAGGATACTAATAGATAATTATATATTATGTTAATATGGAATTACATCATATAAGATATGAACATGGAATTATATTACATATTTATTATATATGATACTAATATAGAATTGCATTATATAGGATATACATATGTAATTATATATCATATAGGATACACATATATAATTATATGGCATACAGGATATGAATATATAGTTACAGTTATAGCATACAAAGGTAATTATAGTCTACACTATATACAACACTCATACATAATTATGCGAGATGTCAGGTAAATATGTAACTAGTATATAATATACTTCATATATAATAATACTTCACTAGTAATGGATTCCTCATACATATCACTCCACCCCTTGGCTCCTCTCCTTTTCCCTGGCTGTCAGCCCGTGTCTGGAACGTACTTTTTTTTTTAACCTCTGCCTCATGGAATCTCTATTTTCTTTCAAGAGTCAGCTCAGGTTCCACCTACTACATGAATCTTTTCCTAATTCCCTCTTCTTAGTCCCCTCCCCCAACTGCTATTGTCTTTCTCCCAAAATTATCTTGTATTTGGCAGCTAGGTGGTGAAGTAGATAGAGTCAGGAGTCAGGAGGGCCTGAGTTCAAATCTCACCCCACACTTGACACTCACCAGCTGTGTGACCTTGGACAAGTCACTTAACCCCAAATGCCTCATCCTGGGTCATCTTCAGTCATCCTGATGAATATCTGGTCACCGGATTCAGATGGCTCTGGAGGAGAAGTGAGGCTGGTGACTTGCACAGCCCTCCCTCACTCAGAACAAAGGCAAGTGCAAGTCATGTCATTATTTCTCTATGGCATGGTCTTCTTTGGCAACGAAGGACAAACACACACTCATCTTGTATTTATTTTGCATATATCTATTTATGTTTATCTCTCTCCTGACTAGGTTGGGAAGAGATGGTTTCACTTTTGTGTTTATAACCATCTCATTACTTAACATAGCTCCTGGCATACTGTAGGTGCTTAATGAATGCTTGTTGATTAGGTATAGTGGCATTAAAATTTTTGGCTCTGCTACTTGCTTGTGTGACCTTGGATAAATCATCTAAGCTCTCTGGTCCTTAGTTTTGCCATCTGTAAAATAAGTAGATTGGTCCTCTGTCTCCCCTTCCAGCTGTAAGTCTATGAGCCTACGATGTTCCATTTAGACATGGGTTATTGTAGCAGCACTGACAAGGACCATCAGGGAGAAGGACCCATTTCTTTACTGACCCATTTCCTTATTATGGAGGTCAGCTGGGTGGCTCAGTGGATAGAGCCCTATGCTTGGAATCTGAAAGACTCATTTTCCTGAGTTCAAATCTGGCTTCAGACACTTACTGGCTATGTGACCTTGGGCAAGTCACTTAACCCTGTTTGCCTCAGTTTCCTTATCTGAAAAATGAGCTGAATAAGGAAGTGGTAGACCACTCCAGTATCTTTGCTAAAAACAAACAAATGATGGGATCTAAAAGGGATCATGAAGAGTAGGACACAACAAAAATGACTCAACTTTGCTGTGGAGTGGCTTCTATTAGGTGAAGTTTGGTAAATTATACTAAGTCAGGATCAGTAGGTGGTGGTGTTTAGAGGAGAAGGAGATGGTAAGTTTGGCATCCTTGTTCAAAAACTGGGAGGTGAGAATAGGATAGGATGCCAGACTGGTGGGAAAAAATTCCTACTGGAAATCTGGCTGGAGAGATACCGGCAGAGAAGACCTCCGCATGATCCATCCAAAGCATCTGCAAATTCTTCCATCTTTCCCTCTCACCCTTCAAACCTTATCAATCAATCAATCAACCCACAAACACTTACTTGTCTGTTGCCTTATCCATCTGTTTTAGGCACTTAGGATAGCAAAGAAAAAAGAAGTCCTTTTCCTCAAGAAGCTTACATTCTTCCAGAGGAGATAACATGCAGATATATACAAAATAAAAACGTACCCCAAATTTTGGAATTTGTAAAAGCAATCCTTAGAGGAAAATTTCTATTTCTAAAATAAATACAAGGGCAGCTCAGTAGCCCAGTGAATGGAACAGATCTTGGAATTAGAAAGACCAGAATTCAAATCTAGCTTCAGACACTTACTAGCTATCTGACCGTATGAAAGTTACTTAACCTCAGTTGCCTCCAAAAATATATATAATCTTTGATGGGGGAGCAGTAGCAGCTGGGGGGCTTAAGAAATGCTTTGTGTATAAAGATAGTGCTTGAGCTGAGATCTGAAAGAAATGAAGGGTTCGAAGAGGTGGAGGCGAGGCGTAAGGGTCATAAAATTTAGAACTGGAAGAAATCATTTATTCCTCTCATTTTACACATGAGGATGCTGAGACTCAGAGGAGGTAAGTGACTTGACCAAAGTCATACAACTGGTAAATAGCAGATGCTGGCTTCAATATGAGAAAATGCTAATTCCAATCTACTGCTTTTTTGCCTATATCACAGTTACCCACAGCAAAGAAAAGGTCCCTTATTGTGTCAGGATCAGAAAAGAGCTTGGGCTCATTTCTTAGTTATATACTTCAGTGTTGGATGGTCCATGACAGTCAGTGGACCTCATCTTCACGCTCGTGTCTGAGTTGTATTTTGCCCTTTGTAGGCCATCTGAAGAATTAAATTGGACAAAAGAGGCACTGTGTATGTGGAAGGGGAGAAGCAATTTAAAAGGCAGATCTTGAAATTCAAATTCTATCCAGACACCAAAACTGCTGACACCACAATTTGCTTTGGACCAGATGTGGGGTGATTCCAATTTCTGCTCCTTCCAGGTGATAGTGAAGAGGTTTTTTTTTCCTTTCATGTAGCTCCTATGGTTATCAGGGAGGTTGCTGGATCAAAGACAAATCAGAGGTTAGTAGCCAGAGTGGCAGATAGTATAATTCAGCACTTTTCAAAGGCCCCTGCAGCATTCACACCATGAGGATGACTAGGGCTCTGTCAGTTAGGCCTCTAATCAAACAAGGAAATTGCTTTCCTGGGGTGAGTTGAAATGGCAGTGTAAACCCAATTGTCCTTGACAACACAGTGGCTAAGCAAACTTAAGCCTTTGAGTGATGGTGCCCAATACAGATAGTTAAGTCTGTTTCTCTCACAAGGTCCTTGAGCCACACACTGAGAAACATGACAGTGTTCCCCTCTCTTCCCCCCTAAAAAGTAAGCTTCTCACAGCAGATGGCACAAAGAAAGTGATTCTTAGTCAATAAACATTTGTAACCGGACTCATTTTAGAGAAAGGACGACATTTCTTTTTTTAAAAACATTTATCCATTTTTTCCAATGAACAAAAATGAATGTTCTTTCCTTCTCATTCCCCACCACCATTAAAAAGCAACAGGAAAGGAAACCAAATTTGTTACAACAAATATGCGTAGTCAAATTCCTTCAGCGACCATGTCCAAAAAGTATATGTCTCCTTGCGTATCCTGAGTTCATCACTTCTCCGTTAGAAAGTGTCTGGTGTACTTCATCATCCTGCCTCTGGAATTGTGGTTGATAAGGCTTTGAAAATTGTTTTTCTCCACAGTGTTATTATAGTATAAACAATTCTTCTAGTGCTGCCAATTTTACTTTTCCTCTGCTTATACAGGTCTTCCCAGATTTCACTGAAACCATCCCTTCATCATACATTCGTATTCTATACTTTGTTCAGGCATCCCCCAGTTGATGTGCACTCCCTTAGTTTCCAATTCTTTGCTACTACCAAAAGAGCTGCTATAAATAAATTTGTACATATGGGCTGTATTTCAAATGAGGCCCTGGGCTTCCAGGATGGATCGAATTGAAATTCCTCAGTGTTCAATTTCCATGAAATTGTGTGTCTGGAAGGAAGGCAAGCAAGTTCATGAACATTTATTAAGCGCCTCCCGTGTGCCAGGCAGGCACTGTGCTAAGTATTTGACAACTATTAATCTCCTCTGGTCCCAATAATCCTGTGAGGTAAGAAATATTATTACTCTTACTTTAAACTGAGGAAACTTAGGCAAGAAGTGGTGAAGTGACTTACCCAGGGTCACGTAGCTAGGAAGTTTCTGAGGTCTTTTTGACTCCAGACTTGGTACTCTATCCATGGTGCCGCCTGGTTGCATCAGCCTGAAATGTGGAGTGTGGGGAAGGATGGAGAGGGAATATAGACAATAAAGGGAGCTATAGAGAAGACAGTCACAGTGCTCCTCAGGGCCTCCTATCCCAGCTATGGAGGGCAAGTCGAAAGAGAACTGAGAGAGAAGACCTCTTGATTCACATGGGATGGTGAAGACCAGTGGACTCTCCAAGGTTAGTTTGAATAAGTCTTTCCAACCTTTTGTCAACCCATGCCAGAGACTTTGCCATGATAAGCTTTTTGAGTATGGAGTGGGGAGAAGGGAGGAATAGGGGTATCTACCTGTGATTTTTTCATTGTTATAAACTCCTGATATGGAAATTCCCTTCACTGATGCCAAATAGCAGCTCTTTTATAATTTGCAGTCTTAGATATTCATCTAGGGCACTGGGAGATTAAGTGACACCACCCCCAGTTTGTGTAAGAGGCAAGACTTGAATCAACTATTGGTGTTCCTAACTCTTAAGGTCAGCCTTTTCTCCACAATAGGCGCTATTACTGTTCAGTTGTTTCAGTAATGTCTGGTGACCCCTTAGGGGTTTTCTTGGCAAAGATAATGGAATGGTTTGCCCCTTCCTTCTCCAGCTAATTGTTCAGATGAGGAACCTAAGGCAAACAGAATTCAGACATGTACTGTGTGACCCTGGGCAAGTCACTTAACCCTGTTTGCCTCAGTTTCCCCACCTGGAAAATGAGCTGGAGAAGAAAATGGCAAACCACTCCAATAGCTTTGCCAAGAAAACCTCAAAAAGATTTGGGAGAGTTGGATTCTGCTGGAAACAATTAAACAATAATACTTCAATGCAACAGTATAAGAAACATCACCAGGAACTAATGGTATTGATAAGAAATATTCTATCAGTTTCAGAGGAGGGACAAGATCCCATCTGATTGGAGTGGCTAGAGAAGTAATTGTGGAGGGGGAGGTTTTAAACTGAATGTGGAAGAGTAGGTAGATTGTGACTAGGCAGAGAGAACAAAGCAGCACATTTCAACTGGTAACCTAAAAGACAGAGATGCTGTGGTGGCTAAAACATGGTCAGCCAGCTCAGAAGATTTCCTTAAGTTTCCTGGCAGTGAGTATTTTCCTGTTTTATTAAAAAAATGAACCTTTTTATTCCTTCCTTTTGTTTTCACATCATCTTCCTTTATTATCCTCTCCTACTCAGCAAGCCATCCCTTTGAACAGAGGTTAAAAAAAAGAGGGCGAGAAAGCAATTTAGAAAAACCAGCCAGAACACTAAGTACTTGGCACATAATAGGTGCTTAATAGTTGCTTGTTAATATTATTGTTGAGGGCTGGAGAGATGGAGGTACAGGAACTCCAAGAATGGGCTGTCTGGAAAAGAATTCATCAACTCAAGCATTCTTGAGGTCAAGGTGGTAAAGACTGCTTACACTTTTCAGTGGGCAAGAGTTCTTAGGGAACCTGCGTTTTGAGTGGGATACAGGTAAAGTGTAGGATATTTTATAGTAAAACATGTGCCAAATATGCTAACTAGATGATTCAGGATGGGATTAGGGAGTGGTTAATGGTCAAGACTGACTAAGGAATACCAGGTTGCTTTCATCAATGTCTTGTTAGAGAAGATAAATGTAAAGGAGTATATGTATATCTAAGTCTAGGATACATATGATTGGTCAGTGAGTAGTAAATGTCATTATGACCCAGTACACAGCCAGTTCAGTCAGTACACAGCTGGTTCAGACTAATAAGTTCTGCTGTAGCAGGAAGAGAGATAAAAATTTTGCTAGGACAGTCTGTGTCCTTGGGCTGGGGAGAAACTGTCTGAGATAGGGTTTTGAGTCTAGGGAGAAATGTGATTTTTAGAGAGAAATGTGATGTTAGAATTGGGGTCCAAGCATAAGCACCCAGGCACTCCATCAAAATGACCCCCTGTGTCTGACAGCATATGCAGTATTCCATACCTATAGCTCCCCATTTCTGTAAAGAAGGGAGAGGGACATTTTTTCAACCTTTCTTTGAGGCCAACTTAATTTATCCTAATTACACATTGCTTTCTTTCTATCTAGACTGTTGTAGACATTGTGTATATATTTTCTTGTGTTTACTTCACTCTATATCAGTTCATATGCCAGACATAGACAAAATCCTTTGTGTTTTTAGCTTCTTATGGCACAGGAGCGTTCCATTTTGTCCATGTACCACAATTTGCTTATCTATGCTCCAGCTGATGGGCATCTACTTTGTTTCCAATTTTGTATAATAATATAATATTGTATAATATTCCAATTTTGTAAAATGATTTTATAATATGAAATAATGAATATTTTGGTGCATATAGAACCTTATGGCATTTGTGTTTGGCCTCCTTAAAGTATATAGGTGTCACAGTGGATAGAGTGCTGAGCCTGGAGTCAGGAGGACCTGATTTCAAATTCTTCCCCAAGCATTTCCTAGTTGTGTGACCCTGGGCAAGTCACTTGATCTCTGACTGCCTCACTTCTCATCTGCAAAATTGTGATAATAGTAGTACTTACTCCCAAGGTTGTTGTGAGGATAAAATAAGATTTATGAAGCACTTTGCAAACCTTAAAACATAAACATGCTAGTTATGCCATTATAATTAGCCTGCCAGTGGGACTTCTGGAAGTCCCAGTATGTCATGGTTGCTACTGTTTCTACAAGGAAGGAATGATTATACTTTTTTCTAAATACTTTCTCCTACCCCCTAGTTCTCTTAGATATTGGACCTGAATTTGCCATGACTGGCAAATTTTGTATGTTATCAAGGGCCAAGTTTTATATGTGTGTTTTTCTTGTTATTAAGGCAGTCATACCCATAAGTAATTTGCATTAACAGGTGCCTAAGGAGTGAAACACGCTGAAAAATCAACTTAGGGTGGCAGCTGTGCTTCACTTTTTTCCAAATTCTCTAGAGGATCAGGAGTAGATTGACTTAATCTGGACAGCTATCAAGCCATGAGCACAGACTCACCAGACAAAAAACGGGAAAACACAGCTCTGGGGTTTAGCTTTACACATTCTCAAGAATCTGTTTCTTTCCTGCCATCTTCCTTGTAAGAGTCATCCCTAGCAGGCATAGCAAAGCCTTTACAAATTGTAAAAGAGCATATTCAGAGTAGCTCTCTCCTGGTTGCATTAAGCATAGATGGAAGAGACCCCGACCCAGAGGGAAGGCACAGAAACCAGTGTTAGCACTACACAATTAAGTAACTTCTGAAGGAGTGTTAGACCAATGCACTTTGTTATAGTTTTTTGATAACAAATGCCTTTTTTAAATGTACCTTTTCAATCAATTAGAACTTAACTATGCTGAAAGGAAACTAGACAAGAAAAGGTAGTATGCAGTTCAAAGTTGGGCTCCTCTTTAAATCAAACCTGGTCCTTACATTGTGCTAATATTGTGGGTGAAGGGTAATATGTAGGCGTCTCACTTCAGTGTTGCCTTTGGAATTCATGCTGCATAAATGTCGTAGAAGTGAAGTTGCTTTTGAGGTGCAATTTCAAGGCTTTTTCAAATTTTTTTTTTAATGATCAAAAATTGATAGAGATGGTATAAAATTGATTTTATCTCCTCACTCAACCCCACTGGAAAGAAAAAGAAAAATCTCATAAAAATGTGCATAGCCAATCAAAACAAATTCCCATATTGGCTGTGTCCAAAAATGCACATTTCCATCGTGCACCCTGAAACTATACTTGTTCATTATCAATCCTCTGACATCATGGTTGGCCATTATGCTAAGTTTTTCATCATTGTCAATGTCTAGACCTTGAGTGAAATGCATTCCAGGCCAAGAAAAGAACATAAGTAACCCTATTTTTCTTCAGCCAGATTAGGTTGGCAAAAAACTATCTGCCTATTTCTTAGGGCAAGTGATGGGAGTTAGTGTGGTATTGATGGGATCAGGAAGGGTACAGGAACCCCAAGACTGCAGTGGACTCAAGCATTTTTGAGGTCAGTGTGGTAAAGATTTATTACATTTTTCAGTGGGCAAGAGTTCTTAGGGAATCTGCAGCCTTAGAGGGGTACAATTAAAGTTTCTACAGCATAGTCTATAGTAAGATATGTGCCAATCATGCTGTGACTCAGGGTAGGATTAAGGACTGGTTAGTTCTTAAAGGAACATGCAGTGTTAGCATCTATTGTGCAGGTATTTTACCCAGAGTTCATCAGGAAATAGCCCAAGGAGGGGCTACATGGAGAGCAGATCACTAAGTCAACTAACGGTTAGGGCTGACTAAGGAATACCCAGGCTGCCTCCATCAATGTCTTGTTAGACAAAATAAATGTAAGGGAGTATATGTGTGTCTAAGTCTAGGATGTGTTTGATTGGTCAGTGAGTAGTAAATGTTGTTATGATTGAGTATACAATCAGTTCAGCCAGTACACAGCTGGTTCAAACTAATAAATTCTATGGATATGGATGGCTACTATACCAGGAGAAGAGATCTAGGGCAGGCTATCCTTGAGCTGGGGAGAAACTGCCTGAGACAGTGTTTTGAGGCTAGGGAGAAATGTGATTTTTAGAGAGAAATATGATATTAAAATTGGGGTCCAAGCACAGGCACCCAAGCACCCCATCATTAACATTGAAAATAAATTGACCTGGAGTGAGAGAACTTGTGTACACATCCCACACTGGGTAACAACAGCAGCTGCAGCACTAATATGTGGTATTTGTATAGTGCTTAAAAGTGTTCAGGTCTTACTTGATCTTCCTGCCCCTGTGAAATAGGTGCTATTTTACCCGCATTTTACAGATAAAGAAATTGAGTCTGAATGATTAAAGGCCTTGCCCAGAGTCACACAACTAATAAGTTTCTGAGGTAGGATTTAAATTCTGGTTTGACTGACTCCAAGTCCAACAGTCTTTCCATTGTACCATCAAGCCACTTACCATCTCTGGACCTCAGTTTCCTCACCTGTAAAATGGAGCCCATATGGCCTCTGAGATCCATTTTAGATCGAAATCTTTGTTCTTACTTGCTGAAAGGGTGAGGAGTATAATTTTATGGATGCTGTTGTCTCAGGGGAGCTTAAGGACCATTTTGCTTTTGGATGGTTGGATGGAACATCTGCTGATGTTTAGAGCAATATCTAATGATTAAATATCTCCCAGTGCTAGGGACTTTTAATCATTACAGCTCAGATCAACCCTCTGGTTTTTAAGAACAGAGCATTTTGCTCTTAGTCTAGCACCAGTGAGGCCTGTGATGCATGTCGCTCTCCTCCCCAAATGCCGTCACAAGGATGACATTTGGAAGACTGCATTAGGTCACCTGGCTTCATGTCTACCTGCCTCCTGAAAAGAGTTTACGTATAGGGCAGTGCCATCGGTGGTTCTGTAATTGGGTCGAGTTCTGTATTTACACACTACTCCTGAACCTTATCTCTTAGGCCACTTGATAAGAAGAGGTTTTTGTTGATGGTGTAGAGTGGATATTTCCTTGCTATTTCTTGTAATTCAGTGACGTGGGAGTACCTCATGGAGTGAATTAATTAGCCATGGAAAAGTCTAATAACTTTTTTTAAAAATAAGTTTTTATTAATATCTCTTTTTTTAAAACAAAACCTGCATTTCCCACTGTATTCCTACCCCTACCCCAGTGAATTGTTCCTTTTAATAAAGAAATTAAAAAACACTAAGAAAGAAAAGCAATCCACAGAAGTAAAGTCTTTTGTATACCGCATTCCACATCTGTGATCCTCCCCCTCTACAAAAAGTGGAGAAAGATATTCTCATATTTCTTCTATTGGGCCCAGCTTGGTGATCATAATTTTATGACATGAAATGCTACAAAGTTGTCATATTTTGCTTCCGTTGTTCTAGTTTTCTTATTCTTCTTACTATATTTTGTATCAGTTAATATGTCTTTCCATGACAGCATAATTACTGTAATTCCTGTTACAAGTAGCTCTAGCTGTTCTTTCTTTTTTGTGGGCCACATTTAGTTCCTAATGGCAACTGAAAAGTTCTCTGAGAGATTCATTGAGCTGAAAGGGTTAACCCCAGATTTCAGGCCAGTTTTGCTTGAGCTCTGTCAAGATCTTGCCCTTTTGATTCTTTTGCCCTCCCTCCATACTCCATTCTTGTTTAAAACAACATTCTTGTGCTTTCAGAAATCTATTGTCAAAACCACTGAGGCTAAAGTTAGATACACAGCCACATTCCAGACTTTGTAAATGGAGACTTGGGGGGAAGGGAAAATAGGATAAAGGATTTTAATAGGCCAAATAAGCTCTTAGAAGCCCTGGAGATTCTATGAAATCTCTTTGCAAAGATCTATGTGTTTCCATGTGCAATTTACTCCTGCCTTACTAAATCAAAATAGAGAAAGGGATAATTCACAGAGCTGAATTTCAGATCTCCCAAGGATAACCACCAGCTCTTACCTGGATTTCTGAAGCCACTTCTTGAGAAGACATGTGTATTCCATCCAGGGATCACTAAGAAAAATGTAAGAAGGAACCTGGTCTATTCCACTGAGGCAGATAAATTGTAAACTTTGGAAAGGAGGTCCAAAGAGGGTTTCCTTTCCAAATGCTTGCTTATTCTCTGATTGAATGTACCATGATGATTTTTTTCAGTTGTGTAGTCTGGAGGTTTAGGGGTTACTAGATGTTTAGAACTGTGCTAGCCTCTTCCAGCATCATGGCCTTACTTAGGTTTTGGTATCCCATGTGAGGTGGGAAGAGGAGACTGAGTTGAGTTTCTGGTGATTGATACAATATTTAGGGCATGTATATATGTCATTGAGAAGCATTTGTGTTATGACACAGACTCCCTTTGGTAGTCTGGAGAAACCTATTGATCCCATCTTAGAAGAATGTTTTAAAGTAACTGAAGGAAATGCTAAATTTTAATTAAATGTTAGTGGAAAAAAGTGTGTGTGTGTATGTGTGTGTGTGTATGTGTGTGTGTGTGTGTGTGTGTGTATAAAATTTTTCCTGTCTACCTTCATGAATTCTCAGAAATCTATTCGCATATCCTTTATGGGTTCTTAGACCCCCAAGTTCAGATCCCTAGAAGCTCTGAAATCTCTCCCTGTTTTGGTTAGAGTATAGTACTAAGGAAACCAAAGTCATGGGTTTGCTTTCTTCATGTGGATCATCTAGCTCCACTTGTTCCAGAGCCATAATTAGGAGTTTTTTGCATTGAGGACAAATACTGCCACTCTTCCCCACCCTGCCTTCCATGTAAGTGTGGACATGCCATGCCTTTACTTGATATGGTGAAGCCACAGGGATGGAGCTTATCCCAGCCTTTTCTTTCTAACTGCCTAGCTGAACTTATTCTTGCTAACTGAGTACTAAGCTCTGTTGTTTCATTAGTCTTGAAGGACTTACAATGTTGAAAGAATATTCTAAATATGGCATCGTGGATCGAAGCCCTGGTTTCCTTCTCCTAGATATATTTCTGTCCTTCAACCACAGACAATAACCCCCAAACCAGACAAATGTCTTATGAATCACCCTGATGCCTGGGCAAGAAAGTTAGGACATGCCAGTGAGATGCTTCACTGGGAAACCAACAAATGCCTCATGATAGAGTCAAGCATAATGAATAGCAGAGTCCACAGAAAATAGGATGTGAGTGGGTTTTCTTTGTTTCTATGTCTGAGAAAGGCAAAATTAAGCTTTCTTGAAAAGGGTAATGAGGATGACAAATGGTTACCTTCTAAAAGTGATACTTGAGAGTTGTGTTCCTAAACATCAGAGGTCCACAACTTGTTTTCTTGGGTATAATACAGGGGGCCTTTATTATCCCAGAGCCTTTGGAAACTCCTTACAGTCCTTTCACTCCCCAAAGTAGACTGAGCAAATTATCTTGAAGTCACACTTGCTATTTCCTTTCTTCAATCCCAAAAGTACAAAAAAAGAGACAACATAGTATACCAACATGAGATCACATCAACAAGAATGAATGAAAAAGCATTTATTAAGCATTTATTACGTGCCAAACATTGTGCTAAGTCCTGGGGCTACAAATACAAAAGTAAAGGCAGTCTCTGTTTACAAAGGAGCTTAGAATCTAATGGGGGAGACAACACAAGAGAGTGGTGGCCAGGGAGGGGACACTTAGAAGTTTACCAGGATGATGACCGAGACCACAGGCTAGTAGATTGATATACTCCATTCATGAACAGTGATAGAGTTGATCTGCTCATAGTCCACAGTTCCAGAATTGGGGGAATAGTGATGAAAAGGTGTATCTGTGGTGGCAAGGTAATTGATGAGACAGTGAAGCAGATGTCCAATGAGTAGGGAATGAAGTGAAGAGGACAGGCTGGGGACTTCTGACACAGTAGACTGTGGTGGCAATGACCACTCAGAAGAAAGGTCAAGTTGTGGAAGTTCTTCCTGGCATGATTTCAGATGTGGCTGGCAATGTAATGAGCCTAGAGATGATCAGAGATCATGGAGATAATGCCATTCTCACAATACCCCATATGAGGTAGGTAGGATTATTGTTGGTTATGTGGTTTTAATAGATATTTGCTTTTCTACTTCTATTGACCATCTTCTGAAGACTAGTGCGGTAGATGGAAGGCTGTTGATTTTGTCTTTACCTAATGAAGACTTAGTCATAACAAGTGATTATTTGGGGCCAGATCTTATAGAGCATCACTCACTTTGAAAAGCCAATATTGGTGACTGGATTTCATAGCTGGGCTTAGGTAGAGTTGGTAAGCCCTTCCTTATGATAAAGAAATCCTTTATCCTAAATTACCTTTCAAACTCTTCTCTACAGGCTGTTTCACAGATAGGAATCCTGGGGTATGAAAGCAGATGTGGAGAATGATGAGACAGCATATGCCTGCCTCTGGATTGAAAAGCCGTAATTGCATGTACAGTTATAATTTTTCTAAGACGTACTGGATCTTCTTTATTCTTTCTCCCCCTCCTATGTCCCAGTGCAGTTATACTGAAATGTAGGCTAATTTCTTACTAGACTCAATTGTCCTTCAGTTGGCCCCATTTATGAAAGAAATAGTCCCCAAATAATGCTAGATTTATATAATTCAATTTCTTCAATGTTAAATCAACCATGTTGATTGAATTAGACATTTTCCTGCTTTGCCTTCCTCCCCTGCTTCCCTCTCACCCTCTCCCCACAAATTGCATCTCAAGATGAAATCTGGTTAAATTTTTCAAAAGGAAGCCCACTCGACTCTCAGTCTGATTCATGAGCCCTTGAGGGACAAAATTTTCTGTGGCTTACACGGACATCCAATGCCTCCTTGAGGCTCCAGAAGAATTTAGTGGCCCTTCCATCCTGGAAACGAGCTATTTTTCAGGGACATTTTCTGGAAAAAGTAGCACATTCTGATTGTCCAAGTGATCTTGAGGAAGCTGAGTTGAAAGAATTAAACCTTGGGATTCTCCTATTCTTCATGCCACCAGTGGCATTTAAAGGTTCCAAGACTGGGGGTGCATAGGTTGGAGGGGCAAAGGCAGTGGTGGTAGAAAAGAACTTTGAGAAGCCAAGGACTTTAGAAAAAACCTACTGATTTAAAAGCACAGCTGTCTTTCCTTAGGAAAGCTCTCATCTATGCTACATTGTACTCAGACTGTGAACCCACTGATGGCCTTTCCAGACACAGGATGTTATTATCTACTGAGTGAAAAAGGAAACCATTCCTCCTTTTTGCTATTAGAATCAAAGGGGGGACTTGGTGGTCTCCTGGGCATGATCCATTTATTTATGTATTTTAAACCTCTGAGGTCATTGCTTCTGCTGAGGGAGTGTTGGAAAACTGGTCTATGATTTACTTTTTCCTTTATGAAGAAATACCTTTGCATTTATTAGGAGAGCAGGTATATATTAGGTGTCTAGTATGTTTGTGCTAGGGATGGAAGGGAATAAGAATTTAAGTGCCTACTATGTGCCAGGGACAGTGCTAAGCACTTTACAAATATGATCTTATTAGGACCTTGCAACAACCCTGGGAAGCAGGTTACTATTGTTATCTCCATTTTACAGTTGAAGAAATTGAGGCAGATGGAGGTTAAGTGACTTGCCTAGGGTCAAGCAGCTAGCAAGTGTCTCAGGCAGGATTTGAACCTGATTTATACCTGGTGCTTGCTCCACCGAACTTAGCTTTCCAACAAAACAAAAGAGGAAAACCAAGAGTTCCTGACCTCAAAGAGTTCACATTCTAGGGGAAATAGAATGCATGAAAAGAAGTCCATAACAAAATACAAAGTAATTTGGGGAGGGGAAGCACTAATAGCTTGAGGAGGGGAATTTGCAGGAGAAGCCTTCTGTAGCAGGTGGTATTAGTGCTGAACCCTGAAAGAAGCTAAGGATTCTAAGATGGCAGGTAAAGAGCAAGTGCATTCCGGCATGGGACACAGCCTATGAAAAAGCATGGAGGCAGAGGATGAAATGTCTCTTACCAGGGACAGCAATGAGGCCAGTTAGGGATCTTGAAGAGTGTGGGAAGGAAAGTAGTGTGTCATAAGATTGGAAAGAGAATCTAGAGCTAGGAAATAATGGGTTTTAAATGCCAAACAGATAACTTTGTATGTTGTTCTAGGTGGATAATAGAGTGTCATCAAAGTTTTTTAAGCAAGAAAATGACGTGGTCAGATAGGTTAGAAATACAGCATTTTGACATGAATTGGAAACTGGAGGCAGGGAAACCAAGACCACGTTCTATTTCGGTATGCTATCAAGGAAGTTTGCCATTACGTGCATTTCAGGAAGAAGCTATATTTGTGTAACTTGATCCTTTAAATTTTTCCTATTTGGTTTGGTGAATCACTTAAGGTATGAGGGTCTTAATTTTCTTGTCTAAAAAGGGGGAGAACCAACTGTCCCTACCTATCTCCTTCACAGGATGGATATGTCAAATAAAAGAATAGATGTGGAAGCACCAGGTAGAATTTTGGTATGTGACAGTCCTTATTGAGGGAGGACATGATAGCCAACTTGGAATATTTGAGATTAGACTTGTTCTGTTTGGCCTTGGAAAACAGAACTAGTAGCAAAAGTATGCCTGGGATCACGAAAAACTTCTCAGCAGATAGAAAATTAAAAGTGGAATGGGATCAGAAAGTAAGAGGTTTGCTTCTCAGTGGAGGTCTTTAAGCAAAGGTTGAATGGATTGCTTGTCTGGTACCTTACAGTGGGAATTTCTTTTTTGTAATTTTCAAAATTTTTCCCCACTTACATGCAAAGACAATTTTAAACATTAATTATAAAAAATCTTGAGTTCCAGACTTTCTCCCTCACCTCCCCATTCCCTGAGACAGTAAGCAATTTGGTATAGGTTGCATGTATTTCAATCATGCAAAGCATGTAACCATATTAATCATGTTTGAAGGAAGACAGAGACCCAAAGAAAAAAAAACATGAGAAAAATATAGAAAGTGAAAAATAGTATGCTTTGATCTACATTCAGTTTGTTCTCTAGAGGTTGATAGCATTTTTCATCATGCAACCTTTGGAATTATCTTGGATCATTGTATTGATGAGAATGGCTAAGCCATTCACACTTGATCATTGTACAATATTGCTGCTGCTGTGTAGAATTTCTCCTAGTTCCAATCACTTCACTTTGCATCAGTTCATATAAATCTTTCTAGTTTTTTCTGAAATCTGCCTGCTCATCATCTCTTACAGTAATATTTCATTACAATCATATGCCACGATTTGCTCAGCCATTCCCCAACTGATGGACATTCTCTCAGTTTCTAATTCTTTGCCCCTACAAAAAGAGCTGCTATAAATATTTTTGTACATGTGGATCCTTTTCCCTTTTTTATGGTCTCTTTGGAATACAGACCTAGTAGTGGTAATGCTGGATCAAGGGGTATGCATGATCTTATAGCCCTTGAGTATAGTTCCAATTTGTTTTCCAGAAAGGTTGGATTAGCTCACAACTCTACCAACAGTGCATCAGTGTCTCAGTTTTCCTACATCCTCTCCAACATTTATTATTTTTTTCTATCATATTAGTCAAGGAGATGTCTTTTTGTGTTTTAGACTAACTGGCCACTGGTGTCCAAAATTCTGTGATTTTTCTGATGCCTTTTAGACCTGGTAGGAGGATTCAATGAGAAAGAGAATGGGAAAGTGCAGCAGAAAGAGGTTTTTTTTTTTTGGAGCTTGAAAACAGAGTTTGAATCCCAGCTCTGTCTTTTACTAGCTGTGTGACCTTAGGACAAATGAGCCCTTGAATCTTTATCTGCAAAATGAGTAGGCTGAACTAGATGACCTAAGGTCCCTACCAATTCTAAATAAAAGTGATGCATCCTAACAGTGTAAGACATGATTACAATTTTTCTTCTTCCAGGATAAATGTAGTAATGTTGTAATTTGGAGGATTTTTTTTTGGTTCTAAAAAATGTGTCTGAGATTGCTGACTTACTCACTTTCTGGAAGCACCATGGCTACCATTTTAACTCCTTATCATCTTCTTTCTCCATAGAATGAAGTGGAGCTGGGAGAGCTGCTGCTGTCATTGAATTATCTCCCAAGTGCTGGAAGATTGAATGTTGACGTGATAAGGGCCAAGCAACTTCTTCAGACAGATATGAGTCAAGGCTCAGGTAAAGATAAGTCCGTTGACAAAGGGCAAAGGTTTCATCAGGTGAAGGGAGCAACCATATAAAACATTGCTGTATGTAGATTTAATTTCTAAAGGAATTTTGTATTTGTGAATCCATTCTCATGAATGATGTTGGACACAAACTAACAACTGAATGAGGTTGGGATGGTTCCAATGATCTCACCCCTGGCGCTGTCCCTGGATTGGTGTCTGTTTCCTGGGAGGGATGGGCGGGGTGGGAACGCTGGGCTGGTGGACCGCTAGACACACTCATTAGGGTGGTTTTGTGGATCATTGCCACCAAGTTTCTGTCTGAAATCCTTAGGGAAACTCATTATCAGTTAAATGGTCTTCGGAGCCAAGAGGGTGGATTATGATCACTGAAACTTTATGTAGTTTGATGTCTTAAGGAGAGAGAATGGGCTCCAATATGACTACTTTCACCATAGAGGTCTTACCTCACCCTAAATGAACACCTGAATAGGCCCAAGGCCAAAGAGGCCAAGATCTCCCATTGCATTCTGGGTCATCTCCAGTCATCCTGATGAATATCTGATCACTGGATCCAGATGGCCCAGGAGGGAAAGTGAGGCTGGTGACATGCACAGCCCTCCCTCACTCAAAACAAAGTCAAGTGCAAGTCATGTCATCATTTCTCGGATGTCATGGTCCTCTTTGAAAACAAAGGACAAATGCAACACAGTGCCTGGCATACAGTGGGCACTTAATAAATGTGTATAGATTGATGTCTCAAAACGCTATTCTTGCCATTTAAGAATAATGACAGGAGGTGACAATAGTGTGCAAAACCCAGGAAGTGTGAACAGTAAGGAATACACATCTTGAATTCCAATGATAGTCATCACCATCATCAGGAATTATGTGGAACTTTACAGTTTGCAGATATTGTCATTAATAATGATGAAGATAATTTACATTTACATAGTTTTGTTGTTTAGTTGTTTTCAGTAGTGTCTCTTCATTAACCTGTTTGGGGGCTTTTGGACAAAGATCATGGAGTGATTTGTCATTTCCTTCTCCAGCTCATTTTCCAGATGAGGAACTGATACGAAAAGGGATAAGTGACTTGCCCAGGGTCGCACAGCCAGGAAATATCTGAAGCCAAATTTGAATTTAGGAAGAATGAGTCTTACTGACATCAGGGCTGGCGCTCTCTCCACTGCATCACCTAGTGGCCATTTCACATTTCTAAACTATTTCCCTTAATTCTGTGATCCTTCCCAACCATCCCTTAGGTACGGCATATGAGTTTTGTTTCCATTTTATAGTTTTGTAAACTGAGGCTCAGCAAGGCTGTGTATGGAATCGTAGGTTTAGAGTTGCAAGAGACTTTGAAGGTCATCTCAGTTAATCTCTTCTCTTTTTTAGATGAGGAAACTGAGATTCAGAGGGTTAAATAACTTGCCTGAAGTCACAGAGGGGGCAGATATGGAACTGGGATTCAGATCCAGATTCACTGACTCCAAATCCCTTATTTTTCCCATGGCACCTCTCTGAGAATAAGAATTAATGCCACTTCAGTTTAAACCCACTCCATCTACCCTTAAATCCACAGCTCTTTCTCTATTGCAAATAACTTAAGGACATCTCAGTTTAGTCTCCAGAACTTGAGAATTAATTTTTCCCTTCTTTGGTTAGCAAAATAAATCTCTTTTTAATATTTATATTTTGTAATATTTAAGCTCAAAAATATTGTAATTAAATTAATAAATAAATAAGTTATGATTAATAAATTAAAATTTTAACTAAAATTATATTTTAGTGCAAACTTTATGGTCTGAATGGATAGTTAGTCAACTTTTATTTCCTCAGGAAATGGCTTTTTCTATGCGAGTAGAAATGGTGTAATTGGGGTACCTATCCCTTGCAAAGCACTGAGGGTATGACTCTTCAGACAAAAGTGATGATGCCCAAACTCGTCTTTACCTTTAATACTGACTCTAACGTAGGATAGTGGATAGAGTGCTGGGTCTTTAGTCAGGAAGACCTGAGTTCATATTCAATTTCAGATACTTACTAGCTATGTGACACTGGGCAAGTCACTTCTGTCTGCCTCAGTTTCCTCAACTGTAAAATTGGTAGGATGATAGTGCCTACCTTTCCAAGTTATACTTGTAAAGTGTTTAGCACACTGCCTGGTACATAGTAGGTACTATATAAATGCTTTTTTCCTCCATCTTTTCTCTTCCCCTAATGTGATATAGTGGAAATAAGATAAAGAATGCTAGATTTAAAGTCAAAGGATATCCATTTAAATCTCATTCTTGTACCTCTCTGCTTCAGTTTCTTCATCTGTCGAATGGATGTGTTTGACTGAACTCAGTGATCTCTTAAGCTCCCTTCCAGTCCTAATCTTATAATACAACCCTATTGGATTAGGTGTTATTATTCCCCTCTCAAACTCAGAGCATTTAAACATCTTGCCCTGGGTCATTGTTGTTTCAGTCATGTCTGACTTTTTGTGACCCCATTTGAGGTTTTCTTGGCAAGGATACTGAAGTGCTTTGCCATTTCTTTCCCCAGCTCATTTTCCAGATGAGTGACTTCTCTAGGGTCATATAGCTACTAAGTGTTTAAGGTCAGATTTGAACTCAAGAGAATGAATTTTTCTGATTCTAAGCCATGTTTAGGGTTGGGGTTAGGGTTATCCACTGCACCACTAAGTTGCCCTCTTGCCAGGCAGGATTTGAACTTGAATCATAGGTTACATAGGCAAATGGATTTGGAATTGGATGGAATCTTAAAGTTACATGAATCCAATGCCTTCATTTTACAGATGAGGAAATCCACAGTAACATGGCTAGCAGATATCTGAAGTGGGATTTGAACTCCTATTTTTCTGGCTTTAAATTCATCATACTAAGCATTGTCATTCTTATTCATAAAAGGTACTTCTGGAGATTCTAGTTTTGGCTTCTTGTGAACTGGTTGTATAACTTTGGGCAAGGCATTTCACTTCAGTGGAGGTAGGTTTTCTTTTCTGCAAAATGGGGGTAATACCTGCTCTGCCTACCTCACAGAGTGGTATAATAAGAGTCAAATGAGATAATGGGCTTGATCAGAGCTATTCTTCCTCCAAATCTTACTCTTACTTCTGGGGTGTGTTCAGGCAGGACTAGAACCTCTGGCATGATGGCTGACAAACCCTTTTCAGGGCTGCTTTCCACTTTTGGTGTCCACCTGTTCCACCCAACTCTCCCCTGTGACTCCAAGAAGCTGCAGCATTCGCAGCGGGCACACCTGGTAAACATTTCAGCAGATGGGTTAAACCAGGTCAAGGGTAACCAAGGGTCTCAAACCCATTGGTGAGTTAGGGCATGTCTACCCCAAGCATGTGAAGACTTCCCCTGGTGGAATGGGTGGATGAGAACAATTTATTTCAATAGTCATGAAAACAGCTGAAGCAGGTGATGCAGAGCCCTTAGAGCTTGGTTAGACACTGAAGATGCCAAGGTCATCCACTGCATCCTGAGCCATCGCCAGTCATCTAGACTCTGTCCTGCCAGTGGACTGTGATGACTGTGGAGGAGAGAGTGAGGCTGATGGCTCCATGCAAATTTGACTCACTTAAATCCAATTACGCACGAATCAAAAGACATCATGCCTACCCTTTTACTATTATACCTATCTCAAAGTCCTGTTTCTCACTGGAAGCAGCAGTGTGATTCGGCAGCTCCCTGGGTGTAGTATCCACCCCACACATTCACACAGACTCTCTGTGCCCAGTCTCTGGTAGAGCATTCTGAGCTCGTATTGATCTGCTCAGTCACAGTCAGACATACTGAAACTTGACTTTATCGTAGTGATGTCATTTTGGTCCTCTTCGAGAATGGAGGACAACCAACCAACTCTTCCTTCTGCCCTCCCTATTTCTGTCAATGGCACCACTATCATCCCAGTTAACCTAATCCTTCAAAAACTCGGTGATCTTGGAATTCTCTCTCTTCTATACTTCCTTTTCCCAATCCAATCAATTATCAATCTTGTCAATTCTCCTTCTATGATACATCTTATATCCATCAGTCTTTTCCTGTCTCTTCATCCTATCACCACTCTGATCTGGCCCCTTTTTGCCTCTCACCAGGATAATTAGAATAGTTAGGTTTTTATGATGTTAGTCTTTTCTCTTTCCTCGTTTAATCCATCTACTACACAGCTACCCAATAGCTGTGTATAAACTCCCTATAGCAGGGGTCTGACTATGTAATTCCCTTACTCAAAAACCTTCAGAGGCCCCCTATTGCCTCAAGGATAAAATGCAAGCTTCTTAGCCTGGCATTTGAAAATCCTGCCTAGTCTAGCTTCACCTTTCTAGCCTTATTTCATCCTGCTGCTCATTACTAGAGAGAAAGAGTAGTGGATGGAGAGCTAGATTAACAGACTGGCTGCATGACCCTGGCCAAATCATTTAACTTTTCAGTGCAACAGGTAAACTCTCCAAGACCATCAGTTTCAGACAAAGTATTTTCTCCTTTGGGAATTCCTCCTACCGGATCACAAGTCTAGTCCCCTAACCCTACTCCCTATGTATGTTGTATTTCAGCTGAAATATTTCCCAGAGTTGACTTGCCTCTTCCTACACTCACAATCTATCTTCAAGATGTTCCCTTTCTACCTCTACCCATCCAAATCCCATCCCTTGCGCCCTCCCAAGGTTCAGCATATGCCATTGGCCAAAGAGCCTGAATTGGAAGTCCTGAAACCCAATTCTAGTCTTGTACTTCAATTATCCGACTGTACAACCTTGGAAAGAGGATGTGGAAGGAGCATTGATTAAGCTCCTGCTGTTAACCTGGGCTCTTAGGGGTATAGTGTACAGAGCACTGGGCGTAGAATCAGGAAGGTTCATCCTCATGAGTTCTAATCCGGCCTCAGACACTTAGTAGGTGTGTGACCCAGGGCAAGTCACTTAACCCTGTTTACCTCAGTTTTGTCATATGTAAAAAAGAACTGGAGAAAGAAATGGCAAACCACTCCAGTATCTTTGCCAAGAAAACCCCACATGGAGTCATAGAGACTTGGATGTGACTGAACTGCAAATTTATTTTGTGAAGGTGAGGTAGGGAGAGAGAAGGATATTTATTAAGCACCTATTGTTAAACACCACTATGCTGTCTTGGGCAGTTCACTCCACCTCTCCTTTTCTCCTCTGTAAATGAGAGGTTTTGGAACCCCAAGGGTCCCTATGACTCTGACCTTCTATATCTCCTTTATGCCTCTCTCTGCAGACCCTTTTGTGAAGATCCAGCTGGTACATGGACTCAAACTTGTAAAGACCAAGAAGACGTCCTTTATGAGAGGGACGATTGACCCCTTCTACAATGAGTCTTTCAGTTTCAAGGTCCCACAGGAAGAACTTGAAAATGCCAGCCTAGTATTTACAGGTAGGTGTCTTTATCTCAGACCCTGATTGAGTCCTAGGTTTTTCACTTTTGCCATTGCTCAGGGACAGTATCTTCAGTGGGAGCCACCTTCTAGGTTGGAGATCACAAGACTATAGCTTCTGAGCTAGAAGATACCTCAGGAACTGTCTAACCCAACCCACCCATTTTACAGATGTGGAAAACTGAGGCCCAGGAAGGTTTACTGAATTACCTGAGGTCACAGAAATAGTAAACATCTGACATAGTCTTTGAACTCAGTGCCTCTGAGTTCAGAGCCAGTGCTTTTTCAACTGTACCATGTGTGATGGGGCTCGGCACATAAGGACAGAGGCATGACATAATTAGAACCTGGGTCCTGTGATTTCCTACTTCTGTACCCTTTCCAGAAAACCATGATATTTTGGCTCTTCCACCATAGCTTGGCTGTGTGACCTTGGACAAGTCATTTAACTACTGAGAGCTTCAGTTTTCTCATCTATAAAATGGATTTACCTTCAGGATTATTGTGAGAATCAAGAGGACAGTGTATGTAACCAGTAAAATGTAGGCCATATGCACATGAGCTGTTGATACTATTGTTACTATTTACCTATGGGAATAGGAGCATGCTCTCAACCTCAGGCCACCCTTCTAAAATGCCAGGGATGGTTTCTCAGACTCCAGTGCTCCTACATAATATCTTATGCCTATATTGAAGCCTGATGTTCAAGTGGAGGCAGCTAGGTGATACAGTGGAAGAGTGCTAGGCCTGGAGTCAGAAGACTTGAGTTCAAATCTAGTCTCAGATTACCTATTAGCTCTGTAAACTTGGGCAAGTCACTTGACCTCTGTTTGCCTCAATTTCCTCAACTGTAAAATGGAATAATAGTAGTAGTACCTCTCTTCCAGGATTGTTATGGAGATCAAATGAATTAATATTTGTAAAGTACTTAGCACAGTGCCTGGTTGGCTATATAGTAAGCACTTAATAAATGCTGATTTCCCTCCTTCTAAGCAGGGCCAAGCTTGAAAAGGAACTAAGTCAAGAGACCAGGCCTAGCCACCTTTTATTTGTCCCAATAAGCTTCTTTTAAAATATATTTATACTTTAAATGAATTTGTTGAAGAAGATGCTTTGACAGTAGTGTTTATAATAGATACTTTTTTGTACTCACAAGTCCATTTATCAAGTATTTAATTCTGGTAGCTATTCAGTATTTGTCTTGTTTCCTTGAATGACCTTTGCATATTCATCTGTGCCAGTTTTTAGAAAAATAAATCTGAAAGCACTCCTAGGGCAACAGGGACCTCTTCAGATTAACTTGATCTATTACTCAGCTGATTAACAGCTGCAAGCCCAGGGCCTACCTAAATGAGATCTTAATTTAAAAAAATTTGTGTTGATACTGCTTATTTTTGCATCACCTCCATGTCCAAATATGTCCTACCCACCAAGTCATCTCTTGTAACAAAATATAAAGAGAAAAAGAAATTTAAAAAAAGACCAATTCAACAGAACTAACCAACTCCATTTCCAAATATATTCCCCTCATTGAGTCATCTCTTGTCAAAAAAATATGAAAAGCAAGGGAAATTTTAAAAAAAGAAAACAATTCAACTAAACTAACCAACTCATCAACTGCATTTGACTGTATTTGCAGTTTTCTATGCCCACAGTCCCCTACTTCTCTAATGAAGGAAGGAAAGTACTTTTTTCCCATCTCTTTTTCGGGGACAAGATTTATCATTATACATCATTCAACTTTTGGGGTTTTTTGGGTTTGTTTCCTCATTATAATGACACAGTGTTTTGGCTCTGTTGTTGTTGTGGATTGTATATACTGTTTACCTGGTTCTGTTTGCTCCATACTGTGTCAGTACATGTAAGTCTTCCTGTGCATTTCTGAATTCATTCTTCAAATCCATCATCTCTTATGGACTAGTAAGAGTCCTTTACATTCGTTCCTACAGTTTGTTTGGCCCTTTCCCAGTCTGTGAGCCAGATAAAATCATAAAGCTTTCACATGACTAGTTCATCGATTGAGACCTTTGGGGGGGCAAATACGGAAGTCGCATGGAAAACTTATCGTCATCCCTGGCTTGCTATAATGTTTTAAGTTTGCAGAGCCCTTCCTACACATTTCCTCACTGGAGGCTCAGAACAATCCCGAATGATGTGAATACAGATGGAGCTGGGCTTCAAGCCCATAAGCATTCTGGCTCTTAGGCTGATGCTCCTCCATCAGGGAATGGAAGGGACCTGGAAAGCAAGTAAACCTTTTAGTTTTGTGAGCACAGCTTCATCACGAAGATGCTTATGGAATAGTGGACAGAGTCCTGGACTTTAGGAAGACGGGCATTTGTATTCTGCCTCTCTTACTAACTGTGTGACCATGGGTTAGTCAGTCACCCGGACCTCTCTCAGCCTCAGTTTCCACACTTGTAAAATTGGAATAATGATGACATCTGCAGGACCTTCCGATGTCACAAAATTCTTGTAAAACTGAAATGATAGCATGTATACTAAAAGCTTTGAGAACTGTAAAGCATTGTATAAATGTCAGGCACTATTTTATGTACTGGTTGACCTCTGTGCCTACCACCCGAAATATCTTTAGCCAATCAATGAACCAGTCAGCCAAAAACATGTCTTAAAAGCTGTTGTCACTGCGGACCCTGTGCCATATAGATCAAGTTAAGAAGAAGAGGTCTCTTGATATAGGAAAACTTTCAGACTAAAGTAATCGTGTGAATGAACCTTAAAAGGGTACGAGAGTGACAGGACAAAACACTGAGAAGTCATAGGGACTAAATACATGGACAAGTACACTTGTAAGTATAAGCAAAGGGCTATGTGCGAATTATAAGTACTTGGAGGGGAAATATTTAATTCCTCTGAGTCTCAGCAAAGTGTAAAATGAAAGGGATTAGGCTAGATGATTTCTAATATACTTTCTGGCTCGGAATCCTATGAACCCATTATAAAACATGGAACTGATTTCACTTGTATTCTTTTATCAGTTGAGAAATAATTGAGTTACTAGTTTAGTTTCTAACAGAGTACCTAGATAATCAGAAAAATTAGTTAAAATAGGGGTGCTCCTAGAGCAGGGTTTCTTATCCATGAACTGATTTTAAAAACTATTTCGATAACTGTATTTTAGCATAACTGATTTCATTTGTAATCTCATGTGTTTTATTTTTGCATTCAAAAACATTCCTGGGTCCAATTACTGCGAAAGAGGTCCAGGACACACCAAAAGATTATGAACTCTTTTGGAGCTTCCAAGTCAGTCCTATTTCTTGGTTGTGCCACTGGTGAGTTCCTCTCTGGCTGGACCTGGCTCAATGCTGGTGACCTATCTAACAGAGACATCACCTTAACTGTGTTGCCTTTCTCTGGCTACACCTTCCCCTCGTTCCATCCAGTGTTATACACTAAGGGATATGAACTTTTTTAGTACAAGAAACCTTTGAGGAGTCATCATCGTATGATGAGTGATAGAGAAGCTTGTCAGACCCCTGGGACAAAGCCACGACATTATGGGTAGGAGGTATGGTCTGAGAAAAATTGAGTGAATTGCTGGTTATCTGGGCAAATCTACATACTCCTGGACTCAAACTCACAGATTTTTTCGGGCTTTTCTTTTTTAAATAACAGAAACAACTCCCGTCTGAAATGCTGAAATCCAACCCATTATCTTGTTTCCAAACATTTCATCACAAAAGTGAGGTTGAGCAGCAATTTAAATTTTTGCACAGTGATTCCTTGGTAAAAGACTGTAATTAAACTCTGGCTGGTATTCCTGGCTTCCTGAGCATTTTCTTTTATGTGTGAAGAAGATTCCTTTTCCTGTAATTTTCAGCCAGGTAATTTCTGTAGCTAGGTCAAAAGAGGGTAGGGAGGGAAAAAAAGTTCCACACCTAAAATATCAAATTTTTAGTCCAGAAGCCATGAGGGAAATACAGTGAAGCTTTATTCTATCAAAAGAAATTGAAGGCAGGGATTGAGGCTGCTGGGCTATTACTTTTAAGTAGGTAAAAAGAATGAAATTTGAGTTGATTAGAGACAAAATCATCCAGAGGAAATGCCTAGCAATAAATGCTGATCACACAATGGTATTGCTTCAATGTCTAAACCCATTCTGAGCACAAAGCTTGATTTCCAGACCAGAATATTGCCCCTATTCTTAGTCTATCTGGGCCTCAGTTTCCTCATGTTCAAAATAATTCCTGTACCACCCAAATGAGATTATGTATGTAAATAATCTGTGGATAGACATCTGAGTGCCTCTAAGTGCCACAATCCTTGGTCATGCGTACAAAGACAAAAATTACCCATCTGTACTCAAGGAGTCTATGTTCTATTATTCAATTAGAGAAAGAACATTTTTGTAAATAATTTTAACAAAATAAACACAAGGTATTTGGATGGAGTAGAAGGTGGGAGCATTTATGTGGGAAAGAGGTCACTAGCAGCTGGGGGTGGGGGGATCAGGAAAGGCTTCATGTAGAAGGTGATGCTTGAGCTGAGCCAGAAGGGAAACTAGGGGATTTTAAGAGGCAGTGGTGAAAAGCTTGTGCACTCCATGCATGGGGACCAGCCTAGGTAAAGATGCTGCTGCTGGATATAGAATGTTGTAAGTGAAGGACAGGAGAAAACTAGGTTTACCAGTCTGCAAAGAGTTTTATAAATGTCAGACCCAATTCAAGCTGCTCTGGTGGTGATTCAGTGTTGAGATTAGAATGACATGAGACATTCACAAACCATCTTATAACTAACAAAAAGAAATTTACTTAGTCACGGCATGGAAAGGAAATTCAGCAAAGGCTACAATATTGAATCAGGTAGTCAAAACTTCCTTGACTCAGCATTCACTATGGCGACAAGAAGATGCCAAGGGAATAGCTCCTGACTGTACTGGCTTTTTTCCTAAGACCCCCCAGAAAACTATGCCAGTAATTCAGTCTCAATGTCCTGGAAACTTTGTCTTGAGGGTAGGTTTAGTACCTCTTAAAGTTCAGACCTCATATACTAGCTAACATGAGGTAGGACCTTAGGAGGAGCAAGTTCAACCTTCCTCACTAGAACCCTAGTAGATATTGCCTATTTTGCAGAGGGGAAGTATACATAAAGCAGGAAACATAGGTTGGAGCCAGGTTGTGAAGGGCTTTAATGCCAAACAGTATTTTGATCTTAGAGATAATTGGGCACTCAATTACTAAAGTAATTGAGCAGGAGAAAGACATGGTCAAATGTGTACTTCAGCAATTGGTGAAGCAGTATTGGAGCTCAGAAATATGTAGCTCTGGGAACCATCTATATAGAGATGATAATTAAACCTACGGGAACTTTCAAGACCTCCAAGTGAGAGAATGTAGAGAGAGAAGCTAGGGGAGGCAGCTATGTGGAGGATGGATTGGAGAGGGGAGGCACAGTATAGGGCTTTATCTTAACTTTTAAAAATAATTTTTTTAGTTTTAAAAAAGTTTTGAGTTCTGACTTCTATCTCTTTTGTCCACCCTTCCCCTACCTATTGAGAAGGCAAGTAATGTGATATCAATTATACTTGTGAAATCATGCAAAGCATATTTTCATATTAGCCATGTTGCAAACAAAAAAATAAAACAACAAGAAAACGTGCAAAAGTTATGCTTCAATCTGTACTCAGACTTCATCAGTTCTTTCTCTGGAGGTGGATAGCTTTTTTCATTATAAGTCCTTTGGAATTGTCTTGGCTCATTGTAATGAGTAGAACGATTGCATCCTTTATAGTTGATCATCATTACAATAAGGCTGTTGTGTACAGTGTTCTCTTGGTTCTTCTCACTTCACTAGTAAAGATGACTTTTTTGCTAATACAAATGAGAGTTGATGAAGACCTACATGAACAAAGGTGATGACTCTGTAAGCAGAGAGAAGAAGACGGGTGCAATAGATATTGTAGGGGTAGAAATGACATGAAATTTGACAATGGATTGGATATATAGAGTGAGAAGTCAAGTATGACACAGATTGCAAAGCTGGGTGAATAGAAAGATGGTGGAACCATGGAAAGAAATTCAAAAATGGGAAAAGATAATGAGCTTTGATTTAGATTTAGTTTGAGATGCCTCTGGGGATTTGATTTGAAATAACCAATAGCCAATTGGTGAAGTGGTATGGGAGTTCAGAAATATGTAGCTCTGGGAACTATCTGTATAGAGATGATAATTAAACCCACGGGAACTTTCAAGATCTCCAAGTGAGAAAATGCAGAGAGAGAAGCTAGGGAGGGCCTTTGACAGATTGGGGGTACCACCACAGTTAGGGGCTGGGATATGTATGATCATCAGGCAAAGGAGACAAAGAAACAGTCAATAAGGCCCCATTACTTTGCGCTACAACAAGAATACTGCATCTGTCTCTCCGTACCGCATAGGCTTCTTAGTCTTACTGGGATATTCAGAGGTCTCTCAGCCATCTGTAGTGGGAGCAAGGAAGGCCACTTGCTCTGTTTTCTATTATTACTTGGCCTTCCGCAGCAGCAGAACTAAATTGGTTAATTAGATTTTCTGGTGAGACAAGATACAAAAAAAAAAAGAAAGAAGCAAGGTAACTACAGTGAGGGAAGGAGGGGGGAAGTGAGGAGGAGGCCAGTAGCAGCAGCAGCTGTCATGGTGTAGAAGGGAGACACACAGGTTGAGGTGGGGCGGGAAGGGAGAGAAGATGCATAGTAGCTGCAGCCTGAATTGAATATGGAAGAAGAGATCAGGGGAAAACATGAGCATGGAATAAGAGAGTAGGTGAGCGAAATTACCATTGGTAACCTGGGGAGGAGTGGGAAGGCTTAGTGGGGGCACCAAGAAGAGAATAGGTGGGCAGCAGTAGCATCTTTGTGGCCTGAGGTGGAGGCACAACTCTTGACAGGGAGACACGAGGGCTGAAGTGGGACAGGAAGGGAGAAAAGGTATACCAAATAAACAGCAGTAACAGCTGTATAACTATGACCTAAGAGGGAGGCACAGGGGTTGAATAGGAGCATAGAAGATGAGAATGGGCAGGTTGCAGCATCATCTGTGACCTGAAAGGGAGACAAAGGGGAGAAGTAGTTCATGGAGAAAGGAATGCATAAGTATTGAGTCAGGGAGGGAAGGGAGAAGAAGCAGGGAGTAAACTATGAAATGAGAGGGAAGTACTGTATAGAGTTTCAGAGCAAGGAGAAAAAGAGGGAGGCACAAAGGTTGAGTGAAATATGGAGAGAGGGAAGTCAGCATCAGCAGAAGCTGTGACTTGGGAGGAAGGCAACAAGGGTCAAGTCAGTGGGAGCCACAGAGTTTGAGTGAGGTCATGGAGCTGACTTGAATCTCTCTCTTTTTTCAAAGGTGAGGTTGTAAAGGATTTCTAGGAGTCACGATTAAAAAAAGAAAGAATGCTACCCAACCCTAGTATATTGCAGAGGGATAAAATTCATATTTTTTCTTGTTTTCTTATTTCTTGTACTAGAGTACTTTTTGGAGCTGTGAGTGGAGTTCCTATGTATGAAGGAGCAACCTCAGCCACAGCCTGTCCTTCTCTGTACCCAAGTTTCAGCAGGACATTATTATACTTTGCCTTGCCCATTCCTTTACCTTTCTCAGTGTGTTTCAATGAGACAAACATTTTTTATGTACATTTTATGTGCTATACTTTAGGGATATGAAGAAAGATAGGTTCCCAATCCTGCTCTCCTGGAGTCTAATGGGAAAAAGATGTGTATATAAATAAGATATAATGGAGATTGAATGATAAACACATAGGAGTCAGCAAAGTGCTGTGAGAGATCTGAGGACAAATAAGTCAATTTCATGTGGAGTATAGAGCTTAGAGAAAGCTTTGGGAAGAAAATGGTACCCGAGTTGGAACTTGGAAATGAGGGAGGGAATTTACTAGATAGAGGTAGGTGTAGAGGTATGTGTATTATTTTCGTGTACATTTGTGCTTGCATGTACAGCCCATTACAAATAGGGAAAAGAGCATGAGCAAAGCTCTGTATTTCGGAGAGATTGGAGCCAGAGAATGGGGAGATCAGGTTGGCTGAACCGAGTACTATGAAATAACATTGGAATGGCAGGCTTGGAGCCAGATTGTGGAGAACTTGAATGGCAGTAGGAACAGGGAGCCCCTGACAGTTTTGAGTAAAGAAGTGGCATCATGATATCAGTAAATATATTAGGAAGTTTTCTTAGGCAGTGTTGTGGAGGATGAAATGTTTGGAAAGGGTAAATAGATGGGTGACAGAAGACTGATTCATGGCCTATTACAACAGTTTGGGGGAGAAGAGATGAAGGTGTGAACTTTAATGATTGCAGCCAATTAGAAAGGAAGAAATGGATGTAAGAAATATCATGATAGACTGGATACTTGGTGACACCTAGAATAGGGGTGGGGTGAGGAACGGGGAATAAGAATCTGAGGGTTGAAAGTTGAATGACTGAGATGTTACTGGTACCATCAGCAAAATAAAGCAGTTATTGGGGTGGAAATGATAAATTAAGTTTTGGACATGTTGAGTTTGAGGTGTTAGTGTCAGTAAGCAAGCATTTATTTAATATGTGCTAGGCATTATGTTAAGTGCTAAAGATACAAAGAAAGGTGAAAACATGGTCCCTGTTCATAAACAGCTTACATACAAATAACTCTATATGTACAAGATATAGATAGTGGAAGGTAATCTTAGGTGAGAGATACTAGCAGTAGAAAGAACCAGGAAAGTGAAGCTGTCTTGAAGGAAACCAGGGAAATCAGGAGGAGGAGATAAGGAGAGAAACCACTCCTAGAATTTGCCATTGAAAAGGCACCAAGTTGAAAGATAGAGTGTTGCATTGTAGTTGTTCGTCCTTCATTTTGGAAGGGAACCCATGATATCAAGGGTTGATGACTTGCTCATGAATAGGATTTAAGTGAGACAGAGTTACACAAAGTCTCCAGTCATTGAAGTCCAGCAACTTGAGATGCAATGGATGACCTTGGCATCTTCAGTGTCTTATCAAGCTCCAACTGTTCCACTGTCAATAAATTTTAATCAATCAATCAAAACATTCATTAGGCACTGGAGATATAAAAAAGGAAAGGCTATCCTCTCTAGGAGTTCATAATTTAATGGGGAAAATGTTTTGAAAATGATGAAAGAGTCTCTAAATATGAGTTATCATTTTTTGTAGTGCCTAGCAAACAGTATCTCTAAGTTTAGTTCCTCAGTCTTTCTTTAGAGATCTGTCAAGACCATAGGAGACTGGGGATGGGACAGGAGAATATTCTAGAGCTCCCTTGTCTTGATTGGAGACATGGAGCTTCCTTATAGCCAGCTTTAGCACAGGGTCATATAAAGGTTACTCCCTGGCACTACAGTTTCAACTCCTTTCTGATTTCATGGAAGCTTGCTCAAGAAACCCCTTCTCATCTTCTAATCAGGTTTCAGTTCTCAATAACCAATTGGGTTGGGGTAAATCTGTTTCCCTTTCCCCACCTCTGTACTTGAGTCTTGTGCTTTCCTCCATCAGCACCCCCTACAGAAGAACCTCTAGTTTATACTCTCAGTGGTACCTTGGGCCCCCTGTCCTTCTTTGGGGCCATTTGGGGCCAAATTATCTGGAGCTGCTCTACTTGACACCAACTGGATTTAGTCTAATGGCAAGACAAAAGTCAGGATAAATAGAGTTGACCTGGGATGCAGTGGATCATAGGGGAGGAACAGTAAGGAGGCTATTGTGGCTAGATCTTAGGTTGAGAGTAGTGAAAATACCCTTTCAGTCTTTTTATCCTTTTACTTCCCTGAAGGGTACCAGATTATGAACAGAGGGAGGGGCTGGAGAGATGTTCAAACTTTAGAAATTATCTCATCCCAAACTATTCTACCTTTATTATCTTAAACTTGTAATCAGGCAGTCAACATTTATTAGGCAAGAAGTATATGCACTCCTCTTGGTACTGGGTGTTGGAGGGTGGGAGTTAGGGATGGTGTTAGAGAAGGGCAGTCTGCACTGAATAGGGAGGCTGGCACAGGATGTCTTCAGGAGATGGCCAGGCTTTGTTGAGTTCCAGATGGTGGAAAGAGGGTTATTTGGAAGATGGAGTGTTTGTTCTAGTGGTTGTATTGGGAAAAGTGGGATTAGAGGAGGCTAGGAGCTAGAGAAGAGTTCAGCTGACGGGATGGGAATGAGAATGTGGGAGGAGATAACTATGGAGAAGGGATTTTTACTCAAGCAGGTGAAAAATCTAAAAGACAGGGATGAGGGGGAAGTTAATTCACCTTTCTAGACCTTAGCTTATTCACTGATGGAATGAAGAGATTGAATGAGCTGATTTGTGAGGTCTCTTCTGGATGGAAATCTCATGAAAATTTTGGGTCAGGTGATCCGTGAAAGCTTCTTAGAGGAAGTGGAATTCAATGATTTCCCAAGTGTACTAATGTAAGAAGAATAGGAGCCTTTGGCAGGTGGGAGTCAAGGGAAGGATGTGATTTGATGGTTCACAATACTAGTGAGGAATTACATGAATTTGGTTCCCATATTTTCTTTCTAAAATGTTGGTACCTCAAGCAGGGTACAGTGGGGAGAGGGGCAGTGTGGTTCCCTTGAAAAAGCATGGTCTAAATATGCAAGCAAAAGACCTAGGCTCCAGTAATGGCTCTGCTGCTTAATTCCTATGTGACCCTGGGTCAGTCTTTTCTCTCTGCCATTTTGTTTCATCATTTGTAAAAGTAAAGATGTTGAAGTAGACCCATTTTTAAGGGCCCTTTTGCTCTCTGAATCCCATGACCTACCAATATAGGTGTTAACAACCCCTGGAAAGATGTTTGCTGGTCACAAAGACCCTGGAATTTGTGGCAACCAATATATTTTTTAAAATTAATTTATTTGTTTTCTGTTTTCTACAATCACTTCCATATAACTAGATTTTCCCCCTCCCTCATCCCTCTCTCCCTGAGATGGCGTACGATCTTATGTAAGTTCCATACTTATGTTTCTTATTAAATACGTTTTCACCTTAATCATGTTGCATAGAAGAATTAAAATGAATGGGAGAAACCATTAAAACAAAAAAAAACATAATACAAAAGAAAATGGTCTGCTTCATTCTTCATTTCAGTTTCATAGTTCTTTCTCTGAATGTGGAAGGCATTTTGCCTTGAGTCCATTGGGAATTTTTTAGGTCCTTGCATTGCTGTGAAAGGCTAAATCTACCAAAAAGTTCCTCGCACACTGTGGTTGCGGCTGTGTACAAAGTTCTCCTGGCTCTGCATCTTTCACTCAGCATCAGTTCATATAGGTCCTTCCTGCCTCTCTTAAGTCTTCCTGTTCATCATTTCTTATTGCACAATAGTATTCCATTACATTCATATACCATATCTTGTCCAGCCATTCCCCAATTGATGGGCATCCCCTTGATTTCCAGTTCTTGGCCATCACAAAGAGAATTGCTATAAATACTTGTGTACATGTGGGACCCTTTCCCATTTTTATAATCTCTTTGGGATACAGTCCTAGAAGCGATATTGCTGGATTAAAGGGTATGCACATTTTTGTAGCCCTTTGGGCATAGTTCCAAATTGCTCTCCAGAATGGTTGGATCAGCCCATAGCTCCACCAACAATGAATTAGTGTTCCAACTCTCCCACATCTCCCTCCTAGCCTGATTTATTTGTCTTTGCTTCATTAAAGAGGCCATCCCCTCACTACTTCTTAAACAGGCCTATTCACCGAATGGCAATTACCTCACCCTAAGTGAGTACCGAATAGGCCTTGGCCTCAAGGGGCCAAGGTCTTCCATTGTATCCTGGGTCATCCCCAGTCATCGTTATGAATATCTGATCACTGCATCCAGAAGGCTTTGGAGGAGAAGTGAGCCCTCCCTCACTCAAAACAAAGTCAGTTGCAAGTCATGTAATCATTTCTCTGATGGCATGATCTTCTTTGGCAACGAAGGACGAACACAACAACAATATCTTCTCTAACATTTATCATCTTCCTGTTCATGTTAGCCAATCTGATAGGTGTAGCGTGGTACTTCAGAGTTGTTTTGATTTGCGTCTCTCTAATCAATAGTGATTTAGAGCATTTTTTCATATGACTATAGATAGCTTTAATTTCTTCCTCTGAAAACTGCCTGTTCATATCCTTTGACCATTTATCAATTGGGGAATGACTTGTATTCTTGTACATTTGACTCAGTTCTCTATTTATTTTAGAAATGAGGCCTTTATCACAGATACTAGGGCAATGAGTATCTTGCCAGAAGGTGTTATATTCAGTCAGGAACTCATGAATGATCTAGTCCAGCTCCTTCATTTTCCAAGTAGACAACTGAAACCCAGAGAGGTTAAATGATTTGTCTTAGATTACCTGGGATATTAGTAGCTGATCTGGATTCAAACTCAATTCCACTCACTCCCACCCTCCCCAAACTACCATGTTGCTTTTGCAGATGGAAGCCACCCAGGAGAAAAGACTAGAACAGAGATAGAATATTGGAGGGTTTTAGCCCCTAGGGATTCTCAAACCTGTTCTCAAAGTGGCTCTGTATGGCAACCAGAAGCTTTAAGAGGTGAGAAGCATCAATCTTAACAGATGCTTCTGGTTAAAATTGGCAGTGCTGAGTCTCACTGAGCTTTGGGTGAGCCCCAGCCAACTGACTGAGCTTCTCCTGGGGATTTTCCTTCCATCTGAGTGTCTCATTAATGATTTCAGTGGATTTGAACCAAAGGATGTTCAGGGAAGGTTTCCCCTGGGAGATACAGATGGAAAGTTAAGGATTTGTTAAACACATGCCCTGTAGCCAGTATTTAAATGGAAAAAATAGAACCCAAAGACACAGCCTTTTAAGTCTGGCTAAAGGGGGAAACAACCTTTGGCTGGAGCTGCCCATGTCACTTCTTGTTATACAGCTGGTTCCAGATAAAAGGCACAGCTGAGATGTCATCAGTTTGGAGCAAAACAATCTCCTGAAAGCATCTTCTTTTCCTTTCTGACTGCTGCCCTGCCAGACTTGACTGTACACAAGCAGGGCAGCTGATATTCATGACTCAGAAGGCTCAGTCCTTAAAACACTGGGTGCCTAGCTGGTGCCAACTCAATAAAATTCAGGTCTATAGAAAAACCCTAAGCAGGGTCTGGTCCCTTCTTTTAACCAGGATGAAATATAGTGAATTTGCATAGCATGTAGCTTTTGGTGAAAGTCAAGAAATATATTATTTACTGGTTTGAAAACAACGGCATATGAGCTGGATGAATGGAATAATCTTATCTGTTCTCTATCTTTGCTGTTATTATGGGATCACCAAATAATGATAGTAACTAGCATTTATATTAGCACTATCAGGCTTGCAAAGTACTTTGCAAAGATCTTATTTTCATCCCTACAACCTTAATTTTAAAAATGAGGAAAACAGAGGGAGAGAGGTTAAGGGGCTTGCCCAGGGTTACAAGCTAGTAAGTATTGGAAGTTGGATTTGAACTCACATCTTTCTGACTCCAAGTCTAGCATTCTACTCACCGCATCACCCAGTACTGGAAGGAATCTCAGTTCAACGTTCTCATTTTACAAACAAAGAAATCGAGACTTGTGAAGGCTAAATCACTTGACCAAAATAAGGTAAGGGAGTAAGTAGGAGAAACAGGATTTAAGCTTAATTAGTGTTCTTTCTACTATAGAATCTTACTGCCTCATGACTTATATTTGTTAACATGACCATGGGCAATTCCTGGAAATTAGGTCTGGGATATCACTCTGGCCATTTTCATTAGAATCTGGAGTTATTTAGCTCAGGTTGTTTTACTCATACATGAAGACCTGTATGTCCCAAAAACCCAATGATGGGTTTTTACTGGAAATCTATTTTGGGAAGAAGGGAAATGAATATCAAGCAGTCAGTCAACAAGTATTTATTCAGTGCCTTTATGGAGCTTTGTGGACACATTAGCATGATACCCCGTAATCTTCCATTTTGCTTTTGACATCCTTTGCACTGATATGGATGGATTGATTCAGATTCATATAATAGCAAAATAAAAATGTTAGTCAGATCTCATTGGGATAAGATCCTCTAGAAATCTTGAATGATCCTCTAGAAATCTGGAGGAATTGGGTTCTAGAAAGGTCATACTATGTATCTGATCCTAAAACATGTCATCCAGGGGAATAGAGGTTAAAATGTGTTTTAACCATTTTGGAAGGGAAAGAACATTACAAAAAAGATAACCTGGAGCCTGAAATGGAGAGAAGGGAAGGTGGAGAATTCCTTGGGTTTGAGGCAAGAACATAGGTCAGGGGGCTTGTAGATTGACTATGAGTATAAGACTTAGATTTTTTTCTAAACAATGAATTGAACACTAGTGATTGTGTGGTCTGATTTCTTCTATCTACAGTGTCCTTATCTGAAAAAGAGGGAGATTAGTACATTTGCAGTGGCGAGACAGTGTGGTCACATGAGATAGAGGCAGGCTTTGGAATCAGAAATACCTGGGTTTAAGTCCAGTCTCTGGCACCTGCTGACTGTGATACCTTGGGCAAGTCACTTAATTTTTTAGTGCCCCCTAGCAACTCAGTGAGACTATATAAATTACAGAACTCATCTGCATTGCTAGATAGAATTGTCTCTCGGGAGTCTCCCCTACAGAAGAAATCATTGCATCGCAGATCTAGGACTCTGCAAGCCCAGGAAAACACCTTAAAATACGATATGTGTTTGATTTATTATTTTTCCCCCAGTAGAATGTAAACTCACTGAGAGCATGTATTTTCATGTTCAGCACCTAGCACAATGGTGTGTATGAGATGTTTCAGGAAGACTAGCACTTCTGGAGTGAGAGCTGCTACACCCTTATATCTTTGGTGTCTCCCTGATTCACCCAACTCTTACCTGTGTCTCCAAGAACCTGTAGCGTGTTATACCCTGATACAACAATCCATCTCAGCAGATGGGCTGAACTAGTTTGAGGGTAAATGACAGGCTTCAAACCTGTCAGTGACTTAGGGGGAGGTCTACCCCAAGCATGTGAAGACTTCCTCCCATAAGAATGAGCAGAAAAGAACAATTCATTCCAGTGGCCATGAAAGAGACTGAAGCAGGTGTTTGTGAGCACTCAGAGCTTGGTCAGACATCAAAGATGCTAAGGTCATCACTGCATTCCAAGTCATTGCCAGTCATCTGATTTTTGTCCTATCAGGGAACTTGGATGATGCAGGGAGAGAGTAAGGCTGAGAGGGACTTTATATAACTCCGCCTCACTTAACTCCAATTCATGTGCAAATCAAGTCAAGACTTCACCCGAGACATCACTAGTCTTCTTCACAAGGAAGGATGCCTTGTCCTGAGAAGGGCCTTAATACATGATTTTTTAAAAAGTGGATTGATTTGGCTCAATTACTGAGAATCTGTTATAGCGTAATGGAAATGGGGTTTTAGAGTCTCAAGAGGTGAGTTCAATGGCTCTATGACCTGGGCCACTTAACCTAACTCTGGTCTTTTCTTCCTCATCTGTAGAATGTGTGTGTCTGTGTGTGTGTATGTAGATATAACACACATATGCACACACAAAACATACATATATACATATGCATACACATACATGCAGGTGTGTGCACATATATACATGCACATATGTACACACACATATAAAATGATGGGCAGCTGGGTGGCACAATGAGTCAGAAAAACTCATGAGTTCATATCTGGCCTCAGACACTTACCTAGCTGTGTGATCCTGGGCAAGTCACTTAACCCTGTTCACCTCAGTTTTGTCATCTGTAAAATGAACTGGAGAAGGAAATGGCAAATCATTCTGGTATCTTTGCCAAGAAAACCCCAAATGGGATCACAAATAGTCAGTCACAATTGAACAACCACGTGTATATATATGTATGTATATAATACAAATACAAGGTAGTTTTTAACTAGGTAAAATAGATAGAACACCAAACCTGGAGTCAAGAATTGACCTCAGATATTTACTAGCTGTATAACCCTGGAAGTTACTTTACCTCTGCCTCAGTTTATCTATAAAGCGAGGGTAATGATAGTACTTAACCTCCCAGGCTTGTGGGGGAGACGTAATGAAACATTTGTGAAGTGATTTACAAACCCTGACGTGCTATATACATTCTAGCAATCGTCATTATTAGCTACTATGATTAATTACCAGTAGGGAGAGACCTTTAGCATCTGCAGGCATCAGGAAGGGCCCAGATAAGAAGTGCTCCTTGAGCTGAAGTTTGAAGGAAACTAGATAATCTAGACTTTGTAACAATGTGTAATATAATTATAGTTGTATATGTAAAATATGATATATAATGTATGTAATATATAATAATAGTTAACAGTTATATAGTATTTACTGTGTGCAAGGCACTGTGTGTTGTGCTTTATAATAATTGTCTCATTCGATCCTTGCAACAACCCTGGGAAGTTGGTGCCATTTTACAGATGAGGAAACTGAGGTTAAGTGACAGCTAGTAAGTGTCTGAGGCCTGATTTGAACTCACTACGGTAAATCTTTCTGACCCCATGCTAGGCACTCTATCTACTGTGTCACTTAGCTACCCCTTGTTTGTCCACAATTGTTTATATATTTTCCCCTTATTATTAGGTGGGGAGCTTCTTGAGAATAGGGATTTTTTTTTGCATTTCTTTGTATCCCCAGTGCTTGGCAGAGAGTAGTTGCTAAATAAAGGTTTATTGACAGATATATTGATATATATCTGATGAGGGAGAAGTTCAATACAGGAGGAACAGTTTGTGCAAAGGCATGGAAATGGGAGATTTGCAGTGTCATTTTTGGGGTGCACAGCATTTGGCTGGGCCCATGAATTCATAAAGGCGTAATAGATAACAACGTTGCCAAGGGAGGTTGGGACCAGGTTGTGAAAAGCTTAAAATGCCAAACAGAAAAGCTCCTCTTTGATTCTAGAGGTAATAGGGAGCTATGGAACCTTGTGGAACAAAGGAATGACAGACCTAAGTTTCAGGAAAAATCACTTGGTACCAGGGTAAAGGTAACATGTCAATAAATGTCAGCTATTGCTATTGTCTGATTCTTCTTCAGATATTACTTCCTAGGTGTGGGACTTGAGACAACCGACCAGATTCTTCATAACTTAGGGACAGTTTTAACTATAACAGAAAACTTTTCATTTCTAAGCTCTGGCAAAGAAAGCAATAGCTTATTTAGGAGTTAGCCCACAAGATGCACTTACTAAATGCTTTTTTTTTGCCCAGCTATATATCACCCCCACAGGGTTCTAGGGCGATCCTGAGGGTCGGGGTACCCATTCTACCTCATTCTGGTGTGTTCCTACTCAGTGACTAATGTCCCAGTTTCATTTAATCCGTTAGCCTTGATTAGTTTTTACAAAAAGGTATTTACTTGGAGGATTTAACTAGAACAGAAATGTAAACGTTCTTCCTGTCTCCCAGCACCAGGGAGGCACACTCTCCTCTATACCATTCATTTTCTGAGGAGAGTAGGCTATATAGCACTGGTTCCACCAAGTTCATGACTCAATGCAGCATCCCTGCTGTATTAGCCAGCAGTAGTCTGGATGCCATAGGTCCCTGCTCATTCCTTAGTGCCTCCATGCTGGACTGGCTTCAAAGCCTGAGCTGGGCTCCACTCCCAGATCTCAATGACCATTCTCCTTTACCTAAAACAAGAAAGACAAAGAACTGAGGCCCATATTCAGGCCTCCTGTGGATCCTGATGGGAGGGCCCCTCTCTTTAAACACTGATTCTTTTCTGTCACCTGATTGCTCCCAGAGATGAAGTTATCAGCCCAAAGTTATGGGTGACTAGCCTATTGAATGTCTCTTTTTCTGGCAATGCATCTAATCTAAAAGATTCCTCTTCATATATGATTAGAAGACCATGACCAATTATAGGATGTCTCTTCATGTTCCTAATCTCCCCAAAGCACTTCCACTGTACATCAAAATGACTCTTCCAAATAGGCTCTGTAATCTCTCCTAGGTGGGAGATTGTATCAGTATCACCCAATTTTACCCTTCCTACATGTCAGGCACTTTGCCAAGTGCTGAGGGTATGAAAACAACAGAAACATTCCCTGCTGTCAAGGAGCTCTTTTCTAATAGGGGAGTCAACATTTAAATGACTAAGAAATATACAGTTATCCCTTCCACATCATGGGGGTTAGGGGTATGATGTTCCACCCCCAAACTCCCCTCCAATCTGGGAAATCCATGTAAAATTTTTTAGCCCTCGCTTAATACCAGAGAAAAAGTCTGAATAATTTCTTTTTTTCTTTTATGAGGTGTTTACAATACCTTATTTTAAAATTTGGGTTAATTATTGGTCATCGTCTCTATGTCACCTGCTGGCCTTCACATGTCATTTGTGGCTTTGGCAATATGTCCCCAAAATTTCTATTTAATTTCTTACGGGGAAAGTTGTGATGTGGAAGAGACAGCTTTACTGAGGAGATAGAAGGTATGATAAGGGAAGGCAGGAGCAGCAGGCTACTGGGAAAGGTGGGATTTGAACTGAGTCTTGTAGGAAGCCAGAGAATCTGAAAGGCAGAGATAAAGAGGGGAGGCCTTCCATGCTTGAGGGACAGTCAGGAACAAGGTACAGAAACAAGCAGAGCAGTGTTTTATATGAAGAGTAGCAAATTCCAGTGTAGCTAGACAGGAAAAGTGTGCAGGAGGGGAGTAAAGTGAGAAAAGAAGACCGAGGAGGTAAGAAGGGATCAGGTCATAAGGAGCTCTAGATGCCAAAACAGAAGTTTATATTTGATTTTAGACACTGGGATTTATTGATATGGGATGGGAAGACATGCTTTAGGAAATTAATTTTGATGGCTGAATAGGGGATGTATCAATGTGAGTGAAACTTGAGTTTTTAAATAATCCATGCAACCTGAGCTAGGATTGTGGCTGTGTGAATGGAGTGTAAAGGGATATACAAGAGAAAAGATAAGGAAGATAGAAATTTAATTAAAATTTCATTCATATAGATTTACCTACTATTGCCGTAATGGCTTAATAAATAGAAAGGGTCTTGGAGATCAATTAACCCATCCCCTCAGATGAGGATATGAGCCCCAGAGAAACTGACTTGGCCAAGTTCATACCTAGAAACAGTTGGTTGAGCCTGGAGTCATGGTCAAAGCTGGTGCATGAATAAGGTCTCCTTGACTCTTCTCACTTTGGCTACTCAGCTTAACAAAAGGATTCATACAGTCCTTTGGAAATTATCACAATACACTTTGCCTTACATTGTAAATGCATTTCAGCAACCTGTGAGTGTGCCCAAGGTACATCTCAAATGCAGTTTAAATGATAATAGGAATATAAAATGAACCTGTTATCATCCTGTCATCCCTTTTCAGGTTTGGTTTTTCTCAGGCTGCTGAGGGCAACCACATTCACATCATGATGCCATCATTGTCTCCAAAATGTCTTTGTTTGATCATGCCTGGCATTTCAACACCTGTGCCCTGGCTTTTGTATGGATACTTTAGGAGCAGGAGACAGCTGCTTTGTCTTTAAAATGGGATAGAAAAACAAATCCTGACATTTCCTGCTGACTGTCCAAATGGCTCTGCCATAAAGACTTGTTCAAACAAAAACATGTTGCTCTTTGAGCAGAATCTGGTTTTCAGAATATCTGGAGTACACAGCTTAATAGGCTAAGAAGGCCTTAAAGTGGCCACAGGTGAGACTCTTAGGAGGGTTTAAAAATCAGCCTTTTCAGAGTTCTTTCTGTGGCTTTTTGTTTGTCTGGTTTTGTTTTTCTTGGCAAATGTTACCTCCATAAAGGAAGGTCAGTTATTTAGGTGGGGTGGTTCTGCTTAGTTTCTACACCCTATGTGTTTTTATACAGTATACTGTATTGGGTGCTGTCTTTTGTCTTTCTTTGTGTCCTCAGTTCTTAGCACAGTGCCTAGAATATAGTAGGTGCTTAATAAATGCTTGTTGACTAACTGACGTTTTGCTGTTGTCTTGCTGTGTGACCTTAGGCAGTTAACTCACTACAAGTCTCCATATTAGATTCCTTATCTGCCAAAGGAGGATAACAACATCTCTTACATCTTCCTCTTCCATGAGAAATTAGTCAGTCAATAGAAATTAAGTAATCAATCAATCAAGAAACATTGTTAAACACCTATTGATGAGGGCTGGAAGGAGGGGTGGTGAGACCCCCACAAAGACCAGGGTATCAGGGGCAGGTTGCCTGGAGAAGAATTCATGAACTCAAGCATTGTTGAGGTCAAGGTAAAGATTTATTGCGCTTTTCAGTGGGCAAGAGTTCTTAGGAAACCTGCAACCTTAGAGGGGTATAGGTAAAGTTTATATAGGATATTCTACAGTAAAGCATGTGCCAAATATGCTAACTAGGTGTTTTGGGGTGGGATTAGGGAGTGGTTAAGGAGTGGTCAGTTTTTAAAGGACTTTTGGTATCTACTGCACAGGTATTTTATTTAGAGTTCATCAGGAAATAGTCCAAGGAAATAGTCCAAACCACACCTGGAGGTGTAGTTTTCGACCTGGGATGTTACTAAGTCAACCAACAGTCAGGGCTGGCTCAGAAATACCAGGTTGCTCTCATCAATATCTTGTTAGTCAAGATAGATATAAGGTAGTATATGTATGTCTACGTCTAGGATACGTATGATTGGTCAGTGAGTAGTAAATGTTGTTATGACCCAGTGCACAGCCAGTTCAGTTAGTACACAGCTGGTTCAGACTAATAAGTTCTATAGGTGCATCTGGCTACTGTATCAAGAAGGGAGATAATGGTTGTTGCTGGGGCAACTGTGTCATTGGGCTGGGAAGAAGTTGCCTGGGATAGTATTTTGAGGCTAGGGATAAATGTGGTTTTTTAAAGAGAAATGTGATTTTAGAATTGGGACCCAAGTGCATGCACCAAGTGCCCCATTACTATGATATGTCAGGCACTGGAGAGATAATCTAATGGGGAAAATGTTTTGAAAAGGATGAAAGAGTTTCCAAATATGAGTTATCATTTTTGTAGTGCCTAGTAAACAGTGTCTCAAAGTCTAGTTCTTCAGTTTTCTGGGTTCTATGGAAACTATAAGGGACCGGGGATGGGGCAGGAGAATATTCTAGACCTCCCTTGTCTTGACTGGAGCGCATTTTTGCCAACTTTAATATGGGACCATGCAAGGATTACAGTTCCAAGTGCTTTCTGACCTCATGGAAGCATGTTGCCTTTCTCATCTTCCAATCAGGTTTCAGTTCAGGGCTATCACCAGTTATCTTGACCTTTGTCCTGCACTGAACACTGACCCTGGAGGAGTCGGTGAGGCTGACAACTTTATGCAACTCTGCCTCCCTTCAGTTAAATGCAGATTATGCACAAGTCAAGAAAGATGTCACCCTCATGATGACTCTTGGTCTGCTCCAGAATGAAGGACGAATGACAACAGGATAAGTTGAAAATCATCCCAGAGGGAGGGAACTGTAATTAAGGAGGGATGGAAAAGGCTTCTTGCAGAAAGTGGAACTTTACTTGAGACTTGAAGGAAGCCCTAGAAGCCAGGAGGCAGAAATGAGGAGGGACAGAATTTTGTAGATGGGGGACAACCAGTGAAAATGCTCAGAGTTGGAGAGGAAATGAGTTACACCAAGGAACAGCACTAGGACCTTTGTCACCAGATCATAAAGTACTTGGATGGGGGAGCAAAATGTATGAAGATTAGAAAGGTAGAAAAATACCAAATTATGGAGGGCTTTAAAATCCAAACAGAGGATTTTATATTATATCCTGGAGGTAATAGGGAGTCACTAGAGTTTGTTGAATTTGAAGGAGTGATGTGGTCAGACCTGCTCTTGGATGGGGAGAGATTGGAGTTAGTTCAGTGCTATGTCAAAAGACAGAAGGGGGCATATGCAAGAGATGTTATGAAAGTAGAAACAGCAGGATTTGGCAACAGATTGGATATGAGGGGTGAGAGAGCATGTGGAGTTGAGGATGACACCTAGGTTGTGAACCTGTGTGACCAGGAGGATGGGGATACTCTTGAGGGTAATGGAGAAATTAGAAAGAGGGAAAGGTTTGAGGGGAAAGATAAATTCAGTTTTAGACATATCAGGTTTGAAATATCTGAGACATCCAGTTTAAGATGTCCACCAGACGGTGATGTGAGACTCAGGAAAGTCTATCTCTCCTCTCTCAGGAGAGATGCTAGGGTTGGACAAGTACATCTGAGGATCACCTGCATAGAAATGATAATTAAATCTATGGGAACTGATGAGATCACCAAGCAAAGTAGTATAGAAGAAGAAGATCAGGGAATCTGGAACTGGATCTTGGGGGACACCCAAGGTTGGAAGATGTTACGTAGATGACTTATCACCAAAGGTGACTGAGAAGGATCAGACAGGTAGGAAGAAAATCAGGAGGAAACAATGTCATGAAAACATAAAGAGTATCAAAGAGAAGAGGGTTAGTTATGATATCAATGACTGCAGAGGTCAAGAAGGATGAGGACTGAGAAAAGGCCACTGGATTCATCAAGTAAGAGATCATTGGTAACTTTAGAGAGAGCAGTTTTTGGTTGAATGATGAGATCAGAAGACGTATTCCACAGAGAGTTAAAAGAAGGGAAGTAGAGGCATCACTTTGAACTGGTCTTCTCAAGGAGTTCAGCCACTAAAGTGAGGAGAAATATAGGACAATAGATGGAAGGGATGGATGGATCAAGTGAGGGTTTTTGAGGATGGGGAGAGATAGATATGTTTGTAGGCAATAGGGAAACAGCCAGTAGAGAGGGAGAGATTGAACATTAGTGAGAGAATAGGAATGATAAAGATGTCTGTCTGTGCAACAGGATACGATGGAATGGAATCACATGTGCCTATAGAGAGGTGTGCCTTGTCAGTCAGTCAACAAATATTTATTAAGCACCTATTATGTGCCAGGCGCTATGCTAAGCCCTGAGTGAAGAAGGGCCACCTCTTCTTGGGAGATCCCCTGTCTTCATCACTTGAAGGAAGGGATACTAAGTAAAGGCATCTACATGATATGAGATGAGAAAGAGAGAAGAGTGACATCTTGGTGAATGGCCTCAATTTTTCAGTGAAAGGTGAGGCAAGATTCTCAGCTGAGATGCTGAAGAGGGGTGAGGGTTTGAGTAGGAGGTGTAAGCAGGGATGAACAGGTTTAGAAAAACTTCCATGGTAAATAGGATAGCGAGTGCAATCAATAACAGGAAAGCACTTGAAAACAGTATTAGAGAAGGATACGGTATTTCTATTACTTTATATTTTGAAAAATGTCACAAAGAAATACATCCCAGGGGCCTTCCTGCTGCCAGTGCATGGTGGCACCCCACTCTGAGGATGGCAGCAAGATTTGCCAGAGGAGATTATACCTGAGCTGAGCTTTGAAGGAGGAGAGGGAGGAAGGCATCCCTAGCAAGGCAGCCAGGGCAGAAGAGGGAGGTAAGAAATAAAATGCAGCATTTGGGGAACAGTGAGTAGGTTAGTCTGACTGGAATGTAGAGTGTGTGAAGAGAAGCAATATTCAAGAAGACTGGAAGGGAAAGAGGAACCAGATGGTGAAGGCCTTTTGACGTCAAGCTGAGTGGTTTGTATTTTATCCCAGAAGCAATGGAAAACCATTGAAGTTTCTTGACGAGGGGAGTGACATGATCAGACTTTTGCTTAGGGAAGGTCCTGACTCCAAAGTTCACATCATTTGCTGAAATTTTGGGTCTGAGGGAGGTAATCCAGAATCACCAATGGACTCTGGGCTCCTAGGGAACTGACTCCCAAAGGTCTATTATCTCTTTTCTTTGGCTTATTGCTTCCACCTAAGTTTACCCCAGAAAAAAGCTTCTTTTTTTATTTTCTTCCATAGTAGATACAAGTTAAGGGTTCCTCAGCTCTTATACAAGCACTCAAGTTTATACCTGTCAGTCAGGTATAGAACATCTTTATTTCATCCTGTATAAAATCCAGAAGAGGGCAAAGACTTTACTGGAGTCTCCTGTACAGAAATAGAAATGGAGAAAGCACTCAAATAGTTCCTATAGAAGGCTCTATGGAAGGAAGGTGAACTAGGTGTTGCTATTGGATGACCCTTTAACTTTCTTTCCTACACAGTCCTAGCCAGTCTCCCCAGGACTCATAGTGCCACCTTGTGGTTCAGACTCCTCCTGGACAGTAGACTTCCTTTAAGGACAGTTGAATAGCCAACTCTGTGCCTATTGGATTTGTATTGTCGCAAGAAGGACACTCTTCAAGAACTATGGGGACAATTCACTTCTCTACTTCTCTCTCCATAAACAATGAATCAAGATTGTTTCTCTCTCTCTCTCTCTCTCTCTCTCTCTCTCTCTCTCTCTCTCTCTCTCTCTCTCTCACATACACACACACAAACATACCCTCTTTCTCTCTAGAAGTTCCAGTTCTGACACTCTTGAACTTGAAGTTACCCATGAGGCAACTCTCAAAGTTTCTCTGGCTCGAAGACTAAGATTCCGGGACTGAGGAATTAAGAATCTCCACTCTTCTACATAAGAACTTGGGGTTCAGGGTCCCTTAACTGACCTCTTGGGTCATCTGCCCATCTAATTTGACATGTATTTTTAAAATTTTGTTTTATATTCAGTTGCAGATTCTCTGCCCCCTCTTCCCACTTCCCTACTCATTGAGAAGGCAAGAAAAACAAAACTTCCTACAATGTATAGTCACGTATAGTATAGTATAGCTATGCAAAAGAAAACTGCACTAATCCTGTCCAAAAAAAAAAAAAAGGAAATGGGCTTCAATCTGCACTCTTGAGTCCATCAGCTCTCTCTACCTAGATGTGAATAGCATTTTCATAATGAAAAATTGAAGCTGTGGTTGGCCATTGTTCTGATCAGAGTTACTAGGTCATTCAAAGTTAACTTTACAATGTTGCTGTTATAATACACATTGTTTTCCTGGTTCTCCTTTCAATTTGCTTCAGTTCATACAAGTCTTCCCAGGTTTTTCTGAAACTATTCCTTTGGTTGTTTCTTATAGTACCATAGTGTTCCATCATATTCACATACCATAACTTGTTGAACGATTCCATAACTGATGGGCATCCCCTCAGCTTCCAGTTCTAGTAAAGGAATTGCTATAAATAATTTTGTGCATATGAGTACCTTTCTTCTTCATTTTGATCTCTTCTGGGGTTTGGAAGAACTAGTGGCATTTTTGGGTGTATTTCTGCTGCAAGTTGTCATTAACTCTCCATGGTGGTAGTGGGACACAAACTGTATATGCATCTAGGTTCTCTCTGATTTCTGAAGTAGCATTAGGTCTAAACTAGATTAAGACTGATACTAACCCTAATATAACACATAAGAAGAGAGATTTTAGAAGTAGTTTATGGCCAATTTCTGTGCCATATTGTGTCTTTGAAGCTAACTGTCACTGCTGGATAAAGTCCAAAAAAGAAGCTGGCTTAGGGAGTAGGCATTTAAAGCCATATCTGAGTATAGAATATCACACAGTGAATGAAACATAAGATATGTGTAACCAGTACAATCTGCTGAAGTCTTCGAAGATCTTAGTTCTATTCGGAATGTTTATTACACCCACATTCCAACTCTTCTAATTTTACTTCCTTAACTGGCAATTAGCAACCAAAAGCAATTCAGCTGCTACATTCAAGAACTGGCTTTAAAAAAAAACATACATAAATCTGTGAAAGCCTCAATTCTCTTATGACTCTTGCTCATGGAATATAGAATCTGTGATTAGAAAAGTTATCTGTCACCATTCTCTCAAATGTCGGTTTCTAGGGCCAAGAATTCAGTGAAACATTTTCTTCATGTGTTTGCATTTGTTTTGCCAAGAATATTTGTCTGAGCTCTGAAATGCCATGGTGATGAGCACCATAGAAACAGATACATGAGATGATTCTTAAGTGGCAACTTGGTTAGAGACCAAAAATCAAATACTTTTTTTTTCTTGAATGCTGTTGATAGTTTGCGTGACAATTGCTGAAGACTTCACCAGCATCAGGAGACTATCAATCTTATCAATGTGTGTATTTCCTCTAACAATGTAGATTGTATCCCATCAGCACTCTAGATCCTGTAGCATTATAGGGGCTTAATAATTGCTTGTTGAGTTGAATTGAATTTTTATAATGATGTCAATTAAATGAGGATTGATTATTGAATATCTATGAAGTGTTAATGAAAAAGGAAGAGATTAGTTTTTTTAATAAAAATGTAAAAAGAAATTATATTAGTAATGTCAATGATTTCCCAGAATCCTAAAGGCTACTTGAACAGAGTGTAACATTCATCTAAGTCTATGGGGATATGTTTCCACGAAGTCTTCTCATTCCTTATTCTTGCTTTGGATAAAAGGATAAAAATGCTGAGGGGAGTTGACCAGGCTGAGTTGGTGTGAATGGGATACAATGTCCATGTCATTCTCTGACTCTATAGACTTTAGTAGCTTTCTGTTACTTATTACATTCTGTTACCTATAGGAGAAAATATAAACTCTGGTTGGCATTTAAGGCCCTTCACAACCTATCCCCAATTTATTTTTCCAACCTTATTATACAGTACTCTCATTCCCACACTCTGTGGTCCTTCCGAACTATTCTTGCTATTTTTCTATGTACCTCTGCTTCTGTATCTGCTGTCCCATATGCCTGGAATACATGCACTCCTAGCCTCCATCTCTTAGAATTTCTTGGGTTTTTTTTCAAGGTTCAATACAAGCATCATCTTCACCAGGAAACCTTCCCTGAGTCTCATTTTCTAATTCTCTCCCTCCCAAAATTACCTTTTTTAATGCATTCTTTACATACTTATGAATATGTTGCCTCTCCTGATAGTATATAAGCTCCTTGAAGACAGGGACTGTTTAGTTTTTATTTTTGGATTCCCAGTGCCTGGCATTTTGTAGAGGCTTTAAACACATGTACTGACTGTTAATTGCAGAGCATTGTGCCAAATGTTATGGGAACTATAAAGGTTAGATAAGCTCCTGCTTTCCCTTATTGTCTAATAGGGAGATAGAGCATCTACACAAATATCTAGAATACTAGTCAGTACATGATAAGTGAATCAGAAAGGAGTGATATTTGTTGTGGAAATTTCCATGGAGGGGGGAATATCTCACCTACCATGAGGTCTGTAAGTCTAGGGGGTGGGGTTAAAAAGCAAAAAGCCATATGGAAAGGAAATGTATTGGTGCATGGAGGACAATTGCTTGGGCTGATAGCAGCTTCAACTTCTTAGGGTAGAGATTGGGTTTTTACAGCTTTTTAAGCTTGTTTAAAGTATAGCCAATCAGTGGCCTGCCATAGTAGAAAAGGATGTTGAGAAGCTTGTAATCCTTGGAATCAGAAATGTTACTAAAGGTCAAGTGTGTTCCTGTGGGAAATGCATTTCTCAGTGATTAGTCTTATCAGAATTCACTGTATTGACAAGAGATCTCTAAGATGATGGAGACTTCTCTGTAGGAGAATCACTCATTTATATTGTTGTTGCCAATTGGGAGGGAAGTAAAGAAAAATTCCTACCTGGCTGTTTTCCTTGCTCTCAGAGGTTACTTTATCTGAGGAAAATATATTTCCCCAAATCTCACGATACTCAAGTATATCTGTCTCCTCCCCTGCCTCAAGGAATGGGAAAAAGGAATACCTGAAGGGATCAGGAAAGGTTTCTTACTGTAAGCAGCAGTGGAGCTGAATTTTAAAAGATGGGTAAACTTTCAACAGCCAGAGTTAGGGAAGGTATTACAAGGCATAGGAAACAGTATGAGGAAAGGTATCAAAATGGGAAGGTATGGGGTATGTGTAGATGATGGCAAATCGTCCAGACTAGCAGAAGGATAGAAGTTGTGGTACAAAGTGCGGTGTCTTTCCCTGTTTAAAAGAACTTCAAAACTGCTCAGCTCACAGATTTGTTGAAAAAATGAAATGAGATAACACATTTGAGATTGGCCAGTCATTGTTACTGCCTCTTTCTGCTAATGGCAAGATTTTTCCAGGCAAGCCATTAGAATGGGAAACTACTCCTGTTAATCAGTTTCAGCTAATTACAATTTACATTTTAAGTTATTGGGAGGGGCATGTGTGTGTATGTGTATATTTACCTGTATGCCTACCAATGAACTGTAATTCACCTAGATGTAGCCCAGCAGACAGACCCCTAGTTGGAACCAATTAATGAGTATGTAAGTCATCTAACACTCACTCTTTCATAGGCTGTTAAATGGTAATTTCTGATGGGATGACAACCATCAACTGCCTTTCTTGCAGCCCAGTTTCCATGACCTATAGGATATAAAACCCCTTGGCCTTATTTTAGGTACAGATCTGCCTGTTCATCACTATTTATATAGCACCTACTATATGTATGTATATAGCATCTACTATAGCCAGGCACTATGTTAAATTTGCTTTACAAATATTATCTATGATCTTCATAACAACCTGGGAGTTAGATTCTATTATCGTCCTCATTTTTTGTTGTTGTTCAGTCATTTCAGTCATGTCTAAATCTTTGTGACTCTATTTGGGGTTTTCTTGGCAAAGATACTGGAGTGGTTTGTCATTTCCTTTTCCAGCTCATTTTCCAGTTGAGGAAGCTGAGGCTAACAAGGTTAAGTGATTTGCCCAGGTTCACACAGCTAGTAAGTGTCTGAGGCTGGATTTAAATTCTGCAAGATGAGTCTTCCTGACTCCAGATCCCCAGCACTGTATTCACTGTGCCACCTAGTAGCTGCCCTTATTCCCATTTTACAGTTGAAGAAACTGAGGCAAGCAGCAGTTAAGTGACATGTCTAGGGTAACACAGATAGTACATATCTGAGGCAGGATGATCTTCCTGATTCCAAGCCTCCCCCACTCTATCCACTTTACCAGGCTACCTTGAGCTTTGGAATGCCAGAGCAACTTGAAGAGTTTGGCTAAGGAGAAGAGAAAAATCTCAGAGAATCTAAGATGGGGTACAGAATTTGATTTTGTATTCAAGGTCAGTGGTGAGAAAGTGGTATGAAGAGGAGGATAAGGAGGGATTACTTTGATATTACAAAATCACAGAATTTTAGAACTGGACTTACCTAGCTATCTGTCTAATACAATTCATATACAGAAGGAAACCTCACTACAACATGCCTGATGAATCGCTGTCCAACCTCAGCATGAAAACTCCAAGGAGAGGGAATCTTTGCCTTTTGAGGCAGCCCATTCCATGTTTGGACAACTCAAGACGTTGGGAAGTTTCTCTTGGCATTCTAGCCTAAATTTACCTTTCCTACCCACCATTGTTACTGGTTCTGCCCTTTGAGACCAGATAGAGCAAGTCTAAACCTTTCTTCACGTCAGAGCTTTTCAAATACTTGAAGATACCTTTCAAGTCTTCCCCACCCAGGTCTTCTCTATTCCCACATCCTTCACTTTATCCTCGCAGAACATGGACTCAAGGCCCTTCATCCTTCTAGTTGACCTACTCATAATACTCCTCAGTTTGTCAATGTACTTTAAAAAAAATTCTGAACTTAAGAAATAAAATAAGCATTTCTATAACAAAAGAATAGAAAAAAAGAATTGCACATGAAACTGTACATCTATTATGTACAACTTGCTTTTCCTTTAAATATCTAACAAAGTTATCCTGTGACTTTCTTTTTTTCCTTCCTGTCACACACGCGCACACAAACACACACACACACGTAACACCATAGTCTGTGTGTTTCTATTTATCAGTTCTTTCTCTGGATGCAGATAGTGTCTTCCTTCACAGGTCCTTTGTAAAGAATTTGGTTATTTATAATAGTAAAAATGACTTAGTCACTCACAGTTGTGCTTAAAACAATATGGTAGCTACTATAGACAACATTCTCCTAGTTCTGCTCATTTCACTATTCACTATTTTATGCAAGCCTTTCCATGTTTTTCTAAAATCATTGAGCTTACCATTTGTTATAGCACAGTAAGTTTCCATCATGATCATATACCACAATTTGTTTAACCATTTTCCAATTTCTCCTGGCAATTTCTAGCTCTTTGCCAACGCAGAGGGAGCTGCTATAAATACTTTGGAGATATATAGGTTCTTTTCTTTTTTCCTTTAACTTATTGGGAAACAGACCTAAGAGTGGCAGTGCTGAGTCAAGGCATATAGGCAATTTAGTAACTCTTTGAGTATAATCCCAGATGACCAATGTCTTTCTTAAACTGCGATTTCCAGAATTGATCACAGTACTCAAGAGGAGGTCTAAGGGAGGCAGAATACAGTGACAGGATTACTTCCCTGTTGCTGAAAGCTTTGCCTATCAACACAGTTCAAGATGGCATGAGGTTTTGGCTGCCATTTCACAGCTTGCTTTGGGTTCTGCTTGTAATCCACTGGTATTGCCAGATTGTTTCCAAAACAACCGCTTTCCAGAATTACTGCCCAACAGCTGCAAAATCCTCTGAGGCTATCTCACTTTATGTGATAAATTTGTCAGCAAAAAGCTCTGTGAAAATAGAATTTTTGTAAATGGAGTAATTTTCTGTTGGGGGATTATGGATTTGGAAGTAGGAAGGACCTTAGAGGCCATCAAGTTAGAGCCCTTGATTTTTTACAGATGCAGTAAGGAGCTGTTTATACAAGTCTTGTAGTAAAGCAATGCATTCTTAAGCCATTTTATGGAGAACCTGGAGAAAGTGCTTAAGAAATGTTTATTGAGTGACTGGCTAATTGAAGGATAGGTACACAGATGTGATCACACCACAGTCAAAAGAAGCAATTCAAGTTCACTCTCAAGGTTTCTCTGAAGAACTTTAATAATAATTGTGAGACATGGGAAATGCTGGCACATGACACTTAGCAGAATTGCAGTAGTTTAAAAGAAACATGAGATGCACAAATTTAGACATCTTCATCCCAAATGTTCAAATGAATATTTGTGCCAACCTGTGGTAGAGTCTTCTGAGCTCAAATTAATCTGATCACCTACGTTTGCCTACACTGTACCTTGATCCCAACATCATGGTGTCATTTGGGTCCTCTTCAACTATGAAGGACAAACACTAATATCTCCCTTGTTGAGAGGTAGACCAGGGCTGTGGATGGAGAGCTCACTCTAGAGTCAGAAAGACCTGATTTTAAAATCCTGTTACCAATACATAGCTTTGGTGCCCATCTGCACTGGTAAAGGGAATTTCCTCACTGGGAATTCCCAATACTAACGAAATCCTATCTCTTCCCCCATCCTCCAAATCTCTTCTTTCTCTTTATTCTCCCCTCCCTCCAAATCTATTGTATAAGTTTGTATTTTTGTATAGTAGATTATTTAAAAAATAAGTCCCATTCATATTTTTGGAGGACCTACAACAATATATTGAAATGTAATGGGTAGTGTCCTGGACTTAGACTCAGGAAGACCTGGCTTCAAATGTCATCTCAAGCCACTCACCAGGTATTTGACCTTGGGCAAGGCATTTTACTGCCAAGGCCTCAGTTTCTCCGTTCATAAATGGAAGGAACCGGACTTGATGATGTCTAAGGTTTCTTTCTAGCTTTAAGTCTAGACTCCTGTGATCTTGTGCTGTCCAGGAGATGGGCAGCCTAGGTCATCTCTGCCCATAGCTCTAGCTGCAAAGATCAGAAAAAAACCATGTGAATGATTTTTGTGGGATCAGTTTCAGATCTTTATTTTTTGTTTCTTTGTTTTGAGTGTTTTATAAACCTCTTCATGGGGATGAGAATGGGTGGTAGCTTTGGATTTTAGTTATTTTCATTTCTCCATTTTTATAATTTTATAGACTTGATGTGGCTCTCATGGGGGAGGCCAGAGCTTCATTACTGAGTTCTGTTTTTTTTTGTCATATTTTGACTGACTTATTTGATCATCAGAATTCCTCCCAGGATCAATCCTGCACTTGCCTGGCTCATGCTGGATAAATCCATGATACCTCACATTCTATGGCCCTCATTAATAACCCAGACAGTTTGGGTGCCCGTGAGAGTAACAGATCATGAGGAATGCCATGGCACAGAGAGAGAATGGGCTAACATGACTCCAAGGATAAATCAAGCTAATGATCTCATTAGGCTTTCAAGATGAAAACTAAATGTGTATGGATATTAACAGCAAAAATCTTCCTGAGAAAATGTTTCATGCTGGCCTCCCCTGCAAAGGGTTGGAGAAATGGCAGTAGCTCCTAACAGGAAACCCCCTACTTCTACTAAATAGACGTTAATAGTCCTTTCTTCTCTGTCTCCCCACCCTTGCCCCCATCCTCACACATGATAAGTTAAAGGAAGTAGTATCTCCCAATGAAAGGCTCAGTTGTGGTCCAGACAGAACGATGCTTCTATTCTTGTGTTCAGTTTGGTTCGTTAATCAGGTGTTGTCTTCCCCTTTAAAATTACCTTCTATTCTGTGCATATCCTGAATATACTATTTATTTACATGTTATTTCTTCATTGTAATAGAATGCTCTTGAAAGCAGGGTCTACTTTTGTCCTTCTTTGTTGTATCTGTGTTTAGAGGAAATGCTCCTTGACTGACTGGCTAATTGAATGATGGGTGCACAGATGTGAAGAATCCTTATCATTGGGACAGTCAGGTGGTGCAGTGGATGCAGCATTAGACCAGCAGTCAGGAAGACCTGAGTTCAAATTCAGCCTGACATCCACTCAGGCACACTGGACAAGTTGTTTAACCTGTTTGTCTCAGTTTCCTCATCTGTAAAATGGGGCTAATATTAATGCAACCTCCCTCCCAGGGTTACTGTGAGAATCAAATGAGATAATAAGAGTAAATCAAAATAAGCATTAAAGAAATGTTAGCCATCATCATCCTTCTTGTCATTGTTACTGGGATTAAATTTGCTCTGTTTGGAGCCTGATGGCAGAGTCAGGAGTAGTGGGTGAAAGCAGATTTGCAAAGAAGCAAATTTAGAGTTGATAGAGTGCTGGGCAGCTAGGTGGAACAGTGGATAGAACACCTGGTCTGGAGTCAGGAAGACTCATGTTACTGAGTTCAAATCTGGCCTCAGATGCTTACTAGCAGTGTGATCCTGGGCAAGTCACTTAACACTATTGTCCTCACCTGGACGATGGCAAACCGCTCTAGTATCTTTGCTAAGAAAACCCCAAATGAGGTCACAAAGTATTGGGTGCCACTGAACAACAAGAAGATTTCTGTACTGAGTTTAAATCTTGCTTCAGACTTTTACTAGGTATATGTCCCTGGGTAAATCACTTAACACAACTTTGTGACTCAGTTTCCCATTATGACATGAGGAGGTGGCACTTGATAGTCTCTTGCAAAAAGTCCCTTTATGTCCTATGAAGAACTTTCTCGCAATTAGAGCCAAAGTGGAGGAGTTGCCTTGAGAGGCAGTGTGCTAACCTCATCAGAAGTCTTTCTTTTGGTTTGGTTTTTTTGGTTTGTTTTCAAGAAAATCAGGGTTAAGTGACTGGTCCAGGGTCACAGAGCTAGTAAGTGTCAAGAGACTGAGGTTGAATTTGTCTTTAAACACATGTTGACTGAGTACTTGTTGGGTATGTTACAGTGGGAATGAGTTGAACCCTACGACCACTGAAGTTATAAGCTCTTAACTTTAGAGGTGAAAGAAATCTTGAAAGTTATCTAATTTTAAAAATGAGGAAACTGAGACTCAAAGAGGGTAAGAGACCTGGCCATGGTCACATAAGTGGCAGAACTTGCTTTTGAATCATGTTTCTTTGACTGCAGAATCAGCACTCATTCTCCTACACCAAGATATTTCCTTCCAGCTCTAAAATTCCATGATATTGTGATTCTTGATGGTCAAAAATGAATTATTAGGAACTTGCTGCACCTCACACATTGTCAGCACGAGTTAAATAGCCCTTAACTTCAAGAAGTTTATAGTCTTATGGAATAATGCGGGACAACAGAAACCTTTATAGATGAAGCAATGACATATATTAGATTAAGGATAGCTAACTTTTTTCGTCTGATAGAGCCTATGAAACCCTTCTCAGAATGATGTTTTTAAATGTATAAAATAAGGTGCATGAGATTATAATTTCCAATTATATCAAAATACTGTTACCAAAATGTTTTTAAAAATATTCACTGACCCTAGTTAAGAAATCTTGGATTTTATTTTTAAAATACAGTATTGTTATCAAATTGTCGTTTAAAAAAATGAGTTGGGTGGAGTTGTGAATGGAACCAGTCATTCTGGAGAGCAATTTGGAACTATGCCCAAAGGGCAATCAAACTGTGTGTACCCTTTGATCTAGCAATACTGCTACTAAATCCTAAAGAGATCATAAAGAAGGAAAAAGGGACTTACATGAACAAAAATATAACAGCTCTTTTTGTGGTGGCAAAGAACTGGAAATTGAGGGGATGCCCATCAATTGGAGAATGGCTGAACAAGTTGTGGTATGTGACTGTAATGGAATACAATTGTGCTATCAGAAATGATGAGCAGGCAGATTTCAGAAAAACCTGGAAAGACTTACATGAACTGATGCTGAGTGAAGGGAGCAGAACTGGGAGAATGTTGTATACAGTAACAGCAACATTGTACAGAGACCAACTTTAATAGACTTAGCTCTTCTCACTGATACAATGATCTAAAACAATTTCAAAGAACTCATGATGGAAAAATGCTATCCATATCCAGATGCAAATTGAAGCATACTGTTTTCTCTTTTTTTCTTTCTTACCGTTTTTCCCTTTTGTTCTGATTCTTCTTTCACAGCATGACTAATGTGGAAATATGTTTAACATGATTGTACATGTACACTAAAAAAAATTTAAAAATTGATTTAGAAAGGAGAGGATAGTTCCTTATTTTAAGAGATTTTACAGTCTTCTCACTGATATCCTTTTTCCAAATCTTTTTTTTTGTCTTATCCTTATCCTACCAAACTTTCTCCTTCCTTCCCACCATTCTCTTCTCCTTGCCCCTGACTGGCTTTCTCTTCCTTACAACCTTTTTATCTCTCCGTTTCCCCCATTCTTTCTCTCTAGTGTATGGCCACAATATGAAGAGCAGCAATGACTTCATTGGGCGGATTGTCATTGGCCAATATTCTACTGGTTCCTCCGAATCCAACCATTGGCGGCGGATGCTGAATACCCACCGGACAGCAGTGGAGCAGTGGCACAGCCTACGGTCCCGAGCTGAGTGTGACCGGGTCTCCCCTGCCTCTCTTGAGGTGACGTGAATTCCTGGGTCATTTGTTTTCCCCAAAAAATAATTGAGAGGGAAAAAAGGCTGATATATACACATGCACATATTATACATATGAGTACACACATGCATACATAATCACTGGGGAATTGACAGTAATGGACACAGCTACTGGTATCAAAATGACTGCCTTTGATAAGGTGCCTCAGAAGACATTCCTGTGTCCCATTTCCAGATGATGTGAACCGTGTCCATTGTTTCTTCCCTGGGACCTACTGGACACACCCTCTGATGGTACAACCCCCCCAAACTTTGCCCCATGACTTCATTGGCAATGATAAGAGCATTTTTGAATTAATAGTAAGAAGGTTGCCCAACCTCTACCTGACTGGTTTGCTTGGTGTTGGGTCAGAGGGTGGGAAGGTTACTGTCCAGTGGGAAACTTTTGAAATAGTCACTGTCTGCTGACAGTGAGTGCACACCTGATTCTCTTTCCCGGAGGTTTAAGTATCTATGTGTTCTCTTGGTGAATGTGATGAGTAGATTAGACTGTTTGGGGAAAAAATCCAATATATATAATGTGGTAAAATAACTTCTGACTTCATGGTTCTGTCCTTGTGTTAGCTTATCACCCTGGAATTCTTGGTATATGGGCGTATGTTCTTGTCTAAATGCACATGTGTGTGAATGTTTGTGCACCTAAGTCCTCTTGTGTGGAAGATGGTGTGATGGGACTCAGATCTCTTGCCTCCCCTCCTGAATGGTTTGTCACACAACTACATCCTGTTTGTCAGAGATCCACCCATCTAATATTCATGTATCTGTATGTAAAGTATGTGGAATATGATATAGCAAAATAATCCTTTGGAATGGACTCATAAAGTGATCCAGAGAAAACCAATGAAGAAATGTTTAGAGTCTCCAGGGACTGATGTCATGGATTGAAATGTTCTCAAACCTCCACTGGACTCAATCTCTTTCCCTGACAGACTCTTGTGGGTCTTTTTGTGTTTGTGTGTGAATCAAAGTCATTCTTTCCCAACAGCCCCTAAGTTAAGAAGGTAGCCTAGTTAGAGAGTAGAACTGTTTACTCTTTTGAATGTTTCTGTACATTTTTTCAGAACATATTGTCTGGTATGATGGAGAGTGTATATTTATTGAAATTAAAGATCTATTTATTTGTGCCATGCACTCCAAGTTGTTGCTTTCTTTGGGGCTAAGGGGGAGGTAGTGGTGGGAGTATCCATGGATGCAACAAATTGTACCTTTATTGTAAAATTTATGAAAATGAGAAGAAACCTGAAAGGAAATATCAAGGTAGATTCCTTTCTTTCAATGCAACTACTTTTGGTCAGGTCCTCCGCTTTGGAATGATTTCCTCACCAATCTAACTGTTTCTGTTCTCTCCCTTCTCCAGTCTAGCTTCTATAAGACTGCCTGATCAATTCTCCTAACAAATTTCTCCCATCTTTACTCAAAAACCTTTCATCAGTAGTTTGCCATTATCTACTGAATATTGTGGGTTAGCTAGGTGGCACAGCAGATAGCATTTTGGACCTGGAGTCAAGAAGACTCATCTCCTTGAGTTCAAATCTGGCCTCAGACACTTATGAACTCTGACAAATAATACTGTTTGCCTCAATTTCCTCATATGTAAAATGAGCTGGGACAGGAAATGACAAACTATTGCAGTATCTTGGCCAAGAAAACCTCAGATGGGGTCACAAAGAGTTAGACATGGGAACAATAACAGTTAAACATTATATCAATGCCTGATGCTGGTATTCAAAGTCTCACAGACTGGCGCCAATTTATCTTTTCTGCCTTGTTACAACTATTCTCCTTCATGTATTCAATGCTCGAGCAAAATAGAATGCTCTCTACCCCTCTTTATTTTCTATTTTTTGCCCTGACCTTGAGAATGTCTTTAGCTTTTTTCATTCTATCTCCCAAGCCAAAATGGACTTCTATCTTACCCTCCTCTCTGTTGAAATCCCTTCCTTTGAGGTACCACTTCCCTTACCATCCCAAGGTAAAAGTGATCTCTCCTTTTTCAGGTTTATCACACCACTTTGTCTAGGCTCTCCTTTACATCTATTTTACTCTCTTGTTGCACAGATATTTTTGCATGCATTTCCCCACTACTCTGTTACACTGTAAGCTTCAAGGGGTGCTTTTATTATGTAGATAATGATAGTAGCATTTACACAGTACTCCATAAACATAAAACACTCCTTATAAGTTATTTCATTTGATCCTTCCAATGACTCTGAAATTGATGCTATAATTATCCACATTTTATAATGAAGAAAATGAGTCTGAGAGAGGATAAGTGACTTACCCAGGGTCACATGGAAAGTATCTGAGACAGAACTCAAACTCAAGTCTTCTTAACTCTAAGTCAGGCGCTCTAATCATTAAGCCACTCCTTGAGGTATATGGGGTGTTCAAGGAGGACTAGCACCTCTGGTACGAGGGCTTGCCAATCCCTTTTCAGGGCTGCTCATCCACCTTTGGTGTCTACTTGGCACTCATCTTTTACCTGCGGCTCCTACAAGCGCTAGCATTCACAGTGGTCACACCCCAATGGGTCTTAAACCCAAAGATGAGAGGAGGGTGTCTACCTCAAGTCTGTGAAGATGGAATGGGCAGATGAAAACAATTTGTTCCAACAGCCATAAAATGTTCCAAGGCCCTATAATATGAGCAAAGCAGAATTGCAGTAGCTCAAAAGAAATATGAGATGCACAAATTTAGAGAAAATTCCATGCCAAATGTTCACATGGACTATTTGTACCCAGCTTGTGGGCTTCTGAGCCTCTAACGGTTGGATCAGCCATAGTTGGATAACACTGTACGTTTTTTCTTAAACTTGAATTTTGTATGTTTATTTGGAAAATAATGTAACCACATGACTTTAACTGTTATACTGCAGATGAAACATGTACAAATGGTTTTTCAAATTTCTCCTGCTTCCACTGTCCCTTTATTTTTATTCAAATCCCCTCCCTTGCACTAGAGGCTACTGCTGCCTCCTTGGATCTTCCCAGCACCCAGCAGGCTTGCCCTCTTCCATTAAGAACACTCCTTGAAGTTGGAACAAGGAAAGAAGCAGACTATTTTCTAGAAGAATGTTTACTAAAATCTTATAGGACACATTGTACTTTGACCCCAACATAGGGATGTCATTTTGATCCTCTTTGGGAATGGACAACAACCAGCCAACTAGTTAGAGAACCCAGTTCAAAGAAAAGGCATTTAATAAAGAAAAATAGCAATATAAAAATAGCAATTCCTCATATAACGTGGGTCACCCTCTCCCACAAATACACTTACCATCAGAGGGAAGAATGGACCTGCCAGAAGAAAGAATTTGGAAGGACACATACATAGTCCATAGCTGTAGTGCAAAATTTGGAGAGGCAACTTTCATGTTATAGGGTCACTGACAGCTTTTGATGATGTCATCATTCTGTTCTCTCTGGGCGTGCTTCTCCATGCTCTTATGTGATATCTCTGGATAGTGCCCCATTGGTTTCATTGTCACTGTTGACTTGGTTGGGCTTGACTTGGTTGAGCATTTGATTATGGAACGTGTCTCCACCTTCTGAATTTAGAAAGGTCTTTGACTCGTTATGTGTCTTCTTCATAAGAAGCAGAACAGGCTCTATCATCTCTTTCTTAACTTAGAGCACAGAGGTTTAACCATGACCTCTTTTAGGAGGGCAGGCCTAAAAAATGTACAGTAGAGACTTGAGAAAAAAAACCCTCATTTGTTTTTAACCTCAATATGAAAAGAGAAATAATGATATGTAGATGATTCTTTGATCTGTTTGTCTAACCCTAACCTCTCCCCTGATCCCTAAGCTTATAGTACTAATTGCCTTTTAGACATCTTAAACTTAATATGTCCAGAACAGAACTCATTATCTTTTCCCTAAACTTTACGTTCTTCCAGACTTTCTCTATTTTCGTCCCTGTCACCTAGGCTTTCAACCTGGGTATCATCCTTGACTCCTCACTTGCCTTTCACCTAATATATCCAATCTGTTTCTAAGTTGTGCTGTTTTGGTCTTCATAAACATCATTCATAGATGCTTTCTCTCCTCTGACATGGTCACCACTCTGGTACAAGCCCTAATCACCTCACCCCTGGGACCATTACAATAACTCTCTGGTTAGTTAGCCACTTCAAGACTATCTCCGCTCCAATCCATTCTTAATTAAGGTACCAAAATGATCTTCCTAAGATATAGGTCCTTTCAGTCCCTTCAGTTTTACACCACATTCAATGTGCTCCCGTAACTCCATATTACTTCCAGGATCAAACATAAACCATTTAATGTTCAAAGTTTTTTATAACTAGCCCTCTTCTGTCCTTCAAGTCTTCTTATACTGTACTTAGTACAAGAGTATACACAGTATAAGAGTACTCCAAGTACTCTATGATTGAATAAGTGTTCTTCATGCTGTTCCTCCCACACAACACTTTTCTGTCACTGTTCCCCATGCCTGGAATGCTTTCTCTCTTTGTCTCTGTCTCCTACCTTTGCTAGATTCCTTCAAGACTCAGCTCAAATCCCATCTCCTGGAGGAAGTCTTTTTTATTCTACCCCACTGCTAGTGCCTTCCATGTGACATTATCTCTCATGTACTCTGTATAAATCTTGTGGGGTGCATGGGATGTTCAAAGAGGACTGACACTTCTGATATGAGGGCTTGCTGAGCCCCTTTCAGGGCTACTCATCCACTGAGTGGCCGCCTGTCACTAAACTCTCACTTGTGGCTCCAAGAAGTTGTAGTGTGTGTAGTGGTCACACCCCAGTAAAACCATCATCTATCTATCTATCTCATCATCATATTGAAACCACTCTCCCAAAGGTCACTCTAACCCTTACTCCTAGATCCCATGGCATTTTTTCAGTCCTCATTCTGCTTGACCTTTCTGTAGTATTTGACACTATTAAGAATTCCCTCTTTTATATGCTCTCATTGCTTGGCTTCTAGGACACTACACTTCATCATTCCCTTCCTAATTAACTCTAGTTACTTTTCTGCCTCCTTTAAGGTAGACTTTGCCCAAGTCTTTGCTCTGTCCTTGGTCCTCTTCTCTTCCCTTTCTACTTCTTCCCTTGAAAATCTCATCTAATTCCACGGTTTTGGTTATCACTTCTCCAGAGGTGATCCACGTATATATAATATATGTGTGTGTATATATACACACATATGTATATGTATGTGTGTATATGCACACACATATACGTAGATACACACACGCTCATAATACATACGTCCCATTCTGTCCTCTCTCCAGAATTGCATTTTGAATTACTTATAGCTTTACCAATGCGGAGTGAAGTGAACAGAATGAGGAGAACATTGTACACAGTAACAGCAACATTGTGTGATGACCAACTTTGATAGACTTAGCTTTTCTCTTCAATGTAATGATCCAAGACATTTCCAAAAGACTCGTGGTGGAAAATGCTTTTCACATCCAGAGAAAGAACTATGGAGTCTGAATGCAGCATATTATTTTCTCTCTCTTTTTTTCTTTCTTGTGGTTTTTCCCTTTTGTTTTTATTCTTTTTTCACAACATGACTAATGTGGAACTATGTTTAATATAATTGTACAAGCATAGCCTATGTCAGATTGCCTGCCATCTTGGGAAGAGGGGAGTGGAGGGAGGGGGAAAATTTAGAACTCAAAATCTTATAAAAGTGAATTTGAAAACTAAAAATAAATATATTTTTTCAAAATAGCTTTACCTGGATATTCCATCAGTTCTTCAAACCCAATATACCCTGAGTGTTCTCTAAACCTGTTTCTCTCCCTAACTTCCCAATTTCTTTTGATGTTGTCCCAGATACCTAAGTTTGAAGCTTCAGTCATCTTGGTTGGATCCTACTCTGCACCTCATCCTTTTATCCAATCAATTTCTAAGTCACCCCATCTTTCCAATTTTACTCACATTCATCCTTCCCTTTCATTCCAAAACTCCGCAAGTTCGATTTTCAACACTTTCACTATTATAATAGTTTTTAATAGGTCCCTGTACCTCCAGTTATCACCCTTCTCTACTCTATCCTTTGCAGTGTGACCTAGAGAATCTTTCTACTCATGATCTAGCTGGGAGCGGGGGGGGGGGGTAAGCAAATTTCTAAGACTATTCATTCTAAGTTGGTTGTGATTGGCCTCAGTAAAGTAAGTTCCCATACCAATAAAAATGTGATCTTAGGCTATGTTAATAAAATACAACAATATCTGTAAATAAAATACAATGTTTAGGACAAAGGAGACAGTCAACTTACTATATTTTAAAATGATCAGACCACACCCGAGCTATGTTTAATTCTTAGTGCAATATTTTAAGAGAGATGTGATCAGGGATGTGCTGGTAAATGTTTAACAACCAGCTTTCTGGGGGAAACATATGTACATATAAACATTATTATATATACATACTATATACATACATATGATATACTTCTAAGATTGATCTGCATCATTAGCATTTTCTCCATTACTTAAGTCTAGACAACCAATAAGACAATAATCACACTCTAACTGGTTGTGTTCACCAATATCCAAGGTATAAATTCTCACACTGAATATTTAACCATCAGCTCTCATGGACAAGTTCAAGCTGGCTCCAGAACAGCTCTGGATGTGGTGAAATTGGGTTATGTTCAGAGTCAGATAACTGGAATGGGGAAGGGTCTTGAAATTCTATCATGTGAAGAAGAGTTGAAGAAACAGGAAATATTGAATCTAGGGAAGACCAAGGATGGACACAGTAGTCCTCTTCATGTTTTTGCAAGGCAAAACTAGGATCAACACATTAATTACTGAGAGTCGGATTTGGGGCTCACTTACAAACGCAAACTTTCTAATAATGAGAACTAATAATTATTCTCAGTGGAACAGTGAGTCATGAGATAAGGAGTTTTAATCCATGAAAGTATTCCAGTATAAGATGAATGATCACCTACCGTGTTAGTAAAGGGTATTCCTACATGGAAGTTGGCTTGATGGCACCTAAAATCACTTCATTTTTAATATTCTATAGTCAACACATGTTGGAGGGGGATGTGGAAAAATTGGGACACTAATTCATTGTTGGTGGAATTTTTGAACTGATCCAACCATTTTAGAGAGCAATGTGGAATTATGTCTAAATGGTTATTAAACTGCATTCGACACAGCAACAGACTAGATCAATTTCCTAAAATGACTAGGAAAAAAGGAAAGGAACATATATGTTCTAAAATATTTACAGCAACTCTCTTTGTGGTGGCAAAGAACTGGAAATTTTCAGGATGCTTCTCAATCGGAAAATGACCGAACAAGTTGTGGTATGTGACGGTGATGGAATATTACTGTGCTACAAGAAATGATAAACTACATGATCTTAGAAAAATGTGGATAGACCTGCATGAAATGATAAAGAGGAAAGTGAACAGACCAAGAGGACAATGTGTACAGTAATAGCAATATAGTTTTAAGAACAACTTTGAGGGAATAAGCCATTTTGACTATTGTAAATATGAACTACAAAGGACATATGAAAGATGATGATATAACTATGCATAGAATGATTTCACACACACATATGCATATTTGTGTCTAATGGTAGCCATCTATAGGATGGGGGGGCAGGGTAGCAAAAAAGAAAAAGTAAATTTCCAGGATAAGTTTGTTATATGTTCAAAAGGAACAGCATATTGTACATAATATATTTGCAGCTCCATGTGCAATCATTTTAATTATACTATGTTATGAAAATGCTTGTTTTATTCTATAAATTTAAAAAAAGATTCTATAGTTCAATATTCTTTTCACATATGCTGTCATTCCTCGTCCTTTCAGAATGCAGATGATTGTAGGTAATATGGAATCTTACGCCTGAAAGGAACATTTTTGCTTTGTTTTGATCTGTAATAAGAAAACTGCCCCTGTCAATACAGGTCGGCAACCACTGTTCAATTATTTTTTCTTGTTGCTCACTTGTGGCAGTCGTGTCACATTTGGGATTTTCTTGGTAGAGAAATTGGAATGGCTTACCATTTCCTTCTCCAGCTCATTTTACAGATGAGGAAACTGAGGCAAACAGGGTTAAGTGACTTGCCCAGGGTCACACAGCTAGCAAGAGTCTGAGGGCAGATTTGAACTCAGGAAGATGAATCTTCCAGACTCCAGGCCAGGCACTCTATCCACTGTGCCACGTAGCTATCCTTTGTCCAATTTATAATCTTAGGGAATTGCCTAGGACACTGGCTAAGTGACTTATTTAGGGAGTGAAGATTGGAAGTAGGACTTTAGCCCACTTGTTTTTAATTCTAAGGCTCTCCATCCACTGCATGAAGCTACCCCTCATTCCTAAGGAAGGAAACTTGGAATTAATTTTACAGATAAGGAAACTAAGGCCCCGTGGTTTCATTGTGCTGGCTGTTGACTCTCTGGATGATATGCAGCACCTTTAAAAATGTTTTATTGTTGTGTTATGGTTTTTATGCCACAATGACTTTTCAATAAATTTCTCATAGAAATCTCCTGCAATGCAAAAAAATTAAGTATTGTTAATTAATATAACAATTCAATGATGTTAATACCATTCTGCATTCATAGTCCACCATCACTCTGGTGAGAAGAGGGAAACATATTCTCTCATCAGTCCTTTGGAATCAAAATTGTTCTTTGCATTTCATCTGATTTCTAATTTTTAAATAGAGTTTTTTCATTTATGTCATATATGCCTACTGTTCCCTTGGGTCTGCTTCTTCAGGAAAGAATCTTTTGCCAAAGGAACTTCAAATTCCTCCTGTGAGATTAGAATTTAATAACATGAGAAAGACAGGGAATTTGGGAGAGAGGTCCTGAGGCACCAGGACTGTGTCTCGATTATCACTAAAACCCTTTCCAGTTGCAGACTTCTATGATTCTATGTCTAGATTCCTAAGGTCTTAAATTGGTTCTTTAGTGACATCCTCAGCCTCCATTTATGAAAGTAATGTGAACTGCTATTGCCCCCTGACCTGAGACAGAGTCCAGGCTATCTGTTTTGCTTCATGGCTCCCAAATAAGGAATTATAGGAGCAATCCATGGAAACCAATTCAATTTTCCACTCCTCAGGATGGTAACAGCTGACTTCTTTTTTCTGTTGAATTAGGAGTCACATTTACATGAAAATGACGAGACATTGTTTTAACTACACATGCAGGAAGATTGGATCATGGATTGAAAAGATTTTAGAAGCAATAAAGACAGTAGTCCTTAAGACCTTGGATGACGCCCATTGTTTCATACTGCTGCTCCGCAAAATAAAAATGGCAGCAAGAAAAGAATCGTTTTACCTTTGTATAATCCAGGAGTTTATATGAGGGATGGAGGTAGAACTTATATAACGTGAAGTTGACTTCTTACTTTCTCTTCCTTCCTTTCTTCCTTCCTTTCTTTCTTCCTTCCTTTCTTTCCTTCTTCCTTTCCTTCTTCCTTTCTTTCTTTCCTTCTTTCCTTCTTTCTTTCTTTTTCTTTCTTTCTTTCTTTCTTTTTCTTTCTTTCTTTCTTTCTTTCCTTCTTTCTTTCTTTCTTTCTTTCTTTCTTTCTTTCCTTCTTTCTTTCTTTCCTTCTTTCTTTCTTTCTTTCTTTCTTTCTTTCTTTCTTTCTTTCTTTCTTTCTTTCTTTCTTTCTTTCTTTCTTTATCTTTCTCTCCCTCCCCCACTTCCCCCTGCCCATCTCTGGATTTTGGTTACAAGGGAAAGCTTGCTAGGTGGAGAAAAGGGAAGGGAAAGGATGTGATCTAAAAACAAAAGGTATCAAAAATTAAAATAAACATGCTAATTGAGCTGAGGTGGCTGGGCCTGATGATTTGTAATAACAATAGGAATAATAGCTAATATTTCTACTGGCACTTACCATGTGCCAGGTACTCTACTAAGTGTTTAACAGTTACTATCTCAACAGTTACTCCCTCAATCCTGGGAGTAAGTGATTTATTATCCTTGTTTTACAGACGAAGAAACTGAGATCACTGGAAGTTGTTTAAGCCCATACTCAGATCTAAACTAACTTTAGAAGAAATTAACCTGCCCCTTTTGAGGGTTCAGGGATAGAGCAGCTTGGAGGGGCCTGAGCTGAGATAGTGCTGTTGCCCTCTGCTGGCCACATCCTTTAACTTGGGGAAAATACCTCCCCTGCCTCTCAGGGGCTGCCCTTTTCTCTGAAGGGTGGTACCTATTTCACCCACCATCTCTATGTTTTTAAATTCATGTTTTCAGCTTCTGATTCAGGAGGAGGGCTTAACCAGTAGAATAACTTGGAGGTGATGGCAGGCTTCTGCGAGGAAGGAGGCAAGGAAGCAGGGATGGTTCTTGGAGAACTTGTCAAGGATGAAGTCAGATCAGGAGAGGCAGCATGAGGCAGTGTGACCAAACACTCCAGAGGAAGTCAGAAGGTCTTGGTTTGAATCAAGCCATATTTCAGAGAGATCTATCACCTTGCATTCTAAGTCATCTGTTTTCCTATTTACCCTTCTTTAAAAAGTCATCTTTGAGAGCTCTCATTTTCAGTGTTATTTTTCACTATTTCTCTGACTGATCTAAACTTTTTGGGACATATTTGTAGTAGTTCCATTATGGAGGGAGGAAGGCGGGAGTCCTACTTAATCCTTCCTTTCCTCCATGCTCCACCATTTTTTATTTGTACAAAAAAAGTGACGGTTAATGCCCTTGCAAGAAAAAAACTAGTTTCAGGTTCAAACAAGGGCTTTTGTCCAGAAGATAGGCTTGCTAAGTGTATGGTCAGTGATTCTGGCAACCTTGGGGTTGGTGGGTTTGGAAGTCTTGGCAACTGTACATTTGATAACTTTAGGACCAGCATATTTGATAGGCCCCTAAGTGGCCCTTCAGTTTAGTGATCTTGGACCTGAGGATCTTCATAGTACTAGACTTGGAATCAGGAAAATCTGGATTCACATCCAACCTCAGAGCTTTAGTAGGCGGACACCTCTCACCAAGTCTTGGAGCCCAAGCTTCCTCATCTATAAAATGAGGATGATAATGTATGGAGGTAAGCAGGAGAGCCTCTCCCCTCCCCCCCAACTCATATATACACACATATATATGTATATATATATATATATATATATATACATATATATGTGTGTGTGTATGTATATATATACATACATATATATATATATATATATATATATATATATATGAAGTATGTATATATACACACATACATCCCATTGGGTGGATTTTGGGGCCACTTCCAATGTTTTCACTCAACACTGAAGTACTTAGTGCCATGGAATGATTCAACAAACCTTGGTTTCCCCCCTCCCCCCATAATGCCAGTGTTAGTTCCATAACATATCATATAGAAATCTGTCTGGATGTCTCTGTCCTCTCTGTCCCTCTTCATCCTTCTCTTTCTCTCTCTTTCTCTGTCTCTCTGTCTCTGTCTCTGCTCTCTCTGTCTCTTTCTGTGTCTCTCTCTCTCTGTGTCTCTCTCTGTGTCTCTCTCTCTGTATCTCTGTGTCTGTCTGTCTCCATCTCTCTCTGTCTCTGTCTCTCTCTCTCTCTCAGTGTCTCTCTCAGAAATGGTGAGTGACTTAAGCCTCCAGGGATATGTCTCTTCTGCTTTACATTTCTTGCCATGAGCTTAGGCACCCAAACAGTGATCCTGATAGATGAACTTTTCTGGAATGGCTGTTTCAGCAGTTCAGTAGTTTCTGGCTTCCTTAGCTCTTTTCTGGCTGACACCCACCCCCAACAGTTCCTATAGCATTTCAAAAAGAATATGACACTGAGAGAAGTTCAATCCCTGGCCTAGTTTACTTGAAGGTATCTGCCTTGAGGGAACATTTTGAGTAGTGCTAAACTGAGGGAGGGGACTGGGGGAGGCAAGAAGATGAAATGCTTCATCAGCAGTCCCACTAAATATTCATGACTTGATGTTTTCCATATCAACCTCCTACAACAATGTAAGAGTAGTTATATGTTACTGCTTCGTGTCTAAATTAATCATTGAATGTTTTTGAGTTTTTTGTTTTAGGCATTTCTTTTATGTGGAGTACATAAATAGCTGTCCTATTCCTGATCTATAGTGTACATTCAATGCCTTTCTACTTCCTTTTGGGGACACCTTAGACATGAAGCAAATCTAAGTGTTTAATTGTTCCCTGAGGCTCCAAGGCAGGAGTGTACTAGACAGTGGGGGAAAGAGCCTAGCAGCCAGACCCTTAACTCCACCCTTGAGGGGTCAGGTAACCTCAGGAATGACTTTGCTCCACAGTTCTGTACTGCTACAACAATAATATCACATTCTAAATATCACATATGTAAATGGAGTCTTAGGAAGATTCTGAGGATCACGTGGCCGGATAAGGTAGCAGACCCTGAAGTCCTTGCTCGAACTGAACTGCCAAGCACTCAAACTATGGTTCAGAGAGTGCAATTCTGATGGGCTGGCCATGTTGTTCAAATATAAGATGTATGCTTGCCAAAAAGACTATTGTATGGAGAACTTACATGGGGCAGGTAATCACATGGTGGTTAGAAGAAGCAATACAAGGACATTCTGAAGGTCTCTCTCAAGAACTGGATTTGACTGTGCAACATGGGAGACACTGGCACAGGACTGTTCAGCGTGGCATACTCCATCAAAAAAGGTGCTGTGCTCTATGAGCAAGGCAGAATTGAGGCAGCACAAAGGAAACATAGGATGTGCAAATTTGGAGTAACCACCCCAAGTGTTCACATGGACTATCTGTGCCCAATCTATGGTAGAGCACTCCGGGCTCATATTGGTCTGATCAGCTACCATCGGACACATTGAAACTTCACTTTATCATGGTGATGTCATTTTGGTCCTCTTCAAGGATGAAGGACAACAACCAACCAACCAACCAATCTAAATGGAGTAGTAGAGTGCCAGGCCTAGGGTTAGGAAGACCTGAGTTCAAATCTGGCCTCAGACATTACTAGCTGTGTGACCCTCAGCAAGACACTTAACCCTGTTTGCCTCAGTTTCCTCATCTGGAAAATGAGCTGGAAAAGGAAATGGCAACTACTCTAGTATCTTTGCCCAGAAATCCCCAAATGGATTCATGAAGATAGACATGACTGAAACAACTGAACAGCAACATCGTAAAGTGTTGTGCAGATCAAATGAATTGCTGTAATTTGTAAACTTCAAAGCACTATATAAACAGGGATGGGGCCTGGATCTGTGATTTCACTGATATAAGGGATTCCTAAGAAAACTCTCTCTCCCTATGCAGCTCAGTATACTTCTCTATGCTTATGGCATTAGAAAATTGCCTAAAGCACTGAGAAGTTAAAGGGCTTACCCAGGGTCATATAATTGGTATTTGTTGAAGGCAGGATTTGAGTCCAGGGCTTCCAGAGTGTGAGGCCAGCTCTCTATCCACTGCACCATCCTTCTTCCTCTGCTACTAAATCAAAGTGAGTTCTTCTTATTGGCCTGGGGGGTCTAGGTGCTGGGAGCCACAATGGCCTCTCCCTAGATGCCAGTCCTTTCAGTGATGGTGGCCTACATCTAATGTGGCCATTCCTTCTAATCAAATCATTTGTTCTTCAGGAACATAGAGTCAGTCCCTTTCAGAGACTTGTCACTTGTCATTTTGATGCCATTTGTGGGACTAGCTGTGGATGGCACCACTGAAACTTGGCCATCTTTACACTGTGACTTGCCCCACTGAGGACTCCATGAATTGGTTTTTAGCTAGACGGTACAGTGCTTAAGCTTCAGGACCTGGAGTCAGAAAGATCTGAGTTCAAATGTGGTCTTAGACACTAGCTGTGTGGCCCCAGACAAGTCATTAACTTCTGTTTGCCTCCGTTTTTTCCTTTGTAAAATGGGGATGACACTGGTACCTCCCAGGGTTGTTATGGAGGTCAAATGAAATTATAATTATAAAGCACTTAGCACTTAGTGCTTGGCATATAGTAAGTACTTAATAAGTGTTCATTACTGTTATTCTCTCTGATCTAGGGGTTTTGCATTGCTTGTTTCACCCTAGAACATTTATTCATTGTATTGAAGTCTTTTTGTTTTTTACTCTTTTTTTCAATCTCCACTTTTTCTGAGAGGTTTTCCTCATGATGAGTTCTTCCTCTTCCTGGGTGTTTGGGGTTGGTCTTTTGCTATATTTGCCCCATTCTTTGCTATTCTGAGATGATGGAGGGTAGCTAAGTTTGGATATGACCTCTTCCTCAGGGGTCTCAGCCATCCTTCCCCTTCTCCATTTGACTTTGGGAAAGACTCTAGGCCTCAGTTTCCTCATCAGTAAAATTAGGGGCTTGGACTGGATGATCTTTAAGTTTGCTTCCAGTTCTAAATCTGTCATCCTTTGCATGATACATCTCTGAAGTCTCTCCGTAGTAGATCAGAATGACTAATTACACATATGCTAATACAGAGGGCATTCTAGAAGGGAGAGAACCTGGCAGAGATGAGAGAGATACTGGCAAGGTGCAGGGAAAGCAAATTGGTTTCCATGGAAACTATGGCCCAAGGTGCCCAGCCTCATGGTCTCCCTACTTTTTAATTAGCAAAACCCACCTTTGCAATGCTCCCAGTGGGAGGAAACCCTGGAGTCTAGGGAGTAGTGGAATGACTAAGGTGAAGAGTTGTGAGAGTTCAATGCAAGGGGACAGTGTTAGGGACTGTGATGAGAGGTTTTTGAAGTAGCTCAGGCTTCCTCATTGCCTCAATATTCAAAGAGCCTTCTTTCCATCCTCATCCCCACCCCTTCTCCCCATCTTCCTCAGTTCAGTTTAAGAAACATTGAATTCATCTATGGCCTCAGAGTTCCTGTCTGTATATATCTGACATGGAGTCCTATAGAGCAATGAGTTTTGCTAAGTTAGAGGCCTGACTGATCCAAGGAACTTCTACCTACCCCCAACCTGCATGAAACCCTGAAATTTCAGCGACATCCACCCCAGACTATTCATCCCTGGCCTTCTGCTCTCTCTCTCTCTGGGACCTAGAGAAAAGCTTGCCAGCACTCCTTATCAGCGGTGTTGTTGTGTCAATTGAGATTACCAGAATTTCCCTGAAGTGATCCTCTGACGATGGTTCCCAGACCTTCGGAAGTAGCTCTTGAACATTGCTGTAAGAATGGGAAGGAGGAATGTTTTAACTTTAACATGGATCAGTATCGACCTATGTGCTCCTTTTCTACACTGTCAAGGGTAGAGGACAAGAACATTTTACAGAAAACTAATATCCAAAATTCAACTTAGAAGACAGATAAAAAATGAACATAACTTATACTTATATAGACTTTAAAGTTTGCAAAGCACTTCAGATATTAAATCCCTGCAACAGCCCTAGGAAGTGGGTAGTATTTTCAGGGGGCAGCTAGGTAACAAAGCAGATAGAGCAAAGAAAGCACTCTGTGTGGGCAAGAGGAAGCCGAACCTCCATAAATGAGGGTGACTTGTTTCACAGACATAGCTAGTGGTTTAGAACCAGATTCACAAAGCATGAATGCCAGGCAGAGGAGGCAGCTGTTAGGGGGACCTTGAAAATTCTTAGGTTGGACCTTTTGGCAGGAAGAGGAAAATGTGTGGAAGAATCCTAAAACTGTAGATTTAGAACTGGTAAGGACCTTAGAAAATTATGAGGCCCCCAACCCTATTATTTTATGGATGAGGTGAAGTGGTTTGTCCAAAGTCACCCAGGTAACAAGGGGCAGAGCTGGGATTCAGTCTCAGGACTTTTGACTCCAAATTCAATGCTCTTCTCATTATGCCACATTAGCATGGCAGAAACAACCAATACAGGGGCAAGAGATTTTTGGGGTCTAATTTTTCTTCTTTTGTTTCCCTCACCTTTTGAATCACACATATCTGAAAACCCTCTGTTATAAGTCAGGACCATGCAAGAGAATTCCTTGATTCCCACAGGCTCCCCAACACCATCCATGCCCATTCCACCATTAAAGGAAAGCAGCCTATATGAATCAATCACTTCCTCATACTAACCTTTCCACCCAAGTAAAAAGCAAAGATCATCTTCCAAAAGCCTAAACAGGACCCAGAGCAATCTGCCAGAATGCATTTCAACCTTAAGAATCAATCAACAAGTATTTATAGAGTACTTACTATGTACCCAGGCACAGTGCTAGTTACTGGAGACAGCAATGCAAAAAATGGAACAATTCCTGCTGTCATTCTAGCAGAAGATTTAGTTGGGGTATAGATTGCTGAACTACAAGGCAGGAGATCTTAACTCCAAAACCTTAGAAGAGTCAATTCCCTCAAACCTGAAGGGATTGGGAAGGGAATAAGCATTTACACAGTACCTACTATGTGCCAAACACTAGGCTAAGCACTTTACAAAAATTATCTCATTTGGTCTTCACAACAGCCCTGAGTTATTTGCTGTTTTAGTCGTTCAATCACATCCAACTCTTTTGGACCCCATGGGCTATACCATTCATGGGGTTTTCTTGTCAAAAAAACCACTACTGGAGTGGTTTGCCATTTCCTTCTCCAGTGCACTAAGGCAGACAGAGGTTAAGTGTCTTGCCCAGGGTCACACAGCTAGTAAACATCTGAGCCTGGATTTGAACTAGGGTTTTCTTGACTCCGGGCTCCATCCACTGAACCATCTAGCTGATTGTAACAACCCTGGAAGGTAGGTGCTATTATGATTCCCATTTTACAGGTTGGGAAACTAAGGCAGACAGAGGTTAAGTGGCTTGCACACAGCTCATGTGTGTCTGAGGCTAGAAATGAACTTACATCTTCCTGATTTTAGGTCCAGTGCTCTATCTACTTCTCCATCTTACTGCCCCTAGGTAGGCCAGATCAGTCTATAATCAAAGATTATAAATCTTATAGAACTCTACAAGGCATTAAATACCATAAAATCCAACTCCTTCATGATCCACAAGAAAGTGAAGATACAGTGGTAGGCAGGCCACTTTTTCCCCATCTGAGGTTATATCATTAGTTAGTGGAAAATCTGGGCTCTGTGAATCCTCAGTATAGAGAGCTTTCTTGCAGCTCTGAAATTTTATAATTTAAATGATAAATTTCATAAATAGTTTTGAGAGCTCCCAAGTTCTGCTAGGAAAACATAGATTTAGACCTGGAAAAAAACTAAGAGGTTAATAAATCTCTCCTTCCCATTTTATAGGTGAGGAAACTGAAGCCGAGAAAGGTTAACTTCCAGGCACACTTAGTAACTAATAAGAATTATGATTTGAACTCAGGTCCTTCGACACTAAATCCAACACTCTTTCCATTGCACCATGTTGCCTAATTAATAGCATGCTAGTACTACTACTTTGGAAATAACTTTAAAGCCTATTATACTCCCATAGGATCTAAAGAGAAAGTTCTTAAAACAGAACCTGGACCTCTTCCTTTCTTAGATATAGCCACCAATTTAGAATTATAAATTTTGGAGCTGAAGGATACTCTAGCAGTCATCTCATGGAATTTTACACACATCTCAGCAGATGTTTCAGATATCATTTAGCCCAATCCTGCCCTTTTCAGATGAGGGAACTGAGGCCCAGGAGAGTGGCAATTCAGCAGGAGCTGAGACTTGTCTTATACAGCCATAGCTGTTGGTAAATTTATATAGAGCAGCAGCAAGGTTTGGCGGCCACTATATATAGAGGCTGTGATTTGTTCCTCACAACAATTCTGTGAAGTAAGTGCTATTTTAATCCACATTTTACAGATGGGGAAACTGAGCCTCAGAGACTTGCCTATGGTCACACAGTTCCTGGGGCAGGATTTGAACCTCGGTATTTCTAACCATCAGGGCGGCATTCATTTCAACTATAATATACACCGCTTGTACGGGGTATCCCGAAAGTCTTAGTGTAGTTTTAAGCTACTGAAACTTAAAACTGCACTAAAATTTTTGGAATACCCCGTATGTTAATGTTCATCATTGTTGTTAATAGCAGCTAACATTTATATCATATTTGATGACTTATAAAAGTAAGATTTCATTTTATATGTATGTAAATTTTATATTTATATACAGTGACATCCCAACGCCAGAGAAAAATGGATAGGGGCAACTTCTGTCGGTAAAACAAAGGATATCACTGTTTACATTGATCTCTAATGTGTAGCATTACAGGGAAGGACCCCTCCACCCTCATTTCGTTCCCCTCCTCTCCTTTCCTCCTTTTCCCCTCCCTTCTCCTCCCCTCCCCCTGCCTTTTCAACTTGTTACTCAGACAGGTCACAGTTCCAGCAAAGGGAGGACAGGGGAGGGAGGGGGACTGCTGTCCAGCCAGCCACTCAGCCTGAGGCCCAGCGCAGGGCATCTCTAAGAAGGGTCTGCTACTGAACGGGCTTCTCTTCCGTTCTGTCGACTCCTTTCTCCAGGGTCGGGAAAGATGGTGAGGTGGGAGCTGTGGGCTACAGCTTTCGCTTTGGTTTTCCTCTCTATCCAAGCATTTCCACAGACAGACATTAAAATCAGCCCAGGTAAGTGTGGACTGGGAGGTCTGTGGAAACGATAGGTCTCAGCTCTTCCTTTCAGGGCATTCTGCAAAGGTTAGATGGATACAAATTAGATCGAGCAGAACTCCTCGTGTTTCCGAGAGTGCTGCTGTTATTTCTCAGTGGTTGTTAAGGCTGGAATCAGGACTGAGCTTGCTCAGCTCTGTGATAACTTCCATTCATAAGGATTATTCAGGACACAGGTCAGTCCACTTCTCCAGCCCAGTGACATGTTCCAGATGCCAGCTGCAGGGGTGTAAACTGAATGAATGACTGGGTCATCTGAACCCAGGTACTGGAGGGGGAATGCTAGTTTTGATACTGTAGGGTGATTGCAGGATGGGGAGACCTCGGGGACTGAGGGGCCTTGCCCGATGTTCCTGAGGACTCAGGGATGCCAGGTTCCTGAAGAGAGAGTGCTAACTGCTGATGATCTATAATAGGTTTGTTTAACTCTTATTTCACAGCTGGAAGCAACAAGGAGCTGGAAATTAAGAGATAATGTGAGTTAATGAAAAAAATACTAAACTTGGCATCAGGAAAGATCTGGGTTCTGATCTTCCTTCTGACGACTTCTGGCAAGTCATTGAGCATTGTCGTCCTCACCTGCAAAATAAGGATGACAAAACTGGTTTTAGCTTCCTTATTGGGGTGTTGTGAGGAAAGTAATTTGCAAACCTTAAAGTGCTCCACAAATATGACTTATTGCTTATTATCTCCTATGATTTATTGAGGCAGTATGGCATAGTGTGGTGGATTCAAGACCTACTTCTGATACATGTTGGCCATATGGTCAAGTCACTGAACTCAGTGTCCTCAGACAACTCTCTGAGGTTTTAAATTCCTACAGTAGCAGAGGGAGTTACTCCACCAATGAAATTACAGGTCTAGTAATAATTAATAATAACAGTTCTGTTTACTGGACTTACCGTTCACTTTTATGAAAAGGATTTATGGCAAATGCCATTAAAATCAAATTAAAAATTGTACCTCCCCAAACTGTTATTTTATATGTTGACAACAAATCTGGGTTCTCAAAGGTTATAGTGCAGAGGACAAAATAATACCAAACTGGGAAAGGAAAGGGAATAGGCATTTGTGTAGTGTCTATTATATCCTAAGTGCTTTTATAAATGATTTCCTTCAGTGGTCTTCTGATGTAGGTGGTGCTATTATCCATCTTTACAATTGTATAAATGGAGGCAAAGTGGCTTGTCCAGGGTCACACAACTCATAACAGCCCTGTACTGTTATCCTCATCTTAGAGTTGAGGAAAGAGGTTGAGCAACTTTTCCAGAGTCACACAGTTAAGTTTCTGAAGTTAATTTCAGTTCATGTCTTTCTGACTTCATGCTGAGTGCTCCATCCATTGCACCATCTTTCTGCTGTAGGGAGGCAGGCAGGTTTAAAGTAAGGAAGACAGCTATCTGTTGTCAGAGGACCAGCCTGGCTAAGTTCCAAGAAGTTTATCACCAGGTTAACTGTAAGGTGATGGATTTTTCAATCACAGCAATTTTTAGAGACCATTTTTCTAAGAAAGGTGATCTGTCTTTGTGGAGGGAATGTGTCTACATCATGGCAATGGCAAATCCTTGACCTCTTGAGGTAAGAAAACCACAAATCTGCCCTCCAAGTTTACAAAGCGCTTTATGTTCTTTACTTATTTATTCCTTACAATAGTTCTGTGAGGTAGGCAAAGCCAATATGGTCATCATTTCCATTTTACCAGGAGGAAACTGAGGACCCAAAGGTCACATGACTAATAAGTAGTTCCAGTGGTAGAGCCAGAATGTGTGAATCTCCAACTTATGATCCTAGTTCCAGTTCTCTTTCCACTGTCCTACTGTGACAGAACAACTACCATGAGTTTCAATGGAAAAGTTTTAGAGTCATAGGACCTGGGTCCAAATCCCCCGCTTTGATATTTATCAGTTATATGTCCTTGGGGGCTCAGTTTTCTCATCTAAAATGGAAGTGTTGGATTAGATGGCTGTGGAGGTCCTTCTCAGCTCTAGAGCTGGGGTCCTATCAGCTTTGCCCTATGGGTGAGGCTTATAGTTTGGGAAGCCATGAAATACAAGGGAAGAGGAAGCAGCTTAAGAGGAGGGTGGTCAGGATTCTTTACATTGAGGCAATCAGATGGTGCAATGGAAAGAGCATAGACTTAAGATCCAGAAGACCTGAGTTCAAATCACACCTCAGATACTTGCTAGCTTTGTGACCCATGGCAAGACACTTGCTCTCTCTCTAATTCAGTTTTCTTATCGGTAAAATGTGGTACCCATCTCCTAGAGTTGTTGTGAGAATCAAATAATGTTTGTAAAAATGCCTTGCAAGTCTTCCAAGTGTTACAGAAATGCTACTTATTATCGTTGTTCTGATTTCATCCCATCTCCTCTAGCTCCTAGCACAGTATCCAGCAGATGCTTAATAAATGTTTGATGGATGAATGAATGAATAAGAATCAGGAGAATTTATTGTGAGAACAGAGGAGAACCAAAAGGAAGAGCATGATGTGTTTGTCAGCAGCCCTGATCTGCCTAGTCTCGGAAGTCCCAAAAGATTCCTGTTTGTAGATTCCCTAGAGGAAAATATTTCAACAAAACAAGGACCACAGGCTGCTGTTTGGGGACTCCTTTAAAGCTGAATTCCAGCACTATCTTATCCTAGTGTCTTTGAGGAATCTCTAGGGCAACAGAGGGAGATGGAGCCACCAAATGTTCTTTATCTCTGGGAGAGGACTGGCCCTGGTTTTTACTTCTTATCCACAGTTGGGGGCTGGCAGTTCTTAGAATGCCCAGAGTGGAAGTATTTGTGTTCCTGGGGTGATGACAGGACCTGAAGGCTGCTAAGTGATGCTGGAGATCGGGCACTGGTTCTACAAGACCTGAGGTTAAATTCAGTCTCAGGCAAGTCACTTAACCTCTGTTTGCCTCAGTTTCCTAAGCTGTAAAATGGAAGCAATACCTACCATACAGGGTTGGTGGAAGGGTCATATGATATAATATTTATAAAGTGCTTACCACAGTGCCAGGGCACATAATAAATGCTTAATTAATTCTTGTTTCCCTCCTTCTTCCCTCTCCCTTCCTTCCTCCTTTCCTCCCTCCTTCCTTCCTTCTCTTCCTTCTTTCCTCCATTTTCTTCCTTTTTTTCCTTCCTTCCTTCCTTCCTCCCTTCCTTTCTTCCAGAGAGTGTGAGATGGAGACAGGAATTGATTGTGTGATTTAAATAGTATAGAGAACTCCTGAGTGAGGAAGCTCTCCCTACAAGTGCGGGTCAACACCTTCTTTGTGATTTATAATCTCAGAGTTGCCTAGCCCACTGAGAGCTTATGATGTTCCCAGGTCATGGGGCACCATGTGTCAGAAGCCAGACCGGAATCCAAATGTTCCTGGTTTCAGGGCAGACTGTCTATTCATCATGCCATGTATAAGAAAATAAAGGGACAGGTTCAGATTTTGGGGAAGGCAGGTCCACTCGTAAGCCTCCAACCTCCTCATCCTCCTGCCCCGAAGACAAAGAGACACTTTCCCAGTCAGTGCTGCTGAGGGACCAGGGTCTTAGGACTCGGCTATAAATTCATCCCAGAGCTGCCTCCAAATGAAGTCCCAGCAGGGCAGAGACAACTATGGGAATCGAACCTTCTCCAACCACCTTCTTGTCTTTTTTATCCCTGTGCCTGATCTCAGTGGGAGGCAGCAGCCCGTTCCTGAGGCAGCACTTGGCTTTCTGTAGCAAGTGACTAGATTGAGTGGGAAGCTGACAAATTTTTTCTTTAAAAAATCCCAAAACAACAAACTCCTCTTACCTTTTTCCATCCCTGCCCTGAACAAGACCAGAGGGTTCCAAACATTGAATTCAAACATAACAGGTGAAATCTTTGGATGACTCAGTGCATAACATCTGGCTAAAGGCTACACAGTTTGGGTCCCCTTCTGTAAATGTGACAGAAAAACTAACCATAACAATTGCTTACATTTAAGTATTGCTTTATGATTTTCAAAGTAATTTACAAAGGCTGGCTCATTTTATCCTCCCAACAATCTGGAATTAGGAGAAGGCAACTTCACTTATAGCTAGCAATCTTCCTGAGCCCCTATCCAGAAGAAAGAGATTTTTTCCCCTGACCACTACTACTGAGTGACCAAGGGCTTAGAACTCAGCTTAGAACTTCTGGCCAGAGCCATTCAGCAAGGTCAGTATGGTTGTACTCATTTAATTCAGAAGTCTGACAATCAGTAAGCATTTTTATTTTTAAAAAATCCCAATTGCATGTAAAAGAAATTTTTTAATGTTTGTTTTTAAAATTTCTGAATTTCAAATTTTATCCCTCCTTCCCTCTTCTTCCTCCTCCTTGAGAAGGCAAACAATTTGGTATAGGTTATTCACTAACCATTTATTAAGCATCTACTGTGTGCCAAGCACTGTGCTAAGTGAGGGGGATACAAAGATATAAAAGACAGTCTTTGCTCTCAAGGAACTCATAATCTTAATGGAAAGGCTCACAGTCATCCTAGCTAAGCAGACAACATGATAACTTTGAAGCCAGAGAAATTAGACTCAAATAACCTGGGTTCTAATTTACATGACACGTAATTTGGCAAATAATTTCATTGCTCTGGACCTCAGTTTCCTTGTCTGTAAGGTGAGGGGGTTGATTAGATAGCAGCCTACCCTCTACCCCCAAGGTCCCTTCCAGATTGAGAGACAGCCTTATGAGATTTCTGATTCAGGCCATTGTGAATGGGAGCTGGGAATCTGAGACATCTGCTTGTCTAATATATTATTTCTACTTCTCTATCTCTCATATTCATATCCTTCTTTCCACTCACACAGCCACTGCCTTAGTGCAAGTTCTCATCACCTCTCACTTTGGTTTCTGAGGCCCAAAGGTGGTACAGTGGATAGAGCCTTAGAGTTTGAGTCAGGGTGATCTGGATTCAAATTCTGCCTCACCTACTCCCTAGGTGACCATGGACATGTCACTTAACCTCCATGTCCTTTTAGTTTCCTCATCTATGAAATCAAGAGGTTGGACTCCAAGGTCCTTTTCAGCTCTAAATCTGTGATCCCATGAGACTTAGGCTTAAAGAGAGCAATCAACCGGCCCAGGGTCACAGAACTACTGAGTGGTAGAGTTTAGATTTGTATCTACATCTTCTGACTCCCCAGATGTTAAAAACTAGAAGGGTTTTGAGAGATCATCTAGCCCAAATCCATCTCTCTTTCCACAATGGTCCCCCAAACATTAATCTTGCCTTCTGGGCCATCAACAATGGTCTTGACCTTTGTCTTGCCTCTGGATTTAGTAATTCTGGAGGAGAGATGAGGCTGATGACTTTGAGCAGCTCTGCCTCACTTAAATCCAATTGATCTGAAAGTCAAGACATCACCCTCATGATGTCATTGTTCCTCTTTAAAAACAAATGACAAACGGCAACAACGACAACTATCTTGGGAAAAAATGGGAATATTTTTCTTTTGACACTGGAATCAGAAAACAAAAGGAGGAATATGTCTATCTCCAGGAAGAATGCTACTCTTTCCTTAAGTTTATTCCCATAAAAGAATAGAATCATAGGAAATGAACTTGGAATAAAACAGGAAAACCCATGGGAGAGTATTTCCTTTGCTTCCTTGAATCTTCCTGCCCAAAACAGACAAACACAAAAAGCCAACATCAATCCCAGGGTTTGGCCTTGAATCCCTTGACTCTATGAGATTTTGCCTTATTTTAAGACAGGGAAAGAACCTAGGCAGTCTAACCTGTTTCAGGCATCTCCACAAGATGCTGAGTCAGCTGCACCTCCTTGCCTTCCATGACCCCTTTTTGTCTTGTCTCCCTTAATTAGAATCTAAGCTTGAGGGCAAAGAAGTCTTACTTGCTTGTATTTATCTCTCTAGCACTTAGTACAGTGCCTGACCCAAAGAATGTGTTTAACCAATATCTATCTATCTATCTATCCATTCACCCATCTATCTGAAAATCAACAACAAATTCAAGTGAACACACATTTATAAAATATCTGCTATGGGTAAGGCAGTATATAAGATACAAAAAGAGATAGGATGTTAGGATGTAAACTCTAGTCTCTAGGAACTTATACTCTAATGGGGGGAAAGAGGTGCCCAAATCACTGTGACATAGAGGAAGGATGAGATGATTTCAAAGGAGAAGTCCAAACAAAGTTCTATGACCATCATGAAGGGAAGGAATATTTTCACCTTGAGGAATAGGGCCATGGAGGAATTGGCACATGAATTAGGCCTTGAAAAAAGAAAGGAACTTCCAACAGATGGAGATAGATTTAAGCATGGTGACAGCATGAACAAAGGCGGGAGAGGACAGGACAAGAACTGGGACCAGAGAGTAGTCCTGTTTGGCAGAAACATAGAGTATATGAGGAGTAAATGGTAGAAAATTAGGTTAGAAGGGTGGTTGGGAGTAAGACTGTAGAGGGTTTTGAATATCAATATCAGCAGACAATGGGAAGTCACTGAAATTTTTTGAATAGATGAGTTATAGTCAGAGATTATGTAATTGCTTTCTTTTTTAATTTTAATATAATTTATTTATTTTCAGTTTCTAACATCTACTTCCATAAGATTTTGAATTCCAAATTTTCTCTCCATCTCTCCCCACCCCCACCCTAGGACAGTGTATACCCCATCCACTTCTTCCCCCAATCTGTCCTCCCTTCTATCACCCCCTTATCCCATCCTTCTCCCCTCTATTTCCACTTCCCTCTATCTATATAGACAGATTTCTATACCCCATTGCCTGTACATTTTATTTCCCAGTTGCATGAAAAAACAATTTTTAACATTCATTTTCAAAGCTTTGAGCTTCATATTCTCTTCCTTCCTTTTCCCCACCCACTCTCATTGAGAAAGCAAGCAATTTATTATAAGTCATACATGTGTAGTCATGCAAAACACTTACATTATAGTCATGTTGCAAAAGACTAACCACATTTCCCTCTATCCTGTCCTGCCATCCATATATTCCATTCTCTCCCTTGACCTGCCCTTGCACAAGGGTGTTTACTTCTGATTACCCCTTCCCCTGGTTTGCCATCTCTTATATTTCCTCCCTCTCCTATCCCTTTACCTCCTGCCTTCCTGCAGGGTAAAATAGATTTCCATACCCAATTGAGTATGTGTTATTCCCTCCTTAAGCCAAATCCAATGAGAGTAAGACTCACTTATTCCCCCTCACCTCCCCACCTTTCCCCCTCCATTGTAAAATTTCTTTCTTGCATCTTTTATGTGAGATGATTTGCTATGTTCTACCTCTCCCTTTTTCTTTCTCTCAGTAAATTCCTCTCATCAGTTAATTTTAATATTTTAGGTATCCTCCCTTTATATTCAGCTCACTCTATGGCCTCTGTCTATGTGTATATATATATATACATATATATATATATGTATATATATATACACACATGCACACACACACACATATACACCAACACACATATACATATATACAATATAATACATACATACATACACACACACACACCACACACACATATATTCCCTCTAACTACCCTAATACTAAGAAAGGTCTCATGAGTTACAAATATCATCTTTCCAAGTAGAAATATAAACAGTCAACTTTACTGAGTCCTTTATACCCACTCTTTCCTGTTTACATTTTCCTGTTTCTCTCGATTCTTGTATTTGAAAGTCAAATTTTCTATTCAACTCTGTTCTTCACAACAAGAATGTCTGGAAGTCCTCTATTTCATTGAAATTCCATTTTTCCCCCTAAAGTATCATACTCAATTTTGCTTGGTAGGTGTTTCTTGGTTTTAATCCTATCTCCTTTGACCTCTGGAATATCTGGAATATCACATTCTAAGCCCTCCAATCTCCAATGTAGAAGCTGCTAAATCCTGTCTTACCCTGATTGTATTTCCACAATACTTGAATTGTTTCTTTCTGGCTGCTTGTAATATTTTCTCCCTTACCTAGGAACTCTGGAATTTGGCTGCAATATTCCTAGGAGTTTTCTTTTTGGGGTCTCTTCCAGGAGGTGATCATTTCTATTTCTATTTTTATTTTACCCTCTTGTTCTAGAATATTAGGGCAGTTTTCTTTGATAATTTCTTGGAAGATGATGTCTAGGTATTTTTTTTGATCATGGTTTTCCGGTAGACAAATAATTTTTAAATTATCTTTTGTGGATCTATTTTCCAGGTCAGTTGCTTTTCCAATGAGATATTTTGCATTGCCTTCTATTTTTTTCATTCTTTTGATTTTGTTTTATAATATCTTGATTTCTCATACATTCATTAGCTTCCACTTGCTCCATTCTAATTTTTACAGCATTATTTTCTTCAGTGAGATTTTGGACCTCTTTTTCCATTTATTTGGCCAATTCTATTTTTTAAGACATTCTTCTCCTCATTAGCTTTTGGGGCCTCCTTTGCCATTTGGGTTAGTCTATTTTTAAAGATGTTATTTTCCTCAGCATTTGTTGGGTCTCCCTTAGCAAGCTGTTGACTTGTTTTTTCACGATTTTCTTGCATTGCTCTCATTTCTATTCCCAATTTTTCTCTACATCTCTTACTTGATTTTCAAAATTCTTTTTTGAGCCCTTCCATGGCCTTAGAGTATTTCATATTTTTTTGGAGGCTTTGTATGTGATTGCCATGACCTTGCTGTCTTCCTCCAGTATACTTTGATCTTCCTCATCTGAAAGGATGTAAGAAAATACTTTTTCACCAAGAAAGTAACCTTCTATTGTCTTCTTTTTTCCCCTTTTTGGACAATTCCCCAGCCAATTACTTGACTTTTGAGCTCTTTGTTAAATGAGGGGTGCACTACTTCAAGTTTCTGAGGTTTTGTGCAATTGTTTTCAGAGATATCTCTAGGGACCTGTAAGTTCTCAGTTCCTCCAAAGTGGTATAATCAAGGGAGAGATGTTTGCTCCTCTTCTGGCCTGCACTCTGGTCTGTGAGCAAATACAAGAACTCTTTTCTGCCCTGGAACTCTGAGTAGGATTCCCTCTCCACAGCTCCTCCATGCCAGCATTTCTCCTTGCCCCAGGAATGCTAGCCAGGACTGTAACCCAGATCAGCCACTTGATTCCACCACCATCTATCAGCTGAGAGCTCCAGAAGCAGGTGCTGTTGCAGCAGTGGCTACCTCCATCCTGAGGCTGAGGATGGACCACACTCCCTTCTCATCCAGATAAGAGAGCTTTCTCACTAATCTTTTGAAGCTGTCTTTGGTGTCTATGGGTTGAGAAGTCTGGAAACACAGCTGCTGACAGTGATTCAGCACCCTGAGGTCTGCTCCAATTCCATTTCTGCTGGCATTGCCCATGCTTGGCTTCACTTTGCTCTGAGCCTAGTACAATATACCTTTTGTCAGTCTTCCAGATTGTCTTGGGCTGGAAATCTGCTTCACTCTGTCATTTTGTGGCTTCTGCTGCTCTAAAATTTGTTCAGAGTCATTTATTACAAGTATTTTGAAGGGCTTGGGGGAAGAGCTCAAATTGGTGCCTGATTCTACTCTGCCATCTTGGCTCCTCCTTGGAATCTCTTTCATAGTGAGTCTTATGGAGTTGACTTTTGGATGAAAGGTACACACTAGGCTAAAATCAGCCTGGGTCCAAAGCTTAAAAAACCAGAAAGATAAATAGGAGGTTAAATGATTGCCAAATTGGAGCTAATTTATCATTGCTAGAGATTGAAAAGGCTCTTGCATCTCTGTGCTCTCTCAACTAAGGAGCTTTAACTTCCCTGGAGGAGAAAGAATTATTACTGAGCTGTCACAGTCCTAATTTTCTGCTATCTTTAAGTGTAGATCAACATGGGCACCATTTGCTTCATGAAGCAAGTCGAATTAGTGGAAGAAAGTGGTGAAAGGTGCTCAGAGAAAGGTATATGGAGGTCACCACTCAGTCATCTTATTTCTTGCACTCATATTTACTATTGAAATGTTCTCCTGGCTCTAAGAATTTAGGAGAAGCCTGATTAGCCACAGGAACAAGATGGTTCCTTCTCAGAAGCCATTCTCTCATTGAAGGCTCTTTTTAGGGATGAAGTAGGAGGAGTGTTTATTGGATTTGGTTCCAGAAGATTTGGGCCCAATTTAGTAACTGTGGGACCCTTAGCAATTCACTTAACCTCAGTGGGCCTCAGTTTCTCCATCTATACAATGGAAATAAACATCCTTGCACTATCTATGTCACAAGGATGTTGTGAAGAAGGTGTCATGACAATCTGAATGGGCTATAAAAATATGATTATTGTTGTTTGTCCTTCATTCTTGAAGACGACCAATGACGTCAAGAAGGTGATATCTTGACTTTCAGGTTAATTGGATTTAAGCGAGACAGAGCTGCATGAAGTTGTCAGCTTCATCCTCTCCTCCAGGGTCATCAAAATCCAGTGGTAAGACAACAGTCAAGACTGGTGATAGCCTGGGATGCAGTGGATGACCTTGAGCTTTCTAAATTAAGGTCTTTCCCAAGCCTCACTTTGTCTGAGGTAACACCCATTCAATGATCAAGGGCTAGGCCATAGAGACTTGGGATAAGGGCTGTTATTGGCCATTCAGTTAACCAGAGTTGTTAAAGGGTATTGGTTGGAGGTAAATATTGTGTTAAATAGTGTAGAAAATGAGAAGCTCAGAAGCTTCCTTGGAGAGTGGTCTTTAAATCTTAAGAATACTGTCCCAGAAACAAGCCCAGATCATCAGGGAGGGCCTTGACACACCCCCAGTGATGCTCTACCATTATCATATGACCTTCATGGAAAGAGTTCCATGACAGACAAGAATCTGTGGCAGGTTAAGGAACAATGATGATGAGACCAAGGACAAAAGCCCAATTCTCACATGACCCTTTACCTAATCTTAGCACTAATCTTGGACAGCTCTCTAGATAGAAAAAGATGACAATTCAAATCCTAGCTCTTCCATTTGCTCATTGAGTAAACTTGGATAAGCCACCTCAAAGCCTTTAGTTTTCTCATCAGTAAAATGGAGGAGATGATACCTGCATTTCTTACCTCATAGGGCTATTGTAAGGGAAGTATTTCATGTGCTGTGGAAGTGCTACATAAATAAGAGTTTTTTATTAGTCACAAGGTGATATTAAAAGACAATGTGAATGGTATAGTGCAGTCCATCCCTGCTAATGAGATAGTTGAAAATAATATATCTACCATTGTTTGTTAAGTTTTTTGAGATGAGGTGGTTACATCTCATTCATATTTGTATCTCCTTCAGTATCTTTTATCCGGATTTGTGATTTCATTAATTTGGGAATTCCTAGGGCAAAGCCTCCTTTTTTTTGATGTCACTCAACAATTCATCTGTAACTTGTAATCTTAGAGTGCTGTCCAAGGTAATGAAATAAATTACTTGCCCCAGGTCTCAGAGCTGGTATCTATCAGAGGAAGGACTGAACCTGTCTCTTAGATTCCAAGACTAGATGATCATCTATCCATGACAATACTTTGCCTTACATTGGACACAATAGGTATTCAAATGTTAGGTGTTTAAAAATATTTACTGGGGCAGCTAGGTGGTAGAGTGTATAAATAACCAGCCTGGAGTTAGGACTTCCTGACTCTTCCTGAATTCAAATATGGACTCAGATACTTACTAGCTGTATGACCCTGGACAAGTCACTTAACCCTATTTGCCTCAGTTTCCCTACCTATAAAAATGAACTGGAGAAGGAAATGACAAAGCACTCCAGTATTTTTGCCAAGAAAGCCCCAAGTGGGGTTATGATGAGTTGGACATGACTAAAATGATTGAACAACAAGAACAAAAGTATTTATTGAATAGAATTATGTGGAGAACAGTTAGAATGATATAATGGATTTTTAAAAATTATATTACGTAAAGCCGAAAGAGAGGTTAGAGGTCATCTAATCTAGTGTTTTCCCAATCCAGACTATTCTGAGGACTGATAAATATATAAATTGTTTACTGTGGACCATTCCACTCTCTGCAATTTGAGTTGACCAAACACCAGAGAAGAGGGTCCTTGGAAAGTTGGGACCCAGGGAAGAGAGAAAGAGGGAGAGGAATAAGTATTTTTAAGGTTAGAGGTTGTTGTAATTTTTAAAAGAAGGATGCTTTCTAATAAAAATTTTGCAAATGAGTAAAATTTATGAAAGACTAATGATGGTCCTTGGACTAGTGGTTAGGAAAAATTAAAACTAAACTTTTCATTTTCTAGATAAAGGAACTGAAAATCAGAGAAGTTAAGGTACTTGTCCAAGGTCACACAGTTAATTAGTGCCAGGTCTTTGATTTTGAATCTACTATCATTTTTACTACAACATACTACCTCTCTCAATTTAAGAAACAAAGTAAAACTAATATAGTACCTTGTAAAAGAGTATATTGGATGACATTATGGGTGAAGGGATATACTAAAAAATTTATAAAAATGTGTGTCTTTCAACCACTCTTCCATGTCCCTTAGTCAGAGTTTTTCTTTTTTATTAGTTGACTTTTCCATTTAATTTAATTTCTTTTTTCTACTGTTGCTGTTTTCTACTTTTTTGCATTCTATCCCTAATGTGGAAAATTAGCTAGGGCTAATTCAAAGTCATCACTCCCTAGATTTTATTTAAACCATTCTCAACTCCTTTCTCTCCTCCATTGCATCTTGTTTCTCTCTTTCACTTTGTCAAAGACCCCACAGTTTGCTAAATATCTATAGTAGAAAAGGAAGTAGCAGTAGGATAGGCTAGTCAAGGCTATGCTAGAAAGCACCGACCTAGGAAGACAATTGGGTTTTTTGAGGTTTCTGGGGACTAAAATGTATATATAGCAATACAACCAACAAACTTTACTTATTCATTTAATGAATTGGCATACCTAGTACAAGATTAAGTATTAAGAGATCTGATTCACAGTGGCTGTGCCACTAACTATCTAGGTATTCTTGGAAAAGCTACTTCCCTCAGCTTCAGTTCCCTTGTTCAGTTCTCTTTTCTCATCACATCCCAAAATAATAAGTAATTTGGTAACACAGTATACAGTCAGAATGACCTAAGTTCACATTCAGCTTCAAACACCAGCTATGTGACCCTCGGCAAGTAAGTCACTTAACTCTATGTGCTTCAGTTTTCTCATCTGTAAAGTAGAGATTATAACAGCACTTACCTTCCAGGGTTGTGACAATCAAATGAGATAACACTTGTGAAATACTTAGCACAGTGCCTAGCACATAGTAGGCACTATATAAAAGTTAGCTATTATTATGTAGATGTATATATAATATGTGTACATACACATACAATATCTTCAGCAATCGCTAACATCTTTATTTTTTTTAATGCAAAGGAGAAGAAACAGTCCAAACATCTCCAAACACTTTATGGTCTTTTTCTCCAGCCCTGCCAGAGATGATTCAATCCTATTCATGTCCTCTGTTCTGGATGGAGTACCAAGGCTACTGCTACAGATTCTTCCCTCTTAATAAGACCTGGGCTGAGGCTGACCTTTACTGTGCAGAGTTCTCCATCGGGACAAAGTCAGCCAAATTGGCTTCCATTCACAGGTAAGCTTAGCAGGAATTTGTTACCTCTTGCTACCTCTCATGCCCACGACATTCTCTTTTTCTACTTGGACACGGTTGGGTGAGAGTTTGGGACAGATGAGTAGGGGGTAAGTTTTCCAGGTGGAGCTTCTCTTTCGCAATTGAAAATAGATCCTGTCCAGTGCGATTTCTTGTTGAAATCGTTTGTGCCATCGTAAGGCAAATGTTCAGATTGGCTAAGTGCACACCTGGGAAAGTCCTTGAACTTCTCTTTAAACTGGGGGAATAATAGCACCCACTGATATTCACTTACTTCTTGTAAAGATCAAATGAAATAACGCAGGTAAGTATTCTGCAAACCTTAAAGCGGTATACAAGTCATAATGATAGTTATTGATAGCACCATTAACTAAAGCGTCCTATCAATTGGCATTTCTCCTGTAAAGGGCTCCCTCCAAGAGATATAAAACTCATCCTTCTCCCCAAAGATTACTAAGGCGGTTTCAAAGATCTTCATTAAGGAGAAGGTGGTCTTTTGATATACCAACGGAGATATCTGAAGGGGGTTAATTATCATGACTGGATTAAAAATGTCTTCATAAGTGTAGAAAAGAGAGCCAAAATGCCACTATTATTACATCATGAGTTCCTCAAGAGCAGGGATTGCCTTTTGTTTTTCTTTTTTCTGTATCACCAGCAGTTAGCACATTACCTGGTAGGGCAGTTAGGTGGTGCAGTGGATAGAGCACCAGTGCAGGAGTCAAGAGGACCTGAGTTCAAATCTCACCTCAGACACTTGATATTCACTAGCTGTGTGACCTTGGGCAAGTCACTTAACCCCAACTGCCTCATCCTGGGTCATCTCCAGTCATCTTGATGAATATCAGGTCACTGGATTTAGATGGCTGTGGAGGAGAAGTGAGGCTGGTGACCTGCACAGTCCTCCCTTACTCAAAATAAAGTGAAGGCAAGTCATGTCTCTGATGGCATGGTCTTCTTTGGCAATGAAGGACAAACATATACACATTATCTGGTATGGAGCAAGCACTTAATAAATGCTTATGAATGGACTGTTCTGGATTCAAAATAAATTTTATGAATAAAAATATGAGTTAATAAGCCTAAAGTTATGGATTCTTGCCTTTGCCACATGCATTATGACCTGAACATAATCAACATATTTGATGTATGGCCTTCAAGAAAGGCTGATTACTTTGCATAGCTCTGTCTCGCTTAAATCCACTTCATGCACAAGTCAAGACATCAGTCCTGTGATATGATTGGTCCTCTCTGAGAATGAAGGATAAACAAACAACGACAGTAACAAAGGCAGACACAAGGCTCAGTTGGGATGACTTCTCAACTATTCTAACCCAGACAGCATTCTTCCTCGTATCCCCTTGCTTTGTGAGACAGAGACTATATACACAGGATGCCATGTCACTCAATCATCAAATATTTATTAAATGCCTACTGTATATAGGAAATTGTACTAGTTACTTATGATGGTGCATTTAAAGAAGTAGGGAAGCTAGATGGCGCAGTGGATAGAGTGCCAACTCATCTTTCTGAGTTCAAATCCAGCCTCAGGCACTTACTTGCAGTGAGACCCTAGGCACATTACTTTACCCTGTTTCCTTGGTTCATCATCTGTAAAATGAGCTGGAGAAGGAAATGGCAAACCATTCCAGTATCTTAGAGAAGAAAACCCCAAATGGGGAAACAAAGAGTCAGACATGGTTGAAAATGACTGAACAACAAAACAAAATTTAGAGAAGTATAACATGTTCTCTGCCCTGAAGGAGTTTGCAATAGCATTGATGAGACAAGAGATAGAAACACAGCCAAAGGGGAAAAGAAAATCCATTATTGTAGCTGTTTTGGGGAAAGTCCTTTTAGCCTTCTATTTCCAACATCAGGAGTGAAAGAACTTTTCTCCTTCCTCCTCTGATGACATTTGTTCAATATCTACCTTCACCTTTGGTTATTATACAGATCAGTTAACTCTGGTCCCTGCCCTGTGGGAGTTTGGAGTCTGAGCCGGCCAGCAGTGGCAATATTCAAAGACCTAAGAACATGTTCAAGTATAGTTTATCTAAGCTATCTTGATATTGATTTTAAAATATTGACCAATCAATAAGTCAAGTCAATGAGCATTTTATGGCACCTACTATGTGCCAGACACTGTGCTAAGTTCTAGGAATACAAAGAAAGGCAAAAGACAGTCCTTTCCCTCAATGAGATCCCATTCTAATGGGTAGATAGCATGTCAGTAACTACATAAAGGCAAAATACACACACACATATATGTATATATGTTTGTGTGTGCACACAAGATGAATTGTAGGTAGTCTCAGAGGTAACATCAAGGGGCTGGGAAAGATTTCTTGCAGAAGAAGAGATTTTAGCTGAAAATTTGGAGGAAACCAGGAAGCAGAGATGAGAAGGAGAGCATTCCAGCTTTGGAGGACAGTCAGTGAAAATTCATGGAGTCAGGAAGTGGAGTGTCTTGAGTTAGGAGTTGGAAAGAGATCAGTGTCACTGGATTGTAGGGTATACAGAGGAGGGTAAGGTATAAGAAGACAGGAAAGGAAGGAAGAAGCCAGATTATAAAGGGCTTTAAAAGTCAAACAGAGGATTTTTCATTTGATCCTGGAGGTAATAGGGAGCCACTAAAGTTTAGTGAATGGTGATGAGGGTGGGGTGAAGAGGGAAACCGGGCCAGAACTGTGTTCTAGGAAAATCACCCTGACAGGTGAGTGAAGAATAGATAGAGGAAGGACTTGAGATAGGCAACTCAAGAGGAAAGTTGTTGTAATAGTCCAGAAGTGAGCTGTTGAGGGTCTGCGACAGGGTGGTATTAATGTTAGAAGAGGGAAGGCAGTGCATACAAGAGCTGTTAGGAAGGTAGAGTTGACAAGAATTGGCCATAGATTCAATATAGGCATCAAAGATGTCACAAAGTTGAAAGCCTTGGGGACTGGAAGGATGGTGTTACCCTTGGCAATAATAAAGAAGTGAGAAACAGGGAAAGGATTTGGGGAAAAAATGAGTGTAGCTGTGTTGTTGAGCAACAAATATTTTGCTTATTATGTGCCAAGCACTGTACTAGGTACCAAGGATATAAACAGACAAAAATGAAACATTTCCTATCCTCAAAGAATTTATTAAGGAAGACGACATATGCAAACATAAGTATATAGACGAGCTATATCTAGGTGTGCACTAGCAAATGTTTAACTACTGGTGTTCTTAAAAAATATATACATGACACATTTTAAGGTTTATTCTGCATTACTGACATTTTCTCCCTCACTTACTTAAGTCTAGATAATCAACAAAAAATTAATCAAAAGTTCACATCTCATAAATCAACAATTGATATAGATCAGGCCTTGATTTACTGTTTTATTGATTTCTAGACTTAAGAACCCAGTTTCAGACACTTACTACCTGTATGATTCTGGGCATGTCACTTAACCCTGTTTGCTTTAGTTTCCTCATCTGTAAAAAAAAAAATGACCTGGAGAAATGGCAAACTACTCCAGTATCGTCGCCAAGAAAATTCAAAATGTGGCCACCAAGAGTTGAACATGACTGATACTGTTGAACAACAAGAAGACTTAAGAAAGTGTTAATACTATTAAACTTAAAGGTGTGCATGTACACTTTTACCCTCCCCTGCAGAAGAGCCTAGTTGCTAAACATTTGTCAACATGCCATTGTGTTGCTCTATACACATTGCTTGACCTCAGCAGGCCTGTGATAGGAGGCTCTGAGAATGCAGCCATGACTGAACTGGAGGCCTATTGACTAGAAGATGACAGAAATCATAATTGTTATGACAATAAAAATGCTGATGATGGTAACTGGAGTGTATCACCTTGAGGTTTTCAAAGTGCTTTTTCACATCCGTACCTATGGAACATCTAGGTAGAATTGTTTAGCACATAAAGTCAGTGATGTACTGGAGGTGAGGAGAGAGACTAGGGCTATGCCCATGCACACACACATATATACATAAACTGAATATTACACACACACACACACACACACACACACACACACACTCACCTCTTCCTCCTGCCTGTTGACAGGTTGACTTTGTAGCCTCCACAGGACACGTTATCAACCCCCAGGAAGCTGGACTTTGACGAAAGATCTCAAACAGTTTAATCACATGACTATCTCCAATCACTGTTACTCTAGACAGACAGACACACACACACACAAACGCACACACACACACTTACCTACCTACCTACCTACATACATACATATATACACATATCTGAGAGTGTTTTGTATAGAGATATTTACTCTCACAGAAGTTGCTGAGATCATGGAAAGACTATATATGTATATATACAGAGAGACCCAGGTGAGAGCCTGACAAGCAAAAAGGCATTCAGTTCAAATAAACAAGAATTTATTTATTTATTCAGCTATCAACTACCTTACTTTGAGCTGGTCTTCTTCTAACGCTGTCCATGTGCTCCAAAACAAGTGCTGTTGGATTTCTCCACAGAATCATCTGTTTACTGCTGCAAGAATTCCTTCAAAGGCAGATGGCATAAGGAGGTGGTGTGAGCCATTTTTCCTTCTCTAATTCCCTTAAAATGCCTAAGCCCTGGTAATGTCCTTTGCACAGGTGTGCACCACCTGGGTGGGTATGCAAGTTGAGGGAGTATATCCACACACATATGTAACAGCCCCACTACTACAGAGGAATTACTTTTGTTAGATTAACTAGGTTTTTAAAAGAGAGTTTTCAAGGTTTCAATGGATCTTCTAATCTCATCAGTACTGAGCACTCCTATCTTGTTCCCATCAAAGCTTTCTCACTTCTCCTCAAGTCTGTGGACCCTTGCCCATGTGTTTCTTTAAAAACACTCTCTTAAAAATAATTGTAGCAACCAGTGCAATACTTGCTCTGTCCATCTGTTATCACTTCCTCTTAATATATTTCTAGCTCACTTCTTTTTTCTGATTATACAGATAAGATTCTACCACCTGTCTTGTCACTTTCCCTGGACCCTCCCCAGAGCTTTCCCCAACTTGGGCCCAAGGAACTACCCTAGAACATGAATCTATCATCCAGCTACCATGTTCTAGCTTCCACTGGTCCTTCCCAAGACCTCCAGCATTAGATTCAAATATCAGGAAGCCTTCTCCAAAGCTGACTGGCTGGCCTTGAGAGAAGACCTTTCCCTCCCAGCCCTCGATGTCTTCCGCAGTCTTGACTCCACCCCCACCACCATGATTGCCTTTTGACTTTGTATTCTCCTGTTCCTGCCTTTTGAGAGGTGGGTTTCTCAGCTTTCACGGACACATCACCAACCACTAGGAGGTTGGACCCTGAGAGAGGATCTTAAGCAATCCAATCACATGGGTCTCTCGTTAACTCTCTCTCCAGTAACTGTTGCTCCATCTGGACTTGTTCCTCAGTGGTTGTTATTGGTTACCATCCCTAAACCCTCATACTTGCCCCATTCCTGTGATTCTGAACCATTGACTACTAATGTACAACATTCCACCCTTCCACTTCCCATTCCCTATTGCCTGTTCCTTTACTCCCATCTACCTCATCCTAATCTTCCTAAAGTCTCAGCCCAGATCTATTGGACCCTTCTATTGTTCCCCAGGGAGTTCCTGTTCCATAATTTAACATTTTCTTTTCATTTCAAGCCTCTTCTTTTCTTGCTTCTTCCACCTTCGGTCATTTGCTAAGAACTGGCTCCCTCAAGATAACACTATTTTTTTTTAATACCCTTTCTAGTATTGGATATGATTTCTCTCATATTCCTGGAATATGAGTCATAGTGGTTGAGTCAGACTATTTCATGTTTCTGGCCCTTAGTTCTTTCCTAGACTTAAGTGTTCAGCCTTGGTTACATCTCCTTCCTCCCCTATCCAGATCCCACAGTGAATCAACTCAACTCTATGCTGTCTTCTACTCCAGAATCCCATGCCCACCTTACCAAACCACTCATGGATTACTTCCATCATTCTCCCTTCAATTCTATTCCTAGAATTCTTAATAGACCTGGAGAGAATTATGAAACCATGCTGACAAGGATAACTACAAAATATGTTAACACTTGGACCTTCAATATAGCAAGGCAATAATTCCACTCTTCTATAATCAGTTCACAATCCTACTCTCCATAGTGTCTGTTCCAAATGTTCTTTTCTCTCCTCAAGCATCCCATGGAACTCTCTGTCCCCTCTCTCTCAGATAAGAACCGCACTCCAACTTAACCATAGAAATTGCGGCCATCCACCCAGACCTCCCTCTTCTCTCCTATTTCCCCACACCACAATCTTTACCCCAAACTTGAATTAAGACATGGCCTTTGTCTGTGCTAAGACCATTACCAAAGTCCATATGCTCTCTTCAGCCTATCTCATCCTATCTTCTGCCCTAGATAACCACTGTTATCATCCCCATTCTGTCTTCAGTTTCTGTCTGTTGGCTCCTTCTCTGCTGCCTACAAACATATCTATGCCTCTTTTGTCCTTCAAAACCCTTCAATTGATCCTACCATCTCTAGCATTCATCCTATATCTCCCCTCTAGTTCTCAACTAAATTCCTTCAAGAAAGGGATCTACAATCACGTCCTCCAGTTCTCCTTTAATCTATTCTGAACACTTTACAATCTTGCTTCTAACTTCATCTCTCAAATGAAACTGCTTTTTCCAGAGTTATCAGTGATCTGATAGACCCAATCTAATGCTCCTTTTTCAAATCTCATGCTTTTTGACATTTCTGCAACATTTGACTTTGTTGTATCAAGTATCCTTTGATGTTCTCTTCTCTCTAGGTTTCTGTGATACTGTTCCTTCCTAGTTCTCTCTGTTTGATTTCTTAGTCCTTTTTTTCTGGTTCTTTATCCTACCTAGTTGCCATTCTATTTTCTTCCCAGTTGATGGACTTTTTCTTTGGACGCCTAGAATTATACAATTCTAGGTTTACTGGAGGCAATGCATTTCTTTTCTTTGGCACATCAGCTGAACGATAGAATCACAGAATTTTAGAAAAGACTTGATCTCCACTATAATGCTGGCAATAGACCATCTAGTCTCCTCTTAAAGGCTATTGATGAGGGAGAAATCCCCCACCCAATGGAGTTGCTTCTTCTGCTTTTAGACAGCTCTAACTATAGGAAGTTTTTTTCCTGACATCAAGCCTAAATTTGCCTCTTTGTTACTTAATAATTAGACATGACAGTACTGGTACTACTACCAGTAATAACACCTAGTATTTATATAGCATTTTGTATGATCTCATTTTATGCTCACGGCACCCCTAAGAAGTACTTACCCAAGAGGTAGGTACTGTTATGATCCCCATTTTGCAAATGAGGAAACTGAGGGAGGGTTTAAGTAGCTTGTTCAGGCTCACACAGCTCACAGTGTTGGGGGCTGGATTTGAGCTCAAGTCCTCCTGATGCTTAGTGTGGTGCTGTAGCCACTATATCATCTTGCCGCTTCTGGTTCTGCCAAAGAGAACAAGTTTCAATTCCTTCTTTTCCATGACATTCCTTTAAATACTTGAAAATAGCTGTCACCCTGTTCTAAGTCTTCTCCAGTTCTTTCAACCAATCCTTCTTTGGCGTGGTTGAAAGGCTCTTCATCATCCTCTCCTTTGGACATTCTTCAGCTTGTCAATGTCCTTCCTAACTTGTGACACC